>CM062528.1:36579791-37779791 GCA_031439595.1 Pterocarpus santalinus | reverse complement strand
AATAAATAAAAGGACAATTAAAAACTAATAATATAACCAAGAAAAAATTAATTAATTTAGAGTTCATTAAGAGAAAACTATTAAAAATAGTCTAATAATAAGGAATTTAAATAGTGTATATAAGGTTCTAGATTCAAATATAAGCGAGACACTTGTGAAAGTTTTCTTATCGACCTAAAACTCAGGTCAATTTCAGGGCCATGAGTCATTATTAGCACTTTGTTGTGGCTTGTTCAGGATGTATATATGGATAGAATCGTTGTTCTCACCTTCAAGCAGGTAAAGTAAGAAAGCAATATGCAATATGTGATTGAATTTGAATACGTTGTGTGCACTAGTGAATTTAGCACCAAATATGCGCCACACATATATAATGAAAATTTTGCGTGCCAAATTGTGATCCTTTAGCATTTTGCATTTTCATCAAAGACAAAAAGTGTGAGCCTTAAAATTTACTACACGGAGACCCTTTGGACTCCTTTTGACAATTCGCTAATCATTGAGAAACAATATTACTGGCACGAACTAACTGTGTTTTTGGAGCTAATTGCTTTGCATTATAACTTTTTCAAAGTCTCAAGCTGGAAATTGTGACTCTACCCTAACACAAAGAATCATGGAATGAGTTGCACATTGACACTTTCCTTCATGTGATGTTGGAGTATTAGGATGGTCTGCGAATTACTTGACATCTTGGTCCCTCGCTGTAAAACCTTTGGCCGCAAAAGGAAGCAAGTAATGCTTTATAATATTATTTGATCAAAATGTAGAGTTTTGTTAGCAACATACACATGCATGATTAATTAATTTATCCCTAAGGAACTGTTCAATGGGTATAACACACATCCATTTGATATGTTGACTATTGAAAATAAATTATGCATTACGGAAGTATGGAAGTCTTTTTCTTGTTTTTATAAATTTTGGTGGTGTTGATTCAGAAATTGACAGTCCTTTATTTTTCTGACAAATTAATATATATAAAATTGTCTAGGTATTTTCTTCCCCTAATTAACTATGGAATTCCAAGGACCATTTTGCATATAATATTGGAACAAAGGCACAGCACACGGACGATGGCTTCACCTTGCTGCCGACAGCCTAATGCCCTACTAAACTATGAACAACAACAAACACAATAGAATAAGCTTCAGCTCTCCCAAGAAAAACAAAGAACACAAAAAAGCAATTATTCCTTTCTTTTACATTGCAAATTAATTGATTTACTTATGGACCTCAAATATTATAAGACTGATTGAAAAGTAAAATGCAAGCTAATATCGATCACCGACTTGTTGCATGCATGATGAATAAATCTTCCTTTTTAATCAATTTTCCCCTCCCTGAATTGATGTCATAAAAAATGTGGTCATTCTTTATTGACGATAGAGCCAACAATCATTGGTTTATACGGAATAACCAAAGCGTGGTAGATCCAAAAACCTTGCATGATTGAAGGGTTCTAGGCTTTGATTATGTCCAACAAAGCACACACACACACACACACACACACACACACACACACACACACACATACACAGTCACATGGATTTGGAATCTGCCTTGAAATGCTTGCTGTATGCAATATGTATATGGGACAGAAATGACATGAAAGTGACGCCAATTTAACTATAGCTACGTGCAGTGATTTCCATAAAAGTCGCTTAAGTTTGAAATGCATGTGCATAAGATGTTGAGAAATTGCAACTCATAATAAGGTTCAGCTCTTCATTATCCATGTCTGTATGAAAAGTCCCAATTTAACATATTTAAGCAAGTCAAGTTATTATGTTAGCTGTGGCACACATGATTCCCTCCATAAAAATAGCCATAATTATCTCCCAATATTTGGTTCTATATCCTTGATAATTTTGACTTATAAGGCTTATAATTATTACAGTAGTGCTTTTTTTTCTTTTTTCTTTTTTTTGGGTGAAGTTATTATGATAATGCTTATAGCTAACTTTACTTATCTTGAGATCAAAGCAATCTCAAACTCTCAGCATTACGTACCAAAAAATTAAAGTTAAACGAATGTTTCTGTTAATCTTCTTTAACCTTTCTATGCCAAAAGAAGTAAAGAAAACCTACTCATTAAGCAGTTTCTGATTAGCTTATACTATATATATCCTCAAGACAAAACTCACAATCACTATATATGAGGATCACCAATACAAATAGAAAAGAAATTCCGAACTTTTGTCTCTATCTTTATCAACATGAAGTATTTTATCTATGCATAAAATCTCAATGATTTAGATCATACAACTTTTCTACCCACTTCTTAACCACTCTAAGTCATATGTCACGCTTTTCCATTTCTTAGCAATATATCCACAGGTGGCAGGAGGGAGCCACCGTTAATTTAATTTCAACAAATGGCTGGCTCAATGTATGACGAGATTAAAGTAATGGACCCGTATATAGATTAGAAGCAGGTAAAGTCAAACTTGTTATTCTTCAATTCGTTCTTGTGACTAGCATATAAATTGGAATTAAATTTGTGCGTTGGAGATATCCCACGAATCATCGTAAATCATATGTTAGCCACCGCAAGTGTCTAACATGTTACTAGTATACAACCTGATGATAGATTCAAGATCTAAATATATGGTCCAAATAAGGTTTGGTATGGCATCCAATGCGTAAAGAAAGTATCAATATTCAATATATCAGACGTTGATATATCAATTACCAACATTTGGTTGGTTTAACTAATTTGGTATTTGTTTTTTTAAAATAAGGTATTGAGTCTGAATATTGTATATGGAAAAAATTAGTGCCGGAAAAACTTTGCTCATAAGTGAATCAATTTGGCTCAAGTCAAATTAACTAGAGTTCAATATATTTCAAATATCAATGATTTAGATAAAAAAATAACGTTAATAATTGATGTGTGTATCGAAGCATTCAAAAACCCGATTATTTTAGAACTTACTACATTTGTCGTATAAGGGCATGCGAACTAACCATTTTTTTATAAGACTACTTGCAATTATTATCTGGGAACGGATGATAAAGTAGCATGAAGTATCAGCTTGTTGCACATGTTAGTTAGCTGCATGGACCATCTCTATGATTTGCCTTGTTTCTTGTACGATACCTCAACCTAGGGACTATAAATACCACTGACCACTGTTGCGGACACAACAAGAGCAATGAAATTGCCTCTTTGGAGGAGTATCTGAGTGTTTATATATTATACATATCTATATAGTTACATTCAGGCTACTAAGGTCTCGGCCAGCTACATCGAAATGGGAAGCCAAATTTACTTCAAAGTTTTGGTTCTTTGTCTCATAGCATCAATTGCATCAGCTCAAGCTCAATTGCAGCTTGGTTTCTATGCTAAGACCTGCCCAAAAGCTGAGCAGATTGTCTTAAACTTTGTTCATGAGCACATCCACAATGCCCCATCACTGGCAGCTGCCTTAATAAGAATGCATTTCCATGATTGTTTTGTCAGGGTAAGTTGTTCAAGCTTTGTGCTTGTTCATTTCATTTCTAGCTTGACTAATAACTAGTATTATGTCATGTCAGTTTGAACTGAGGAACTAACATCATGATGCATTTCAGGGATGTGATGGTTCTGTCCTTCTGAACAAAACAAACAACCAAGCTGAAAAGAATGCTCCACCAAACCTTACAGTCAGAGGCTTCGACTTCATTGACAGAATAAAGAGCCTTCTTGAAGCTGAATGCCCTGGTGTGGTGTCTTGTGCTGACATCTTAACCTTGGCTGCCAGAGACTCTATTGTTGCCACAGTGAGTACTCAATTATGTTAAGAACTGCTTTATGTCTAACTTGTGCTTTATCTTTATCTTTACACCTTTTGAGAACAAAAGAAATGGCCCATTTGATGGTTTATATTATACCATTCTGACATGGGATTTCTTCAGGGTGGCCCCTTTTGGCAAGTTCCAACAGGTAGAAGGGACGGTGTCATCTCTAACTTGGTGGAAGCCAGAAACCAAATTCCTGCTCCATTTGACAACTTCACCACCCTCCAAACAAAGTTTGCCAACCAAGGACTTGATCTAAAAGACTTAGTCCTCCTATCTGGTATTTACATTAAACAATTTCCTTACCAGTATTTTGTTACTATTATGCATGCTAAATTCTTTGCTTCTAGTCACCAATGATTCAAAAGATTACACCATTATTCTAACATATCTTCTTTAATTAGATACCATTACACACCTAGGAAATCACGTGTAAATAACTAGTAATTTTAGTTACATTTTGGACAATATCTTAGTTTTATATATATATATATATTCTGTATTTGTAAATAATGTCTAAAATTATGGATACAAATATGGTTTCTTGATTCAAAATTTCTTCAGGTGCTCACACAATTGGTGTGTCCCATTGCTCATCATTCTCCAATCGCCTGTACAACTTCACTGGTAAGCTTGATCAAGACCCTGCTCTAGACAGTGAGTATGCACAAAATCTGAAGACCTTCAAGTGCAAGAGCATCAATGACAACACCACACTAGTTGAGATGGACCCCGGGAGCCGCAAGACATTTGATCTTGGGTACTATAGACAGGTGGTCAAGAGGAGGGGCTTATTCACTTCAGATTCACAATTGTTGACCAACTCTTTCACCAAGTCCCTAGTGAACCAATTTCTTCAAGGGTCACTTGAAAATTTCTATGCTGAGTTTGCCAAGTCCATGGAGAAAATGGGCCGAAATCAGGTCAAGACTGGGACACAAGGAGAGATAAGGAAGCACTGTGCAGTTGTGAATAGCTAAGAATGTCTTTGTTCATTTTTTTTTTTTTTTTGGTTTTCGACAATGATCCATTCCATCCATGTGCAACTTGTATTATCTATTTTTTTGTGTCTGGTTATTTATGCTATGCCATGGGGTGTCCCAATATGTAGGAGACACTATGGTGTGGATGTTTTTATGTGTGTTGCAATAAGTGGGCTCCATAGTTATTCTTATTTCCATAGTTATTCTTATTTCCTAGTTTGATGGTAGGCAAAGGTTAATGCTCTTGTTGTAATAAGGAGGAGAATCGAGGGAGAATTTCTTCTGTTTCCCACAGTTTAATAATGTTATGTATGTATCGGTAATTCAATCATTGTTTTAGTTTTTGAAAATGCAGATGTATGCTTCTTTATTTATATATTGGGTAAACTAATAATTTAGTTCATGAAGTTATACTTGTGATTCAGTCTCCTAATCTAATTATTGTATAGGTTAGCTTCTGAATTTAAAAATTAGTATCAGTTCAGTTTTCTTAAAGACTGTAAGATTGAAAAAAATGAAAAAATTGAGTTCATATGAGTTTTGTCAATTGAAAAATCAACTTGTATAAATTTGAGAATTAAATTACAATTGATGAATAATTACAAAAATTAAGAGAGTTTATACAAATTTAAAGATTAACATACAATAATTTCCATAAAAAATTAACATGTATAATTATTAAATATTAAAGCCCAACAGTTATTTTTGGGTGAGGTTATATTATTTATACATACACAAACTCTCTCTCAACTTTTTTTCTCTTCATGGATCATTTTATTATTTTCACTTTTTTTTTTCTAATTTTTTTTCCTTTCTTACTTCTAATATAAAAAAAATATTTCTCTTTTGGATGCGGTCCAGCCCACTCTAAATTATGGGTACAGCCGACATAGGAGTAGCCATCACTAACAAAACCTAATAAACCCTCATTCGGAGCTCAAGCTCATACTATATACATCGGTTATATTAGAGCATTAATGCCATCGCTGTCTCACTTTTTCTGTGGAGCTCACTCACCGAAGGTACAAGAGTGCCCCCTAGGTTTCGATGGAGGAGTTTCGTCATCTGTTTATGCTGCTGCTCTTCTTTTTTTTCTTTTATTTAACTTAAAATTGATGTGTATGCGGTGATGAGGCATTTTTCGTGGACTAGAGTTTCTGACCTGGGTACCCTTACTCAGAGTTTGATCATCAAACCCTTGGCTGTCTGAGCACATTTGATTTTTCTTAGTCTTTATTATAAGTTTGATTTTTGGATTTTTGAAAAGATTGGGATTTTGATGATACCTTTAATTATCTTAGCGGATTTCAGTGAGATTTCGATCAATGATCTGATTGTTACACACACTGAAGCCCTTCCCCTTAATTCTCCAATCTCAAGTGTGATCCTAATTTATTATTATTTTTTTCTTTTAAGATTATTGTTTTGCTTTTCTTATTAATAATTGCTAGGGAAATTGACCTTAATTTAATCATTTGGGGTGCAATGATGAGATGAAGGCACTTTGGATGTGTTCATGGGGCAGTGGACGTGACCATTGGGTTTCGCCGTGAGCCCATTTTACAACACGACTTCTCCTTCCACTGAGTACGCTCGTAGCTGCTAGTTGGTGAAATCATTGATTTTATTTGCAATTGTATACCCCTATGGTTATGTTCATCGTGGCATATGGCATATATATTCCCTGGCGATATATTGTTCCCCTTGCTGTAATGGCTCGGACGCCACATGTTTGATGTGGTCATTCTGATTCTTTGCAATACGATACCATGTGATCTTTGAGACGTTACCAACATTCTATTACCTACCACCTAGACTGACCTTGGTCCTTGTTATGAATAAATAAATGATCACCTAAACTTGATTATTGAGAAATAAACACTGATTTGTATTTGTGAGAGACTGCACAATATGACAATAAAAACAACTGGTTTCTAACAATGGATTCACAGTAAAATGAGATGATAATAACCTCAAATGTTATTGAAGGGGATACACGAGTGAAACTCATTACATAACCTGAATGTAAATGAAAGCGTACCTTAAAGGAAAGAGGAGCAATTTCGGGTCGAGGCGGTAATTAGAAAAAAATTCTTTTCAAAGTGGCGAGAAGGTGATGTCCCCACATCAAAAGTAAAGTTTGCTTGAAATTTCATTTCGCTTTATCGTAACCAGCCACTTTTCTTGAAGTATTTAAATTTGAGTAAAGCTCTGTTTTATTTTTAAAATTAAGTCGCTAGCTGAAATTTCTTAATTCTAAAGATTATATTACATATTTTGAGAAGACAACAAATAGTAATGGCTAGTTCTAGCAGTGAAGATAGTTAAAGTGATGTGTAAATATGTTGATTTTCTCAACTACATGAATTGTATGCCTATATAAATCAAGGTTTGGTCACTGCAACTTGCAAGCGAAACAAATGCAAGAGAAGCCAAGAGTGTACAATTCATTGTTGAACCTTGTGCTCGAGATAACATGATCTGTTTAAAAAATTTGAAACACCTCTCAAGTGTCTCCCTGCTAAAACATCCTAATTTCTTCTACATATAAGAAATGAAACATACGATGTAACATTTTGCATGTTGACAACCGTGGACGCGGCTGAAAGGGCCCAAGTGTGAAAGCAGCTGAATGACTCCTAACAATGTTAAGAGCGTTTCCCTTTCAATTTAATCCCTTCTCTTTCCTTTGCATTTCAACTTTCTTCATGGCTGTTTGCAATCAAGTTTTTTGTATTATGGCTCTTCTTCAATGCACTTTGGACACCTGCATCTAAAACCGTAATCTGCAAGGGATGCCTGTCTCTCTTCAAATGGAAGGTCCTCATCAACATATGAGATGGTTATCTGAAAATTCTTCCAAATATTAAATTAGTTGCTCAAGGCGATAATATCTAATTATTAGAAAACATTGAGAATTTAATATGGAAAAATTCCATACATGCTATCTCATTTTTAACCTTGGGCAGTAAAGGCAAATTCTTAGTAAAATCATTTAGGTTTTTAGGGGGAAAAAATATTGGCCCATTCGAGATTGGTATAAAGTCATAAACCAACCTCTTCTCCTTTACGAATAGACCTCAGTGCAATTATTGTTGCTTGACCATCTCTATCCTGCATACAAAAGATTAAGACTTAGATAAATACTTAGATTCAATGTTACATCCAGCAGAGATTTTTTTAAAAAAAAAAGTAAGACAGACAGAAAAAGGAGAAAAGCCAAACATAGTTGTTTTCCAAGATTATTTTTAAGGGGTGTAAAAGCCATATTATCAAGGTCAGAACCATAGCAAACAGTGTTTCATGAACATAATCCAAACAGGTTGCAGAATTGAAAGCATGTTGAATCCAATCAAGAGAAATAAATACGAATTCAACAATGACAGCTGATGTTACATTCTGAGCTCCACACGTTGTCAAGTAATTGTTATTATAACATCATTGTTTTCCAAGTAATTTATGACAAGATGAAAAAGCAACATGCTTAAAGAACAAATCAAGGAGTGCTTCAACTCATTGGAGGGCTTGGGGATCTTGTAAAATCCTATGGAAGCAATATCGACAAAAGGAAATTTGATCTTCTTTTTCATGCTAACACAGAGTCAACAATAACAAATCTAAAAGGCCAAAGAAATTTATCTAATAATATCTTTGTGGCATAAATCAAGTATGTGATCAACTCAAACAAAACCAATTTAGTAATAGAAGGTAAAAGCTAGGTAGTTTTGCCCCCACATACCTCATCTCTTTTGAAAGCTTTGGCATTAGGACAACAGGAATGGTTCATGCAACTTTGCAAAGGAAAAAATGCAGTTCCTAAAACAAAATTTAAAATGAAGCAGGATCAATCCTGAAGCTATAATACAAATGAAACTGCATGATTCCCATAATCAGCAAGCTAATACTAACTACAATGCTTTCCTTTGGAGAGTCATTAGTCAAGTAAAGTAACCACAACTAAAATTCATCAAGATACATAACATTTGTAAGTGAAACTAAAATTAGTTCTTCCATAAAGACATGACTTCCTGCCCATTCAAATGTTCTGCTGTAGGAGAGTTGGTGTAGGGGAAATTTAGCTGTCAAAAGTTGAAGAACAGATGACAACCCTCTCATCCAAAATCAAATACAATTAATAAATAAAAGGCTAACTTCTGACTACCCAACAAATGAAATGTATTACTCAACACGTTTAACCTGAAGATGACCTTGCACTAAGACAATAAAGACACAGCATGAATTTCAGTAATGATAAGACAGCTTAATATTAAGAAAGGAAAGAGAGAAGAGAACCCTAAGTTGAAGTATAAATATTACATGAAGAGGTGAAAGGGACTAGCCTGCAGACATCAGGTAAAATCAGTACCTTGGCAACAAACAGAATAGTCTTCACCAAGAGCATCTAGAATTGGCTGTGTAATTTTCTCAGCTTCTTCCTGCCATTAATGATACCAGAAAAAACTTATAACCTTTTTTTTGTTTTTTTTTTTTTTTTTTCCGCGGGGGGGGGGGGGGGGGGGCGGGGATAAAGTAGAAAAGCAAGTTGAACCAAACTCTAACCTTATCAGGATATGTCAGATCATCAATGTATAAAAAGTAATCCTCCACAGGAGAAGCTACAACCAAATCACTGAAAAATGTGAACTAAGGATTAATATACAGATCAGTATAGTACAAAGTTTAAATTACAATTCTCATGTTCCGTTTACTTTGATGGCTATATAACAATATTCAAGCATTATGCTAACGGAAGTAAAAAAGACACAATATATGGCTGGACATAATAAAGCCCCATACAGAAAACTCTTACAGATTATTCAGCTCAAACATGCCAATGATATGTCCGTAGATTTCAAGGGAGAATACTAGAAAGAGTCAAGGACTTTGAGCTAAAACTTCTAAGAAAATGATGACACAATAGCCCTGGTCATACACATGAACAAATGTATCACCGATTCAGCATCTGTAAGGATACATGGCTCACACTCCTTGTCAAATATAGCTGTCTTAAGAAGTTGGAGAGACTGAAACATCAAATCAATAAGCAGAAAATCAGGTATGACATATTAAATCAGTGAAAATAACATTTCATATCATGCAGCAAACATCTGAAGAATCTCACCTTGAATGCCAATTCTTTTATTTGCATCCTGAATGAAGCTTCATCAGAAGAATCAATATCATCTGGCAACGCAATGCAGTCCCACCACCTACAAACACTTTGAAGTGACTACTCTTACATAATTCAAATAAAATCATTACATAATGCACAATTTCAAAAGGAACCAGCAGATCAAGAAATTCTCTTCTGCAAAGTAGCGTGTTTGAATGACAGTTTTAATGAAAACTAGATTAAATTATTCTTTTGAAGAACAAAGTTGATATATTATTATATGAGTTTAACAAATTAGATTGCTTAATAAAAGTTACACTTGCAAGAAATAATGATTTTAAAAGAAAATTTTTGTGTTCTAACTATAAAGAAACTACAAATTTCCTTTGCTTAGTAAGAAGTCTTGCAAAGGACATAGTCCACTCTCTAAATAGTTTGACAAAATGGATAATTTGACAAAGGCAAAGAGAAGAAGATTCATGAAGAGCATGCAATTTCACCAAACCTGAAACATAAATAATGCAAAACATATACCTTAAATAATTTTAAACCTTATGTACTTGAAACCATGGTCAATTATCTCCCCGGAAGGCACGGATACACATATATACTTGTTAAAATTCAAATTATAAACAAAGACATTAGTGCATTGTGCCTTAAGAAATAACATCATGCACCACGAAAGCATAAGCACCTGTATTCAGGATTCATGCAATCAGGTAAAATAGTCAGCGACTACCTTCTCTTGTGTCCCATTGATATAGGCTTCCAAGCTTCCAAAAGAAGAGAGATATTATGGTGGTTTGACACATGGGAAGTATCATATTTTACTTGCTCTTTGAGACAGTTTGCTTTTAACTTGCGGTATCTCAATATGGTAGAAGAAATAGCCTAGTCATAGAGTCCAACAAGGCTTCCAGTCAGATAAGTGAGGTAGAGATAATTTATACAAGATTAATGAAAAACCTTGTTTGATAAGTTGAGGATCTATAAATATATAAATGTCTATGTCTAATATCAAATTAAAGGGTAGGTCAAATAAAACAAAATAGACATGTATTAACTAATGATAGAAGGACTACATGTTATTGAGAAAGAACTAATTTCTTATAACAGGTGAAAAAAAAAAAAGATTTTTTCTCTGTTAAATGTGCCAGCATTTACTACACAATAATAATACTTATCAAACTCTAATGACAATAACACCAGGTGTGGTTCTTCTTGCTATGTCGCAAGGACTGACTTAACTCCATGAAATATGTTATAACTACAGGCCAATATCAGATACACATGCATAAACAGTGTGTGTGCGCTTGTAAAAACGCTTTCTTTTCAGGAAGCAACCAAGAGACAAGAAATTCAGGGCAAAATGAAACCCTACCTTTGCAGCAAGGATGAATATATCATTTGTTTCTGGGAGAAAAAGGGAAGAGCAATAAATAAGCAAGACATGAAACAAAAACAAAGATTTTGAACAAATTTAAATAGTTAAATATCATTGATGTCCATACAGAAAGAGTCTTACCATTAGCATGTTTGATGAATTTAAGAAGTGCCTCCCTACATGCTGGATCAGACCTCTCGCCAGTACAGAGTAAAGAATGAGAAGATTCCCAATCAGCCGCTGCACAGGACGTACTACAAGTATTGACAACATCATCAGAAAAGATTGTTTCATACTTCAAAGTTCAAAGCCAAAAGAACAATGTGCAAGAAGAGCTGCAGTTAAGAACAGCTTCATCTGGCAATTCTTTTTAAAGTAGCCAAACAACAGGAATAAACTACCTTGGGCTCTCTGTAAAATTGGACACATAAAACATTGTGCAAATCTTTACAGGATACTTTTTTTTTATAATCTCATGCCTAACATAGAGATGCTACGTTGTGTAGCTTTCTTTTTATATTATTGTTCTATAACTCAAGTTAAAATACATTATTTACCAAAATTTTCACAAGACTTTCACAGTGCTCATTTTGTTCCTGCTTCCTGGTAGGCAAAATTGGCAAAACAAAAGCATTAGTGCGTTTGGCTAGGCTTTTCCGGAGAAAAAGCAATTTTTTTTTTAAAAAAAAAAGTACTTTTATGTGTTTTTAAGTTGTTTGGATTGGCTTTTTAAAAAAAAGTACTTGTAATTAAAAATGCTATTGAACCACTTATTTTTTAAGTTAGTGATACCCAACTTCTAAAAAAAATAGAAATAGAAGTGATTTTTAATAAAATTATCTTTCAACAAAACTTTTTATCTTTATCAATAATTACAATTTATATCCTTGTTCTTTTACTTTTCGAAACCCTAGTTTTCTCTCCTTTTTTAAATATCCTTTTTTATAGTATAACCATAAAAAAAATACTTTTATTCATTTTTATCCAAACTGACATATAAGCACTTTTAATAATTAAAAGTACTTCTTACATAATCTATCTAAATGCAAAATAACTTCTTCTTAAACAGAAAGCTCTACTAAAAGAAAGTTGAGTAAAAAAAAGTACTTCTTTCAAAAGCCTATCCAAACGACCATGCTGCCTTACCTGCAATAGTAAGCTTCTCCACATCCACCCGGGCATGGAACAGCTGCTGGCAAGGGAAACTCCTTAGAGAAAGGCAAAATCAATTGACCATTCATTAATGATTCCACAACACCTTGAGGTAGAGGAATTTTAGCCTTGGAACTGCCAGAAGCACATTGCTGAGTTCCCTCCTCTTCATCAGATGATGAATCCATTTCGTGGCAGTTTTTCGGCAAGCCCGAAGAGCTTCCCACATCACAGCCATGACTCTCAGAATCCCTTAATCCTTGCAAGTAAAGTCTCCTTCCAATCTGAAGCTCTATGGAACCAATAAAACGAAAGCAGAAGCTACAGACAAAGCAATCAATCTGCAAAGTAAGAGACAAAATAAATAAGAGAAAGTAGAACAAGCCTTAATATAGGTACACAAGCCCAATAATTATGAAAAAGTAAATTAAAAACAGAGAAACCTTGTTGAAAGAGTGTTGAGACCCCACAAGCATCTGGTCCTTGAGAACGAGGTCCGCTTCTTTGAAGTCCATGGCAGCAAATACCCCTGCAGTTCTCAAGTTGCAGAAGACACATACATACCATAAACAGTACAAAAAATAAAAATTGAGAGACCCCATTTGAAGAGCATATATATAGAAGAAGAAGTACCCTTTCCAAAGTTTGCATCTTGTTTAACTGTGATGGCACTGCAATGCCTTGCAGACAAGAGATTATGATAGTATTCCTGCATAAATAAAACAGAAAAAAAAATCAATGAAAGTAAGGTGAAGAGGAAAATGGAAAGCAGAGAAGAGAAGGGTGTTGAGAGAGGATAGAAGAGATTGCCTGAAGTTGGAGAGTGGAGGGAGGGGTGAGAAGGGCAGAGATTTCAGCGCCACAACGGGACTCAATTGGGCAAATAGGCTCCATTGAATGAATGAAGACTATGAGTATGAGTGTGTCACCAACGTTAATGGAAGAGAGACGGCGCCCAGAGAGAGACCAGGTAGACTAAGCAGTACCAACATTAACATACGAATGAAAGAAAACTAGGAGTCGGTCCCACCAGTTAACTTTTTCTCTTTAAAAAAAGAATGGAAAACTGAAGTGAGTACAGCCTAGTTTTTTTTTTATAATTAAAAATATTAAATGACTTAAAAGATTTCATTTTGATATTATCCAACCCAATGCAAAGAAAATTATAGATAAAATCATTAAAAAAATAAATTTGTCTATAGACATAATGTATAATGGATAATATAACGACATCATTTGACAATTGATTCGATTTGATAAGAAAAGACTTGATTATTATTGTTGTATTAATCAACCTAATCTAACCCAATTTTTTCTTCTTCTGAGTTTTCTATTTCTTGATTAAATTTTTTTTTTTCAATTTACTAGACTCAAACCTATTATATGGGTTAGTTTGAATAGAGAAAAAATGTTACGCTAATGAACTATAGCCTAAATAATAGATACGTTAGTCCAAGTGACAAAATATTTATTGGTATTAAGTTAGGAGTTCTATCTCCACTTGCTCATCTCCTTTCTCATTTCCTCTAACTTCATTGCAAGCTCCCTAAAACCCCAAAAAAAAACAAGAGGTTATATCTTGAATCTTGCAGCATATTATAAAATACTAGGAAAATAGTAACATTGTATATCTTAAAAATTAGAAAAAAAAAAAAAAACATTTTCTTCTTCAAGTGATCAAAATTATTATTAAGTTGATTTATTAAGAAGGAACAGGATTATTCCTTTAAAGATTTCCTAAACTTTGATATATAGATACTATAATTTGTTATACTTGTTCTGTGCGAATGTGTTACACATGCTCCACTTATTTGTTCTCAAAGCTTCGACGGTGACCGCGACAATCAAACTTTGCGTTCGTTCCAACTTAATGCAAGGCAACAACCTATTGTGCTAGAAAAATTCGGCTATTTATTTTATAATCATGTGATATATCTTCTTTATCGTTGTCTGTGTTGATGGTATTTTGTCTGGTGCAATGTTCCAAAAGGATCCACGAACATCATATTGCACTTGGTCATTCCATACCATTGACGTATCGAAATGCCACCACCGCAAGAGCTACAATTACAAATGAATCAAATACACAAATGCTTAGCCATTGTACAATCAAGAATCAATGAACTTTCCCATGGCCTCGTGAAGTCAGGAGGGTGATCATTAATTTTGTCCATGAGGGCATATCATGAAACTGTGATCAAATACAAACATCTAATAAAATTTGCCACTTTGCTAGTTAAAAATATCTCCACGGTATTCAATCTAATGCACAAATTTCAAACCAAAGGGGAAGAGAAAAAAAAGTAACAAAGAAAGAAAATAAAACTTCTTCCTCAAAGCATCATACACATACACTGCATGTCTTTTACCTATCTAGGGTGATAACCCCTTAGGCTTGAAGAAAATATAATCTATTTCTCAAACAACTAAAAAAAACTGAGAAAAAGTATGGTGAAGATGCGATCCACAATGCAGACAGAAACAAACTGGTAGAAATTTATGAATAATATCTGATTTGTAGAGGTTTGAGTTTTATATGGATCCAAAGAACTGTTCCACGGATGGAGCGCTGAACACGTTGGCTGCAGTTCGTTCAGTTCTAAAGGGAGATACATGAAGTTGATACTTGATAAACCTCTGCAACATGATTTGTTGTTAATCATTAGAAGACATAACGAATTTGATGATATTGTAGCCTCAAAGAGAAATGAATATATGGTTATTATATTTATATCAGCGCATGAACTTCAACTTGCTGAATAAAGTTGAGATATAGAGTAACATACAGCTAACTGAGAGACAATTTCCGGATTTGTGTCGATATGCCAGTCCGGTTCCAATTGCCGAACAAATGATGACCGTCCATTCTCTGTGCTACAGAAGAGAACCTGCATATAGGTACCAGAGTTCAAAATAGAGGACACAAAGGTTATTTTGAAGCACAGGGCCCAAAAAAAAAAAAATGGTTAGGCATCAAGCAGTTGGTCAAGCTCATGGATATTTACAGCATTCATGAGATACACAAAAGACAGAACCAGGATCCTATAAATTCAATATTTGTTACAATTTTATTTTGCAACATTTTTTCCAGTCCTTTTCTTGATTGTTGTACCAACTATAATCGTCATGCAGATATAATTTTGCAGGCAAGTTAAGGAGAAAGTCACAACAAATGGTTTCAGAATTTCAAGTTCCAAGAACTCTTGTAAAGAACATTAAAGAAACAAGCAGCAAATGACCACAGACATTTCTTTATTATTATTATTATTATTTTCTTTTAAATAAGATTCCGTAGTCATGCTGACCATTCATTTTCTATACCACCATTCCACATTGAATTGTTTTTTGGTCTTGTCAACATCTACTATAATTCTTCACAAAAAGAACCATAAAACTAAATGTTCTCTCTCCAAGGGTACTATTTGAATTAGCAAAGACGTCCTTTGGGACATCTTTGATCAAGATGTCTGCCAACACATATTTTTAATCACAGTCAAGTGTTCACCATCAGAGTAATGTTAATACATTTTTTAAATAAATAATGAAATAGATATTCCCATGTTGTCCATCAACATGTGTCCTGCACACAAATAAGATGTCAAGTGGAAAAATACTTGTTTATATATCAACCTGGTGTAATGTTTGGTGCATATTCACATACCTTGTCCTTGACCAAACCACCAGAAGTGAATACCCCGGCCTCTTCTAATGCTACAAGAACTCTCTTCTGCATAAATAATCCAGACACAAAGTGTGAAAATTTTAACAATGTGGTTACTACAACAGGGTGGCAAGAGAGGCATTAGACTTGCAAGCAATTTTGGTTTGCACCTACTACCAACAACAGTATGAAATGTAATCTCAACAAGTTCAAATTAGCAATACCAAGATAGTGATAACTTAACAGTGATAGTACATGGCGGTATGGATAAGCCAGACAAAGCCAAAGAGATGAGATAAAACTATTATATCGTATTTCATAAATCTAATGTGTCATTAACAATGGCGACCATACAAGTTCGATACACGGAATCCTAGGGTAGAAGTTTTTTCCCCACACAGCTATATGATATCTTAGTTCAGAATCATTTGGTTAACAAAAAATATTTTGATGAAGTCCGAAGATGGTGAATTTGCAGCATATGATGTGAAATATTGCTCATCAGTTCCATTAAGCTCATCAGATAAGAGATGATGAGCGAATGGTATAAGCTGAAATATGACACACCTCGCTTTCATCATCCAAAACTCGCTCCATGAGATATAAATCACAAAATTTTGTGATTTCCAACAACACTTCCAGCACAGAGGACCTCACAGTTGCTTGTTTCTGCCAAAAGAACAAGATGAGTATCATTTTCCACATTGATTACTTAGAATGAAAATATCAGAAAGGACAAGCTGACCACCTGAAGCTCCTCTGGACTAATTTCCTCAAGGATCACTCCAAGAAGACGACAAGTTACCTACATACAACATATTGGCCATGAAGTCAGCAAACATTGGCTTTAACAATGTGTAATAACACAAACTTGTAACAAATATTCCTCATGTCATCAAGTATCTTAATCCCGTTTATCACCAATTATGTTGCACAAAGACATGGATGTAACATCATATTCATGTTTACCATGAGAAAAAGAATACTAATACCTGCACCATCTATCGAGATAGGGAAAAAATTAATAACATACAAAAACCACTAAACGTGAACATGAAAGTAAACATAAAAATAGCTTTCAATTTAAAGGTTGTTTTGTTTGCATCTTAATCTTTTAAATTAATTTTATAATTTATAAGTTTAACAACTACTTACTTATTCAAATTTCTTTACTAATGAGATTGTCAACAAACATTTAAATCAAGATAGATATTTCTTACTATCACAAGAGATGTTAATTTCTAGAAGACCATAACAAGACAAAACTATGCATGAAACAAGCATAATTTGTGCAGAAGAGTATCAGTGAGAATATGATAATTACCTTTCTTCCTTCACTCAATTTCTGCCTAACTATCTGCCCTAAAGTTGGCTGAAAAAGTGGAGGAAAAAAATACAAGCTTAGAATTGTCAAATCACACGCAAAGCTATCAAATTCAACCAACTTGCCTTATGTTTGTCCAGAATGATACATGCATTGCCTGAACTCTAGACAAAGGGAAAGTCACAAAGTTGTTTTACCTTGACTGGCTGAAAGAACTCATCAACAACATTTTGTGCCCTTGAATCATCTGAGGGTGAACAAACTTCAGAATGAACTACTGAAGCATTAGAATGTGTACCGACTCCAGAATTACTAGATGAAGCACCTTGCCGTTTTTGCCTCCGATGAGATCCAGTGGGAGATCTCAACAGCCTCCACGTGAAAACAATTGCGACGGCAAGACCCGCGACTGCCCCAACAGAGCGTGCATCCTAATATCAAGTATAGTATAAAGAGGATTAACGAAAGAGATATGCTAGAAACAAAGACAATAACAATAATTTGATCTTCTACACTACATAACTTCACTGAAAGAGATAAGTAGTAGCAGATATCCTAACAGTAATTGATTTTCATGTACCCAAACTGACAACCTTTATGAGACCTTTTATGATGTATAGTTAAGTCACTTTCTTTCTTTCATTTTCCCAATTAAGAGAACAAACATGAGCATAAAAACATATCCTTTGAACAAAAGGACACAGCCAACATTAAATTAAGATTCAGTTGATTAAATTTCACCCAAGATTATCATTGCTCAGCTCCAGCTACGCTTGAATCAGGCAAAAGCACCCACTCTACAGCTTTTCACAAAGCTCGCAAGTTGCACAAACCCAGTTGAATTTTATCACAAAAATATGAACTTTCAGACATTCAGCTGAGAATCACACAATCCCGGACCCCCAATCAACAATAACTAGACAAAAAGGCAAAAAAATCGAAATTCAAACCAAAAAAAAGTATTATAATTGAAAACAGAACAGGAAACAGGAACACAGAATTACCAATCGGGGAAACCGCAATTGACAAAAAGATAAGATTTTTACATCATAAAATTCATATCAGATCCAATTGAATGATCCCACCCCCCCCCCCAACAAACAAATAAAAATTCTTTTCGTCATTAAAAAGGGGAAAACTGAGCTAAGCGAGAGAGAGAGCGAGAGAGGTACGAGGTTGTGGAGGGAGATGGAGAAGAGGTTGGAGATCTTGAGAGTGACATAAGCACCGAAGCGTTTGATAAGGTGGAAGAGCTCTTGTTTTGGGGTGTCACCCTCAGCACCAGTTGCCATGCCTATAACTTGTTGATCTCACACAACACAAAAGATTCCTCAAATTCAAGGTTACTTACAACTAGTTGTTCATCCCTCCAACAACTCACTCCATTGATCACTCTACGTTTGTGCAGATTGTGTAAGGAAGCAAGAAATGAATGAAGGAATGTTCCAAACCCAAACACACGAAAAGAGAGTTATGATGATGATACTGTCTCCATTCTATTCTATTCTATTACTGTTGTGTTAATCTATGTTAATGTTACGTCTGTGTTTTGCTGTCAACCATTGCTCTTCTAACACAAGCTGTCGTTAAAGTGGAACTACGGTTTAGTTTTGTTCCAATTAAACTCAATTTATCAGTTAATACATATCCTTAATTATAAAGGCGGTAGATACTGAATAAATAAATAAATAATTACTTACTGAACTTAAATAAAGAATTTATTGAGTTTAATTTTAATATATTATTAATATAAATTACTTTATATTATCATTTAATATTATTTAATAAATTTAATTTAAATATATTGATAGTATAAAATAATTTTACACTATCAGCCAATAGAAATAGTGGAAAGTGCCAATTTATATAAATAACTACTTATTATAATAATAGACCACCATAATTTCTCACTTTCCCATATTTCTATTGGTTAACAGTCCGTACATACCAATTAAACTCCTATTTAATAAGTATATTTATATTAGCAATTATATAATATTAAAGATAAAATACATAACATCGTTAATTATGAATATAATTTTTCATATTAACAATATATATGTATTTATTATTATTGATAATAATAATATAATAGTGGTCTTCGAAAGAAAAAAAAAATCTGAAGGTTACCTGCATCATGCACCAGTTTTTCCTTTTCTTTGTAAAAATCCAGAGTTGGTTTACCTGTAAAAGAGAAGGTGGATTTTTCCAATGTTAGTAACCAACTACCATTTTCTCCTATTAGCTTTTTAATTTATTTGTATAAAATAATTATACACAATCTCCTCAAAGTGTTCATTAATGTTTTTATTATTTCTGAAATTAAGACATTTTTTGTGAAACATTTTTTATTACTTATTGTGAGATTCTTGCACTTTATATTTGGGTCTATCTTGCATGAGTTTTGTATTCTCTTTTTAATCTTTCCCAAAAAAAAAGTGACACACAATGCAAAAACAAAATTATTTTCTCTTTAAATGATGATGCGATAGTAAAATTTGTATATATTCGTGTAATTAAGAGTTCTAACTAATTTTTATTCGGTTGGTTGGCAAGGAGTCAAGCATAAATGTTGCAATGCATATTTCAAAGAGAATACATTTTGAAAAGTCAAGTTTATTTAGTTTGTAATAAGAAAAATCTAAATCAAACGGACATGTAATTATTATTGTCTATTTTATTTATTTTTTATTTTATTAGTTGCCAAGCAGGCAAGCGTAAACGCAGCAATGCTTACTTTAAAAAGAAAAATACACGCTATAGCGTACTTCAGAAAAGCCAAAGTTTGTGATGAGAAAAATCTCAATCAAACCAACACAAAATCATTACTACCTACTTTGATCACGTAAAAATATAAAAAAATAATGCGATAAATAAAAGATATAACATTGTAATGATATAGGTTCACACTTATGCTTATTATGAAATGCTTGCACTTTATATTTGGGTCTATCTTGTGAGGCTTTAGTTTTCTCTTTTAAATTTTTTGCAACAAAAGTAAAGTGATGCATAATACAAAAACATAATTATTTTCTTTTTAAATGATGATGAGATACTAAAATTTGTATATATTCATGTACTAGAGAGTTCTAACTATTTATTTTTCTTTTGTTAGTTGGCAAGCAGCCAAGCATAGATGCTGCATTGCTTTCTTCAAAGAGAAAGATATACTTCATATTATATTTTAGAAAAGCCAGAGTTTGTGTTCGAAAAATACAGTTGATAATAGTAGTATTTTAGCTTTCAACAAATAAAATATAACAACTTAAATAGGAACTGAATAACAAGCAGCAATGTGAGTTTCCGCATGAACTTGTCTAGAAGTTGTGGATTTGGCAATTTTGGCTAAAAATAAAAAGTTCGTACGGGCAATAAAAGCTTGGCAGGCTAACATGTGCGTGGACGTAACAGGATAGGATATGCGTGTGTATTTAACTAAGGTCCAAATTCATAATACTACCTCAATACCATAAAATATTTAATAATTAAGTATCATCATATATAAATATTTGTTAAAACTTCTTCATAAGCAATGTGAACCTTCTTCCTTAACTAAAATATATATAAACAAACTAAATTTAAAACACATTAAAACCAATATATATACAACAGTTTGTAATGAGAAAAATCTTGAATCTCTACCAAACAAATACATGATCAGTACTCCCTATTTTGATTGTGTAGAAATATGCATTAGACACAGAAGTGAAGCGGTAAATAAAAGATATAACATAGTAATGATGTATGTTGACACTTATACTTGCACATTCTTAACATATTTTCATATAAATTATTAGACAATACACTATTTCTATTGTAACTTTTTAAATGATCCATATTATATACCTAAAATGATTTATACAAGTGTTTTTTTTTGGGCCTTAATCTACAAAATAATTTTTTAAAGTAGAAAATTTCAGGATTGAATAATAAATATTATGTAAAGATTATAAATTATTTATACCATAAATTTAGAGAACAATAATGGCCATATACGTGATTGAGTAGTTACCTTTCTTTTTCTCATGAGAAATGTTAAATCCTTTTAATTAGTATGTGTAAAAGTTCTATTAATTTAAAATTTCACTCACATATATTAAATAAATTTTATATATAGTATAAATTATAACTCATACCATTATGAATAAAATTTTAAATTAAAAAAGTTAAATTAATTATTAATTAGAAGGATATAACAACACTTTTCTCATACGATTATATTACATTAGTAATGAATGGCACATATGCGAAACGGTATTTTGGTCAACGCGGAATTCAGCTTCGGAACAAGAAATTAGATGGTTAGTTTATCCAAATTTCGTGAGTAGTTGAGAGGACGCGGCAAAGTTAATGCGCATACGTCACAGAGAACTCAAGCCTCAAGTCACGCACTCACGCGGTCGTGGGGTTGCATCGGTCGAGTTGATGCACAAATAGGTCTCAGCCGTGTGATAACGAGCATTGAGATTCATAACTGTATTTTGTAACACCTAAAAGCCAAATTCATATTGTTCTTGTTAACCATCAATCTATTTATAATATATTGATTCGGAGGCTCAAGTTATGTCATATTAAGAGGTTAAACTTTGATATTTTATAAAATTATCATATTAGTTTCTTATTAAAAATGTTATATTCTCATGTAACCTTTTTAATCTTATAAAGTCATATTTTTTATGATAAATTAGACCAGATCGAATTAAATTGGATCAGAACGAACCAAACCAAATTAGATTGGACCAAATCAAATCGAATTGGACTAAATTGAATCAAACCGAGCTGGAGCAAACCAAACTGAACTATTGAACTAGACTAGAAAGAGCCAAATTGGCCAGACCGAATCCAACCAAATCGGATCGGATCGAAATCGAACTAAACCAAACTAGACTAGATTGAACCAAATCAAACAAAATCGGACTGAATCAAACCGAACTGAATCGAATCAAAGTAAATCAAACTAAACCAGACCAGACCAAACTAAGTCAAACTGAACTAAACTTTACCAAATCGAACTAGATCAAATCAAACCATATCAAACTTACATTCTTATTATCTTATTCTTAAATCAAGTTTTATACTTTAATGAAAGAATTGAAGTGTAGGCTGTAACATTGACATTTCATTTATCTCTCATCTTGTAATATTGTCATGTCATCTTATTATATAAGTTGCTACTTAATTATGACAAGATGTATTAAACTACCAATATTAACACAATTAATTATATATATTTTAAGCTAGTTATATACCATTAACTCCTTTCTCACAATTATTCAAGGTTAACATTTTCAAAATTCTAATTTCTAATGATTCTTCAATAAACAAGAAAAAAATTAAATATTTATTTTTAAATATTAAAAAATAATATTTTACAAAAATATCAATCTCACACCAAAAGTTAATCAATTGTTTAACATTATTCATTTTAACTTTATTATTCTTTTAATAGTCTCACAACCAAATATGAAAAAAATGAGTCTATATAAAATCATGCATAAATAAAGCGTAAGTTATATCGTCAACACTTCATTTATCTTCTATCTCATAATGTTGTCATATCATTTTATTATGCAACTTGTCATTCAACTATACCTGTAACACCCGTTTATAATAAAGCTAATGGCATAACTTTACATAAAAAGTTTGGAGTTAAACATTAATATACATAAATACACCATAGAGTTCAGGAGCAGAAGTAAAGTTCTGCTTGCCATAATCTAAACATTTTTAAGTCAGATAATGAAATTACAATTTATTTAATTATAACTCCATAAGTTTTTAGTAGCTAAGAAAGTCCACCTTCCTTTAAGGCGTTATTTGACTAATTTGAAATCACCAGAAATAAAGTGAAAATTTAAAATTTTCAATAGATAATGAAGAGTTCTAGAATATTCGAACTACAATGGTTTCAGCTTAGCACGGAAACCCTCACAGCTATTGTATCATAATCTCACCGCATTACTTATAATCAAATCATAATATTATGAGCAGTAAATGCTTAAAAATATATATTATGTAATACATAAGGTGGCAAGCATTAATAACAATATAATCTCTTTACTTTAATTTTCATTTTCCTCTGTTTGCTTGACTCACATATAGTCGAAGGCCTTTTTTTAGGGAATTCCGATTTTCTGGTAGTATTTTTAACATCATGATGGCAGGGCAAGACTTTTACACCACACTAACTAAGGCAGATAATATAAAAGGATCTTGCATCTTATTCATCTGCCTTCTTGACAGTTAGTGGCAAATCTTAATTAAATATCTTTCATTCAGAATACTTACTTGTCATAATACATAAATTCATAATAAATATATAAATGCATAAACTTAAGTAATAAATATAACTTAAATAAAAGACTCAAATAGCATAAAATAAACAATAATTTAAATTATAAAGTTCTCTCATAATAAATTAAATAATAAATTATGGAATCAATAAGTGGAATAAAATATAGAAACTATAAATTAATTCATAAGTTTAAAATAACTGAAGTGTGCAAAAATTTAAATAATATAAACTTGAGTAAAATAAATAACATAATATTTCAATAAAATTTCTCGTAAAGTTGTTAACTTCAAATGTTAATTTCTAAAATGATCGAATTTAATATCACTTTTATTTAATTCCTTTTTAACTTTCTTTTTATGATCCATGAGTTTGTCATTATCATCATGACGCATATTGGTTCTTTAAAGAAATTATCATAAAAATTGACAACTCAAAATAATGTAACATTATAATAACAAGAATCATAATAATAATAATAATAATAATAGTAAGCAATATTATAAGGAAATATTAAATAAATTAACTTGAAATGATAAATAAAATAAGATTGGAATAATATTAATTAATAATATAAATTAATATTAGATCAAATAATTTAGAATGATAAATAAAATATATTATACCGATAATTAACAAGGAGCAATAATATAAAAGAACATAAAATAATTTGGAACAGTAACTAAAATAAATTACAATAAGAGAAATATTGGGTAACTTTAATGTAAAGAAAATAATAACATAACTTGGAATAATAAAATAGATTGCAGTAAATAATAAAGAGCAACAATATAAGGAATATCAAATAAAATAGCTTGGGATAAATTTTAATATGGAGACATAAGATAAAATAACTTGGAATATAATACAAACTGCGATAGTGAATAATAATAAGTAGAGTAATATTAAATAACATAACTGTGAATACCATATTTTGTCCGAGGCAAAAAAATAAAACAAAAACAAAAACAACAAAGAGAGAGGGGAAAGGAAAGAAAGTTGGCCCATTTACTTTTTGGAATAAGAAAATAGTTCAATTATAATGTTTTGATGCAAAAAAAAAAAAATCAAATTAGAACAAATGAGAATAAATTTGGTCAAATCTCTTAATTTTGACATTTGTATCCAAATCAGATCAAATCCGCTAATTACCATTAAGGCAAAATTTCAAATAGAATCAATCAGATTAATATCATTTGATCCCTTCAACACTTATAAATAAGGGGTCCTTTGGCAACGGGAGGAGAGAATAAGAGCAAAATATTGTAATTGTGTGAACGGGGAACAAAAAAAAGAGACTCAAAAAAGAACCAAAATTATTGTGAGATATAGAGGAAAGAAAATGTGTTATCAAAGTACAGTATTGCTGCACTTTAAGTATCACTCTTGTGCTTCATTTTGTTCCTTTTTTTTTTTCCTTCTCTTACCATTGTTGCATTAGCTCATTTTGGTCCGTCCAATTCAATGCACCGTCACTAACTTTTATTACTTTACATTAGTATTCTTTCAACACGACGTACACTGTCATTTCATTTTCACCACTTTGCATCAATTTGTTTTTGTTTTTCACAAAACAAACTCACTTACTTACACAACATCATCATTTCACAAAAACAAAAACACAAAGGAAAACAAAAATACTCAAGGCGTGGTCCTGCTCATTACTTTTGGCAATGGTGTCGACTATAGTGCATCGCCATTATTTTGGAACACCTATGTGCCTCTTTTTTTATTCCTTTTATTATTTTTGTTTTGTTTTATTTTTTATATTTCGTCATTTCTTTTTAAAATGTTGGGCTTTTTTCTTGTTTTTGGGCATTTATTTTTTTGTTTCTTATTTTACTTTTGATTTTATTTCTTGTCAACATACACGAAATAAGTTCCTTTTTTACTCAATAATGAGAATAATTTTTTAATCTTTAAAATTTATGCAACAATAACTAATATTGATATATGACTTAGCCATCCTCAAGGGTTATGAGAATTGTAAGGATTTATTGTATAACTCATGCTATCCTAAATCTTGTACATGAGTAGATTAGTTTTTTTTCTTTTCAAGAATCTTTTTCATAAGTAAAATCAATTTAACCCACAATTATTTTCTACAAAAACTACGTGATTTTGAATTCCTCATTGCACCAGAGGATACATAGGAGTAGACAATCTCTGTCAAATCAAAAGTTAAATATTCTTAAATTTGATTCGATTTTAATTCCTTAAATAATTGTAACATTAATTTTACTTTCTTTTTCGTTTGTAAATAATTGTTATATCAATTTCTGTTTCTTTTGTAAATAATCATAATATTAATTTTACTTTCATTTCTGTATATAAATAATTGTTATAATAATTTCTATTTCTTTTGTAAATAATCATAACATTAATTTTACTTTCTTTTTCTTTTGAAAATAATTATTATTTTGATTTCTGTTTCTCTTGTAAATAATTGTATATTAATCTTACTTTTTTTAGGAATAATTATCATATTAATTTTGCTTTTCTTTCTTTGTATAAATAATTATCATATTAATTTTATTTTTCTTTTCTTTTGTAAATAATTGTTATACTAATCTAACTTTATTTTATTTTATTTGTAAATAATCATTATATCAATTTTGCTTTTCTTTCCTTTTATAAATAATTATCATATTAATTTTATTTTTTCTTCTTTTTTTGTAAATAATTATGGTACTAATCCTGCTTTATTTTATTTGTAAATAATTATTATATTCTTAAAGGAAAAAAATCAATATTATTAAAGTTATTAATTTGCATGATAAGTTCTAGGATAACCGTTGCAAAATGGATGTATTAGGAGTGTAGTAGAATTAAGTTTCCACCCTTCCCTATGTATAATTAAACTCCCGAATTCAATCTCTTTAAAAGACCAGTTTTGGAAATCTAAAAAGTTTTTTCGATTTTTTCAATAAATAAAAAATTGGTGGCGACTCCATTGAAATTATTTTTCAATATTTTTGTTGCCTCTTGTTGCGGCGCTCTCCAAATATGTTGTGACAGTCGTTAACTCTCTGCTCAGATTGTTATTGAGATTGTGAGCTACTATATTGTGACTTCTATGTCCCTATGGCTTTGCTCATAAGTCTAGATCTTTATCCTATAGATAGAGACAATCTAGGGACCTTGACTTTTAAGGTGTCTAGATCCATCCCAAAATTCATGCACTAATAAATTGAGTTTAGCAGCTATCTAAATTAGGATTTTAATCTTAGAAATATCTAACCACTAGATCCCATCTTTCTAGGACATAAAGGAGCATACTTTTCTCATCATAATCTAAATCATGCAACATAGCATATATAAATGGGCAAAAAAAAAAAAAAATCTCAATAAACATGCATTTTCCATTTTCCCTTTACCATTTCCATGCATTTATTAAATTACAACATGATATGCATACATCAAAAAAAAAAAAAATGTTGAACTTGTATTTTTCATTGTTTCCCTTTTCTATTCCTTCTATACATTAACCACATGTATAGAAAAGCCAAAAAAAAAAAATCTCATTCATAACATCGCATATTTCCTTTTTTTTTTATCCTTTCCATAAATTTATAGCATACACAAATTAAAAAAAAACTCTTTAAACTTGTATTTTTCCTTTCTTCCCTTCTATACATTCACCACGTGCATAGAAAAGCAAAAAAAAAAAAAAAAATCTCATTCATAACATTGCATATTTCCTTTTTCTTTTTATCCTTTCCATAAATTTATAGCATACAAAAAAAAATCTTCGAACTTGCGTTTTTCCTTTTTTCCTTTTCCATACATTCATGACATGTAAAGCCTCAAAAAAAAAAAATTATTCACAACATGCATCTTTCTTTCATAACATGTACTGAAAAAAAAAAAATGGTCCATATAATATGCATTTTTCTTATGCCCACAAACATTCATGACATGCATTAAAAGAGCCAAAAAAGAAATCCATTTTTTTTAACCTCAAACATTCATAGCATACACTTTTTCCGCATCTTTCTCGTACATAATAGCAAATATCAATAAGCATTTAGAAAGAATTCATCTAACTTGTATTTTTTTTCCTTTACCTCCTCCATATTACTCATGCGCATCACACACCTTCTATCATTTTTAACATGCATTTTTCAATGAAAAATAACTTTCAAAATATGATGCACCATTTTGTCTCTAAATATCGCTCGTTCAAGGAAAACTTTGTTTAATCTAAGTAGCTATGTTTAAGAGTTATGGGCGGAACAAAAAAGAGAAAAAGAAAAAAAAAGAGAAAAAAGAAAAAAGAGATAAGGCGGAAGAAAGGAAGTTAGAAGAAAAAGATATTACCCAAGAAATCACTAAAGAGGAGATCCTACATATTTGGGAGTTGTTCTTAACCTTGGCAAAAGCTACAACCCTCAAACCTGATGAGTCCATCAAAGCTTTGGAAGATATGAAGAGATATGTTTATTGCAATGAAGAGGCATTAGACAATTAATGATGTGAATCTTGATCTGACTTGATGTATCTTGAATATTGAATAATAAACTTTTATTGTCTTTATCTTGTATTTGAGATCCATTGAAGTAATGAAATGATTATGCATGGTTTCTTCTTTCAAATCAACACATTATCTTTCATGTCTTATCCATACACTCTCTCTTTCTTTTACACTCTTTACAAGGTCATTTATTCCTTTCAGAATCTCTGTCCCATGCAGATAATCATGAAAAATCCATCAATTGATTCTTTTGTTATAATAGGCATGAACTATTATGAACATGATAATGGTCTTTAGCTATGCAAACAATTCGCTGAGATATTGAACTTAGTGGCAAAATGGCAAGGTAGTTGTAACTGGAGAGCGAAATATTGTCCCACTCAGTCCAATTTAATTATCAACCGGGGCAATTGTATATTTGCTGTATGAAGGCAAGAACTCCCAAAGAGTTGAATCTGATCAAGAAGAAATATTGAGCTGCCATGAGTAAATGTACCAAAGATGATGGGAAGAACATTCTAACTCAAACAGTTTAGTTAGATGATTTCTCAACTCAAGAAGACAACTAAGACAGGAGGGCACCAAAACTTCACAAGTTAGTGAAGTGCAATGAAAAAAAAAAGAAGAAGAAAGAGAAAAATGCTTGCTAGATTGAAAACTCGAAAAATCGATTTAGGCAAAAGTTAGAGCAAGAAAAAAAAAGTGAAAGCTCACTAGATCGAAAACACGAAAAGGCAATTTAGGCAAAAGTTAGAGCGACAAAATATTTGCTGGGTTGGAAACCCAAAAGGGGTGACCTAAGCAAATGTGCATCACTGAGCAAATCAAGCAAAAATCTTCACCTTACAGGATCCCAAAGAATCTTTGAGCTGGGCAATTTGATTAATAGCAAGGGATCAATCATTTCAAGTCAACAATCATAGGTCGATTGACTTGTTGCATAATAAGGAATCGTAGTCCTGGTCATGAATTTAGGTCTAATGTAACTAAATAATCAATGAAGTGGGTCAATCATGTGAAATCTGCATTGCAAGTCTCTCTATACTCCATCTCTTCTTACTTGTCTATGTCTTCTAAATACTTTCAGTTTTGAACTTAATAAATTTGTCTTGTTCTTTTACTTTCCCTCTTACTTTCATTCTTTACTCTCTCTCTCTCTCTCTCTCTCATTATCATCATCAAAGGACACATTTTGCTTGTTTTATATGTTCTCTTTTAATCATACATAATCAGGACATTAAATTTAGAATTCTCAATACAATGGTAAAAAAAAAAAAAAAAAAGAGAGAGAGAGAGAGCTCGCTAGATCAAAAACTTGAAAAGGCGGTCTAGGCAAAAATTAGAGCATAAAAGAAGAAATGAAAAAAAAAGGAAGAGAAATGAAGAAAATGCTTGCTAGATTGAAAATCATAAATGGCAGTGTAGGCAAAATTTAGAGCAAAAAAAGGGGGGCTCACTAGATAGAAAACAAGAAGTGGCGGTCTAAGCAAAAGTTAGAGCAAAATAAAAAATTAAAGAAAAATCCAAAGCATGACAAGACGATGAATCAATTGAAAATGGGGGTCAAGACATAAACTCATGGGACGAGCAGTTCACAAGAGAGGTTCTTCAGCACACAAGATCAAAAATCAATTGAAAATAAAGGTCAAGATAGAAATTCAAGAAGCAAGCAGTTCACTGAGAGGTTTTTCAGCATATAAAGCCACGGGTTAGAAGCCAAAATGAGGTCACAACACACAGTTTAAAAGAGTGGTCAAATATAATGACTCTTTAAATAGAATAACTTACTTGAATCTAACAAGGATTTTCGCAAAAGTACGATGTCTGGAAACCACAAACTGGGGCAATTTTTTCTTTTTATTCTTTCTCCTCGTGTAAAGCCATTCATCTTTTGCATAATTAAGTCGTCTAAATCTTGTAGTCAATGCGCATATCATTCTTCATATCATCATCACCATAAGTATTTTAGTTGTACAAATTTTCAATTTAATTTCAATTTCAATTTTTAATTTTTTAAAGTTGCATCTTCAAATCCAATTCAATTTTAAATCTATTTCAATTCTACCTACACTTTCAAATTCAATTTCAAATCATTTCAATTCTGCAAAACTGCATTCTTAATTTCACCTTTTTATATCTGCATCTTCAAATTCAATTTAATTTCAAATATATTTCAATTCTGCAAAATTGTATTCTTAATTTCAATTTTTCATATCTGCATCTTTAAATTCAATTTAATTTCAAATCTATTTCAATTCTATCTGCATCTTCAAATTCAATTTTGAAATCTATTTCAATTCTACCTACATCTTCAAATTTAATTTCAAATCTATTTCAATTCTGCAAAGCTGCATTATCAATTTCAATTTTTCATATCTGCATCTTTAAATTCAATTCAATTTCAAATCTATTTCAATTCTGCCTGCATCTTCAAATTTAATTTTAAATTTATTTTAATTCTACAAAACTGCATCTTCAATTTCAAATCTATTTCAATTCTGCAAAGTTGTAATCTCAATTTCAATTTTTTATATCTGTATCTTCAAATTCAATTCAATTTCAATCTATTTCAATTCTATCTATATCTTCAAATTCAATTTTAAATCTATTTCAATTATGCTTGCATCTTCAAATTCAATTTCAAATCTATTTCAATTCTGCATAGCTGCATTCTCAATTTCAATTTTTCATATCTGCATCTTCAAATTCAATTCAATTTCAAATTTATTTCAATTCTGCCTGCATCTTTAAATTCAATTTCAAATCTATTTCAATTCTACAAAACTGCATCTTCAGTTTCAAATCTATTTCAATTATACTTGTATCTTCAAAATTCAATTTCAAATCTATTTCAATTCTGCAAAGCTGCATTCTCAATTTCAATTTTTCATATCTGCATCTTCAAATTCAATTTAATTTCAAATATATTTCAATTCTGCTTATATCTTAAAATTTAATTTCAAATCTATTTCAATTATGCTTGCATCTTCAAAATTCAATTTCAAATCTATTTTAATTCTGCAAAGTTGTGTTCTCAATTTCAATTTTTCATATTTACATCTTCAAATTCAATTTAATTTCAAAATCTATGATTCTGTAAAGCTATATTCTCAATTTCAAATTTCATAATTGCAGCTTCAAATTCAATTTCAATGTCAAATTATGCAAGACTGCATTTCATTCGCATGGCTGTATTTCATTTTTCATTTTGCAAAGCTGCATTTCATTCGCATGGCCACAAAGCTGCATTGTATTTTGCATGGTTGCATTTAATTTTCACAAGCATTTGCCCCCCATCAGTCTCCTTGCTCGAACAAAAATATATGTTTACATCTTTACTAGTTCCTTACTATGGAAATATCAAAACCTATGGTTTATATTTTTAAGTAAGAAACAAATAAAGAGGAACAACTGTGAACACCATATTTTGTCCGAGGCACACAAAAAAAAGAATAAAAAAAGAAAAAAAAGAGAAAGACAGAATGAAGGGAAAAAAATTGGCCCATTTACTTTTTGAAATAAGAGAATAGCCCAATTATAATGTTTGACCTAAAAAGAAAAAAAAAAAGAAAAAAATCAAATCAGGATAAATGAGAACAAATTTAGTCAAATCTCTTAATTTTGACATTTATATCCAAATTAGATCAAATCCGCTAATTATCATTAAGGCAAAATTCCAAATAGAATCAATCACATTAATATCATTTGATCCCTTCAACACTTAAAAATAGATCAAATATTGAGAAGGGATAGGGGTTCTTTTGACAACGGGAGGAGAGAATAAGAGCAAAATATTGTAATTGTGTGTAAGGGGGGAACAAAAAAAAAAGGACTCAGAAAAGAATCAAAATTGTTGCTAGATATAGAGAAAAAGAATGGTGTTATTAGAGTACAGTATTGCTGCAATTTTGGTATCACTCTTGTGCTTAATCTTGTTCCTTTTTTTTTTTTTTCCCTTTTCTTACCATTGTTGTATTAACTCGCTTTGATCCGTCCAATTCAATGCACCATCACTCACTTTTATTACTTTGCATTAGTATTCTTTCAACACAACTTATACTATCATTTCATTTTCGCCACTTTGTAGCAATTTGTTTTTATTCTTCACAAAACAGACTCATTCACTTACACAACATCATTTCAAAAAAACAAAAAGGCAAAGGATAACAAAAATACGCAAGACATGGTCCTACTCATTACTTTTGGTAATGGTGTTGACTATGGTGCATCACCATTATTTTGGAATACCTGTGTGCCTCTTTTTTTATTTCTTTTATCATTTTTGTTTTGTTTTATTTTTTATATTCCATCATTTCTTTTTAAAATGTTGGGCTTTTTTCTTGTTTTTGGGTGTTTATTTTTTTTATTTCTTATTTTACTTTTGATTTTATTTCTTGTCAATATACACGAAATAAGTTCCTTTTTTACTCAAATAATGAGAACAATTTTTTAATCTTTAAAATTTACACAACAATCTCTAATATTGATATATGCCTTAGCCATTCTCAAGGGTTATGAGAATTGTAAGGATTTATTGTATAACATGCTATCCTGAATCTTGTACAAGAGTAGATTAGTTTTTTTTCTTTTTAAGAATATTTTTCATAAGTAAAATCAATCCAACCCACAATTATTTTCTACAAGAACTACGTGATTTTGAATTCCTCATTGCACTAGAGGATACGTAGGAGCAGACAATCTCTGTCAAATCAAAAGTTAAATTTTCTTAAATTTGATTCGATTTTAATTTCTTAAATAATTGTAACATTAATTTTACTTTCTTTTTCATTTGTAAATAATTATTATATCAATTTCTATTTCTTTTGTAAATAATCATAATATTAATTTTACTTTCATTTCTGTATGTAAATAATTGTTATAACAATTTCTATTTCTTTTGTAAATAATCATAACATTAATTTTACTTTCTTTTTCTTTTGAAAATAATTATTTTATTAATTTTTTTGTTTCTCTTGCAAATAATTGTATATTAATCTTAATTTTTTTTGGGAATAATTATCATATCAATTTTTCTTTTCTTTCTTTTTATAAATAATTATCATATTAATTTTATTTTTATTTTCTTTTGTAAATAATTGTTGTACTAATCTAACTTTATTTTATTTTATTTATAAATAATCATTATATCAATTTTGCTTTTCTTTTCTTTATAAATAATTATCATATTAATTTTATTTTTTCTTCTTTTTTTGTAAATAATTGTGGTACTAATCTTACTTTATTTTATTTGTAAATAATTATTATGTTCTTAAGGGGAAAAATTAATATTATTAAAGTTATTAATTTGAATGATAACTCTAGGATAACCGTTGCAAAACGGATGTATTAAGGGTGCAGTAGGATTAAGTTTCCACCATTCCCTATGTATAATTGGACTCTTGAATTCAATCTCTTTAAAAGATCAGTTTTACAAAACTAAAAAATTTTTCCAATTTTTTCCATAACCATTGAAATTATTTTTCAATATTTTTGTTGCCTCTTATCGCGGTACCCTGCGGGTACGTTGTGACAATAACTTGCAATAAGTAAATAAAATCATGATTTTACTTTACAAATAATTTCATTATCTACTTTAAAATAGTGTGTATCATCGAGCTTCCTTATTTCTCTTTTCATATTATTTTTAGTCCCTCTCTTTCTTTTCTTTTCTCTTTTTTTTTCCTATTCTTTCCTTACTGCCAGACCGTTCCCTTTGTCTCTCTATCTTTACATTCTTACTATTCTATATTTGCTTACCCTAAGCACCAAATCCTCTAATTCTGTTCTATTTATAGACTTTCAAATGTGCATTTTACGTCATTGATTGCGTTTTTCTAATAATATTACTGTCATTAGTCTCATTATTATTATAGTTATGACTACATTTTTTTGATTTTAACCTATGTTATTAAGTTCTATAAGGACTTGACTTCAAAGTCGCTTATGTTCTTTCTTTTTTTCTTTTTTTTTCTTTTAACTTTTACATGTTGAAATTCTTAGCCGTAAGTATTTTTATTTTTTATATCATTATTATTATTATTATATTTTTTTTTATTTGTATGCATTTACTCTTTGTGGATTGTTTTTCAACCTAAAGTTTTTACCCAATTCCCCATTATTGACTAAGTTCTCTTCATTATTTTTTTTGAGAACTTGATGTACTGCAGTCCTTTACGTATTGCTCCCTTCCTTCTCTCTTTTTTTTTCCCTTGCATTTATAGCTTGTGTTTTGTTTTCCAAAGCTAAGGTCTTTAATCTACAAAGCTAAAGTCTTCAACCTAAAACTCACGCCTACTTACGTGAATTTTCATTTATTTTTTATAATTATAACTATGCTATTATTTGTAATTATTATTACTATTGTTGTTATTATTTTACCTATCCTAATGTTACTATTTGACATTATTTCTTATCTTAATAAATAGAGTAATATATTTTGAAGTTATTATTATTGATAGTCTCAAATTAATGTCTATGACTTAATTATTTGATCATTTTAAAGGAATATTTTATGACAAAAAAAGGATGTTACAATACCCACCTTTAGCATCTTGCTACTTAATTATAGCAAAATGCACTAAGTCACCAATATTAATTATATATACTTTAAATTAATTATATACCATTAACCCCTTACTCAAAATTATTTAAAGTTAATATTTACCAAATTTTAATCTCTAATGATTCTTCAATAAATAGAAAAAAACTCTAATTAAATATTTATTTTAAATATGAAAAAATAATTTTACAAAAATATCAACCTCCTACCAACCGTTAATTAACTTTTTAACATTTTTCTTTTAACCTTATTATCCTTTTAATAGTTTACTATCAAATAAGACAAAAATAAGTTTATAGAATATTACAAATCAATAAAATCATAGCCCTAAATAAATAAGAAATATCACATGAATTAACTCTAATATACTGTCAATATTATAAAATCTTTGTCATTGCATATAATATTCCAAATAAAGATGAACAATCATAATTTAAAAGAACTCTACATTATCATAAAAACTTTTGTTCTAAATAACACTTCATACCCTAACCTCTCTTTATTATTCCAAAATAACAAAATCAAAGAAAAATAAATGGAAAGCATATAATTGCTTTCACATAAAGTGAACAAATCTTTAGCTATTAATATTTATTTCTAATATAATTCAGGAACCATATTCACCAATAGTAATATCATTAGATGAGGAGTCTATATCTATACAAATGTCAAGAAAAAAGTATCACAAGCAAACATAAGGCATAATATTTTCGTATGAAAATGGCATTTATAAAGGAACAAGAAAAATATCAATGAAATAAAGCACATATCATCGAATCTTAAATTAAGAGTAAAGACAATGATGACGTCAAAAAGATGAAACTCATTTGATATCATACATGCATATAGCTTCATTGTATTCAAAATAACCATAACAAATAAATATCTTTATTTTACTTATAATACCAAATTATCGCCTAATCCTAAATAAAGAATATTTTCGTTTCATTACATAGTTATTTGGCTCCAAATCATTGAAACAAAATCTACTAATTATTTCTATATTAGTCCAATTAATATCACTGATCTCTTTTTTTCTAGCAGGAAGCATATATAGATGTTTCCCAAACATGCCTAATGTCATAACCTTTTCTACAGGAAGAAAAAGGCATTACAAGCTTTGACATGGACATGAGATATGTGAAACGAAACTGGCCCCATGAATAATCCAATAATTTCTAAGCCGTGAAGATGAAGGGAAGGATGGATGGGACCAAATTTGACTAAAACAAAGGACTCAGTTAAGTGAGTTCACCATCCACAATTTGAGGTGGGGAATAGCTTTGGTGGTTATCTTCAACTAATATTTCACCCTCATGGTCATCTACAGACTTTGGTGCCAACGCCCTTTCGATCTTGAGGGCCGTGCCATTGACCAGCATCTCTTTTTCCAAGTGCAAGCAGTAGCTCTCGAAGACCCTAGAGCTTACCATAACACCAAAATCCAAGAGAAAGAGTAACTCTAATTCAAGCTTGTTCAATTCCGCATTGCTTACTCCTCCTACTCGAGCATATACCGCGTTGTTATAGTGCCTGCAACTCAGGTAAAAAAAAAAAAGCAAAGAATAAGGCACAACAACATTAGAGAATCAGAATAAAGACAACAAAATCTATTGTTGTCAAAAATTTTGTCACCGTGATTTCTGTCAAAAATTTTGATAATATATATTTTTTGATCGGGTGGTATTGCTCTTTCAAGAAAATTAGCCCATAGACACCATGACCCTAACTAAATTTTTCAAGAGGGAGAAAAGGGGGGGTAGGGACTCACTCATCATCCAGCAGCTTGGAAGCAACCATGACACTGGTAACTAGCAATCGGTGTACGTTCAAGGATATGACAAGAGAATCAGGGTGCCTATGCGTTAGCCTATCTATATACGCATAGCCAACCACGAAACAAGAAGGGCTACAATTAGTGTACTTGTATATCCTCTCCAGGTACCTTGGAATACTTATGCTTGGTGCTCTTATGCCATGAAATGCATTCAAGCTCTTCCCAAGTCTTATGGAGCCACAGCTTATACCATCTATCTGCTGGTTGAGGTCATCCACAAGCTTTTCATTGCGAGCCACCAGCTTCTCCAATGTGGAAGACAGGACACATAGTACTCTGGGCAGGTTCAGCTCTGTGGGGCACGTTTCCGGCTGCGGCTGCCGGCCGTGGTTGGTGTACTCACCTGCTGTTAACATTTAGGCCATGTGGTTTGACCACAAGGGGTTACACTTGCATATGCTCATGGCTGCTATTTGAGTGGCTAAAGACTAGGATGGCGTTAACTCCAACTCTGCTTGTTATGTGGTTTGGAAGAATCACTCACTGGATAACCGACGTGTGTGGCAACTAAGTTTTAGAAGGTTGTGATTGGAAGTTGGGAATTAGGATCCGTCTCTTTGGAAATCTAAAGGTAATAAATAATAATATTCTTCAACAGGGGTCCCACTCCTATCCTATGCGGCTTGTCTTAGGAATAAAACAAGCCATGCTTGAGAATATACAGTGTGGCAACATCAACTAGGCTCGTTTGATTTGTGTGCGCAACAAAAATGGAGGTCCATCTTCGTACACTGCAAATACTAGGTCTCTGTTGAGGGCCTCTAAGGTGCATTAAAGTTGAAGCAGCGACAAGTCAATTAAAGAATAGCAGTGCTTTCAGCTAGTACACAATGGTGAAATGGTGGCTAACGGCCGAAAAGCAAGGGCAAAATCATGTTTTGCTAGTGTTGGTTGGTAGGATAGGTAAAGGATGTGCTACGCAGCCAACCTTGAACCCAGAGGGACTGGGACCACTATCGTATTTAAGGTTTCTTGCTTGTTTACGATATCAGATTTTTCTTTATGTTTAATTTCTTTTATGTTTATTATAAACACCTGGAATACTATAGGTATAACTTGTCCATTTATAAGCAATGTTATCAACCAGAAGACTTGCTTGATAGGGAATAATTGAATAAACTGAATGAGCACTGTAATAATTGAATAAACTGTTTTTCTTTGCGAAGAAAGAATGACATTTTATAAGCGAGGGGAAGCCATTGGAACAACAAATGGAATGGAGATCCCCTAACGTCAAAATACACCTTAAAATGATACTGCCAACGCATCATACTGTTCTCTAGTCTACACATTGTAGTTCATGGAATGAAGCAATTTCTCTTCCTCGTTTGAGATGTCACTGACGGAGAGCTGCAAGTGTGATTTGGAATTCATCTTGTTCCACTCATTTTCTATGCGGAAAAAGACCCACTGGAACCGGCGAAAAATCTCTAAGGCTGCAATTGTGAACACTGTGAGGTAATTATGCCGAAGATGTGCAGACAGCTTGTATGTCCATGTGCACCGCAAAACCAGGTTGCTTCCAATCACCCAAAAGTAAACCTGCAATCCCATGTATATATAAACAACGTCAGGATACTGAGGAAAATTTTGTTCTTTTATTTCGGTTCTCAACTGTTCTTTTCTTTCTTCTTTTATCAAGCAGGTTTTCACATGTTTGGCAGACCCATCAGAGTCACATTAACAAGATTAAATGTATGCTAAGCGGTTGATATAACCTTGGGTTTTTAAACTATGAAGTATGAACAACACCAATTTAATCAAACTTTATCAATTTAAAATTTTTAATATTGCTATATTTTTCTTTACCATTATCATATATTATAAGAAGAGGCCTCCACACACACACACACACACACACACAGAAAAAAAAAAAAAAAGAAAAAAAGAAAAGATCTTTTCTTTAAAGCCCTTAGTACGTTAAATGTTTATAGTTTGCCTCTGTGAGACCTTTTTCTACCTCCACCCCTGTCTACATTGCTAAGAACTGTGCAAGGCACACTTGATAACTTAGAATGAGAGGTAAGTCTCCTTGAAAAATCAACATGAATAATCCATTCTTTCAAGGGAAAAAGAACAAATGAACTCAAGCACATATAATAATCCTTACCCATCTCCTTCCATGTAATAGATGTGAGAGCAGATGTGGCTTGCTGAACTTGAATATTCGAGTGAAGCCACTGTCAAAAGATAAAGGAATATTTATCAAAGCATGTCACAAGACACTCATCACATCTAGCAAAATAAAAACTAGTCACACTTCTGGGAATAACAACAATGTTTTCCAGTTTTAAAAGTGTTTGGCTAAGATATAAAAATCAATCCTGACAGAAGAATCTACAATTATGCAGTTAGAAAGAGGCTAAGTGTTAGGCACCCCACATTTACTGAAGTTAAGGGTGACAAGGATAGTAGGATAAGAGAGAACAAGCGACAGAAGAGGGGATTTGGCTGTAACAACCTTGCTTTTTTGTCAACGGGTGCGGGAAGAAGGAAGGGGAAACTTGGGGGAAGCAAGGATTAAAAGGAAGTAAAGATCCTGGTAGAGGTATGAAATCATTTTAGTCACAGAACTGGGGCATTTGGGCAGGGAGGAGCAGACCCTAGAAGTTCTGCAGTGTCTATCCTTTTCTTATTATTATTTTTGTTCTCATTTTCATTCTTTCTTTGAGAGATTACAGAGGCTTATCTCTCCGTATTTTCCACAACAATTCCAAGTTTCTATCACTATGTTTCAAAGATACTATTAAAGGAGCATGGTACGACAAATATTAGGCCTACCTTAGGTCCCAATCTCGATTCACATCCCAGTAGAAAGAGTATGATGAGTTCACAACACTTGACAGAAGCCAGAGAGGCCTATAAAAGTTTGTCCACCTATCAGGGAAGATGTGATATTTAAGGGCAGAAAGAAAAATGACTGGCACTGCGGTTGAATATTTTAAAGCTGAAACCATAACCAAAAGAAACGAATATCAATACAAAGCAGTAATGCCATCTGTTTAAGAAAACATGATGAGTTATTCATTAATGATTAAAGAATTCAACCAGCAACGAAAAGAACACAGAAAACTGGCAGTTAAAATACCAACAAAAGAATATAATTATAAACAAAAGCAGTCTAAAAGAATCCAACATACTGCTGATATTCTTAACATAATCAAAAGCTCAAGATAGAAGAATAATGTACAATCTCAATTTCCTAAACTCGCAAAAATTTAGACCATCAATTGATCACTAGTACAAGTTGTAAATGGGAAACAAAAAGAGAGCATTACCTAGAGCCACAAAGAGCTCTTACCATTCAGAAGAGTAGCTTTCTCCCCGGTATCTTTGTACTGCCGGAGACATTGGTTTAAACGGAAAAGATAAGGCAAAACAAGAACTAAAGGGATTGCAACAGAGTGACTGCCGCAAACAGAATCAGCTTCCAACCAAGCAATTGTGGCAACCTACAAAGGTTTTAAAAAATGCATCCCCTAATGAAAAAACTCAAGTATCTACTGAAAGCCAAGAACTAAAGATACAAGTCCAAAAAGTATAATTGTTAATGAACAAGGTCTGGGGGGAAGGAGAATGGTAAGCATGATTAAAGCTGTAGATAAATTACTAATCTCAATATTAGAAAGTCAATTGTACTGGTTTTGCTCTAGAGAATATTTTGAATTAAGGAAACTTTTTCCATGACCCAATGCTAAAAAAAAGGAATTAATCATATGCTTAAAGTTGATGAAATTCTGTCAAAATCAAAATAGGAAACCCAAAAGTTACACAAAATAATGAAAAATTTAAACTCTGAATGACAATTAAGGGCATCAACTTCAATTAATCAAACCCAAACCTGTCGATGTACCATCCTACATACGGAACGCTCCAAATCAGAAAAGACCTGCATAAAATTGCAATCATAATCAAAATAAACATAGTAGAGCATTAATAGAAAGTTAGAAACCAAAATTAGGTCAACAAATTATGTCAATTCCAAACTTTCAGGTTGTGTGTCACAGTATTAGTGTTGGACCTCTATATCTGTAATAATAAACATAAATAATGCATACAAACTATGCAGTACCTACCTTCAGATTTAAATATAAATGTATACTTAGGGTTAAAAACCTAAAAATAGAAATTGATAATAAAGATTAACATGGAAGACAACAAAGATTTTTCAAGGGAAAGATAACCCTGAAAGGAACGCAGACCTTTGCCATGGAAGTGAAAATATCAGCCAAGAAAAAATCAGAGAATGATATTGCCTGTTTACATGAAAATACAAAACATTAGATCATATATATTCAAGCACAGTTCCAACAAAATACTAAAAGCATCAATTGGTAAGGGGAAGAGTGAAGCTTGGGTAAAGTTTAGGCTCAAATATGGTAGTCTTAAGAATCTAAATAAATTAAAAACATCAATAACTCTCTTCTAAGCATGGAACTCATCCATGAAAAATTTCCCCCCATTTTTACCTCTCTACCAAACACACCCTAAGTATCCTAAGTTTAACACTGCAATAGTTCCCACTCTCAGTTATCTTCAAGGAAAGATAGTAAAAGGTTCAACCAAATGTGGCAATGACTCTTCAAGGGTTTTCACTTGTGCACATATTAGTATATGTTGGGTAAACTAACATTGTCACTGATTGACAGGACGCACCCATCATACAGACGGCTATGACAAGGTGGTTGTTAATTGTTATGAATAAGAATAAATAATTGTTTATGATACAAAGTCTTGCCAGCATTTCTGCTCACTTCATCACACTTAGAACAGCATGTATGTGAGCATCTGCATTACAATCATCTCATCTAATGCACTAACACTAGTTGTATACTTTCTTAATGGCCGACAAACAGGAGAGGGAGTTACATACATGCTCTGCTGTTTTTTAAACACTGAATGCATTGAAGAAGCAAGTGAATGAGTTACATATGAATCTAGTATTCTATGTTCATGCTTATAAATATCATCTGCTACGCATGGAATAAATATAAGGGTCAGACATTAACACAAAGTGTAAGCTATTTCCAGAGTAGCACTACAAGAACTTATTAACACAATACATCCAAATAAGAGCAAACTTGCCTGCAATGGGAAAACTATACGCCAGCATGTCCTTAAGAAGTAATATCTAGATGAAAAATAAAAGATATCAAAGGGGAATATCAAAACCAATACAAGACCAGCATATAAGAGCACCTGCACAAAAGTACAAGGAAAATTCAAAACACTTCCAACAAGATTAATAAATAAAATGGAAGCAGAAAATGGAATTAAATATTCACCAATCATAAATAAGCAGTGAACAAAACTAATATGTATTTACCTAATTTATTTCTGCATGAAGATTATCTTGAAAGTTATACTGACTGTACTTTTCACTGGTGATGTTAATAAATATAACCTGCTGAATCTTGAATATCTTATTTACGTTTTGAAAACTGACAGCCTGACTGATTCAGAAAAGCAGGCATTACCTATCTACCAATAATGAATCCAAATTAAGAAATTTGTCAAGTACCCATAGGAAAAATATTCTGATTGCTTAAATCAAAATATCCAATGCGATGCTTGAGAAGAAAAAAAAATTACAATAAATTTTCTCCGTTCCTGTCTTCCATAACCCCTTCACCCACTTCATTGAGATTTGAACTGAGGACAGCATAGAATACCCAATACTCAGCTATGGTTCCCATCTCAGTGTAATGACATTATGTAGCTTATAACTAAATGCTCTAACTAACAAGATGCAGAGCATCTTTGCAACTGCATACTCATTCCCAAAGACATTTTACAGCTAATGTGCAGCAGTTCCTTAGATTAGTACTTCAAACTTATTGTTTTTGTTTATCAATGAAATCAAAAGTACTTAAAAAAAACACAGCAATGAAATTAAATATGGTTAAGAAATGATAATATTACAGTACTGAATTGAAAAAGAAGATAACCAAGCAAAAGAAGATAACCAAGCAAACAAACTAATATAATAACTCATAAGAGTGGATGCATCTATTACACTGGTTGTGATGCGGCATATGAGACTTCTCCATGAGAATAAAGATAAATATATGCCGTCATACTGGTTGGAACAATAATTGTCATCCATGTGGCACACTGCAATGATGAACAGAAAACTAGTCAAGCATTCAAGACTACCATTATTTAGTAGATCTGAGGGGAAGGAAGGAAAGAAACAGTGTCAAAGAGGGGAAAAATAATTGGAGAATGGGTGGGAAGAAAGCCATGAAAGGATGGCAATTTTGCAATAAAATAACATTGAAGGCAGAACGACAAAAACTAAGGCAAAGATGATTGGCTCATTAAAAGCAAAATCACTAATCGCAAATTTAGTACACAGAATGATCATTCCATTCCTAGCCATGAAAGGATGGCAATGTTGCAATATAATAACATCGAAGGCAGAGCAACAAAAACTAAGGAAAAGATGATTGGCTCATTAAAAGCAAAATCACTAATAGCACATTTAGTACACAGAATGATCATTCCATTCCTACATCCATTTCAGAGGAATAAGGGTTCCTTATTCTGGTAAAAAAGATTAATCATGATTATGTTCCATACCTTGATCCCACAAGGAGTCCTCATTCCCTCCTAGGCAGGTGGGAATGATCATTCCTTGAAACCTGGAATGAATTCATGTTTGCTCTGTTTCTTTATTTATCTTTACTAGTTATAATTAAGATTCCATTCTATGCTAATTTCATGTACTAGGGATAAAAACAGAATTGATAAGAATAAAAGCACAAGTCCATTCTAAAGCAAACCAAATATGGGAACAGAAATGACAGCAGCAGTCCAAATCAGCCCATTCCCATTTCTATTTCCATTCCAACCCCGGCAAAATTGATTTTATATGCCAAACAAGGCATAAGTCAAACTGATGATAGATGTTACCTTCCATATTTCTCTGTGAGTCAGGTGATTTTGATCAAGATCAAATATTTTTGCATAATTAACACCAGCCTGAGCAAGAAACCATAGGTTGATTCCCCAAAGCCAAACCATCAAAGCCTGAAATACAAAAAATGAGATGAACACAATGATACAACAAAGAATGCAAAGAAAATTTTAAAATATCATTTCAGCCTCATCAAACCCAGATGCAAACTGATATATACTCATGTGCAAACAGACTGTGGCATGCACATGTACACAGACACACACAGTCACAAACTCAAGAAGGGAGGAAAACTAACCGCAAGAAGAAGAGGGTTAAAATACAAAAATGCCTCATATAGAAATAAATCCCGCTTGTCTGCACTCATTCTCATGACAGAATCCCATCCAATCTGCAATTTCACATACACTCAATAAGATTGTGGCAGTCTCATGAAGTCCTTAAGTTATGGGGATACTGCCTCAATTTCTTCAGTATAAGCACCCCACAGTGGGTGGAGTTAAGGAGAAACATTGTAAAGAGAAAGTGTTACTGACCTTGCAACAGATGAAGGCCCAAACAAGGAACAATAGTACCTGGATATCCATCTCAATTAGATTCTGGAAAAAGTGTACAAGAACCAGAACAGAGGGAGGGGGGAATGAAAACAGTAGGAGGCGTGCAATAGGGCTAAAGTGAAATTGCAGCTCATAATTACAATAATTTATGTAGCTCTGAAAGAACCAAATATAAAAGCAACACCACAAGAATGAAATATAAGCATTCCATCACTAAAACAAAATTGCATTTATCGAAAATAACAGCACCAAATTGATCATAGAATAAAATTTACAACAAAGTTCTCAATGCTTCTTCAAAACTAAAACAATATATAAAGACCTTGAATCTCCACAACAAAATAGGCGAGGGCATTATCGTTCCAGCACTCATCGGTGTTACAGCACCCCGTGAATCATTTGCCTCCCCAGGATACAATAAACCTTCCTCAACGCCATTTTCCACCTCATATTCATCTGGGTAACACTAACTATATAAGTTGTACTAATAAACAAAACAAGTACACAATGAAAAGTTAAAAACAGCACAGATGAAGCAAAAGAGAGTACTTATAAAATGAAATTACCAAGAAGATCAGAGACAACAGCTCTGCTCCCAGATTTCCTCAAGTGTGGACTACTAGCAGGAATGGCAAGACCTCCAAACATAGATGAAAATTACAAAAAACTATGCTGTTGTATACTTGTGCCTCTCCAATTGTGCCAATAACCTATCAACATGCAAATGTTGAAATTGAAATACCACAACCCCAAAAAATAAAATTAAATAAAACAAAAAACTGCGTAACAAATTCAAGTTAATTTCACCAAAGATATCAACATTATAACCAGTAAATAAAGGATTTACGAGAGCCTTCAGTGGAATTCACATGCACACAAAATTGGAGTTTATTATCTATCATGCATGAGCTAACATTTTAAAATTTCAGCAAGCACGAATAAAAAATAATATAATTAAAAAAAAATTAGTATGAATTTGCGGTGAAATGAAGAATTAAGCATGAGAGTGTTGATCCAAAAAACTGGGAAAATGGTAAAGAGCAAAGAGAGAGCGAAACCTAATCGAATAATTGGCGTTGATTCTGAAGATGAATTGTGCGTGAAGTGTTTGTGTGGGGATCTCACAACATGATGGAGAAGCACGATTCAGAATTTGAAGAAAAATTGAGTAAAGGCCATGCACGATTTTGCGCATTACACTACACGAACCAAGAGGCGCGTGGTAATATTTCACTTTTCAGAGGACCGCTCCTGCAATTTTCCAAGGCCTTCTTTGGTAAATATTTACTTAGTAATAATTTTATTTTTGATGAGTACATCAGTTACTTTCTTTGCTTAGAAAGTACCTATCGGATTTTTTTATGAGAAGTTAGGTAGTTGTTGTTAAATAGTTTCAGTCTTTTTTGGAAACAAATATAAGTCATCTATTTACATCATTAATTATTAACAAACTCAAACTATTTTCTACTTTATAAATACTCGCGTTTGTTTTATTTAATAAACATATTATACAAAGAAAAATTTGAAAATTTAATAATTCTTTTTATTTTTTGAATAATATATAGGTTTAGAGAAAAATATTTTTTTAAAATTGATACAATAACTTGAAGAAGAATAAGTTTTTTCTAAAAACAATTGTAATAATAATCTAAGTAAAACTGAAGATATGATATCGCTTTCCCTAAATTTTAATGATTAATAATTTAAAATATAAAATATTAAATGCACTATAAATTATTGGGAAGGATGATTGATTAGTCATTTATTATTATGAAATGTTCACATATTGTCTCCTTCTTGTTATCATTATTGACCGTTGGAAGCTATTGTCCAAAAAGAGGTCAACTTCGGTGCATTCATTTTTCAGAAGGTTTGATCTCCAGCAGCAAAATAAGCATTCTCTTTAGTGACATGGTGAAAATATTTAAGGGTTAAGTGCTCTTACTATATAACTCGACCAAGTGTACAGATGATTTATAAGGTTGAAGAAAAAACATCAAATAATGGTCAAATCTAACTAACTATAAGAATACATGCTGTGGCATAATTTCATGGATTTGGAGAAGTAAACATGTAGCTAGTCAAATTTAATAAACAAGAGAAATCATTGATGGGAATTTCGCATTCCCTATGTAGTAGCTGCACCACATGCGGAGCCTTTGGACACGGCATGTTCTTCATTGATCAGAGGCGAAGCTTTTCCTCTTCAGCACTCCACTACCACTACTAAGTAACACAAAATGTGCTGTTAAATGGCTTAAAGCTGAAGAATTGCCTTAATAATGTTGGAAACATGAAGAACTCTCTTATGGGTGCCATGAACATACTATTTGTTATTATTATTATTATTTTAAGATAGTAAGTTGGAAGTATCTATCTGTATCCCTCTCATGCATTAATGCACCTGTTTAATAGGCCAGGTCCGTGCAATGCATTAAGGCTCTCGCTCACTATTACTGTCTTTGCTTTCGTGCAATTTTCTACGGAGTGACGTTGGGCCGAAGGAATGATTATGGGCTTTGTGTTCTCATTCTCTCCTTGCAGCTGGTGAAACCGGATATCCCAATTAGGCCCGGCGCACCTGGTCAAGAATTTTTAATTCCGCTTGTTGTTCATCACCTAGACCGTCGTTTTACAAGAAATTCTTATAATACTATTAAGATACTTCTCTGATATATTTATTTGTTACATCAGATTTATAGATCATTTCTACTTCTTTAATCACCCATTACCTTCTTCATAAAATTAATATCGAAAACAGTGAATTGATTAGGGGGAAAAAATCTTACTCCAAGAAGACTTAAGAATTTCATTTGTTGTACACTCTAAATTACATTCTTAGATGTTCTTTTTTGGCTAAAAGCAAGATAAAAGATTAACAGCAAAAAATGAAGATACCAACGAGTGAAGCCAGCTAACGAGGGACTATTTTAACTTAATATCTGTAGTTTTGATCAAAAGAAACGAAGATAACTGTGATGAAAATTAGAAAGAGAATTATCTAAAAAGTAGCACTAATATTGCTGTTACCAGATCTAAAGCTCTCAAATTGACCAAAACCAAAAAAAAATATGTGAGTCTATTAGCCATGAAAAGATTTAAATTCGCCTAAACTTTATACAGTTTGTCCGTTAAATTATCATGAAAAATATCATATAAAATTATGTGTAATCATATGATAAATGGACAAAAGGGTACTTCAATTCTATTTCTTACAGCAGTGACACATAGTCAAGCTCAGCAACGAAATCAAAATCTGTTGCCACAACACTGCCACGTAGTCAAGCTGAACCACAAAACAGAAATAGAATCTTTTACTGCTACATCACAATCCTATGTGTATCCTCGTCTACAGCTAAATCTAATACCAAAATCTGCTTTCACCTGTCTCCATGACCCAATATTCTGGCCAATATTAAATTTCTAATTTAGCATTTTGTTTAATGTCCTAGTAAAACGGCTGGAATATTTACAACAAAAGAAGATTGCTGAAATTTTCAGCCACAATTTCATCCTAGTCAGCGGAGCCAACAAATTTTGGTGCCCATATTTGGCCACGTGAGACACACCAAATATAGCAAACCTAGGAAAACCATGAATAAATAACAAACCAATGTTTATACTTTACACCATTATGTTAGCTACCCCATGCTGTCGCCAAACTCAACCAACCTCACTACTAGCTGCCTCCCTCAGCACTCCAATCTCTAACACCATCTTACTTGACCTAAGCAAACATACTTACATTTGAGCATCTTCATTTCCCTTTTATGCTCCCATTCCCACATCATGGGTTCGGTGTTTCTTGACATTAGATGATTTTCTGTACCAGCTGCGTCTGGACAGGAATTCAGCATTTTGGTTTGGTTAGGGTAAGGCTTAGTTATAATATTATTTGTTGCTTATAATGTCTATGAAACAATTATAACTGCGAGTATAAAGAGTTTAATGCTATCATCTAATTATATGTTTTTATATGTTCGACTTTTGAGGTAATGATAATAAACTTTTACATTGCCATGCAGTCAGAAAGACAATGTAAACAAATTTTATACTGATAGCATATCAAAATTAAATACCTATAATTAATTGGAAAGCTAATGTGGGACGAAGAATGTTCATATAAAGAGGCATTGGTGATGATGCATGTTGAATTGTTCTGCAGGTTTGGCTTATTTTTGTTAGCATTTAGTTTTGAAAAAAATGTGTGTCTTGTTATGTTGTCATGACGCTTTAATTTCTTTGGTTGATTTCCTTGAAATGGTGAAGGCTTAGGTGCTACGTGGTCCAAGTTGGAGGATTAGAATAAACAAAAGCTGAGTTGCCTCAATAAGCTATCTTAGTTTAGTTTAGTTAGTATGAATAATCATTGACATTGTAGGATCATGGAACCCCTTTGTGAGTTTTGTGGGGTTGTAAGAGCTGTGGTTTATTGCAAATCAGATTCTGCACGCCTCTGCTTGCACTGCGATGGATGTGTACACTCTGCGAATTCCTTGTCCCGCAGGCATGCACGCTCTCTCCTATGTGATAAGTGCAATTCTCAGGCAGCAATTATCCGTTGCATAGATCACAAGCTGTCTGTGTGTCAAGGCTGTGAGTGCAACCGGAATGAGTGTTTGCTATTGGGACATAGGCGCGTGGCATTGAATTTTTATACCGGTTGTCCCTCTTTCGCTGAGTTGTCTAGGATTTGGTCCTTTGTGTTTGATGTTAACTCCTCATGTGGTGGTTTGGAACCAATTATTACACTGCCTAGAAATGACAGCTGCACTAGCAGTAGCAAGTGTTTGGAGCAACCTGATAATGATGGCTCCTTTGGTTTGGTGAGTGACAAGTTGAAGGGGATAGAACCGTGTGTCAAATATGAGCCTTGGATGGGGCAATCTCCCATCATTCCACCAAATCCAGATTACATGGCATACTGCAGAGATCAAGCACTTTTCTTCCCTCAAGACTCAAACCAGCCAAAGGTATTACCTTCTCGTAGTTTTTCATTTTGGTTGGTAACATATCCGTATTAGGTCTAAAGGTAATGCACCATAGATTGACATATAAATAGTGTATATTATTTCACAGTGTAAGAAGAACCATAACAATGATAAAAGAGGTTAGAACTTGCACAATGAGTAGTAGTAATGTTCTTTGAATTATAGATCAGTGCTCCTAACAATACTGCGTTTGCATCGTTTCTTAGACGAGACTGATCCAAGTTTTGTTTTTCTTAATTTTTTGAACTTATTAGCTGCAGGGATGTCCTAATTTCAAGGACATAGGAATTCATGAGGGAAATGGTCTATGTGAAGGCCTCAATGTGGATGATGTTCAATTGAACTTTGAAAATGCTGATGAAATATTTGGCTGCTCTCAAGTTGCCACAAGATACAACCTTGAGGATGGAGGAGTGGACTCTCTATTAATGGATAAAAACATATCAGTCACAGAATCTAAAGGTCTTATTGAGAGTCCGATGGAGGTGATCCCACAAATCTATTTAACTGTTCTCTCTTAAACTCCTTATTGATATAAGGTTTGACTAGTGATGTGCAAAACTAATTGTCACCCATGTGATTGTTTTAGGCATCATCATTAGTCCAACAAGATTGTGTGCCATTTCAGCCTTCTGGGGCTGGTTCAGCTAGTGTGATGCAGGCCATCAACGATAATGCAAATTGTGCACTTGTGAATACTAGTTGCAACAGAGACATCAATTTGGGATTTCCTCAGGGTCAAGTTCATTCAAGCATATCTGTGTTATCCAACATTACTGGTGAAAATAGTGCTACTGATTATCAAGATTGCGTGTTGTCGCCAGTGTTTCTGACAGGTGAATCCCCCTGGGAATCAACGTTGGAGGGTACCTGCCCACAAGCAAGGGACAAAGCTAAAATGAGATACAATGAGAAAAAGAAAACTCGAACGTATGTACCTTTAACTGTGTATAAGTATATGTAACGGTTAAAATGTTAGGGAGATATTTCTCTTAATTTATGTAACTTTCAGGACAAATATGCCAATCAAGTTGAAATGCATGCACAAACCTAGATTTCTACGTCACTATCAGTGTCTATAAATTTTTCCTTTGTTTCTTTCTGCTGCATTAATTACAACTGCATATTGAAGCTTATTCTCTGATTTATTTCATTATTCCTAATAATGAAAGAGGAAAACATACGTGAATTTGCGTGTTTCTTGTGCGTTCCACTTACTGTGGCATCTTACAGAGATTTTCCTTTGTGATGGGGCAGTGTTGAGGTTCCTGATGGAGTGTGCTGATTTCTTGTGTGCAGGTTTGGTAAGCAAATAAGATATGCATCTCGCAAAGCAAGGGCTGATACAAGAAAACGAGTGAAAGGTAGATTTGTTAAAGCAGGTGAAGAGTATGATTATGATCCTCCTCTGCACAAGAAGCCTGAATAAGCATATTCGCTGCAATCACTATCTCTTCCATGCAAGATATGGTTCTGAATTAGTAGGTAGTCCCTGGACATTGTGCATACATTGTTTTGTTCCTAATTCTTAATTGAAAGATTATTTAATGCAGCTAGATAATTATTCAAAACCTGCTAGAGCTTTTAACAGGTTTCATAATCAAAGGAATCAAAGGCATTAGTATTTAGATGAAAACAAAGGTATGGAGAACGTGTTGCATTTGGAAACTGGAGAAGAAGGGATTGCATGCATACAAAGATATTGCATTTAATTATATGTAGTAAGTGTAAGAGGTGACAGGCGTGGCACATAGAGGAGCAGGAGGTTTGAACAGATTCAAATTGCATCACAATCAGTTTCAATCCAGACAAACAACAAAAAAGGTAAGATAAATACCTCTTTATGTATCAAACCATCTTTTCTTATTATTATTATTACTATAAAATGACTGAATTGAATACCTTTTCCCCAGGTCCACCATTCGCTCACCACTTGTGTTATATCCAAGTGGTTATAAAATATTAATTGGGTGCCCGAATCCTGCTATATGCCTATAATTTGTAATTTTTTATTTATTTTTTATATATACCATTTGCTTCTGTTTTCTGACAAAAAAATAAAAGCAGACTCTTTGTTGCATAAACATTAGAGTTTTAGATAGCATATGTTTTCCCTTCTTCCATTCTTGATTTCAAGGTAATGTTTTCCAAAATAATCTTTTGTCTTCCCTTTTGACATTTGTATTTTATTGTTTCTTGTATTGGCAGGCCTACATACTCTTCCTTGCTTTCAGAGTGGATGCACGTGGCAAATCATCCTGAATTTTAGCAGGTGAGATTGTGTGAATCACTAAGCCTATTTGTCTTATACAAACACCATATATTAGAGAACAAAAGGTTAAGTTGTAAGGGGATGCATCATAGACCTGCACAAACAACTACCCTACTCCATCCTCTTAAGCCAATGTCCAAGGACAGCAAAGAACATATTTTGGGAACTCTTGATTAATTCTATTTTCATCAGATCAGTGGACTCAGATATATCTGGAAGCCTGTTTCACCTGCAGCAACTATATTCTTTAAAACCTCTCTGTTGCCTCAATAATCATCATGCTTTGTATTGCTCCAATTTTTTCTTAGGGAATGGTAACATTATTTTTCTAATAACGGTACAAACATTGTGTACAAACATTGTTTGTATGCCACCAAGGAAATTTTGTTTCTCTTATGAAATTGGAGATATTGATGACTATTTGCTTGTTTTGACAAATGCAGGTTTTACCAGCAATGGTTGTGTATAAGTTTGTTGTTATCCATTTAACGTAAGAATAAAATCTGTCTAAAGGTCATCGCTCATATCAAAAGGTCATGAAGCATAAAACAGGAAAAATGACTCATCATATCAAAAGGTTCTAAGTTGTTTGACATTAAACTAAAGGATCATGACGATTTTATAATATAAATTCAGCTTGATTACAATGAATCTTCAAATTTTCAAAAAAAAAAAAAAAAAAAACTTCGTCGGGGTGCGTGGTTGTATTACTATAACATTGCAAAATTGGAGCTTCCTCTCCTAGGTAATAGAACCTAGTGGGATTTACGCTAACATCAGGATGCTAAACAACTAAAATTAAAAATAAAAATCTTCAAAAGATTGGGCATCCGTTGCTATCTTGAATAATGATTTAGTTCTCAAACCAATACCATACATGAGAATCTTAAATTTCTCCACATTCTAACACACTTATGTATAATATGTTCCTATATATATAAGAATGGTAATGAACCAAAGCTTAAAATGTGTAGGAATCTGTTCCTTCATACACGTACGAGGAGGAATAATTGCAAGAATCTGGTCAGCTAGGGAGAGGGGGGGGGGGGAATGGACAAGAAGAAAAGAAAAGAAAAGGAACCAGCAAGATGTCTAAGTCGATGTTTCATGTTGCCTTGGACTTGGGTTACCGAATCTTGAATTGTTAAATGAAACCTCCAAATTTATCGGCTGATCGTCCCTGTCTAGAGAGACAATACGTGGAACTATGGCAGTTACACTTAGTAGTTTTTTGCAGCACATAATTTATGACACAAGCAGGTATTCCGGATTGCAGTATGATATGCCAGGAACTACCATGGCATATATATGTAAGAATTAAGATACATTCTTTTATAATAAACCATTTGATTCCAGAAACTTGTTCCTCTGATTTGATATTCGTTTAAAGTAAAATAACCACAGAAATTAAATTTGAATTAACTAAATCTACCAGAAGTTAGAGAAATCTAAAACATTGCACATGCCTTCCTTAGTATCAACTGAATCTAGTTGTAGTGACAACTTCTTTATTTTGTACCATGATATACCTAAGATGCTGTTCACTAAGCTCTCTATCTATGAACCAAGTTCTAGAAACAAACCCAACACAGATCATCTAGAAAAAGAAAAGATGGAAATTACATTAAAGAGACAGGGAAAGGCCATCATGTATTCTTGAACACGTTGTGTCTCTGCTGTTGTTAGGAAGGTTTCCTATGGCCCAGCTTACAGTGGCTGGAAGAGCCACCTCTAATGAGGCACCAATGAGGTATCTTCTTGTGAGGTTGTGGCATGTGCTGCAGAGAAAGCACCTAATGTGCCTAAGGGCCAAAAAATTGGCTCCATGAACCCATTTGTCACATTTTCTACATAGATATGCATCATCAGCATGGCAATACAATGAAGCCCTTAACCCGCATAGCTCACAACATGTAGAAGAACCTCTTGTTGCACCATGTGAGGCACCTTCTTCAGGTGATAAGCTCTTGCAAGAGCCACCATGTGTTTTTCCTTGTGGACCTTTGCACATGTTGAGAAGCTCTATATGTGGTAACTATGAGCTTGGTATGGTTTTCTTGAGTAAGTGGTGTAGCTTGGTATAGATGAATAAAAGCCTTTTTATAACTAGTTTTCAGCTTGAATCACATACAAGGTTCTTTGGACATATTCTTTAGGACAAGGACATGGATGCCACTGCGTCACGTAATCACTTGTGTTTTTTATTCTGCTCCCATTTGTCTTATTCCTACAATGCCAGCAGGGTCAATTTAGTCATAGAAGAGAGAGGAAAAAATAAATTTATGACTCCACTAGTTTTGACAGCGTAGAAAAATTGAAAAAAGCCAACACATGATTAAGCTTTAAGCTTCCATAAGATGCTTCAACGGTTGTTATGAGCCATAATTTGTGTTTGTTGAGTGGTTACGAAGCCAAATTGACGTTCCTAAAGAAGAAAGGTTTATTGTATGGTCTAGAATTAGCACCTTTAAATTAGTGACCCACAAAGGCCCATTTGGTTCATTTGCACCACGTAAGGCCACTTGAAATGGAAAAACTGATTGACTTATTTGGTATTGGTTGAGAACTTCTATGATAGTTTTGTGCCAATTTTTGTCTTCCACAATTGGACCCAAAAAAAAAAAAATAATAATGAGGTATGCTTTTGTAAGGCTTAGGAGCAAAAGATGCGTCCTTGTCCACAAAATGTTCTTGAGGATGACACATTATTAGTCCACACGTATGGTTGAAACTTCAGGTGCATCGCCCCATTATCTGCCGCGAATAAGAGTTGGTGATTCCAAAGAAACAGGAAGTTGGAGGACGTAGGAGAATGGAAAATGGATTGAGCTTGGATTTGGTTCCTCTAAATTGCGGAGTGCATTCTCTGCTCGTTGGAGAATAAAATGTACGTCCTTGGTTGGGAAAAAAAAAAGGAAAATTAACGATTAAAGATTTTATGATATCTAAATATATTAACATGACAAATTATATATGTATAGTAATTAGAACTATTAATTTTTTTTTTTTATCAACAATTGAAATGGTATACTTTATTTTTTAAGGTGCACCACACACTTTCATAGGGCAAATAGATTGACTTTGGTGCCTTTGGTGATGATGGAAGAGTTTTGCTATGAATTCTAACCGTTCAATTGGCACAACAGACAACCACTAAGGAGCCTGTCAGATTGGATGTCAAGTTATCACACTTAAATTATTGGACTCAGACAGGGAGGAAATGTTTCTGATTTGGTGCAGTTGACGGTGAAGGGAGTGAAACTTGTGAATGAATGCAATGATTGAAAGGCTTTGGCGGAAAAAAAACAGATGACATGAACATAATGGAACGTACTAACCGGCCACCAAAAATGTTAAGGAGGAATCTTCATATTTCACGTCGCTGAAAGCTAAGGATAGCTGTATGTTCTTTTGTACGAAATTGTGTTTGATATGCTAATGAGTTATGAGATGTGCAAGTATTTTTTTTTATTTTATTTTTTTGTCTTCGGAGATTAGTTAATATCAGGAATGCATATATCAAATAATCGAAATTCAAAAAACATATAACCTACATAAATAGACGCAATGACTCGCGCTTCACATTTGTAATTCGAATTATAATAAATAATATTTTGTTATTTCATTTGTTTTGTACGTGATATCGTAAGGAGCTACATGCTTCTTAACAGTAATTTCAACTATGTTCTGCGAGTATGGATTTCTTGAGTCCGAAGTGGTTTTTATATAATTCGAACTAAAGAAGGAATGAAGGATTATATACGTTGTAATAATAATAACGCTCAAGAAATGAGTGTAATTATCTTAGACGAGAATGTAGTTAGGGATGTATATCGTGCAAACCATATAATTCCATCTACCAAACAAGTTCTGGCTTTAAAGTTTCAAGTAGTGCATTACGTCGTCGTTATTTTTGATGAATATCCCTCTCTTCTATTGCGTGTGCCGTTGGAAAATATGACAGTAAAACTTTAAATTGGTACTCAATTGTGAAACATAAATATAATCCTCAAAAGAGTTATAATATTAATTTGATTTTCAAAAGAGTTGTGATACTAATTTAGCCTTCAAAAAATTAATATTCATTTTAACTTAGTCTAAAAGATTAAAAAAAAATTAGAATAACTTGAAATAAATTTAAACTATTTGGATACCAAATTGATGTTATAAATATTTCAACGACCAAATTGATGTCCCATAACTCTTTCAAGGACTAAATTTATGTTATAAATTTTTCAATAACTAAATTGATGTCCCATGACTCTTTTAAGGGTTAATTTGGGGTTTTACTCAAAATATATTCAATGAGTTTAAAGTTGGAAAATGAGCACCAACATCCAATTAGAATAAATCAAATTCCAAGAATTATCTTGTAAGAATTTTCCTTTCCATCTTTTCCATCAACACTATTTTCCGGCAATGAACTCTAAAAAGAATTTATCAACACTTAAATGATTTAAATACTTTTATATTTATTTTCTTTAAATAAAATTGAGTTTGAATCTTGTAAATAATAATAAGAATAAAAAATATTAAGAGAATTTTATTTTTATACTCGATCAATTTTATTCTAATTAAATTAATTAAAATTCAATAGATTTTGGATACTAATATTTTTTTATCTTTAGGTTATGTGGCTTATTTATAAAAAAAAAAAAAGGATTAAACCATTAAACATTGTCGTGACTCAGAGATACTTTTAACAATTTTTCCTAAGATTTGAATATTAGTCATCTTGCTGGTCGTTTAGAAAAAATAAATTACAGATTATATACTACATAGTTTGGTATCAATTTTTATAACTATGAATTATAAATGTCTTTTAATTAGCCATGAACAAAACGGAAGAATAAAATTGATATTTCAAGTCAAATTTAAAGGCCTACTACTTTTTTCCTTTTTTAGTCATGAAGACATACTACTTGTAAACATAAAAATTAAAAAACAAATAAAAAATAAAAACAGACCCACAGTGAACAGAAAGATAGGGGAACTGATCGGACGAGCTTTCGCCCATTAAGTAAGAAGCCATTCAGGTCGAGATTGGGTAATTCTTGAGCCTCTTGGAGTCAGGGACTCATTCCAAGACCAAGTGTTGACCAAAAAAACAACAAAAATGTCCAAAACAATGCTTGTGCTTTGTTCAGACGTGGGGGGAAAAATTGAGAAAAAAGAAAAGAAAAGAAAAGAAAAGAAGGGATAATAAAAAAATATATTTTCTCTTCTCACGTCAATGAATAACAAGTTTTCTGTGAGGTCCACAGTAATCTTTTAATATTTTTTTTTCTTGCTTTTTATCGTCATTTTAACTAGAGATAACACTATAATCCATCTATTTTCTCCTCTCCATCTTGTTTCCTCTAATGTTCTGTCTAACTAAACAAAGAGAACGTGTTACATCTGGTAAAAGGGGCACTTGGAACAATTACACCAAGGATGTTGTCGAGAACTGGGTTGAGTCAAATGCTGTAAAAGAAGAGAAGGGCAGGGTCTGTGGTTAACCTGTTAAGTTTTGGTTTAAGTTGGTAATTAATTAATATTAAATTTATATTTTTAAATTTTAATCTTACAGTTGTGATTTCATATTTTTAATATTATTTAGAATTCTATTTTACATCTATAAAAATTTTATATTTAAAATTATGAAATTCTACTTAGACTCCCTTTTTAATTTAAGCATACAGAATCAATTACATGAAATTAGTTGAAAATAGATTAGGAAGATGTTTAACTTTAATATTGTCAATAAATTATTACTGTTATCCGCAACCACGAATCCTCCAAAGCCATTGGAGTACTGCAACACTGCAACTCAGCAAAGAACCTCTTAGCTCTCTTTTGATTGGCTTCCATCTTGCCATTTGCAACCTGAACAAGATACTGAATAAACTCAAGGCTCACCATGATGTTCCAAGTGTCCCCCAATGGCACCTCCAACTGAATTGTGAATGCGACGATGATGCGCTTGCTAGCGCTGGTGATGCCAGACTGCCTGAAACTGCAAGATATTGCAAGGGACACTAGCGACTAGGCAGAAGAGAGGCCTCTGCACTCGACGACAATGATGAGTGGCTCGAATTTGAAGATGAGTTTGGAGGGAACGGGTTGGCACTAAGTTGACTCGGAGGGAAAGAGGAGGGAAAGGATTGAGCCCGGATCAGTAGGATCGTGGGAAGCAAAGAGCTAGGTGCCGCCTCTAGCTTTCTTATTGGAAGTCAATGAAATGGCGTCATTTTGAAAAGGCTGGGAGAGGATGGAGATTCGGTCGGAGCAAGAGCTGGTAGTGAAGTAGGAAGAGCTATTGTTCGCGTGTATCTGAGAGTGGGTGTTAATTGTGGGTAAATCATAAATTATTAAGCTACTTTTAAAATTATAATTTTACCCCAATCATCATTTTTTTTTTCACAATATTAACTGGTCACCAACTTGGACCAAAACTTCCCTAGGTCCACCGCAGACACCGCCGAGAAGCATATCAGAGGGCTTTTAAAGGAAGCTAGAGCTTGCTATTGAACAGCTACTGTTAGAGAACCCCCCTTTCTCTCTTCTCTCTCTCTCTCTAAACAAAGTATATCACGATTTGTTCTGGCTTTTATTAAGTGAAGAACTTCCCATTTGAAAAATTTAGATCCCTGTTTGTGTATATGCATCTGTCAATCATAAGCCTAGTCAATCAAAAGGTTGCAGCAAGATTGAAGGATCAGCAACAAAAGATATTTTTAATTAATATTTATATGAGATTTGCACCCCACTTGTACTTGCGCGCTATGCTGGGCATGTCCAATTTGCATGTTACGGGCCGAAATTTCAGCAGCCCTTACAGAATAAATTCTTGCGTGTAGATACTAGATACAGAGTAACACATCATATAATGTTGAATTTACTATTGTTCTTATAAACTTTTCTCAATTCCAACACAGTAAAAAAAAGGAAAAAAAAAAGACAAAGATGCAAGCATTTCTTTCCTCCATGTTCAATATCCACATCAATTGTGCTGCAAAAGGTACATGTGAGTTTTCTTCAATTTTTTTTCAGTTGTACTTTTGTGTAATCTTAGACAAATTGAGAATATATTATCAAATTAACCCGCGGCATTATGAAAGTAGACATGCAACTCAGTCCATATATATACAAAAAAACTCCACACCTCTCTTTTATTAATCAATTTATAACTATGGGAACCTTTATAATTTTGTATTTACATTTATTACTATTTTAACTTTTTCTCTCACTTAATTAATATTCTCTCTCCACTATTTTTCTCACCTAAATGATGATTTTTCCTATTTTCTCTTTCTTAAATAATTATTTCGAATATATACATAAATAACAAGAAATTAGAAAATAATCATTTGATTGCATACTTATTCTTTTCACATCAACTTTTTGTCAAATTATTTTTTTTTAACAAAATTTACAGATCTCAAGTTTTCCTAAAACCGATTTTATTAAAGTCAAATTTACGAAATTAAATTTGAAAAAAATTCGTTGTGAAAAAATTAATATAAAATCAAATAATTCTTTTAAATTAGAAGTTCAATAAGATTGAGATTGCAGTCAAATGAATTTTATAAACTTGAGACTTCAAAATTTACAAATCTCAAGTTTTTGTAAAACTAAGTTTGTTAAATCAAATTTACAAAATTAAATTTGACAAGAAAGTTGATGTAAAAAAAATATAAATCAAATAATTATTTTAGATTGAAAGTTTGACAAAGTTTTGATTACAATCAAATAAATTAAATATACAGTCAAATAATTATTTTCTAATTCCTTATTATTTTTTATATGCATATATATAAAATAATTATTTAGAAAAGAGAAAAATTCAAAAAAATATTTAGGAAAGAAAATATAGAAAAAATTATTATTTAGGCTAGAGAGATAATGGAGAGAAAATATTAATTAAATGAGAGAAAAAATTAAAGTAATATTTAATATTAAAAAAAAGTTACAAAGTTATCCATAATTATAAATTGATTAACAAAAAAGGAGTATGAACTTTTTTGTCTAAATAAAAAAGTGGACTTTGCTAACCTTTGCATGAAGTTGTGGAGATTAACATTCTTTATTTTTTATAATTATCTAAATGTTATAAGATTGTGAGAGAATATTAATTAAGTGATACAAAAAGTCAAAGTAGTAATCAATACGAATGAAACAAGATTACAAATTTATCCTAAAGTACAAATTTCTTTAGATAAGAGCATAGAGAGGTTTTTGTCCAAAAGAAAATATATCCCTTATTAACCTTCTATGACTATCACCGGTGCCACTCCTTTGGACTAACTGGTTGGAATGCACATGGAGAAGAAACACTAGTAAGTTACTTGAAACTTCAAAACTTCGAAGCTTTCTTAATTCCAACTTTGTATATATTTATATAATTCCAATTTATTTTGTACATAGTTACATAATTCCAACTTGCGTGCAACTTTTCTCACACATAGCAGCACAACCCAGCTAAAGTCCCGGAACCACAATCCTGTGCGTCTGCAAAGAACTCCATCCAATCCCCACCTTAACATGAAGCCAATTCACAATCCCACCAAAACGCGCCCTCTAATCAAATTCATCTTAGTCTCCACAACATTTTGTGCCATTACTCTCTTTGTTTCAGTGCTACTCTTGGCCACATCAAAGCAAGTAAACGTGGACCCTTCACCACAACATGTTTCTGAGCCTACGACACTTGATCACCTTGTGTTTGGAATTGCTTCTAGTGGGAATTCATGGCTAAAAGGAAAGAGTGTGTAAAGCTATGGAGGAAACCCAATAAGGGATTGAGGGGGTGTGTAATTGTGTATAGCCTCCCAGTTGAAGAAAATGCAAACAATGATACTAGTTCTTCTTCTCTTCCTCTTCTATGTGTTTCTGAAGACACTTCACGGTTTCACTACACTTACCGTTAGCGGGGTGGTCTTTGATCAGCAATCCGTGTGGCACGTGTTGTCAAAGAGACTGTGACCGTTAAACATTCTGGTGTTAGATGGAATGTGTTTGGGGATGATGGCACGATTTTCTTACCGGAGAATCTGGTGAAAATTCTTTCCAAATATGGTCACAGGCTTTGGTTCTATGTTGGTGCACACTCCGAGATTTATGAAGGGTGCCAAATTTTTGGTTTTGGAATGGCCTTTGGTGGAGGTGGTTTTGCCATTAGTGCCTCTCTAGCAAAAGTGTTAGCCAATGTTTTTGATTCGTGTATAGAAAGGTATCCGCATCTATATGGAAGTGATGCCAGGGTGTACTCTTGCATAACAGAACTTGGAGTAGGATTAACTTATGAGCCCGGTTTTCATCAGGCAATAATTGGTTTGAAATGTTGAAAATTATAGGTGACTTTTTTCACTCTCTTGATCCTACTTATTAGAAAAATGTTAGGCTAAAAAATTTTGCTACAATTTAATTATCTGAATGGCGTGCCATGTATGATTATTAATCCATGAATGAACAAGTGAATAATACTACTTTATTTTATCTAATAACTATCATAATTTTTATAAAAGATTCTGACTACATTATTCTGATTATATACTAGTATCGTACTTATTAACCCTGTATCTTGTGGTTATGAAATTGAATTAGGTTGATTTGTGAGGAAATATCTTTGGCCTATTGGCTGCACATCCAGTGACCCCCTCCCTTGTTGTCTCTACATCATCCAGCTCTTGCAGATCCAATATTTCCTAACATGACAACTACAAATGCTCTTGAACATTTATTTGAAGCAGTAGACGTTTATTCCCAGAGGGTCCTACAACAAAATATTTGCTATGACAGACGGCTTTCATGGACAGTTTCAGTGTCATGGGGCTATGCTGTTCAAGTATTCCAGAACAACATGCTTTTGCCAGATGTCGTGAGAGTGCAACAAACGTTCAAGCAGTTGAAGGAATGAGGAAGTGTTTTGCGAGGAATATATACCTTCAACAAAAGGAAAGTTCACCCTGACCCGTGTAGAAGGCCCGCAATTTTCTGTCTAGACAAGGTGTCTTATGGTAACGATGGCATCATAAGCAATTACAAGAAATCTTTTCAAAATTGCTCACATGACATGCCAACGGAGAAGTTGGAAGTGATCAAAGTGGTCACAAATAGGCTAGACCTTGACATCAAACGGGTAATCTATATTAGACACTTTGGTATCTCTTCATGACCATAAAGCGGATGGCTTCAAACACTACGGCATCATTTGATTCATGTAGCCCACTTCACCTAATGGAACGATGATTAATTATTTCTGTTGTTGTATTAGGAGTATGGCTTTACATTGGTAATAATACTTGTATAAACTTTTCTTGTGTTGCAGTTGCAGAGTCCTAGAAGGCACTGTTGCGACGTATTGCCCTCTAGCGCTGATGACCCCATGGAAATAGCAATCAGAGAGTGCAAAGATGAAGAATCGATTTACATGCACTGATAGATCAGATGCACATAATAATTAAACCTCTTTTGATATGCTCTAACAGAAGGCATTTTTTAATAGCGTTGCTAGTGTACACGGGATGGCAAGAGATTGTTTGACTTCCTAGATATGGGCTTGCAGAACAACATATTGAGGAGTTAGAATGATTAATCTCTTCGAAGCCAAGCTTACAAAGAAATAGGAAAAATACATATAGTATACAGGATTAAGTAATGTTATTTATCGATTAGAAATAGATATCAAGAGAGGACACTATAGAGAAATATATAAATTATTTTGTGGTGGTAGTTGAGCTTTTATTTGTCTCTCTTGGTATTCATCTTTAATATTCATTTTTAATATATAAATAATATTATTTATAGGAGAATGGTTTGAATCTAATACATTAACCATCCTATCTAATTCTTTTTAGGCAGTGAGCTCTAAAAGGAATTTATCAATACTTGATTAGTTTAAATAGTTTAATACTTATTCCCTTTAAATAAAATTTCGAGTTTTAATCTTAAGAATAATAATAATAAATAAATAAAAACTAATATTCAAAGAATTTTATTCTTATAGTGGGTCAAATTAGCTTAAATTAAATTAGTTAAAATTCAATAGATTTTGAATGTTAATAAGTTTTTTTATCTTTAGGGATTGTGATTTATTTATCACTAAAACATGTTGTAAGATTAAATTTTCAAATATTGTCTCAATTAATAGATTCTCTTAACAATTTTCTCTAAAATTTGAACCTTAGTCATCTCCAAGTAGTCTAAAAAAATAAATTACAGTTCACACAGTTTATATCTATTTTTATAACTATGAATTATAAATATTTTTTAATTAATCATGAACAAAGCGCAGGAGTAAAATTGATATTTCAAATCAAACTTAAAGATATACTATTTATAAACATTAAAAAATAAAACAAACCCACAATGAACAGAAAATTAGGGAAACTAATTACATGAGCTTGGCCCATTAAATAAGAACTAAGCAGCGGTTCGAGGTTGGGTATATTGTCTTGGGCACCCAGGAGTGGGAGGTTCAATCCAAAACCTAGGCATTGCTTCGTTTAGATGTGGAAAAAAATTGAACAAAAAATGAAAGATTTGAGAAGATTAAAAAAAGAGGAAAAAGTTAAAAAGAAAAAAGGGACAAAAAGAAAATATACTTTTTTTTTCTGCTGTTTGGTTAAGAAAAAAAATACAATTATATACAAATGACTTTTTTATTCTTCGATCGATTGCCTTTTAAAGAGGAAGAGAAGAGCACAAAAATAAAGTTATAATTTTACGCTATCAACTCTTTATTTCTTTTATTTTCTTCTCACTTCAAAGAAAAACATGTTTTGTGTTGGAACCACAGTCATCTTTTAATTTTTTTTTCCTACTTTTTCTTGTCATTTAAACTAGAGAAAATGATATAGTCTATCTATTTTCTCCTCTCCATCTTGTTTCCTCTTATACTCTGTCTAGCCAAACAAAGAGGAAGTGTCACATCTGGCAAAAGGGGCACTTGGAACAATTGCACCAAGGATGTTGTTGAGGGCTGGTTTGAGTCAAATGCTGCAATAGAAGAGAAGCATATCAGAGGTTTTTTAAAGGAAGCTGGAGCTTGTTACAGAACAAGTATTGTCGAAGAGAACTCCCCTACTCACTGAATACCCTAGTTCCATTTTTCATTTTTTATTCAAAATTTGTCCTTTTTTAATCTAAACATAGTATCTATCACGATTTGTTCTGGCTTTTATTAAATGAAGAACTTACTCATTTGAAAATTTAGATGCCTATTTGTGTATTTGCATGTGTCAATCATGACCCTTTTAGAATCAATAATCAGAGTTGAAGCATTCCTTCAAAGTTGTAGTTGCAGACCCTCCTTACTTGAGCAAAGAGTGCTTGGAGAAAGTTGCTGGAACAACTTCTTTGCTCATAAAACCTGGAGAGTAATTTTTGCTTCTACTCACAGATAAGAATGATTTTATCCTGTCATCTTTCGCATCACTGCATTGAAAATGATAATTTACACTTAATAGAATGTTTAGATGAGCACTTAATAGAATGTTCAGATGAGATCATTAGTATAAAGAATTTTTATTTTATTTTTTTAAAAAAGAACTTGTATTCGTGGTTGTTTATTATAGTAATTATATTTACATATATTAATTTAAGAATATATCAAATTGTCTAAATAGACAAATAAATTGAAACGAAAAGAGTAATTACTTGTCAGTGAAGTGCAGAAAGAGGGGGCATCTGAGATGTTGGGCTTGCATCCTCCTGGTTTTAGGCCTTGGCACTCTAGCAAACTTGGAAATTAGTTTAGGCTATTCTCAAACTATGACCCTGGAACGAGACTAGGAGGGTGGGAAAAATAGGTACTTTCCCTTTCCATTGGCTGCATGTAATGTCTGTAAACTGTAATTTGATAGGTCTAAAATGTTGAATAATTTTGTCCCAACAGCTTTTCACACACTGAATTTTATCTCATATATGCTATAGAATGTAGAATCAATAATCAAACACTCGCTTAGAGATCAAAAGATAGCAGCAAGATTGAAGGATCAGCATCAAAAGATACTTTTAATTAATATTTATGTGAAATGTGCACCCCATTTCTACTTGGGCGTTATGCTGGGCATTGCCAATTTGCTAGTTAAGGGCCGAAATTTCAGCAGCCCTTCAGCAATAAATTCTTGCATGTAGATTAAAAAAAAGAAAAGAGTAACATATCATATAATGTCGGAGTAACTGTTGTTCTTACAAACTTTTTTCAATTCAAACACAATAAAATAATAAAAATAATGCCAACTATCAAGTGCTTGTTTGATGCCACTATTTTGATTAAAAAAACGATTTTTTTAAATAAAAAAGATCTTTTAATATTTTTTGGTATATTTAGATAAAAAATTTTAATAAAAGTAGAATCATTAAAAAATATATAATTTTTTTTAATAACATATAAAAGATGTTTATAGGAACTTGGAAAAGGCTCATGACCGGCTCGAATGGTCCTTTATCAAATGATTTTTGGTTAAATAGTTGTTCTAGATTCTAGTATATTATATACACTCCTTAAAATTGGCACATTGAAAATTATGTAGCACAAAATATATTTAGGTGGATTATACTCATCTCCTCTGAGGTTCAGTGTAATTATACTTAGCATCCCTATAATTCATTTTGGTCAATGTATTATTTATAAACATAGAGAGCCGAATATAATTACACTGAATTTCAGGAGAGATTAGTGTAATTCATCAAATATATTTTATCAAGTTAAATTGGCTTATATCTTTAAACAACAGCCAATATTTTAATCAACTTAGTACCTATATGTATATTTGGTGCGGGACTCGGTCCATATCTTAATTAAATTAAGTCTGAATTTCATATTTAAATAAACCGTAATTTTTCAGATTGAACTGTTGATCCTCATCCAACTCTTCAGTTTTGAATTGCTGAAAAAGACGTTGGCCGGTTTCAAGGTTCAACTCTCATTAATATGGCCATATTTTAATTAATAAATGTTATTTGGGTTGACTTGAATCCAAGGACCATCACCAACGGTGCCACTCCATCAGACTAACCCGGTGGAATACACATGGAGAAGAAACACTACTAAGTTACTTGAAACTTCAAAATTTCCAAGCTTCCTTAAGCCGCAGTTTGTGGTGGCGCTTTGTATATATTTATATAATTCCAACTTTATATAGTTACATAATTCCAACTTGTATGCAACTTTTCTCACATAGCAGCACAACCCTGCTGAAGTCCCGGATCTATAATCCTGTGCATCTGCAGAGTACTTCATCCATTTCCCACCTTAGCATGAAGCCAATTCACAACCCCATCAAAACCCGCCCTCTAATCAAGTTCATCTTAGTCTCCACAACATTTTGTGCCATTACTCTCTTTGTTTCAGTGCTACTCTTGGCCACATCAGAGCAAGTAAATGTGGACCCTTCACCACAACATGTTTCGGAGCCTACAACACTTGATCACCTTGTCTTTGGAATTGCTTCTAGTGGGAATTCATGGCCTAAAAGGAAAGAATATGTAAAGCTATGGTGGAAACCCAATAAGGGAATGAGGGGGTGTGTATTTGTGGATAGCCTTCCTGTGGAAGACAATACAAACAATGATACTAGTTCTTCTTCTCTTCCTCCTCTATGTGTCTCTGGAGACACTTCACAGTTTCTCTACGCTTACAAGCCTGGCGGTCTTCGATCAGCAATACGTGTGGCACGTGTTGTCAAAGAGACTGTGGCCCTTAAACAATCTGGTGTTAGATGGTATGTGTTTGGGGATGATGACACGATTTTCTTACCGGAGAATCTGGTGAAAATTCTTTCCAAATATGATCACAGGCTTTGGTACTATGTTGGTGCACATTCTGAGATTTATGAAGGGTGCCAGGTTTTTGGCTTTGGAATGGCCTTTGGTGGAGGTGGTTTTGCCATTAGTGCCTCTCTAGCAAAAGTGTTAGCCAATGTTTTTGATTCGTGTATAGAAAGGTATCCGCATCTATACGGAAGTGATGCCAGGGTGTACTCTTGCATAACAGAACTTGGAGTAGGATTAACATATGAGCCCGGTTTTCATCAGGTAACAATTGGTTTGGAAATGTTGAAAGTTATAGGTGACTTTTTTTGCACTCTCTTGATCCTACTTATTAGAAAAATGCTAGGCTAAGAAATTTTGCTAGTTTGGTTATCTGAATGGTGTATCATGATTATTAATTCCTAAATGAAAAGTGAATAATACCACTTCATTTTATCTAATAACTATCATAATTTCTATAAAAAATTCTGACTATATTTTTTTGATTATATAGCGTTACTGTACTTATTAACCCTATATCTTGTGATTATGAAATTGGATTAGGTTGATTTGACAGGAAATATCTTTGGCCTATTGGCTGCACATCCAGTGACTCCCTTGTTGTCTCTACACCATCCAGCTCATACAGATCCAATATTTCCTAACATGACAACCACAAAAGCCCTTGAACATTTATTTGAAGCAATAGATGTTGATTCCCAGAGGGTCCTACAGCAAACAATTTGCTATGACAAACGGTTTTCATGGACAGTTTCAGTGTCATGGGGCTATGCTGTTCAAGTATTCCAGAACAATATGCTTTTGCCAGATGTTGTTAGAGTGCAACAAACGTTCAAGCAGTGGAAAGAAGGAGGAAGTGTTTTGCAAGGAATATATACTTTCAACACAAGGAAAGTTCACCCTGACCCATGTAGAAGGCCCGCTATTTTCTATCTAGACAAGGTGTCATATGGTAAAGATGGCATCATAAGCAATTACAGGAAATCTTTTCAAAATTGCTCACATGATATGCCAACGAAGAAATTGGAAGTGATCAAAGTGGTCACAAGTAAGCTAGACCTTGACATCAAACAGGTAATCTCCATTAGAAACTGGTATTTCTTCAGGACTATTTGGAGGATGACTTTTCATTGGCAATAATACTTAACTAAACTTTTCCTTTGTGTTGCAGTTGCTGAGTCCTAGAAGGCACTGTTGTGATGTATTGCCCTCTAGTGCTGATGACCTCATGGAAGTTGCAATCAGAGAATGCAAAGATGAAGAATTGATTTTCATGCACTGATAGATCAGATGCACATAATATAATTGAGCCTCTTTTGATATGCTCTAACAGAAGGCATTTTTGAATTGCGTTGCTAGTGTGCATGGGATGGCAAGAGATTGTTTGACTTCCTAGATATATGCTCGCAGAACAACTTATTGAGGCTTTAGAAATTAGAATGAATTCTCCTCAAACCCAAGCTTACCAAGAAAAAGGAAAAATACATATGGTCCATGAGATTAAGTAATGTTATTTATCCATTAAAATTGGATATCAAGAGAGGATACTAGAGAAATGTACCAATTATTTTGTGGTGATGGTTGAGCTTTCATGTATCTCTCTTGATAATCAACCTTAATATTCATTTTTAATATATAAATAATATTACTCATAGGAGAATGATTTGAATGTAATAAGTCAACAATCCTATCTATGGGTTCAACGCCTTCGACCACAGTTTGCAAGAGTGCCTCGGTGGGTTTATCTTAGCAATTCCTGCATGTGCTATTGAGCTCCTTGGAAAACAAAAGGGAGGATTTTCAGTAAGAAAATATAAAACAAAAGCAACTTTGAATAAGAAATGAGGTTGAATCAAAATAAATTTTGGTGGGTACGTAAATAATTAATAGTTATCAGCTCAATTAAGGAGATTTAACAGAAATGTGTATTGGATGAGGATCCATACATCACCCTCGTTAATAATTATTGAATGGAATATCTAGCTTGAATTTCTTATTCGTTTCAATTTTATTTTATTTTTTTAATTTCTCGAAACAAATGAGTGGATTTCACTCAACTCAAATCCTTGTGTTGACTTTCAAAATTTGTTGACTTTCGAACTCTGCGGACTTTCAAAATCAAACTCAACACTAATATTTTAAAATATTAATATATAATTAATTCTTAAATCACTAATTACAAATCCTACTTAATTTTATTGACAGTCACGTCATATAGTTTCATAAATTCGGCCAAAATTGAACCCCCCCCCCTATTCAGTTTCTGTATTAACTATTAAGATCTGACAGATATAAAATAGTTTTGGCTTTTTGCATACTACTCGTTATTTAATAATAAGGAATCAATCTTTTTTTCTCTATTTTAATAGGTGCTCTTTTTCTGTTTTTTTATTGATACTAATTATTATTTAGGTATTTAAAATCAGGGACGGATGGAGGATTTAACCCTACCAACTACGGATCTATACTTATTTTTTATCTCTTTTTATTTTTTATAAGGATATTTCTACATTTATAAGACTAACCCTTCGAACATGATTATGATTACTTTTTGTTATATCTAATATGCTTTTTATGCTGCAATTGGTACTTTTTATTGGATTATATGTATGAAGCGCTAGAAAACATCAATTAAGCTAATACAATAATTAAGGCTGTTAGAAATAGTGTGCTAATAATTAGAAATGAGTTTTTATTTAAAAGGAGAGATATATACAAAACTAGAAGGAAAAAAGAATTCAGAATGAAAGTTGAATTATATTCATGTCAATAAAATAGTGATATTTCATATAATTAGACTTGAACGAGAGTCCAGAATATTGAACAATTCAAAGCAAATAACTAAAAGATCTAATAGTCACATTATAGATAATTTTTTGTTTTTTTACCTTTTTTTTGGGGAAAATTTACGAATTTTAATCTTGATTTTAATTATAAGTGAGTCTGAAATATGAATGAGCTTTGTGTCGAATTCAATAAAGTTATGCTCAAAGACTGAAACCCAAATCATAATAATGCAATTAACTGGAGACAAGTTGACGAGGAAGACCAATTCTAACTGACATAGTTAAATCTTAATTTTCCTCTGTTAAGTTTATGATTTTCTTTATTTTGTCAAAAAAAAAGTAAGAAAACCACAATGGCTTTGTTATATATTTTTACGTTAAATATTAAATTCTTAAAATCTCGGTAAATTTAATTAAGTTGTTTATGAAAGAAAGTAATGGGAAAAATGTAGAGCTTACGAAGACTTTCGAAAGAAGAGGAAGTCGTAGGGTGTGTTAACCATCCCTGCCACAAGACTCATCCGCGTGTGTCACATCACGAATCATACACGAGAGATACAAACACAGGATGCACGATTCAAGGGGTGGTAACAAATAACAAAACCATACTTTTCATGCATATGAGATCATCTGATTTGGATTTGCGCGTTCCAATAAGGAAGTAACATGCTGAAAATTCATTCTTGCCCGCAATCTCGGGGGCTTTAAAATGAATCCCTCACAAGCGTCGTCTATACGTTGCATCTTGCACGTAATAATTTCAGCAGTCCTTCCATCTTTTTTACTTTGCATCTTTCTAGGCGGAGGAATTCTTGCAGGCTTTTCCTCACTTAAGGAAACCCTCATATAAACGACAAAATAATTAGTAAAATAATATATGGCACCAAAAAAAAAAAAAAGAAAGAAGATATAATAAAACAACATATATAATGCCAAATTCGAAATTATCTTTATGCACATATATTAATTCTAGCATAATATTACTTAGTTCAAGAAGAAAGTATCTATCCTTCAGCTGCGAAATTCGAACTAGCCATTCCAGCTGTTGCTGTGGACTATGGACATTTTTAAACTCAAGGGTGTAAGAAGGAAAAGTAGAAACTGCCATGCAAGCTTAGAAAAACTAGTACACGCTACAAAGAAACCAAAATTTGACATTATTTTCAATATAGATTAGTCAATAAAGCGTGTAGATCAATTAATGAACGTTAACTTATAACTTGATAGATTCTTCTTCTGCTAACCAATCTATATCCATGATCAATCAATGATGAGGAATCAAAAAATGCAGGGGATTTAAAAACTTTATCATAATTAAGTCGTGGGAATAAAGTGATATGATTATTGACTTTTGAATAAATAATGGGTAATTATACAACTTTATTTTATATCATAATTTTCATTTAAAAAAAACTGTAATATTATTCTGGTGTTATAACATTGCTGTTAAGGAATCATTTACTGGCGTAAAAATAATTATGTAAAAACTTTAGACACAAATTGACCGCAGCACTTGGAGGAGCTGTCGTAGTTGGAACAGGTCGGGTTTCTTCTGGGTACATACCAACCTCGTGGAATACACTTCAAAGAAAAAGAAGTAACTACATTGAAAGAATGAAACGTTAAAGTCTTCCAAAGCTTTCTTTCGCCGCAATTTGTGCTAGCACTTTGTTGTTTCACTGTATTATACTGCTGAATTTTGCCTACAACTTTTCTCACACGTAGCACATTAGCACCATAGCCCTGTTGGCCCCGCCAAAACAATAACATGCAGCTGATTCACAAAACCACCAAAACCCAATCTCTGAAAAACTACATTCTATTCGTCTTCACTTCATTTTGTGCCACCTATATCCTTGTATCAACGCAACTACTAGGCACACCAAAGCTACTACAACACTTGCATTATTCTTCATCACAGGATCATGTGTCCAAGCCAACCACACTTGATCACGTTGTGTTTGGCATTGCTTCAAGTGGCGCCTCATGGCCTAAGAGGAAAGAATATATCAAGCTATGGTGGAACAAACCCAAAAATAGTAGAATGAGGGGGTGTGTGTTCGTGGATACCCTCCCAGTTGAAGACAATGCAAATAGCAATGATACTAGTTCTTCTTCTCTTCCTCCTCTACGTGTCTCTGAAGACACTTCACGGTTTCGCTACACTAACCGCGGCGGTCTTCGATCAGCAATCCGCGTGGCACGTGTTGTCAAAGAGACTGTGGCCCTGAATCATTCTGGTGTTAGATGGTATGTGTTTGGGGATGATGACACGGTTTTCTTCCCTGAGAACCTGGTGAAGTCTCTCTCCAAGTATGATCACAGGCTTTGGTACTACATTGGCTCAAACTCGGAGAGTTACAAGCAGAACTGGTTCTTCGGTTTTGGAATGGCTTTTGGTGGGGCAGGTTTTGCTATCAGCTCCTCTCTTGCAAAAGTGTTGGCCAAGGTCTTTGATTCGTGTATAGAGAGGTATCCACATCTGTATGGAAGTGATGGCAGGGTGTACTCTTGTATAACCGAGCTAGGAGTTGGTTTAACGCATCAACCCGGTTTTCACCAGGTAATAATTACTCTATTGGTTTGTAAATGCTGAAAAAGTATGGGTTGATTTTCATTCAAATTTCCTCCTTTGTAGTCTTGAAAAAATGCTACAGAACTAGAGTTTTGACCAGAATTTCTTTGTTATCATAACACAACATGATTATTAATTCTTGAATGAGTAAATGAATTATTCTATTTTATTCTATCTAATAATAGCTATTGCTAGAATTTGTATTTGGTTGAAAATTCTGATAATTCTGTTTAGCGTATAAAAATGCTACATTGCCAAAACTTTTTCGAAATTTCTTTGTTAGTATGATATAATATGTTTATTGATCCTTAAATAAATAACTAAGATTATCTTATTTTGTTTTGTCCAATTTCCACCCCTGTTTTATGTTAAAAATTATGATAATTTTTTGTGTAGTATTACTCTTTGGTCCTTGATCATCCTTATTAATCCTATATTGTGTGATTATGAAATGTGGTCAGGCTGATTTGCGGGGAAATGCCTTTGGCCTATTGGCTGCACATCCAGTAACACCCTTATTGTCCCTCCATCACCCGGATTACATAGATCCAATCTTTCCTAACATGACAACTATTAAAGCTCTTCAGCATTTATTTGAAGCAGTTAATGTTGATTCCCAAAGGATCCTTCAACAAACAGTTTGCTATGAGAAACGGTTTTCATGGACAATTTCAGTATCATGGGGCTATGCTGTTCAAGTATTCCAGAACCGTATGTTTTTGACAGATGTTCTGAGCGTTCAAGGAACATTCCAACACTGGTCAAAAGGAAATGTTTTGTCAACCCTCTATACTTTCAACACAAGAGAATTTCACCCTGACCCATGTAGGAGGCCCACCATTTTCTATCTTGAAAATTTGTCGTCTGGTAAAGATGGCAACATAGGCAATTATAGGAAATATTTTCAAAATTGCTCATACAGTGTGGCATCACCAAGGAGACTGGAAATGATCAAAGTGGTCTCAAACAAGTTAGAGCTAGACATCGGACAGGTAATCTAGATTGTATTATCTGGTCTCTCTTCAGGGATATTAGGTGATGCCTTTTCATTAAAAGCACTTACATACTAACTATACTTTTGTGATGCAGTTGAACAGTCCAAGAAGGCACTGTTGTGATGTATTGAACTCGAGCACTCGTGACATAATGGAAATTGGAATAAGAGAATGCAAAGATGATGAATTGATTTATATGCAGTGACAGGAGATCAGATTAATTCAGAAGTATATATTAAATCCATGTTAAGGCATGCTTGTTTTATATTATAGTAAAATGGAAAAGTGAAAAAATGTATCTTTTTGATAAACTTTTATAGTGAGTGACATTTTTCGTTATTTTCATTAAAAGTATTTTTGCACTTCTCAAACCCTAAACTAAACAATCATTTATTTGACCAAGCTAAAGACATCATAGAAAAGAGTCATTCTTTCATATTCTATGAAAAAAGAATTTTCTTAGTCTATATAGTTTTCTAATCACTCATTTAATTTTGAGCAGTGCTATTTGGTATGAAAAGCAAGTGCATGAAATAGTAAGAAAATTCTAGTCATCAATAAAATTAGTTGTTTGGGGGGAAAATATGGGAGGAGAGAGAAAAAAAATAGAGTGAGAAAACTTAACACTATTCCTATCAAAACAACGAAATTCTTTTCATATTAAATACTATTTCCCTTAACTTTTTTGTCCTTTCTCTCTCATACTTTTAGTTGCATTATAGTTGAAATACATGTGGATGAAGGAACAACTCTTCCTCCATGAGTATTAAAGAATTTTTCCGTAGAAAAACCTTACTAGCACTACTTAATAGTGTATAAGGGATTTCATACATAGAGGCTAGCACTAGCTGAGCTTATTTAAGCTGATAAAACAATTTAGTATGTTCAATCCGAACTTAGCACCACGCAACCACCCTTCCACCATCCCAAAGAAATTCACTCATCAACACTGTTATATAGAAACGAGGGAAAGAAAAAGGAAAAAACACATAGGGGACATACAGTGTTTTGGACGTAATATTTGCTTTCTATTTGCTTTCCTGGTTTTTTTCCAGCGATATTCTCTATTTTATTATACTCTTTTTAGAAAAAGCAAACAAAGAATATTCTTTAACATAATTGACTCAACAGTAGAGTTGTTTAAACGGATCTGCCCAGCATCGGCTATTTTGAGCCGAGCTTGGTCGGATTAAGTATAAATTTGGGTTAGCAAAATACTGACCCAACCCAATCTTTTGCCGATCATGGGCCAATTTCAAACCAACATATAATAAATTTATAATGATTACTTTCTCACCCTTTTTTTTAAATGGGTCTGCCTTAGTTACTTTTGTTTTTCAGTTTGCTGTTTTGATTTTTTTTTTTTTGGGTCTGTGTCGTTGCTGTCTTTTTTTTTTTTCGTTTGTAGCCTTTTTTTTTTTTGGGGTATGCAGTATGTTTTAGCTTTTTTATTTCATTTACCATTTTTTTTTTATAAAGATGGGTTATTTTAGAGTGTTAAAATAGGCCAAAGTAATTGCAACCACGTTTTTTTTTTCAAATTACAGCAATTAATGTTTTTTTTAAATGTATTCAGGCCAATTGGCCAGGCTAAAACTTTTTTTACTCTTACTTTTATAGCTCAATCTATATATTTTACGGATTATTTGGACTGGCCTATCGGGCTTAGCCCATTTCAATAGCTCTACTCAAATAGCATGGATATGAAGGCTTATATATTGTGTTATAGCTTCAAAACTAAGCAACAGTATGGTAAGAGATTGATTAGGAAACCCAACTGGTGTTTGGTAATATGATGAATTGAAGACAACTGATATAAGAAGATGATAAATAGAACCAGGAGAACCTGTTACCAAAGATGCAGTTGAATTGTTGCGAGTCCCATGAGAAATATTGAGATTTATTGTTATGTGCTGTGACTATGAGAGATTTTGATATTTGATGCAAAAAAACATTATCGCCACATAATCTTAGAGCATGTTTGACACCGGATTATTTTAGGAAAATAATCATTTTTTTCATAAATTATCTGAATTTTTTTTATTATAAGCTGATTTGAATTTAAAATAAATTAATCCAAATACATACTTAGTCTTTCATGAACACAGTACTTGGCAATGTATATTCTAGGCATGAGGACAAAATGTGTTAGGCAATAAGTATAGTTAGAGTTTAGGGTTTGAATTGAGTGTGCAGAGAATTTAAAGCATTGACCATCCTGCATATTGACCAACAACATCTATTATCTATTATCTATTACTTCATCCGTTTCAGAATATTTATCCAAAATTAAAAAAAAATACACAAATTAATGAAAAAATTAATTTTGATAGTGGCATAAAATTGTATAAATAAACGAAATTATTCCTATCTAAAGAAACATACTTTTATTAATATAATTAATACTACAATTATTCTCTTTACATAAATTATAGTTAATTGGTATAGTACATTCTTAACTTTGATTACGATGGTAGTAGATGGTAATTAAATTAAAGACATAGTTGAAAAAAATTAATACTATCTTAATATTAGAAATGGACAAATATTCCAAAAATCCTAAAATATCAAAATTATATAGATATTCTAAAACAGATGAAATATAATATATAAAAGTTAAGTAGTTCCACTCCATGGCCAACACCATTTGTCAAGCCCTGGTAAAGCAATTTCCCTTCAAAACTTGCACTACCCAAGTTGCAACAGGTTTGGACAAATGTCATTCACTATAAATATATTTTGAACACAAGTATACATAATGGACATAATTATAAACCACTCTGCATTCTTGCTGGTTTATGCATGTGGGATAGCACAAAGTATCCAGAATGGAACATATCTTTAAGCAATCCACTTGCAAAAACAAAGGATCATTATTATGGCTATAAGCATGGCCGCCCTACATTGTGTTACTGGCTTCTGTCGCGTGTTATGGGTCGTGGCAGTCATTGGTCGAGATGGCCAGCTTCATTGTCAGTATTTTATTACTCAATCAAATTAAGTTTTCTTTTAATATTTCGTAATTGAAATGTTTTTATCCATATATTCTTGAAAAGAACTTAGTATTATTCAATGAAAATATCAAAATTATACTTTTTTTCTATAATTATTTTATTCTACATATTTTTTATTTTATAAATGTTTTTAAATTAATTTAGATAATTCTATCATAATTCGAATTTTAGAATTCTTTTTTAAACTTATATAATAAAATTTTGCAATAAATTACTATATTAATTTATATCATATATATTACACATAACTCACACCCTTTGCGTGCAAAAAAAAATTAGCTATAAGATTATTTTTTTTACTAATATTGATATATCAAATAGATGATACCAAATATATATATTATAAGGAGATACCAAATATGTATGTTATAGGGGTAATTATTTACCTATCTGACAATTATTATCAATTCAAATTAAATTTAATATTATTTACTTTTTGATTAATAAAAATAATATGGATTTAATGGTTTGAAAAAGTATGGGATAGACATCTTTACAAGGTCCTTAAAACTTATGCTACATATTTATAATACTTGCATGATAAAATAAATTTGTCAAAAAATAATTCTTTGAGAAATAATAATATCTCAAGCGGATGATACCAAATACATTTATTGCTCATGTATTTACCTATATTATAATTATTATCAATTTATGTTAGATATAAATTAATAAATCATATTAATAAAAACATATAATTAATCTTAATTATTATTAATTATTTTTTTAGAATCTTACAACACTTCAATTGTATATCTATATCTTGCCTTTTATTATGCTTTTATTGTAATATTCAATTTTTAATAACGAATAATATTTTACAATTTTGTTTTTATTTTTATTATTTATTTTGTTTGTTTTATATAGAAACTTTTAATACTTATATTTCAATAACTCTATCACATTAATATTCATAATAATTACAATTCAAAATAATTGTTTTAATCCACGCATATATGAAAAATAATAAATTTTAACATTTGTTTTCGGTTGATATATCATAGCTTCTATTTCCCAGTTTGTCTTAAATATAGTTCTGAAAATCAAATCGAACTGGCCAGTCCAACTAGATGAATCAAGAATCAGCCAAGTTACCAGGTTAGTTGTCTTAAAAAAAATTGGAATTTCGAAAATTATTTTTGAACTACTAAAACCGGCCAAAAATTGGTGAACCGGCCAAACCAAACCGGTTTAGCCAATTAAGAAAAATCTTATTAAAGGCAATGATTCTTGCACCACAATAGAAATTAACTATAGAACACTTTTTCTTAATTAATATTGATACTTATACCTTAAATGGATTATACCGAATATATCTATTACAGGGATAAAGACAATAGTTTTCTTGCAAATTAGATAGTAGAATATATAATGGCCATCCTTGATATCGCAATAATTTTTTTGATAAAGACCAGCTTTTTCAATAGCTACAATTTGGTCTGATATCACTATAAAATTTTGGGAATATATATATATATATATATATATATATATATATATATTTTTCCAAAATTTTGTATCTACTTAGTTCAATCCTCCTCACAGTTGCGCGGGTCAGAAACTAGTGGTTAAAAAAGTGAGAGGTGTCATTTGTACATAATTAAAGATATGTCCAATTAGACATTCACTCACAAAATTTTAAAAAAAATTATGAAAGAAAAAGAAAAAATGAAAAAGCAAGAGGAAAGAGAAGACAGATAGAGAGGGTGTCAAAGTATATCACTAATAGGTATGTATAAATTACTTTTCTCTAAAAAAGTGGGCTACTTCTCTAGTTAGGCTTAGCTTCCTCCTTTAAGCTGATTTTGGTGGGTCTACCTACACTGTTGGGTCCCATTGTTTTTTTTTTTTGGGTTTGAAGTACATCGCAAGGGATAGAAGCCCAATACAAGTGTATGAAAAGGAGCCCAATACATAGACTATAGATACAAGCCCTTAGCACCCAAATGACATTCAAGAAAACTCCAACACTCACAATTGCCGTCATGAGACAATCGCTCAAAACACAGACCATCGGGAAAAAGCTAGAAACAGCTAAAAAACAAACACCCTAATACTAGAAGCTCCATGATATATTGCGGCAACCAATGCGATAAGGATGAATTCCTCCACAGCAAAAGAAAGCCAAAAATCACAAGATCCCACATCCAAAACCAATTAACGACTGACAAAGCAAAATAGAGAGAGGAACTCCCACCCACCAGGCACAACCACAAGTGACCAGATGAAAGCTCTACAAAATGAAACAAACAAAATTCGAAAAATCAATCTTGGAGAGGGCAATCAAGTTTCAAGAGCTGGACAATAGATGGAGGTCTTCTGAGAACCCAATCCTGTCCAAGAGTTCCAGCCATAGTGAGTTGTGCTACATGGTGAGCCACACGATTCCCTTCCCACGGAGTCCAAATAAACCCACATGAGGTAAACATATTTTTTAGAGCTTCAATATCTTCCAAAATAATGGTTATTTCCTCTATGATTTTTTTTTTTATTTCTGCACGCTTCAATGATCTTCAAGTTGTCTGATTCCAAAACAATGGACTCATATAAACAATTGTTTACTAATTTTAGCCCCTCCCTTATAGCTAGGGCCTCAGCAACTAAGCTAGAAGAACAACAAATTTTTTTAGCTAAAGCTGTGACCATAGTTCCAGATTTATCTCTAATTATCGCTGCTATGGCTCCCATTCTGGAATCATTATGAAAAGCTGCATCAACATTGCATTTTAATCCATTGAATAGAGGCGGCCTCCAACTCTTCAAAGCTCTGAGGGAATCATTCACAGCATGATGAAAAGGCAGAGCTTGGTCAACAAATTCCTTCACCAGGCCAAAAGCTCAATTTATAATCAATAAAGGATTCAAAGGCTCCTGCTAGAAGGTAAATTTATTCCTCCTTTTCTATATCAATCATAAGGTGTTAGCCAGTAAAGCCCCACCCCTATTCCTTAAATGATCCTTGGTTGTTAATAACCTCAAATTGCAAATTTAACCAAATATCAATCCTAGTGACATTTTCAGGAGAAGGATCCAACTCGAGCTGTGAACCAAACCACACTGGCCGAGTCCAAGAACACAGGAGCAATGTATGCTCAATTGTCTCAGCTTCAAGATTACAAATTGGGCAAAGAGATGAAGTTAATAGCTTCTGCCTGTAGAGAGCTTCCCTGACAATTAATGCATTATTACACATTCTCCAAAGAAATAATTTAATCTTCTACGCCGTTCTTATATTCCACAGCCTGTTCCAAAATGATGATGATAATATTGTAGAATTGGAAGGCCTATTTATGTAATGTTGATTACCATCATAGACTACATGGTATCTCATTTTAACTTTGCAGCTTCCATCTTGGGTATAAGGCCAAATAAACTTGTCAAGGGGACCCCATGACACTAATTGGGGTTTGAATAGCTTGAATAGCCTGAATAGCCATTTGGGGAGATAATTTTTGTCTCAATGCCACCACATCCTCTGCTTGCTATTTGAGTTAATAAGAGTACTTACTCTTGACTCATCAACATTTATAGTTGGGTCCCATTGTTTGTTGATCAGTTTTCCTTTATTGGGCTTTGTCCTACCTGTGTAGTGACCCAAAAACAAAAGTCCAAAAGCGTGTAAAACTAAAATGTTGGAAGGCATGACCGAAAAAAAAAAAGAAAAGAAATAAGTGCATTAAAATAAACAAAAAAAAATCGTATGAATACAAAATTATTTAATGTACATCAAACATTTTATAATATTAAAATGATTTAAATATATTTTTTATTCTTATAAATGTTGTAAATTTTGGTTTTGATCTTTATAATTTTTTTTTTGTTTAGATCAAACATTTTATAAAAATATTTGGCTTTGTTTCTTATAAAATTTTTATCTAAATATTTTAAAAATATTTAATATTATTACCTAAAAAATTATGATAATTTAGTTTCAAAAAGTTTAAACTAATATTCTAAAAAACTTAAATCAAATTATCATAATTTTTTAGAGACTAAAAACAAATATATTACTTGGATATAGGGACCAAAAACTAAACAAAATAATGATAGGGACTTAAACAAGATATTTTTGAAATTATTTTGATCTAAACCAAAATTTATTTTTTATAGAGACCAAAATCAAAATTCACAATATTTTCAAGGACCAAAAATATATTAAAGCCTATTAAAATTTTATCAAGTGTATATTATTAGGCCTTGAACTATGATATGTGAAATAGGGTCTCTAATTGCATTCAAGTGATAGTCATACATATATATATGATGAGGTGATTATCAGCCGTATAAAAAAGAGTTCTCGAAACGAATTACATTGCAAATAATTAATGAACAAATTTTATTCAACAATACAATAATACAGATGAAAGTACACAACAATGAGATTAATCACACTCTTCCACACATTACCTAAAGTTCATCTTTATTATTTCTTCCTTAGCCACTATAAATTCTATGCTTTGACAAATGGATAAATCTCATAGCGGATATTGCAGCTTCCACCCACAACCCTGCCTCCTTCCTTCCCATCACAACAATTCGGAAGTTGGCTAATCACATCATCAAGACACTTCTTGCAATCATTGCCGGAAAGGTCTCTTGTGCACTGAGTCAACGCATAAACTTTCTCTGACTCTCCAATCTTCAGCTCTCCGGTTGCATACAATTTAGGGTCTACAGAAGCTTTATAGGCAAGTATGCTCAACAGCTCCTTGGTCACATAGTTGAATGTGGCAGGATCACTAACGTTTTGCACATTCAACAAAGAGAACTGGTTTGTGTTGTCAACCTTGCCAAAGAAATCAGTGTCCAAGTACTTGAACAAGCAATAGTCATACCATATGATAGCACCATTGTTGTATGGGCAGAGACTCAGGATTTTTCTTGTTGCCTCAGAAACACAAGTTTTGCATTCTTGGGCTGACACATCACCACGGCAAAGAGCAAGCCCATATGCTTGTTGGTTTTGATATTGGCCAACTGTGCTAAGACCAGAACCTGTTGAAGGGGTCTTGTAGATTAGTGAGTTGATGAGTTGTTTCAGGTTTGATTCATAGGGGCTGTAGGCTGTGTAGTTTCCATTGCTTGAACAGAAGTGGAAGAGAGGGTCGGTTCCAAGAGATGTTTGGAGAAGAAGAGCAAACATTAGGAGAAGAAGGGTCGTGGGAGTGAACTTTGAGGACGACATATTAATTGTTTTGGAAGACGAGGTGATGAATCAAATGTCTGGTTCTGAAATCTGAATTTGAGTGCGGTGTGGTACGTTGAGATAATATGAGGACAAGCTCAATTTATAGTGAAAATCTCCAGTGTGTATGTGTGAAAAGAGTTGAAAGGTTGACATTTTCTATTGACTTTTTCCGCTAGTTAATTACAGTCTACACAATTTGACGATGTCACATGTGGTCTTCGTTGCCTATTTCATTGAAAGTGCAGAAATAGTGAAGGTTAAGTGGTTAACCTGGTTGGATGTAGAAGTTTTCAAGGATCTAGAAAATTAAAGAAATATATATTAATTAAACACAGTCATATATATAGTGCGCCGTAGCTTTTACAATTATATAACTTTGAATATTTAAATTTTTGTGTTATTTCTGTTATATATTACAAAACTGTGATCCGTATTACGACGATAGTGTCTCTGCTGATTTATGTTTGACAAAGATACCTTAGGGCCTGCTTGATACAATATACTAGGCTTGATAGTATCTAAGTTAATAAAATACAGTATAACTTTATTAGTTGTTTGGTGCAAATAATATATCACATTAGTTTATCTATTAAATTCCTTTATATATCAAAATGATAATATTATTTCTGTTTGCCACTTTAGAAAACCTAAAAAGTATTAATTATTTTTTTTCCAAGGGATATATGAATGGGTAGGAAGGATATTAAGGAAAAGAGATAATAAATAAGTGATTTTTTTTAAAGGGGAGGATAGGGATGGCATAATTTTGTATAATACACTCTAATTTCTCCAAAATTAAGATTTATTTAATATTGTTCATAATTCATGTGCATATTTGGAAAGGAACAATTATTTCAACTTAATTAGGTTTTGAAATGTGAGAATAGGGCTGATTAGATTTTACAGCAGCATGAATTGAGAATTCGTGCAACAATTAAGAAGGTTTATAACCATTTATCGCAAAGTGAGATTATTAAATGTGGAGAAAGAAAAATTGTATGGCTCAAAACGTACCACTTCTCATTTATTTGTTTAGTTTCATATATTATTTTTACGAAAAGACTTCATAATATTTAATACTTCTCTAGATTTTAATGTCGAATGACCCACTTTCTCTCTCTCTTTTTCTCACTTTTTTCTTTATTTATGAAAATAATAATAATAATAATAATAATAATAATAATAAATATTTAATATAAATTATAATTATATATAATTAAAAAATAAGAAATATTTGAAATGGTTATAATCATGGTTGTTAAATCTCAAGTTTATCAAGTTTACGACTTTGGGTTCATAAATTGAGATCACTCTTTTGAAAACTTGGACTTGAGCAAATGGGTAAATTTAGGTGAACTTGGGTGTACTCAGATAAACTTATAAATTCACTATTTTAATCAAAATTTGATCTTTCAAGCATTAAAAATAAAATTTGGATATTTTAAGTAAATATTTATGTAAAATGAGAAAGTGGGTAATTATTTACTTTTGGATTAATAATTTCTATTGGGTATATTTGTTTGGGATTATTTTGATAAAAAATCACTTTTTTTCATCCAAAAAATCAATTTTTGTATGTTTAGATAATTTTTTAAAAATAATCAGATTTTAAAAAAATCTATTTTCATTTTTTACAATTATATATAAAATTTAAGTTTTAAAATCACTTTTTTTAAAAGTTGAAACAAATGCACCATATGTGTAGATCCCATCAAATAATCTAAAGGTAGATAATTGATCACTTCCTCACTTTACAAAAAAATTCTCACTTTGGACAATCCAAAAGCTATCTTAAAATTCTTGACCTCTTGACTTAAGTCATTTTGATTTTAATATTATGATATTTTGATATGTTACTTTTTTCTGTGATTTTAATTTGTATTTCATACTTCATAACTTGGGTTCGCTTCATGACTATTATTTTGAATTATAAAACAATTTTTTCTTTCAAAATGGCCATTATCTTGAAATGAAAGCAGTTGTCCATTTCATTTTCGTTTTCATTTTTGGTAAGCAATGGCCAGGCCAAAACCTTACTGCATTATGATTCTCATGAGAGCTATATAGTATCTTTCGTCAAATATCAATCAGCAGAGCCATGATCTTGAGCCAATCACGAACGCTTCGCAGTTTATCAAATATCCTAAAGATTCTAAAACAAAAGGATCGCTGGTTTTGTAATATGTAATAGAATTTATGCGAAATTGATGTAAAAATGTTATAATAATTAAGGAATACAATCATCGATTGAACACGGCTCAGTATATGATTGTGTTTTTAAAAAAAATAAAAAATCTTTCTCTAGACTATTGAAAACTTCTACATCCAACTTGGCATCCTTGCATTTTCAAGCCATAGTTAGTTAGTAGAGTAGTTATCCAAGGAATCAAGCAACGCTGTCCACATCTGACACTGTCTCGTCAAATTGTGCACACAGAAAAAGTCAATAGAAAAGGTCAAACTTTCGGCCTTTTTCCTCACATGCACATGCAGGGTAGAGATTTTCACTATAAATTGAGCAAGTTCCATTATCTCAAAGTACCACTCAACACTCAAATTCAGAACCATCAAAGCAAGCAAAACAATATTTGATTCAACATCTTTTCTTCCAAAACAATTAATATGTTGTCCTCAAATTTCACTCCCACAATCCTTCTTCTCATAATCTTTGCTCTTCTTCTCCGAACATCTCTTGGAACCGACCCTCTCTTCCACTTCTGTTCAAGCAATGGAAACTACACAGCCTACAGCCCTTATGAATCAAACCTGAAAATGCTCATCAACTCACTCATCTACAAGACCCCTTCAACAGGTTTTGGTCTTAGCACAATTGGCCAATACCAAAACCAACAAGCATATGGGCTTGCTCTTTGCCGTGGCGATGTGTCAGCCCAAGAATGCAAAACTTGTGTTTCTGAGGCAACCACAGAAATCCTTAGTCTCTGCCCATACGACAAAGGTGCCATCATATGGTATGATTATTGCATGTTCAAGTACTTGGACTCTGATTTCTTTGGCAAGGTTGACAACACAAACCAGTTCTCTTTGTTGAACGTGCAAAATGTCAGTGATGCTGCCACATTCAACTATGTGACCAAGGAGTTGTTGAGCATACTTGCCTATAAGGCTTCTGTGGACCCTAAATTGTATGCAACCGGAGAGCTGAAGATTGGAGAGTCAGAGAATGTTTATGGGTTGACTCAGTGCACAAGAGACCTTTCTAGCAATGATTGCAAGAAGTGTCTTGATGATGTAATTAGTGAGCTTCCAAATTGTTGTGATGGGAAACAAGGAGGCAGAGTTGTGGCTGGAAGCTGCAACGTCCGCTATGAGATTTATCCATTTGTCAAAGCATAGAATATATAGGGCTAAGGATGAAATAAAGATGAACTTTAGATAATGTGTGGAAGAGTGGTTGATCTCATTGTTGTGTGCTTTCATCTGCATTATTGTACTGTTGAGTAAAATTTGTTCGTTATTTGAAATTTAATTCGTTTTGGGAATTCTTTTTCATGTGGCTGACAAATATCACCTCTTGATAGACATATATGACTATCACTTGAATACAATCATATATAGGAGCTTCGTCCATACTGCTCCCAAATAATCTCTAGGGGTTAAGTTAATTTGGTTTGGGAGAAAAAAAAGGTGAAAAATTCATAAATAAAATTGTTTAAAAATATGATCTATAAATTTTTTATCTCATTTTTACTTTTGTAACAAACTAACTCATAATATTGTTTTAGTAATCAAAACTCAAACCCACAAGTTCATCCGATAGGATTACGTCCAGATATTCCTACTAGATGGAATTTAGCCTATTTGATACTTGAAAGTGCTCTTAAATATCAAAAGGCTTTTGCTAATTTTCGTGTAAAAGACAATGGATACAAGAATTGTCTATTACCAATTGAATGAAAAAGAGTAGAAAAGATATGTGAATTTTTGTTGCCTTTCTATGACGCTACTAATTTTATTTCGAGCACTTCTTATTGTAACACCTCCCGAGTACGGTATTATGCTTAAGTCATAATACCTCACCTAGGAATTGTTACTGTCACTTAATCAGACCTTGTCTAGCAGACAAGGTTCGGCCACCCTCGATCTTATTAGTCAACTCCGCCTTAGAGGACCTTCTTCGGGACTTCTGAACTATCTGGAGATAACACGGAAATAAACATAGGGGTGAGAATTATAAATTCTCAGTAGGATTCATTAAACTAACATATGCTATGTCATCGTTGTCATCTCCAGTTTGTTTCGGTTTATTATGAAAAAGGTAAACATGCTATACAAACTGTTAAATTTTATAATTCAAAAATATACTTTTCGAAGTAAAGTTCATTCTACTCATACACTTGGCAATTTGGGAGAGCTCATACGAAACAAATTTCATGAATTATATTAGGAATAGTAACTGAAACATAATAGAATACAATAGCATCAATATAATGGGGACATAACATCTGCACATAACTTTACTCGTACTTAAATTCATGCATATCATAAAGTTTACTTTTCTTTCTTTTGCTTCCTTTTCATCATAAAATCTTTACATGCCATATCCTAGAGTATGATTGCCATGTCATATCCCATCAGAGCGTGATCGCCATGTCACGTTCCTTAGGAATATGAGACCTTCATTCGGTACTTACACTAGCTGGGTCATGCCATGCCTCATGTAAGTCCTATCCCCTATATTCACACTAACTAGGTCGATGCCATGCCTCATGAGAGTGGGGTGCTTGCATATGTTTTAAATTTTTAGTCTTTAGTCTTTAGCCTTTATTACCCTTGGGTAGCCTGGCCTTGGAGTGAGCTCGTCAGCTCAACTCGTGACCGTCGTCACACCGACTCACCCGCAAGGGGATCCACTGCCTCTAGATTGGAGGGATTCAATGTGCAACTGCGTGTTGGATCAATGTCCAGTGCAAATGATCGTTAATCCTTCCATATATACTATCATTGGTAGAGGATGACAAAATATGGTTGGTCATTGGGCAAAAGTGTATTATGACTTTGGACAAAACGGTTCAACAGTAGCGAAATCATTATTTGAGGAGGGTTATACCTAAGCATTATTATTGTCAATTCAAAGTTGCATAAAATAAGTGCTAATTAAGACGAAAAAAAATCTTGCAAAAGGTGTAAACTTAGACTTAATTTAGACTTAATTATGTGCACAGCTGTATACGTAGTGAGCTAACATTTGGTAAACAGAGAATAACATAGCTCAGAAATTAATTTGTGAGTAACTTTATTTACCTATTCCTTTGGTCCATTGTAATTATTTGCTATTTTAACAAGATACACAAGAATTTTTTTTTTTTCCAAAAAAATGGTGGTTGATTTCTACCATCCATGATTTTGATCGGTCTATAATCAATTTTCGTATTTTGTTTGGTTGATTTCCGTCGGTATTATCCAATAGTGCTCCTCTCTCAAGATTCTTAAGTGTTTTCAAAGTAATAAAAATACATAATAAGCCACTAAGAATGATCTAATAATAAGAAATTTAGGTAATTTATATAAAATTGCAATTTCAAATCTCTTTATTATCAATATAGCAAAAAAAAAAATAATAATGAAGTATCAAATATTTAATCAATCAAAATATCAATTTTTTTTTACTTTAAAGTAGCATTTGGTACATTACCTATTAAGATTACCAGTAATATAGATTATTAGTTACAAAGATTGTCACCTTTTAAATTGCTAGTAATATTAAATATAATATTTAATAGGCATAAATAATCTAAGTGATAATTCATATTATACTATTTGATATATTAAAAAAATTATTAAGTAATATATGCATTAACCTAATATAATAATAATAATAATAAGAAGAAGAAGTTTATTAAGAATGAGAAAATTTAATTATTAATAATAATTATTAAAAATATTATTAATTATTAATATAATTAATATTTAATCATAATAATAATAAATATTTATTATTTATTATTTATTGATAATAATAGTATTATTATTAATTAATAATAATTAATATTATTTTTAATAATAACAATAACAATAATAATAATAATAATATTTATTGTTAATAGTAATAAATAATAATTAATATTATTTTAATAATAATAATAATAATAATAATAATAATAAGTAGTCAATTCACATTATTCCATATATAATAATCTACATTATTTTGGAAATTTGAATTGTTAGTAATATTACCTAATTAAATAAGGTAATGTTATAGGTCATGTAATTTAATCAAATATTACCAATAATTTTGATAAATTACCCAATATCAAACACTAGAGAATATTCCTCTCAAATACTATTCCTTTTCTAGAAGCTTGCTAGCAAATCTGATATATTCCCGTCAGGCAATATTTTCATTAAAAGATGCATGGTTGATGAAAGATAATAATTTTTGTGGTGTTATTGTCAAAAAAAAAAAAAAAAAATCGGCAGTGTGTCTGCAATGTCACGATCGATCTTATAAGTCAACAACGCCACAAATGCAACGGAAAAAGAAAGTCAACACCACCGAAACAGACAAATTTATTTTCAAACGATCTTCTGGAAAAACAATAATTTTATAATTTCCACTGTCCTTTAATTTCAACTCTCATTATCAATTCGGTGCATGCTTGATTTTCTTAATTATTTTTAGGATCCTGTTTTTTAAAGTATATTTAGGTTGATGTGTAAAATTTATTAGTACTTTTTTACATTGAAAACATTTTTTTTTTCGAAAAACTATAACTTCAGCCCCGTGATTATTTGATTTCAAATTATTTCAAAAGTTTTCAGTAATAACTACCATTTTATCTTCAACTAAATAACTTTTTTATCAGATCATATTTTTTAGTAATTTAATTCCATAAAATTCTTATTTTCAAATAATGAATAAAACTATGTTCTTGTTTTTAAACTAAAAAATTTGGAATTTGATCAAAGCAACTTGTTTTCTAAAGTTTATCCATATATAAGGTTGACAGTTGACATTCAAAGTTAGGACGTGAATGTGACCTTTTTTTTAAATATATATTTCTACATGATATACATCAAGACACTATAGGAAATGTTAGATATATAGATATATTTTGTATTTTTAATATTTGACGTAAAAATTGTTTACAAAAAGAATACAACTGATAATTTACATTTTTAGTATTTTATTTGATTTTTTTAACGTGAGTTTATCCATAAGCATGTTAAGGCTTTCTTTTCCCTGCTTATAGGCCTCATTTGGCACATTTGATGGGATAAAATCTAATAGAATAGGACTTGATAGCATAAATATTGAATGTATAAAATTAGATAAAATTTTAATATCATATAGTGCTTAAATAATATTATTTTTTTACTTTCACAAATAATCCTAATGAAAAGTAAATATTTAATAAAAAACAAAGTTATAATAAAAATAGTCATTTTTTATTAAATATAAATTGACAAACAAAATATTTTTATTTTTAAATATTTTTATTTTTAAATATAATTATTTTAAATATTTCTTATTTTCATTACATATATTTATAGTTTATATTATATAATATTTTATTTATTTTTATTATTTTCAATAAATATTTGTTATTTTTAATAAATATTTATATTATTTACTAGTTATTTATATATTTTTAATAATTATTTTTTTATTTTCATAAATATAAAAATGAGAGGGAGAAAGGGAAAAAATTGTATATGAAAATCCATCAGGTCTAAACTTACATTCCAAAACTTGATTGAGTTATATATCATATATAATTATTTTTATTATATATAATTAACTTTTCTCTATTATTATTTATATATTTTAATAATAAATTATTATTTATATATTTTTATGTCAGTTTTAATAGTTACTTTTATATTAAATACTATTATTTAAAATTTTTATTTATTATTAAATATTTTATTAAAAATATGTATTATTTATATTTATATTATTTATTTATTTATTATTATTTAATAATTTTTTATTTTAAAAATATATAAAAATAAAAAATAAAATAATACTTATACATCAAAAGCTAATATGATCTCCTTAGATTTTATTAGGTTATTCATTATTTTGATGTATAAAGAGATTATCATAAATAAACTTATATAATACGTTAACTGTACCAAACAACGGATAAAGTTATAATATATAATATTAGTATATTCTATCATGCCTAATACATATATCAAACATGCCCTTATATCATTGATATTCATGCTTTAATTGTTGCTTTGTTTCATGGGCATTTTACTTAATTATAATTATACAATCATCGTAAAATGACATTTGCACTGCATAATGTAATTTTTTCAATTTACTCGAACATGCACTTGATCTTTAATAATTTTACAGAGCATCATTGCGAAGTGTGAATGCTTTTATTTATTTATTTATTTTTGCCCCCTACGTTTTTACATTTGGCTGAAGATCAATTGTGAGAAATTTTCAAATTGATGGAATTTATTTATATAATTTCATGGTTTAGTTATTCTCGCACCATGCAGACACAGCTTTTATTATTTTAATTGGGCAATGCAGCTCAAAGTTTATAGCATGAGGAAATTGATTAATGGGCCGGCTGGTTCACTTATATGTATGTTTGCCTACCAATCAAAAAACAAATAAATAAATATATAATAGATATGTGTAAGACAATGATAGTGACGCACAGTGAAGTTTAGGTTATTATGCACTAGCTAGTGCTTGTATTACGCTGGTGATTAATACAATCACGTAACTATTAATTAGTACTTTTTATGGTTCTGTCCAATTATCTTTCTCGAAAACTAAAATGTGGTGTACATACACTATAAATCGGACCAAGGTATATAATGAACAATGCTGGTAATAGAGGACATTAATTTTATGGATGAAAGCCACACTAACTAAGGTAGCTCTGCCTCAGTAATAACCTGATAGAAGTTTAATTTTTCCCTCCGTCTAATAATATTAGTTTGAGAGGCGCATGTTTAGAATTTTTAACTTTTAAGACCAATTATATAAAGAGAAGTATGATGGCGTGATTTAATTTTAAGAGACATGTACTTACTATAGAAGAACACAGTATTGTAGCATTTTGACACATATAGTTGAGGCACTTAGGTACGTAAATATTTCAAATTATTAATAGCATTCTTTTAGATAATTGGATTCCAAGCTCTGATTCTCAAAACACTGAGAGGAGTCAAAGTACAAAAAAGAAATCACATAAAACATAACAGCGCAAGCTCTTCTGGCCCAAAGCTACTGCAAAAAAGCAAAACACTCTAGGTACAATAACAAACCAACAAATTCAACAAATGCAATACAATGAAATAATACACGGCTCTACTTTTCATCCACCAATATATGGAGCCGTATGCCACGATCAATAATCAGTACTAGCCAGTGTTTTAAATTGCAGTTACGGCTGCGGATGCGGTCGCAGTTGCGGTTGTTGCGATTGCGGATATTTGCGACTGTCGCGATGCGTATTGCGGCCGTTGCGGTGTGATTTCTTTTTAAGTTTGTCATTTGAAATTAAGTTCGTTGCGGCTCTGATGCAGCATGCTGCGGCTCTGATGCGGCCCGTTGCGATTCCGATACGGTTACGTTGTGGTCAATTTACGTGAATAGGTGAAACACCGCAATTGCGGTATGATGCGGTTGCAGCGGTGGCCGCAACCGCAATACTGCGGCCACATCACGTGATGCGGTCCGCAATTTAAAACAATGAGTGCTAGCCAACCGCTCTAGAGCATATTCTGCAATACTATCCATAACTGAGATCAGCACCAAAACTTCATTTTGCCACTGTCATGAGTTTTAAAACTTCTGAAATCTGATCTGCAATGCTAACTCCAAGCCATTTTAGTAAGTTAATCAAAATCCAACACCAGAAGATAGCATCAACCCCCAAGCACACTTGATCCTCCTTTGGTGAGGTTATTTTGGCTTGATCACGAGTTAATCTGGATTAATCCCGAAGTCTCACATGTTTGAATATGACTATAACGCCAGCATCTATTTCGTATCAATCCAAATTGTGTCTAATATGATTTTGTAAGGGCACGCCCTAGTCACTCATCACTCATACTAACATATTGTATAAGAACTGGTTATTTTTCAATGATGCAATTTATCGTACGAAATGGTTTAGTAATTTTTTATTTTTGTATACAATATTTGTAAAGCTATTATAGAATCTTTTACATATATGTCTGTACCATCCCCTTTTATCATAAAATATTTTGTGCAAAGTAACTTAATTTATTTGATTTGATTTATTCAAGTTGAATTTGTAACAATACTTGATTGATCAAATAATTAAATTATAGACATTAACTTTTTGAAGTAAGACTATAATTAGCAATAATAACTTCAAAATATGTTACTCTATTAAAAATACATAATTATAATATCTATAAGAAACAATACTAAATATAAATAATAATAGCAGTAATATAATTATGTCAAGACTTGGCCATCTGAGTCTTTGTGCTGAAAAACAAATATAATAATAAATGAAGAGTAACATGAATAATGTGGAAAACATAATAATAAATGAAAAGTAACGTGAATAATGTGGAAAACATCAAGTCTGGAAGAGTAACTACACATATGTATATCAGTAGATAAAAACGAGAGTAACTACACATATGTCTATTAAAACTAATGAGATAGTTATAGATAGGTATCCTATCTCCTTCCTAGAATATTGCGCTTAGCAAAATACTATTATACCAAATTAATTTTTATCTTTTTCAAATCTTTCGGTTTAGTCTCGTATCTTTTTGGTGTATAATATCAAGTTAAAAATCTTGTAACCCGTATAAGCTGTATGTTGTACGATTTTGAATGGAAGGTCATCACTTTACAATAAATGAAATGTAGAAAAAGTATACCTATGTTTGACGATTTGCAAAATAGGAGAGAAGTTTAGAAAAAAAAATTTAATTTAGGTGTACTGACAGTATAAAATTTTTTTATACTATCATCAAATCAAAATCTTTCATTTACATGATTATTCAAATAATGGGTGGTTATGTCAAAAAATTTTACTGATGTGACAATTTATGATTGAATATTTATGTAAAAAAATTTTACACTGACAGTGTATTCTAATTAAATCAAAAAAAAAATGGGAAACTTCACTATAATTAATAATCTGACTATAGTAATAACATAAACAATATAACATATACAATATAATTATAGTACTATAAATAGGGGGAAGCTTCACGGCTTAAGCTCAAGTTTTTGAAGAAAAATTTACTTGTTGCATAAACTATGTATGACTAAAAGTAACATCTATTAATTCAGCGAAGTATACAGATGACATTTTGTGAAACTTATAAACACGTTTTCTAAATCTATAAATAGGGGGTTTGGTTCTTGGTAAGCATAGTGAAAAGTAATAGAAACAGAGTGAGAAAGGGATTCACCGTCGGGAAGGAAAGAAAGCAAAAAAAAAGGGGGGGGGGGGGACAGAGAAAGAAAGAAACAAAAGGGAAAAGAGACAGGAAAGAGGAAGAAAGGGAAAAGGAGATACCTGAGACTCATAAAGAGTTCAGTTTGTACATTCTAATTTGAAGTAAATAATAAAATTGTTTGTGAAATAAAATTATGATTATATTTACTTATTATAAATTATTTTATTTACTATTTTTTATATTAAAGTTGCTTATTATTATTTATTATTGCAATTTCTTCTAATTATTGATTTAAGTTATTTTACTTAATGATCCTTTATATTATTGCTCACTATTATTTATTATTATAATTTATTTTATTTTATTTGCTGTTTCAAGTCATTTTATGTGCCTTTATATTGCTATTCATTATTACCAATTATTGTAATTTTTTTATCATTTCAAATTATTTTATTTATTGATAATTTATATTATTGCTCATTACTTTGTAATTTATTTATTATTCCAAGTTATTTAATATTCTTTTATATTATTATTCATTATTATTTATTATTGTAATTTATTTATTGTTTCAAGTTGTTTTATTTACTTCTTCTTATTATTACTATTATTGTTAAGATATTATTTATATAATGATATATTATTTTGAGTTTTCAATTTTTATCATAATTTTTCTAGAGGACCAATATTAGAAGTAAAATATGGTATCTAACACTTAAAATAAGCAAAATTTGTTACACATAGACCTAAATTATTAAATTATCTATATATTTACTTGAAATTTTATATCTAGACTTATAGATAGTACAATGACTTTTTACTTATGGATATTACTGTGACTTTTATACGCTAAAAATTAACCATGATGATAAGGATAAACTGACCATAATGAAAAAGTTTAAAATAAATTAAATAAAAATAATCTTAAATCTAGTCCTTTTGAAAATTAGCATTTAAATTGATAGTCTTATGCTTTGAAAAATTTTATTGAGATATTATATTATTTATTTTGCTTAAATTTATATTGTTTTAATTTTTGCGCACTTTATTTTTTTTCAGCTTATAAATTAATTTATATTTTGTGCACTTTTATTCGGTTTATTTTATTGCTTAATTTTACACCTTACTATTTAATTTATCATGATCATTTAATTGTGATGAATTTAGTTATATTCTTCAAGCTTATTGTTGATTTTATGTTATTTGAGTTTTTTATTATATTTATTTCTTAAGTTCATGCATCTCTATATTAATCATGAATTAGATATAATGGCAAGCAAATAATTTTAAAAAGAAGACATTTAAGATTTTTTTACCAACTCCTAAGAAGATAGAGGGATAGAAGTAAGATTTTTTTTTTTATTACTTGCTTTAATTAAAATGGTGTAAAAGTCTCGTTTTATCGTTACGACATTATGAGTAACACTAGATATGAGAGTTCTTTAAGAGAAGGCATTTAAATATGTGTGATACAAGTAGGCAAAGAAAAGTGAAACTAATGTAAAGATATCGTAATTTTATTACTACATTATGAATTGCATAACATACTTTTTAAGTATCTATTGCTCATACTATTATGTAGTGTTATTTTTTGTGGGAATGATTTGACATGATTATAATACAGTGGCTATATGGTTTTCTATGTTAAGAAATGACTGAAGCCATCATAGTTCAAATGGTTTAGAACTATTTATTATTTATTGAGAATTTTTGATTTTTATTTTATTCTTAGTGATTTCAGATTAATCAAATAGCATCTAGAAAAATGCAGACTCCTCTAACTGTTGGAAACATATGGAATTAATTATACCTAAATAAATTGTAGTTTTGTTAACTGGCTTAAAAAAATATTTAACCTATGGCCAATAGAACTTTTGCCCTACTCCTAAACTGTTTGATGTATTTATATATTTTAATGTTGAGCTTTCAACTTCCCATGTAAATTTATGCTAATAATTTTATTATAAACTGGTATTACAATGTCAAACTAAGCAATATACCAACCATATTTGACATGGCCTAAAAGAATAATCCATATTTTGAAGATTAAAAGAATTGAATCCATGCTTGAATTTGTAACTCTCAATTTTAGACTAAATACAGGCATCATGAAATTATTAATGATTATTTTATGAAAGTACTTGTCTATATATACCATTTAATATTTTAATTATAACATTAAAAATACAGTTAAATATAAAATAGCAATAATTCGCATAATTAAAATAATAAACATCAAATAATATAGAATAAAATACTTGTTCTTACGATGAAAATAACTAAAAGTAGAAATACTTGTATACACTTGCACTTGGAGCGTCTCAACTATGTGCACTGCATGCACGTTAATTTGGATTTCCATCTAGAACACCAAAGCTATGGTTTGGGGAGAAAATTACAAGGGTGTAGTTTTCACCTGAACCATGGTTTATAGAGCTTTTCCAACGAAAAGCCAAACATGTTAGATATATGTCAATTATCATTGAATGATTACATAGTCATAAATCATAATTTGAATCATACAAATATTTTATATTTTAAAATGATTTATATGTACAACACTATGAGAAATACTTGCATGCTTAAGGAGAAATAAAACTTCTTTCTTCACAAGAAAATCCACCATTGTTATATGTTATTTTATTAGTATATATATTTTTTTCTAAAAAATTCCTTTACAAGAATGTTTCCATCAAGTATCCGGAAAAAATCTCTGCACCTAAGAATTTTAAACACACATGCATTATCCAAAATGCAAAGGCGCAACCCAAGTTTGACATTAATATGCTGCCTAACTGGCTAGTTAAAATGGTCAAAAGAAAATGTCAATCTTTCTCTCGAAGACGAAACAAGGGATTTCCCTATAAATAGTCTCACTCTCTCCCTCTCCACCACCCCATACCCAAAACCATAAAAAAAAAAATACTAAAAGACTTCCTTGATCACCTTCATCCAAAAATGTCTTCCTCAAACCTCATTTCCACTGTTCTCTTCTCGCTATCCTTAGCCTTCCTTCTCCAAACATCTTTTGGAGCCGAACCTCTCTTCCACTTCTGTTCAAACTCTGCTGGGAACTTCACACCTCACAGCCCCTATGAATCAAACTTGAAACAACTCATCAACTTGCTTATCTACAACACCCCTCCAACGGGTTTTGCCCTTGGCTCTGTGGGCCAATACCAAAACCAACAAGCATATGGGCTTGCACTTTGCCGTGGTGACGCGTCAGCCCAAGAATGCAAAACTTGTGTCACCGATGCAAGCAAAGAAATCCGTAATCTTTGCCCACGCAACAAAGGTGCCATCATATGGTATGATTATTGCATGTTCAAGTACTTGGACACTGATTTCTTTGGCCAGATTGACAACACAAACAAGTTCTATATGTGGAACTTGAATAACGTGAGTGACCCTTCCACGTTCAACTACGAGACCAAGCAGTTGTTGAGCGAACTTGCATATAAGGCTTCTGTGAGCCCTAAATTGTACGCAACCGGGGAGCAAAAGCTTGGAGAATCAAAGAAGCTTTATGGGTTGACTCAGTGCACAAGAGACCTCTCTAGCAATGATTGCAAGAAGTGTCTTGATGATGCGATCAGTGAACTTCCAGATTGTTGTGATGGGAAACAAGGAGGCAGAGTTGTGGGTGGAAGCTGCAACTTCCGATACGAGATATACCCATTTGTCAAAGGGTAAATGCTCGAATGTTGCGGGTTGAGCTTGATTGGTTGAACTTCCTTGGCAACAAAGATAAACCTTAATTATACTATATATTTATAGATGGCTGAATAAATAAAATAGTGTGTGCTGTGTGAAGAGGGAAGAAGACTAACTGTCATGTTAGTATGGCAAACCTTGTAACTTTGGCACATGTATGCCTGTTCTCGTCAACGTAATCGAATAAAATATAGTCGTTTGTTAATAAAATTTGACTGTTTTCAGGAACAAATCTAGGAATCATTTGTTTTGTGGTTGGCTGACCGGTTACTTGATCTTTAGCTTTATCCGGAAGAAATTCATGCATCTCACGATTGCTAGTTATATTGTCGGTATATGATCACTTCTATTATATCTTATTGTATTTATCCAAAGTGATGAAGCAAAGAGGAATAGAATGGAATAAAATATGATGAGATGGAACGGTAACAGAATGGAATAGAATAGTAATGTATTGAAAATATATAATTTAAAGGCATAAATCATATTTTTAGTACTTATAAATACAAGTTATTTTGGTTTATTTCTTTAAAAAAAATTGATTTTTAGCCCTTTTTTCTTCTAATATTATTTTTTGGTTCCTACTATTTTAAATTTTGGACCTTATAAATTTTTAGAATACTTATTTAATACTTACAAATATTGAAAATTTTATTTTTGATCCTTATAAACATTATCGGTTAAAAACGATCGCTAACTGTAACAACCAAAAACTTAATAATAAAAAAAAAGAGGGATGAAAATAAAAAAAAAAATAAATTAAAATAATTTATATTTATAAAGACTAAAAATATATTTAAGTCTAATTTAAAAACATTATTGTTACATCCATTTTCACTTTATTTCCAAATAATAGGATGAGAATTTCTTTCCATTTCATCTTTTTTATATCCAAACAATGGGATACAACATTTATTCTATTTTACTCTATATCATTTTATCAAATTTCATTCTATTTCACTCTCCATAAAATATCTGAACATATACCAGCGCCTAGGATTTTTTTTCTTTTTTTTTCGTTTGCACAACCTTAAGCAAGCATTTTCTTTAAGGTGGTTACCACGGTGCACCGACAAAATAGAGGGTATTTTACCCTTTCTTATGTGTTTATTTCTTATTGAAACATTTGATCATTAATTGTCCACATAAGTACCGATTAAAATCATCTCTTTAAAATTGTGCCAGGGCCGAAATTATATCGTTATTGACAGTTTAATTCCTAGGTACCACAATGCAATTTGAAATAAATTATTATCTTATAATCAAAGCAAATTAATCAAAATTTTTGAAAGCCAAATGAAATTAAAAATTAGAAACTCATTGGAACGCATCTTCTTGCATCTTGCTCACCCAAAATTAACCAAATAAAAAAAATTAAAAGACGATTGAAACTGAAAATAAAAACTCATCTAATCCTATCACCCAAGAACCCACACAAACCCTAGACCCTTTCTCTATGTATTTTGCTCATCCATCTCCCAAATCAAAAGCTCACCCAAGAACATATGAACTCTAGACTGCGATTATCACTAGAATCTCGAACGATGTGTCGTGATGGCTGGCAAAGGGCATGGTGGTGTGCAACTTGCAGCTAGGCACGGTTGAGAGCTGGGAGTTGTGATGGGTCGCAACATGGTAGTGTGGGATGAGAGCAGCTGCAGAGTGGAGGCTAAGCAACTATGGCATGGAGGTAGCAGCAAAGGGTTGCTGCACGATGAAGGGTGGTGACTGATTCGAGGTTCTCTATTGCAATGGTGTGGTGTGGTTTTGCCTCCCTTTTTTCTCCTCTTGTGGTGTTTTCCTCTAGTTGGGACTTGACCATGTAAAATGTCAATTTTTTTCACTGCGTTTGTGATTTGAGAACTTATTTTGATGAGCTTTTTTTTTTGTTCAGTTTTCTACTGATTATCGTTTAAATTTGATTTTGGAGCTGCATTATGGGTGTATGGTGGGCTAGTGGCTGTGTTGTATGGATCTGGAAAATGGTCTTTGATTTTGAGGCTTATGCTTGATTCTAATTTGGGAGATGGTTCCTGATTGATTTGGGCTTGGGTGAGCAAGATGCAAGAAGATATGTTCCAATGAGTTTCTGATTTTCAACTTCAATTGGCTTTCAAAACCTTTGTTTATTTGATTAAAATGATTTGATTATGAGATAATAAATTATTTCAAATTGTATTGTGGTATTTGGGGATTAAACTATCAACAAAAATGTAATTTGGGCCGTAGCATAATTTTAAAGAGATGTTTTTAATCATTGATTATATGGACAATTAAAGACCAAGTGTCCCAATGAGAGATAGACACATAAGAACGGGTTAAATACCCTCTATTTTGCCGGGGCACCGAAGCAACCACCTTTCTTTAATCGTTTTAGCTGTCGACTTAGGGATCATATCCTGGCCACTTTAGTTGATCTTCTCTTCTAATTAGTACTATTTCGAATAAAAATCTTTTGTCCTTCTTTTTCTGGCCTCTTTCCCTGTCCCTCTCCTCAAAAGTTAACATTTTTATATTTATATATATAACATCACTTGTATTTTTTTCGTATTAATGATATATTTTTTTTTAGGGTAGGGCTATTAGCACTTTTAATTGCCTATCCACATTCCCTATTAATTACTTATAATTTTGATGTCCTAAATTTCACTAAACTAAATAGTTTTTGTTTAATTAAAGTCAAATTTTAATCAAACATATTAATCTTTGTTTATCTACACTTCAAGTCATTAATTATTTCATATTTTTATTTATATAATAATTTAAACTATTAAAATTATGCAAATTTTTATTAATTGTCTTTCTCATATATAACGCCTAATCAAAATAAAATCATAACAAAAAATCCATGTGCGCTTGTTTTAATTTATATTAAAAAAATATATTTTTAAGATCTGATTTTTTATAGTATTTTTCAAAATTTATTCTGTTCAATTTATGAAAAATCACTAAAACATTTTTTAGTTTTAGTTTTATTAAAAAATTAATTTAATTAACTTAAAATTTTTATACAGGCCTATTGATTGTAAAGTATTTCTTATTTAAAAAAAGTCAACCAAATTGTCCTAATTGTTATTATTCACTAATAGAATAATATGTTAAATTAATATGTTAAAATATTTATTTATTTTTTTAAATATTAAATAAATCATATTAATTCTCTTCAGTTATTTTTTGCAAAATATATTATAAGATTATATTCCAAAAAACAAAAAAAAATATTTCTCAAGATATATTATAAGAATATATTCCAAAAAATAAAAGAATATTTCTCAAAACTCATCCTTTATTATTTCAATTTATATAACTTTGTATTGCTTCTAATTATTTGTAGTAAAATATTTTGAAAGATGTTTATACTACAATTGAATATTTCTCTGATATATCTAAAAAAGATTACAATATCATTTGTGGTTACAATAGTACAATATCAAAAGGAAATATGTCAAAATAAGAACTTAACTCCAAGTCTAAACAATTTTCATCATTAGAATAATAAATTCTATTAAATTTTAGTTTATAGATAATCAGTAATTCATCTTCTGAAGAAAATATAAAAAAATTAGAAAAAATTAGAAAAAGAATAGAAGAGTACCGGAGAATTTGAGTGAATAAGAAAGTTAGAGATAATAATTTTATATTAAAAATATAAATAGATAAATTAATAGTAATATAACTAATAACATCATAAAAATATTTTTTTTCTAAAGTTAATCAAATGCACTATAGATTTATTGTTATGACTTTCTATCAATTAGGTATTATGGGAAAGACTATTAATAAAAAAATTTGAATAATTTTACTAGTTTGCATTATTATATAAACAAATAAAAAGGATTTAAATTATCTAAAATAAGGATGATTGTAAAGTGAGAAAGTAGGAAACCATTAATCTTTAGACCATTTTAGTGAGACCCATATATCACGGAAGTTATTAATCCAAAGGTAAATAACCTTTAACTTTTTTATTTTATAACTATTCTTATTTTAGAGGATCCTATTCCAAATAAAAATATGAAATAATTAATAATTTGAAGTGTAAATAAGCAAAGATTAATGTGCTTAATTAAGATTCTGACTTTAATAAAAAAATATTTAGGTTAAGGCAATTTAGGAAATCAAAATTATAATTAATAGAGAGTGTGAATAGGTAATTTGGAGTACCAATAGCACCAACCCTTTTTTTTATCCTCATTTAAATTTATACGGGCCCTTAAAAATAAAAAATAATATTATATCGGTAAACTACTTCATATACTACTATATTTAAAATGCTTCATATAAAAATATTATATAATGCAATTAAATTAGTAGCGATAATAATTCTATTCAATTAATTGGATAATAACACATAAATCAGCGATAAAAAAAAAAACATATAACTAACAGCACTTTTTGTTAATAAGTGTTGCTAAGAGCTAAATATGTAGTAGTGTTAATGAGTACTGCTTATAAGATTTTGTTGAAGTGTATTATATCAATAAACCATGTGTTCGTTGAGTTATATGTTTTAACAATATTTTGCTATAATTTAATAGTATTGTTTAAATATTACTTAATCTTAATTATGTTGTAGTGTAAGTTTTAAGCCATTAGAAGTGTATTAATGGTGACAAATTTAAGTATTATGAATGAGGTCATAAGTTCAACCTTAGTACCACTAACCTGTAAATATATATATATATATATATATATATATATATATATATATATATATTCATTAAGTTTTTTATTTTTTCAAAGAAAAAAAAGCCAAGAAACTAAAGTTAAGCTGTTCTGAATAGAATGCCAATATAAATTACTAAACTTCAAATCTAGTGTTATGATATAGAGAACAATACAAATTTTACGATGGTATCAATACTTACTTATGTAAAAAAAAAGAAATTGTTTTTGAATTTTTTTTTCCTCATGACGTTCATTTCATTAAGTTGCGTGAGACTATTTATCCCGAATTGAGTACATACATGATACACAAAAGATAATTATTTTTTCCAACTAATTAAGCATTCTAAGGCATAGATTTAAAAAATTTATTGATATATATATATATAGACCAACTTGACAACATTTTATTCCAATGCTAATTTTTTCCCGTATACAATTGTGAATTTAGATTCTCTAAAATGAGAGTGATTATAAAATAAGAAAATATGGGACTATTCATCTTTAGATCATTTTAGTGGGATCTATACACAATAAAAGTTATTGATCTAAAGAATAAATAATTTCTCATTTCCTCACTTTACAATCACCTTCATATTAGAGAATCATATTCCTACAATTGTATACTACAGGGCCAAAGGCTATGGGCTTTTGCCCAAGTGATTATAAAAATAAGGAAAAATTATATCAATCTCCTCTAAAATTTATTAATATTACACTTAGCTCTTTTAGTTTTATAATTACATCTACCTCCTGCACCTTCAAATAATTTATAAAATATCAAAATTATCCTTATAAAAAAACTTTAAATTCTCATCTTTCGTTGTCTCAGTCCCCTTTGTTCTTTACGGCATCTTCTACTTTTCTTTTCCTCTTGATAGAGAATACCCAACAAAAAATTTTGATCCCAAAATGAAACTCTAGCCTAAAATTTGATCAGGTGTTTAATAGAGAAGCAAAAAGGGTTAGGGCAACAATAAGAGAATGGGCATCAAGCAGAGGAGGCACTGAGGGATGGATTGGCCGATCTTCGACCAGCTAAGGTGCGCAACATGCAACAGTTTGCGGGCGTCATGGCGCTGGGTTGCGGACTACATAGCATGGGGGGGTGACAGGCATGATGAAGCTCGGCGGTGTGGGTGCTAGGAGCGTGGTTGAAGGCAGTGGCTGCTTTGAGTTGGAGCAATGGTGACGCAAGGATGGTGGTGTGCGTGGCTGTGGGCACGACATCAACTATAGGGAGCGGTGTGGACGGCAACGATGAAGAGAACGAGGTCGAGGATGGGCGGAGATCTGAGCTTGATGTCATCTAGGCGGCGGTATCAAGGAAGCTTGACAGAGCTGCTGTGAAAGCGAGTGACCATAGGTGGTGATCGGGCCTCCATTGGTCCAGGTTCTAGATGGCAAGTGACTGGAGGTGGCAGAGTGAGAAGTGGGGTAGAGTTGTTTGGGTAAAGAAAGGGGTGGAGTGGCATTTGATAGAAACAGAGTAGATGATTAAGGATAAAATAATTATTTTATATAATTTTTAATTTTTTAAAATTTATAATTTAGAGTTAAGAGAAGTTATAGTTTGTTCGGATAAAAAGAGAAAATAAGAGGAAAAAAATGAAAAGAAAGAAAATAAAGAGAAAAGAATATGAGTAGAAAAATATATTTTCTTTTTATATATTTGAATGAAGGAAAAATAAATAGAAAGAAAATAGAAGTTGTGTAAAAAAGGAAGAATAAAATAATATAAATATGTACAATAGCTTATATACTCCTAATAAGTGATATAAATATGTCTATTTTATTATTTTATAATTTAAAATGTTTTTTTAAATATTATAAATTATAAATAAATATAATTTATGATAGGTATTTATTTAAAAATATTTTTATATGTAGAGATGCATCTTGCACCATTTTAAACTATCGAAAGCTTTTCCTATTATGCAAGTGTCCAGTAGTTGATGTGTTACAATCAATATGGGTACATTTGTCATTTTACAGCTACTGTATGGAGCTTGTTTAACTGCTTGTGTCTTCCTCTCTCGTGACATAACAATAGGACAAGAAACAATGAAAGATTATTTAAGGTATTGATTATCCTTCGAAATTAGTGAACTCAAAGTGACATGGTCGACAAAGCTATGCGCTCTCAAGCCAAAATATATTCATGAAAAAGAATGCACGTAATGCACCAGACTTTGATGGGTCCTATAGTTAATTTTTTCTTCTCAGATTAGCTAAGAAAACAATTTGGTGGGTCCTGTAGTTAATTTTTTCTTTCCACCATATTTTTTCCTTTGATCCAAACAAGAGAAAATATGATTTTTTTTCCCATTTTCTTTTCATCCATTTTTCATCAATCCAGACAACCTGTTAGTGTACAAACTCTAGACAAATTAAGGGAGATAGGTGTAATTAAAAAAATTAGAAGCAGTTAAGTGAAATACTGTTTGACATTAGGAGCGGTGGGTGTAATTTTCCTAAAAATTAAAAAGTGCTGGGTCAAATCCTTCAAGGGCACTGACAAAGTCGTTGTTGGACATTCGATGGCCGACAAATCATTAGCGGTCGACCGAAGGAGAGAGAAGGCGCCCTCCCCACCCCAACCCGCGGGGGTTGACAAATCATCAGCGTAAAACACGCTTGAGAAATTGTACGCTGATGAGTCTGACTTCAATATGATTGGTCTACAAATCATTAATTAGCCTCTCAAAATCTTGCCCAAGAACATGCTACTCCACTCCTTGCTTTTATGATTGGAAATGATACTTGATCATATTTTTTAAGGTGTATTTCGTACGGAGTAAAAATGGAAGAAAAATGTTAGTTTCACAAAAATATTTATTTAGAATATTCACCCAAAAAATGCATATTATTATACAGAGTTAAACTTTGTGCAAGGCTGCACACATGTAAATCGTTAATTTGCACAAATATCTCTTGAAAGAATATTAAAAAAATAAAACTTGTATAAATTTTTTTATTTTTTTAATTAATCCTTAAATCAAATAATAATATGTGAATTTTTTTTAATGAGTAATTTAAAAATTAAAAATATATACTCTTCTACATAACAAATATCTAATTGTCATTTTTTGCTTTAAGAATTGGATAAAATAAATATAAACAATTTCGTCTAAGTTTTTTTCCTTAAAAAAAATCACTCCTATAACCTGTAAATATCTAAGCATTTTTGTTTTTTTGTTTAAAACCTCAAAAGGGCAAAAACTTCTTTCTTGTACGTAGATTTTGTTCAATCTTCAGACCATAGTTTTGGACTTTTCAAACAGAAATCCAAATATGCTGCTAATCATGTTCCCATGTGTTTTCCACTTCCATAAGTTGATTTTTAGTGCGTCATTCAATTGGAGGCTCCAAGGAAAGTTAATGAAAATGGAGTAAATATGGACTTGATGAGGTTGCCACTAGCCCCAGGTCAGCCATTTCAACTCCCTACTTGGCCAAAATATCACAAACTAAACTCTTATTTATGGGAAGCAGATAATTGGAAGCACTATCACACACCATAACCCCTTTGAACCAAAAATCCCATAAAATGTTCAGCATCCTTCTTAGTCTCTTGTTTTTCTGCCTTTCTCTCCAAGGAGGCAATAGCACCAGCCCCTTATTCCGTTACTGTTTTAACCGTGAAAACTACACTGACCCTAGCCCTTATGCTACCAACTTAAACCAGTTATTTGATCTCTTATACACCAAAGTGCCTCCAACTGGTTTTGGACTTGGCTCCGTTGGCCAAGGCAAAGACCAAGTGAATGGCCTAGCCTTGTGTAGAGGTGATGTCAACACCACAAACTGCATGTCATGTGTCAATGAAGCAACCAAGAAGCTTCAAGAGCGTTGTCCATACAAGAAGGGTGCAATAGTATGGTACGATTACTGCCTCCTGAAGTACTCAGATGAATACTTCTTTGGGGAAATTGACGAGAAGAACAAGTTTTACATGGTTAACATCTATGATGTAGATGACCCCACAACTTTCAACGGTAAAGTGAATGAGTTACTGAGCAACTTGTCTTACAAAGCGTCTGAAACTCCCAATTTATATGCCACTGGGGAGTTGAAGCTCGAGGGGTCAGAAACGCTATACGGTTTGGCTCAGTGTACAAGGGACCTGGTTGGGACTAGTTGTAAGAAGTGTCTTGATGATGCTATTAGTGAACTTCCAGATTGCTGTGATGGAAAGCAAGGTGGACGTGTTGTGGGTGGAAGTTGCTATGTTAGATATGAACTGTACCCTATTGTTGTGGCCTAGACCACAATAGTTTTTTATTTTCCACTGTTGTCCCCACATCAAACTCTGTGATATTATGCTTGACAGCTAAATAAACGGTAATCTCCAAGTGAAAGTAGCGCTTTGTTTGGAGCTAAGTGCCGTTGACCTTTTTGGTTTGACTAAACTAAGGTAGAGGATCCTTTGTGAAGCTTTCACGTGGCTTTATCATTTGTAGACTTTTACTATTAATTAAGGGTGCATGTTATGGTACCTTTGCAAAAATGTGCATTTTGTGCATTTTTGTGATGAACGATCAGGATCATGCCATAGATTATAAGGTGCATTAATACACCAATCACCTATGATATACTATAATAATATCTAATTTTAAAAAAATTTAAAAATATAATTAAATATATTTTAAAAATTAATTATCATACACTGACAGTATAAAATTATATTGATAATATAAAATAATTTTATACTATCAGTATAATCAAAAAATTTTATCAGTGTAATTTTAATTATCATACATTGACAGTGTAAAATTATACTGGCAGTATAAAATAATTTTATACTGTCAGTGTAACCAAAAAATTTTATCAGTGTAATTTTACAGTACTATCAGTATAATTTTACATTGTCAGTGTATGATAATTAAAATTATACTGATAAAAAATTTTATTACACTAACAGTATAAAATTATTTTATACTGCCAGTATAATTATACACTGTCAATGTATGATAATTAAAATTACATTGATAAAATTTTTTGATTATACTGATAATGTAAAATTATTTTATACTGTCAATATAATTTTATACTGTCAATGTATGATAATTAATTTTTAAAATATATTTAATTATATTTTTAAATTTTCTTAAAATTAGATATTTTTATAGTGCATCATAGGTGATTGGTGCATTGATGCACCTCACAATCTATGGCACGATCCTCACCGTTCATCACAAAAAATGCACAAAATGCACATTTTTACAAAAGTACCATAGAACTCACCTTAATTAAGAAGATAGGGTCTAATTTGGGGCCATACAAAAAAAATCTAATTAATAATAAAAATTTACATAATTAGATTACATAAGATCTTCTCCAGAAAAAATCCAATCTTAACAAATTCTTAAGTAAGTAACACCCAATTATAGACATCTACTTTGGTTGATATATGTAAGATTATATAAGTCTTCTTAAAAATGCACGTATAGTTAAAGAATAACTTTACATATGTCAACTAATTTGATCAATACCCATAATAAGAATTGCTTATCTAAGAATGCCTGGAGATGGTAAATACAAATGTAAACCTTTTGGATGTAAATTAAGTATGTATTTTACAGTTTTGCTCCTTCTATTTTAAATTAATATATAGTCTCTTTAGGGAATTTTTTTTAATATTATTCATCATTTTAAAATTTTAACAAAAAAAATTGATGATTTTATATCAATTTTATCCTTGTTTTCATTAATTGTAATTGTTTCTTTCTATTATTATCTCTCTCATTAACTTATCATATGTGACTCTTTAAGAAGTTAAAGGACAGTTTAGTCTTTTAGAATTACTATCCCCTTTTCCTTTTTTTTTTTTTTTTAACAAAATCAAGGCTATTAAGTTGTTCTCCTGCTCCTTGTGTTATTAACTTATTATCTTAGACACCTATTATTGTGGAACAAAGCGAGCATTTATCAAAGTGTTAGGTTTACATACACCGTTAGTCTGAGTTTTCCGGCGGTTCCTCAACCACACTATCATGGCAATTATGACAATGAGGTCAAGGTGTACTTCAGAAAAGGAAAAGCATATAAATATGATCTGCCATCAACTTAGTTTGAACCGAAAGTGCTGATGTGTTGTAATTGTATAAATTCGGGTTGATTTCTAGTCAAAACAGTTGCTCATATCAGGGAAACGAGGAGAAAATCTGTAACTGACTCAGACTAGTACTTTTTGTATACAAGAATTTCACTATATTCAGTTAATACTGTTACGCGGTCTCACACACACACACACAATACACACGTACATAAGATGTAAAGCTATCAATGTTCGTAAATACTAAATACTGGTTTCCTCTGCTTTTTTTATACTTTTCTATATTAGATTCCTAATAGCCAACATCTGAGTCAGATAATGGTTTAATATTCTGGTACGATGGGTTGGTTGTATACTTGGATTAGGTGCAACAGTAGGGTACCGGAAAAGCCTCTCAAGTGATTTTCCTGTACATCTCTAATATTTGCTCCACAAACCATAGGAATTTTTTTATTTCCACCTGTATTCTGCTACCATATTTTGAGTGATTAGATTCGAGAAGACTTCCTAATGACAATCATTGGTCAATTGATGCGCGTGCAAGTGAACTAATTCACAAATTTCCGATAGTGGAACTGATAAAAATTAACTTAAAAATTATATATCTGGGAAAAGGCCAAACTTGAGTTGTTGTTAATCCAACAACTATCACCTGAAGATTCTACACCTATGAATCCGCCAGGCATCAAACACCCAAGCACCTCCCACCACCCTTTTTGCTAGAAAAATTAAGTAATAATTAAAAGATAGGGAATCAGATGGAAGAGCCAAGACACGCAAGAAAAAGTACTTGCATTCCAAAAAATATAAATATAATCCCCCTCATTTGCATGGCTATACCAACTCCAGCTATTGCATGACTGAACCACAAACACACATCATCATCATTATTCTAAAGAGACTGCTCCAAATTCCTTTATGCCTCTCTATATATAGAGATTTCTACACTCAATTCATGCATCAATCACATATTCACATCTGTCTAATCAAACTTTGATCAGTTATCTTCTCTTGTGACTCTTCTCTGACATTAGCAAACATGGGTGTACTTGAAATCATTGTCAGGGTTTCTGTGGTGGCTATACTCACCAAATTGGCTATTGCTACAAACCATATTGTTGGAGGACCAAATGGTGGGTGGGACGCAAACTCAGACCTTCAATCATGGGCATCATCACAAAAATACTCAGTGGGAGACAATCTCAGTAAGTCACTTGCATTGCATTCGTGAAACCCAATTTCTAAAGTAACACATCATTCTTTTACCTTTTTGTTCACCGATTTGAAATCATATGCACACTGTTATTTATAAGTTAATGACATTGACATCAATATGTGCAGTTTTTCAGTACCCGCCTAACCATAACGTGGTTGAAGTTACAAAGGCAGACTATGACTCTTGCCGGCCAACTAACCCAATTCAGTCTTACAGTGATGGCACCACAACCATCCCTCTCAATTCACCAGGAAAAAGGTACTTCATCTGTGGTACAATAGGACATTGCAGCCAAGGAATGAAGGTTGAAATAGACACTCTAGCCAGTGCAAGTGCAACTTCTGATTCACCATCAGAATCTCCTTCACCCCTGGGTTCCCAAGACGTTTCCATCATTCCCTCTCCAGCTCCAGAAGAACTTACCCCTTCACCTGCTGAATCACCTGAATATGATCCAGAAGCACCAAGTCCATCGTTGAAAACACATCTTGAGAGTCCAACTCTATCTCCAGTTATTCCTTCGACTGAATTTCCAGCTGCTGCCACACCTCTAGACCACCATTCAGCAGACCAGTCAACTTCATCAACCAGCGAAGGCGGCAATCTACAAGCCTCCATTGCGATCGTGTTAAGCTTTGCAATGATGGTCGTAGCCTTCTAAGGATGGGAATGATCTCTCTCAAGTGTCAACCATTGTTAGTTGTTACTGAGCTTAAGCTTATTCTGTGTGAAAATTTGTGTTTGGTGTTTTTCTTTGTTGCTGTGGTGTGATTAAAACTTCAGAGATATTAATGTACAAAAATTAAAACTTCAGATATATTACTGTATTGCTTTTTGGATCCTCCTATTCCAACCATGGTAATGTATATTCTGAACCCGGAACAAGAGGGGTTAAAAAAAACACATCGTAGGTAAAATCAGGTAAACTAATTTTTATTTTTAATCATGCGACTTACTTTGCCACCATGACAACAATCACAAAGCATTCCCTTATTATAGTTCAGATTGTAGCATCACAAATTCACCTTATTAACATGTTTCTGAACAGACTTTTAGGCTGACATTAGTAAACACACAAAAAGGACATGGTTGACACAACTTGGACAATAATATATATAATAATACAAGTAAAGCACACATACAACAAAGCAGTGGGTGCTCTAACAACTTTATGCCACTGGAGGTCGAAGCAGATGATCCTTTGATGTATCAACTGCAGCTGGGGGCATAAACTGCCACATGGCAATTCCAGGGTAACCAATGAAGGGTATCAGCTTGTGGCTAGCAGCCTGCCCTTTTGCAGCCGGAGGATGAGGGAGGAAGCTGGGCTGCACATTTGTCAATTTGACCTGCTGCTCCAACTTTTCTTTATCTACCTTCAGCCTATTCTTCTCATCCCGAAGCTCATTCTTCTCAGCCTGCAAAGATTCAATCGAGTTCTTATCACTAGGCCAAAAGCTATAATGGTTAATCAGGGACAACTCTTTATATTTTAAGCCTACTAACATGCATTATCGTTCGATCTGACTCTAATCCTACTCGAGTCTTACCAAGGCAAGATGCTGGCACACAAAGCCAAAACATACTTATATGATTGCTACATATTTTGAGAAACAGAAACCATGCAGAAACCATGATAACTAAATGTAAGACATACTCTTATTACTTCGAAATAAGCATTATAAACAGAAAATCACCTTCAGTTCTTTAATTTTCTCAAGCAATTCATCATTCATTTCCTTCAGCTTCTCTGCTTCATTCCTTAATTGGGTTACCACTCGAACGGCATCACTTAATACAGCAACCTTGTCTGTTTTGGGCAGCCTACCAGGCTCCAAGAGGGAACTCAATTCCAGAAACCTTAAAACCATGCCAAATTTGAAGACATGAGATTTAGAAGACTAAACTCAATCAGACAAGATGCAAAATAATAGCATGCCTCTCATTCAGTTTATCCCTCCGCAATTTCTCACGACATGCCTTGGATCCAGATGCACATGATTCAGTCCTCAACCTGAAGTAACAGTCGCATATTATCTTAAACAAAAAAAAAAAAAAATGAAAGAGAGAGCAAAATGACACAGTTAAGGGCAAGTCAATCACAAAGTTTGAGTTAAAAAGCCCAAACTTATTGAAGACTTCTCAATCAATTAATAGGGGAATAAGAGGACGGAAAAATCATTCATTCAAGATTTAATTTTACAGCAGCCTGCAGGTTCTTTTTTATTTAGTTTTGACTAATGCACAGCAGAGTTGACTAGTCAGCACACATGAAATTTAGTAGGCACATGCCTGCCAATATCATACCCTCTCCTGATTGCTAACATGATGAAAAAGGAATGATAATATCCGCAAGATGTCAAATATACAGAGTCACTGGATTAAGTAGTAGCCTCAAGGTGATATAGAACTGAAATCAAGCATAGCTGAGAAATATACTTAACCCTCCTTATCACTAGCTGTAGTTTTGACTTAAGCCCTTTTTACAGAGAAAGAAAGGAAATTAATGGGCGTCCCTAATCTCCAAATTTATAAATAATGTCAATTAACATATCAGAAACATTTCGTTTTGACTAGTAATGATTGGCTAGCCGAGGCAACTGAACTGATCATTTCAAAATTCAGTTTAACATAAGATTGTTTTTACCCGAACCAACATTCACTTAAAATTTCAAAACGACAAGGATGACTGAGTCTTTTCCCACTAAATCAGGTCAGCTACATGATCAAATGATGTCGTATACTATCATAAAGCACATTCACTTCAATACATGTAATTACTGTGTTCTTCTATGTTCACACGTAGAGGAAAAACCATATATAGGATTTGGATTCTTGAGTGCAGTAGAATCTCATAATTGATAAAGCATGTCATAGGCCAGGGCCAGGCTGCAAATTGTACAAATTTCTAGATTTTACTGTTCACGAATCATTATGCCTGTTATATGATCAAAATGCCAAATCATGAATAAAAACATCAAATCATGAATAAAACTTTGAAGCCATTGAATTATTGTAATAGTTAAACTGTTGTAAGGGTAAAACTTCATATATTCCTTACAGAGCCACAGAAGAGAGATTACCGCTTTGAAGGGCCACCCCCACCTTCCAGGACAGCTGAATCCAATGAGTATTCCATTTCCAAGCTGCAATCATAAAGCAATCATGAGGCAGTTGGGTGATAATCCATGGCTCTAGCTTTTAATATAGAAGTTCCTACTTTCTACATAACAAAACAAAATTATACAAAATATTCACAGAAATTCCCATGCTCAACACTTTGGTTGAAAGTTGAAACCAAAGAGAAAGTTGAAGAATAAGACAAACCCACCTCATATTGGAAGAAGGACCCCTGAAGGTGGTGGGAGTCTGAGGGTGAGGCACCCAGCTGAAAGCAGCACAGTCTGCAGCAGCCATGAAGTCAGCTCCAGCAGCAACAGAGATATGATCAAGGCCATAATCATAGAGCCAAGTGGATGCGCCTGAAGAATCTATGTCCATGTTGGGAAGGAGAAGAGAGAAGAAGAAGTGTGTGTGTGTGTGTGTGTGTGTAAACTGAGGCTGAGAGGAACTGAAACTGCGTAGGAATATAATATTATGTAACATGAAACATATTCATTTGTTTTTGTTCCCTTGGGTTTTGTTTACTTGCTTGATCCTTATGTAATTGTTCGGTTGAAAGAGGAAAGGGAGAGTGAAAAAAAAGAAAGGAAAGTCATTGTGGCTGTGAGAGGGAGTGACGGAAGCAGCAAAGTGTGTGTGTCATGCTAGCACAAGCACAGTGAGCCATGGCCAATAGGCAATGCATTGCATTACGTTGATACAGTGGAGAGGAGCCAAGTAAACTTAACGCAATCTATTCTCTTGCTTGGTTGATGCCTTTAGCTTGGGCCGTTCCGCACGCAAACCACGGTTGACCTGTCAGCCACATTATTATTCTACACAAAAAACCGTGAAAGCTGGTAATGGCAAATGAGAATTACTAACTGGACGCAAAAGGTGTCTCGACACACAGCTTCACTACCGTGTGATTTTGATGGGACAGCAATTTAAAAAAAAAAATAAAAAATAAATACAAATATTTTTAATGGTGGATTTTAAGATGCGTCCGAGAATATATGTCGATGAGTACATACATATATGGTTGCTCGAGAAATTTTTATACACTGCAGGTAGGGAGGAAGAGGGATTCTTTCTTAACAATATATTATAATTATATAAAATTAAATATGAGATTCATTATTTATACTTTATTTCAAAAATTTATGGTAAAAATAAATGATGGAGGAAGAAATTCTTCCTCTATCGTGTACAATTGCGTATGGTAAATTGATTTTAACAGAGAGATTGAAAGTTCAAAGAAAGAGAATTTAAGGGGAAAATGTTTTTTTTTTTTTTTGTAATTCATAGTTTATGAACTGTTGATAAGTGACTTTTCTGGTGTCTCAAAAATATACCAATAATAGTATTGTTCGCCAATGGGGTTGTCTTCTTAGCCTTCCACTCGCATATCATTATTCGTATCTCTATAAATATTTATAAAATAAACTTGAAGGAATGTTGTTAGGATAAGTCAATTGGAAAAGAAAAAGGTAACTATACTGTTTTGTTTTTGTGGCAAAGGTTATATTCTGTATAACAATTCAATTATTTTTTTTTAAATTAATCTGTAAGTGCATGTTTGGAAAACATGAAAAACAGAATTTTTTTTTTTAAAAAGCTGTTTCTCAAAAGTCAAATATATTTGGCAAATTTGTAAAAATATATTATAATCTAAAACTGATAATTTAAGCTGAAAAATAACTTATAAACATAAACTATTTTTTAGAGCTTATAATTATAAGTAAAAATTGATTATTTTAGAATTGTTATATTTTTACCAAATTGATCGTAAATAATAAATATTATATAATATAAATAATCATTTCATAATTTTTAAAGTAATTTTACCATATAAAAGTAATTTTTTTATACAATCAAAATAAAACAGATTATCTTAAAATTATTTTTCAAGTAAACTATCCAAATATAAATTAATTTTCATAAAAGCAATTATATAAAAAAGTGATTATACAAATAAATAATTATTAAAATAATTTTAATTTTTTAGCTTTCCCAAACATGCACTAAATTTTTAAATTTTTTATGAAAATTTAAATAGATTTCTATAATTTGAAAATTTGTAATTGAGTTTTTGAATTTACAAAATATTTGTAATTGGGTCCTTGGACATAAATATTCATTAAAAATTTGTCAAAGAAAACAAAATATTCTTATAATCCAAATCAATATGTATATAATAGATAGGATGACATCTTAGAATAATTCATTTTTATTGACAAATTTTTTATGGTTGTTTGTATTCAAGCACTTAATTACAAATAATTTATATATTTAAGGATCCAATTATAAATTTTTAAAGTATAGAGACCTATTTAAATTTTTTCAAAATATTCAAGGACTTATAGATTAATTTAACTATTATTTTTTAATAAATAAACAAAAAATTATATATTATTATCTGCTGATGTCTACTTATTAGAAGAATTGATGATAAGAACATTTCTTTCTTTTTCCTTGTTGGTTGTTACCTTATATTCAAATTCGTTAGAAATTGACAACCAAAAGGTTTCGTGAACAGGACTACTCGATGAAACCAATTTTCTTACCGCAGTATAAAAATATTATATATGTAACGTTTAAAATAAACTTTTTTAAATGCCTACTACGTCAAAAAATTAAGTTAGTACTATAAGTAGGAGCTATTATTTTTATGGAGGAGGACCCTTTTATGAGGGCTGGGTGGGGCAACTCCGGTGATGTTTCTAGAAATCACGTTATTGAAATTGACATCCTAATCCTAATTAGTAATATTTATGATAATAGTGATTAGTTCATTCAAGTTAATATATTGCGCAAGCTGCGGAGTTGTCCACTGATATTCTCATCCCTGTTCTTTGGGGGCATAATAAAATCCAACTAGGCTCTTTGGATGGCTTGATTCATGCCGTAAACTGACGTGATATCCATGAACAACTCTATGAACGCATACACCTCTACTTCATCGTGATGCTACTGAGAATATTATAACGCAGTTTCTTATCCTAGTCCTGTAGTGAGGAAAGTGAAACAGATACCGCTGCAATATCACGCAGCCTTTCAAGTTAAACAAGCCTCATAACTGCATTGCTAAGGGGTGAGAGGCCAAGAGGACTCTTTCTCATCATATTTGGTACCTATTTGGGGGAGAGGTGTCCACCCCTCCCCCCTCCCCCCCCCCTTTTTTTTTAAAATGGAGATACTAACTGTGAAGATAATTTTATAAGGGGGGAGTATTCTTTTATTAGTACTATTATGTGGACCAAATTTTCGATGTCTCTTGACACTGGGAATCATGTGTATTAATTGTGTACTTCAGCTATATTACTAGTGACTTCGCCTGTGGAGAAATACATAAAATTATGTTTTAATAATTATGGATTTCTATTATCTTATTAACAAATTTAGTAAAAAAAATTATATTTATTATTAATTACGTTACCACATCGATCAAAAAAATGCAACTAAAATTCCTAATTATTGATACTTAATTATTCACATGTCAAGGTGATGCTTAAAAAACGTGGTACAAAAATCATTTTGTTATATATATATATATATATTTCAAGAACTTATTACTACATTTTAAATTGATATTTTTTTTTTACCAACTCTTAGTTACTTTAAGTGATTTAACACTTGTGAATGGAAAAGATTTGGAAGAGTTTTACTCCAAGTGATCGTCAGTTATTTACACATTATATTTATATATAGTTATTACAAAAGTATTGCATTTTTTTATGTATTTAAAGAAATATGGTGGATTTTATAAAAAGCACAATAGTTAATTGCGATTTCACCCATCAAAAAAAAAATATTATTTAATAGAAATTGCAATGATGGATTACGATTTCAACAAATTTATATTAAATAAAAATAAAAAAATATTATTTTAATAAAAATCGTAACATATTATTGCAATTTCTATAAAATAAAATAAAAATAAAAATATTATTTTAATAAAAATTGCAACATATTATTACGATTTCAATAAAATAAAATTAAAATATAAAATATTAATTTAATAGAAATCGCAACATATTATTGCGATTTTAATAAGATAATAATTAAAATAAAAATAAAAAATATTATTTTAATAAAAATTCAACTCATTGTTGCGATTTTAATAAAATAAGAATCAACAATAAAAATATTATTTTAATAGAAATTACAATTCATTGTTGCAATTTTAATAAAATAAAAAATAAAAAAATAATATTATTTTAATCGAATTTGTAAGCAAAAGTTATGATTTTTTTTTCTCGTATATTTACTATGTATATATGTGACAGTGTATATACTGTGCGTGTTTTAGTTTTTTTGTGTTTGTGTATGAGACTATAAGAGAGGGGGAGAGAGAGAGCACGAGAAAGTGAGAGAGAAAGGAGAGAGAAAACAATTAGGAAAGAAGAAGGAGAGAGGAAGAATAATAAAAAATAAAAATACTATAATTCTCTAATTACTTTTTAAAAACAATAAATCATCAAATTTCTTATAAAAATATAATAAATGATCAAAAAAATCTTGATCTAATTCAAATCACATTAATTAGAATTTAATAGACTTCAAATAATGATAGTTTAGACAAAAGAAAATGAATTTTTTGAATTAATTAAAATCTTAAGGGCTAATTTTGATAAATAATTATTTAAGCCTTTATATGAAAGAGAAAAGTAATTTATGAATAAATTATCATATATTTTGATGCATAATAATAGAAGTACTTGTTTTGTTTTTAGTATTTTAAAAAATACGTTTTGAAAAACTTGATATTTTAATTTTTTAAAAAATACTAAAAATAATAAGCTGTGTAATAAAAAAATTAGAAATTTGACTTTTAATTTTTAAAATATTAAAAAAGTTGTGAATAGTATTATCCAAATGGGCTAAATCGAATTGTAAAACCCAAAGAAGGCAAGTGGGTTGGTAGCCCAAATCGATCACTCAATAATGATTGGGGCTTGCAACTAGTGGGCTAGAGGGCACTATGCATTGCATAATGGAGGTCGTTTTTCGGTCGTAAGAAATTGAAAATTTATTAGTTTAACGAACCAATTGAATATTCGTATTTGCAAATCTTGGTATCTGACGGGTTAACCAACAGCTGAAAAAAGAGGATAAGTGTTTTCTTTTATGAGCCTTGTTCTCTTTTTGGATAGAAAAATGCTATCAACCCTTGAATCTTTGATGGAACTGACAGAATAGAGTTTAAGAACAGATATGATATTTCATGAAGGAACAAAATCCTTCATCCAAAAAGAATTTCCATGAAAATAAAAGAGAAGATAAAGATGAAGATGTGATCGTGGTAGACAGTCATTGTTAAAGTCATTCATTACATTAGTGAGTCAAAAGGAATATGCATACAAGACAAGAAGAGAAGAACCAGGAAAAGTTAAGCGCAGTGTCATCAAATGCAAATCAAAGTATATGCCAGGGACGGCCCTGTAAATTCACTAGTCCAGTTTTACAAAGATGCTCTTCCTCCCTTTCTCACAGCCTCACTTCTCAAATCTCAAAAATAACTAAAAACATTAACTAATAGGGAAAAAAAAAATGTAAAAAATAATGAACATTCAGAACCACCATTGCATCCGCCTACACTATCCTTTTTTTGGTTCTATACAACGATCGAGAATCGAACAAAACAAATTCCATCAAGAAAATTCTACAGACCTTAATCACAGTCACGGATCCTATGTTTAATGTTGCAAAAATGCATGCACAGGACCAGGGGCTACTAGAGTTGATCCTCCTGGTGTAGGTGTACTGGTAGGTGGTGCTGCCACGCTCGGAGGGCTTGGAGTGGTACTTGCCGCCGGTGGCGGCGGAGACGGCAGCAATGGAGGCGGAGGAGGTAAAGGGTTGGAGTCAGGAGGTGGAGGAGAAGGAGGGGTTGGGTTTGCAAACGTTGGAGTTGGTGGTGGTGGTGGTGATGTGGTGGTGATGGGAGTGGCAGTGGAAGCTGGAGGAGAAGGAGGAGTAGTGGGGTTAGGGTTACCATCAATGGGGAAAGGAGGCGTTGGTATGTTAAAATTGGGGGGTGGAAAAGTTGAAGAAGGAGAAGAAGAAGTGCATGATCCATCTGAGGAGCATTTGGTGGTGTTATTGTGGTGGCCGCGGCGTAGGATCCCCAATCCCAAGACAAGGCCAATAACAACCAGCACGGTCACTATGAAGATGAAGATCTTTGTTGCTTTCCCCACATAGCACATCATTATTATCCCTCTGCTGAAAAAGCTTCTGTTTCTGCTTGTAGAAAATCTGAATCAGGGACAAACAGAGAGATGAGAACGAGAGAACAGAGAAGAGAAGTGTTCAGAGACAAAACAGAGAGATGAGAACAAGAGAACAGAAAGGTTTGGAAAATGAATTCTCATTCTAATGAGGAGTACTGTACAGTGTATCTTATATACAAGTGGATCCGTAATCTAACTTAAGCAACCTAACTACTTCTCTTAACAGAATTACTAACAAACTATTGGCAACTAATTTAGTCACATGCTTATATCCTGTAACACTGCTTCTTCTGTTCTCTAAATCTGAAAGATGATGGTGGGGGCTTTATCTACCTGCCCTTGCAATTTGTTCTTGCCTTTTTTCTTCTTCTATAGTACTGTTGGGTCTGATGCAGTACTGGTGCTTTTGTTTATCCGGGTTCAGCAGAGATGGCTGTGGGTCTTAGTTGGTTCTTTTTCGTCTTTTTCTCATGGCGTTTTGGGGGAGGAGGAGATGGAGAAAGAGTGATGAGTGTGTGCGACTGTGAGAGGGTACTGCATATCAAGCAGTACTGATGGTAGTTCCGGATGGCTTATAAACAAGGCCAGGGAGTGGAACTGCGGGAGAGTGTAATGTGAGCACGTGAAGGCCAATTAAGGTGTTAGAAAAAGGTGAATTACGCCAATGCCAAATGAGGACCAAGGTCAATGTCGCTTTCCACTTTACTGTCACAGTGGCTGCTACTAACTGCTAAGAGTTTTCAATAACATAACATAAAAGACAGTCTGTAAGCATTAATTATATGTACTATAACTGATGTTAACCCTCGTTTTTTGGCCATTACCATAACCCACAATAAAATGATTCTTTTACCACACAAAGAAGTGCTACTCAGTGCAAAAAGGAAAAAATGTGTAGTAAGTTAGACATTTACGTCTTATTTATTTTTTCTGCACAACATTCTTTATCATGAATGTGTTAGAAAAATTTAGACCGAAGAATGGCAATGGAGGAGACGTAAAAAATTTGGACATTCCCGCAAGTAGTCAGGGCATAGTCACAGGCGTCCTTGTCATGTGTAGGAATCTACCATGAACGAGGATGGATCACAGGTTAAATTGTTGGACCGTTAAAAGTGGGGAATAGTCAATTCTCATAGAGAACCGAGCTTGACAGACATGCATGTCCGCCACGTCAACCTTCGTGATAGGGCTGTCTGCCTGCGCCAATTAGGCAATTACCCGACCCGACCTTACTCAGCTCGTGATGTGAATGATATAAAAAACTAGTTTAAGAATCTACAAATAAATTAAGGAAACAGATAATCTATTTAAATATAATAATTCAAAATGGTGGACCCTATATATATATGGTCGATAAATGGTAGACTTAGCTAATTTGATCTCAACAAGTTGGGCTTTGTACACGAATAGAATTTCTTGTGTTGTGCGCTTCATTGTTTTGGTTACATATTCTTTGAGATACATGGCCTGCTTTGATGATGGGTTGGGCCTTAATAAAAGGATCTATAAGGTATGACCAGTGTTTTGGTAATGTCATTATTCCGCATAAGAGTCCCACTATGATTCATCGATCCTAAAGTTATGATTGGATAAAAGCCAATCAGCCCAAAGGGAATGCACAAAAAAGAACCAGGGACGTGGTTGGGAAATGACTCGTGACTTATGAGACGCAAACAAGCGTGAACAATGAAGCTGATGATCTAGAAGCTATTTCTATCTTCGACCATTGGTCCAAGAACGAAGGAGCAACACCCACCGTGTCCATTTGTGTCATGCATGTGTCGTGTTCGTCACTTGGTCCATAATCTACAGCACTCCAGTCCATCACACCAAAGCTGTGTTAAAAAGCTTTAATAAACAGAAGAGAAGAGAGCGTACCAAGCACACCCCATAAAAGACATTAATTATAAGGAGGGTGTATTGGACTCAAATCGAAGGCCTGATTCCTTATTTATTCTGACTCTCTTTTTTTTTTTGTTTTGGATGCATTTCATTGCATGCAATGGAGGTTCATATCACAACATGTATAAGCATTGAGAAGTAATCGTAAAAGCTTGGAAATGGAAAGCTTGGTGTGCTTAGCACAAGGTGGGACAGGTACGAGGATTAGGCTTCAGGTTCGAGAAAGGTATGTCCAGCAGGGAATACCATGGTGGGGTGGAGGAGCCAAACGTGTGGAGAGAGCAAGGAACCCAACAAGGACAACAAAGCATGCCTTCAAATTGGATTGCGGACATGTCAAGAAAAAACACCGACGTGTGGGTGTGGCATTGAAAGCGGCAATTGCTGAACCACAGGTAAACCAAACCATTATTTTATTCCGCTTTTGATATAGAAAAATAGCAAAAGCAATAGTAATATAGTTCAGCGTATCATCAAGCTGGGGCCAGAAGTTAGAACAGCTCGGTGAGAGTTTTGAATGGTTCATGTTCATCACCCTTTGCACGTGCACTTTCTTCTTTTATTTTTTTTTGTTAAAATTATTTATTCATGCATCCACTCGGTGGACTAACTTTCAGGTTAACTTATCTTTTGGCATTCTTTTGTGACCAAACAAAATTTCATTAAAGACCATTAACATATAATATTGGATTGACCATAATGGCCCCAACGCATCATCTTATTCCCTTCTGTTTGTTGTACTTTTTAGTTTGTGCGGTGGCTAATTTGTTGCTAAGGTGGTGAGTTAAGAGGACGAGACCACCCTGGCCATTTGAGTGGTCCGTGCTTTCAGATGTTTAATGTTAGCCATATATAAGTCCCTTGCAGATAGAAACTAGCTGTTGACAGCGGAAGAAAGGAGAAGACCACAAGCAATAGATGAATAACTAGTCATGGGGATGTTATGGATATCATAACAAGGGGGGAAAGTTGAATGTTCAGCAACAAAATAGACTATTTCTATTATTACGAGCACAGTTTGTCCTTCATAGAAAATTGCATTTTTTTTTCTTTTTAATGAAAAAAAGCTTTAACATAAATGATTAACAAGTTGAAGAAAACTATTTTCCTCCTTTTATTTTTGCGCTCGCGTTATTTTTTTTTCCGTTCTATTATCATTAATATTTTTGTCAATAAAACTGTAGGGTGCAAATATTTTGCCTTGTACATATTCTGCACATTTACACAGAAAGCAATTCTATTTTCCAAAGAGGCTTTGAAAATATGCGTCCCGTTCCTTATCCATAGATAATGCGAACACAGAAACGCTGTATAATAATGTTAGGTTGGTTTTCTATATTTAAAAAAAAAAAAAAAAAAAAAAAACCATGAATGAAACAAAGAAGTATATAGAATCTTCAATTTCATCAATCCTTTCATAGTAACCTTGAAAATCCTGCTCATAAAATGCAGGCTCCTATAGCTTCAACTGACGACGATCCAATGCTTGCAAATTATGTACCAGTTTATGTGATGCTCCCAGTAAGTCATGACCTTAAATTTCAGCCATGTATTGAAACTTGTAATTGATTGAAACTGAAAAGTGAGATTCACATTAACTTACAGGGGTTTATACACAACTAACTCAGATACAATTAACTATGTGACAGTTATAAGTAACTAACTGCTTCTAATACCACACAACACGTTAAAATATGTTTTTTACTACCAGCTGGGAGTTGTTACAAATGACAATGTCTTAGAAGACAGAGTGGAACTAGAGCAGCAGCTCAAGGAGCTACACGCTGCAGGTGTTGATGGGGTTATGGTTGATGTGTGGTGGGGCATCGTAGAATCCAAGGGGCCTCAGCAGTATGATTGGTCCGCATACAGGACCCTGTTTCAACTGGTCCAAGATTGCAAGCTGAAGTTGCAGGCCATAATGTCATTCCACCAATGTGGAGGGAATGTGGGAGATTCTGTTTTCATCCCACTCCCCAGATGGGTACTTGAAATTGGAGAATCAGACCCTGACATCTTTTACACCAACCACACTGGTATAAGGAACAAGGAATGCTTGTCCATTGGAGTGGACAACATGGCTTTCTTTCATGGAAGAACTGCCATTCAGGTGACCTTGCTGAAAATTTTGATTCCCGATATTGTTGCTATTTGATATGAATTATATTAGTTATATATAATTAGTTGTTAGTTAGCAAACATAAGTGCATATATAAGCTTAAATGGTTAATCTACATTATTATTAAATCGTAATGTTTTTGGTGAACTGGATTTAATTGCAGTTTTTTCTCCTTAATTTGAAGGAAGAAGAATTCAATTCTGACACTGAATAGAAACAAGTATATTATAAACAAATGCGAAATGTGACATGTCTTGATGTCAAAATTGGTTGTTTGATACAGCTGTATAGTGACTACATGAAGAGTTTCAGAGAGAACATGGCAGATTTTTTAGAATCTGAGCTCATGATAGACATTGAAGTAGGGCTTGGCCCTGCTGGAGAACTGAGATATCCCTCTTACACAAGAAGTCTGGGGTGGGTATTTCCTGGTATTGGAGAATTTCAGGTGAGTTTGGACTTTCCTGTCGCAGCAACTTATGCACAGTTCCATAAAATATTGGCCTATATCAATGAAAACAAATAGGGTAGTAGCATGATGGTATATATTCACTATTCATATCAATAAGATTAAGCTATCTAATTCTCAAACTTCTTTACATGCATCCAAAATGTTGCAGTGCTATGACAAGTATCTCAAAGCTGATTTCAAAGAGGCTGCAGCACAAGCAGGCCATCCTGAATGGGAGCTTCCTGATAATGCTGGGGAAAGCAATGACAGACCTGACTCTACAGAATTTTTCAGATCAAATGGGACTTACCTAACAGAGAAAGGGAAGTTTTTTCTGACATGGTATTCCAACAAACTGCTGACCCATGGTGATGAGATCCTAGATGAAGCCAACAAAGCATTCCTAGGCTGCAAATTGAAGTTAGCAGCAAAAGTAAAACTCTGAAATATATGTGGTTAATTATGGCTTAGCAAGCCTAATTTTATGCATCAGTCACCTAACAATTTCTTATGATAACAGGTGGCTGGAATTCACTGGTGGTATAAAACAGAAAATCATGCTGCGGAGCTTACTTCAGGTTATTACAACTTAAATGATAGAGATGGATACCGTCCTATAGCGAGGATGCTCTCTCGGCATAATGCTATTTTAAATTTTACTTGCCTTGAAATGAGAAACTCTGAGCAAAGACCTGATGCCAGAAGTGGTGCCCAGGAACTTGTTCAGCAGGTAATTTATTCCGACTTTAAATCAAACCTGATGCCTTCTCTTCAAAACCAAGACAATTTGTGATTGATAATCTCCATGGCATTGCTATTCTGTGAAACAAGTTATCCACAATATAGCTTGATCTAAGTTCGTAACTTTTCCATAATTTTTGTGTCAGCTATTACAGTAAATGCATAACAGCATAAGACATAGGTGTGAAATAATGTTGTGCAATCACATAGAATTAGAGAAACGATTCTAGTATACTTGTTTTTGTATATCACCAACTCATAATTTACATTTATGATATATTTCTTGTATAGGTTTATTCCAATTTGTGTATTCCCATGCAGGTCCTGAGCGGAGGGTGGATGGAGAACCTTGAAGTTGCAGGGGAAAATGCACTTTCAAGGTATGACCGTGCAGCTTACAATCAAATCCTTCTAAATGCTAGACCAAATGGTGTTAACCGAAAGGGCCGTCCAAAATTAAGGATGCATGGCGTGACATACCTCCGATTGTCAGATGAGTTAATGCAGAAAACAAATTTTGACATATTCAAAACCTTTGTGAGAAGGATGCATGCTGATCAGGTAAGCACCGTCATGCACTTTTTTTAATTAAAAGTAAACTCTAAATTAGTCCTTGATAAAAATATCACCTAACAAATTCTTCTTCGGGAAAAAACAAAAACTCTCATCATAATTTATGAAAATTAAAATTGTCGGTCAAATTAGTCATTTTAAAGGACTAATGTATCCAGGTCAATTTGTCCCTAGAATAATTAATTTGACCTGCATTTTTAATTTTTCGGTGACGTTTTGATTATAGACCAATTTGAGGTTTTCATCATTAATTGAAGATGATAAATATTTTGTGGCATATGAAGTGAAGTGATCAAAGGTTTTCTCCTCAATGCCAAAAATTTTCAGGATTACTGTCCAGACCCAGAGAAGTATAATCATTACACATATCCTATGGAGAGGTCAAAGCCAGAGATTCCAGTGGAGGTTCTTCTAGAAGCAACCAAACCAGCGAAGCCATATACATGGCATAAAGAAACAGACATGAGCGTTGGTGGTGTTACTGGTGTACTGGCTGATATACTAGCAATTATCTTATGTATATTTAGACAACGCCGAGACTAAAAGGAAAAGGAACCAAAAACAACAATAAAGGAAAGGAAAAAAAACTAAAAAGGCAGCTATTGTTTGTTATGTTTGTGTTGAGAATTGGAAAATGCAGTGGCTCTGCTGTAAGATTCTTACCCTGCCAAGTGGCAAGCACGACGAGGAAATAGCCTCAGATATTAATACAACTAAGCATATGCTAAATGACACCCAAAAATAATGTTTATGCAAACTTGCAATGTCGTCAAGTTCGAGCAAATAGTCAAAGACAAGCATGTTATAAAATAATAATAACTGCCCAAGATGCCAAATTATTTTCAAGGGCATATATATATATACACTGCGTCACAATCTTTACAAAGTTGACTACTATTTTGAACGTGATAACCATGACAAGAACAGAGGACAGCAAGCAAGGTTGTCCAATCTGAGCTGCTGCTAAAAAATAACAGGAAACATATAATAAGGAAAAAATATTTTCTTGACCTGGAGATGCGGGGTATCGATCCCCGTACCTCTCGCATGCTAAGCGAGCGCTCTACCATCTGAGCTACATCCCCACATGAAGCGTTTTTCGTCATAGCAGTAAACTGACCAGTATTCTTCCGAAAAAGTTGAGTAAAGATTGCATGAATTCAACCTACTAATGAAGCTCGGGGAAAAATGAAATGAGGTTTAATTTTACCTTGAACTTTTAATTGCCAACAACAGATTTGCATATTCTTTTCCTTTCTAAATAATCTATCATTCTTATCGAACATTGCAGCCCAAAGTCTATATATATTCCTTTTGGATTTAGATCCTCTAAAGTGAAGAGACTTGTAAAGTAAGAAAGTAAGGGATTAATAACTTTTAGATCAATAATCTCCATTGTGAGTAGGACCCACTAAGTGATTCAAGGATTGTTAATCCCTCACTTTCTCACTTTATAAGCCTCCTCACTATAGAAGATACAAATCCATTTCTTCCGCAAGGGTATAATTAGAAATATCTCATTGTGATATATTAACCATACAAATCAGGTTTTTTTTCTTTTTGCTTTTGTGGGTTACATATTCCGGTTGCTTTTAAAATGTTAATTAAGAGAAGAGTTATGATAGGTAAACTTATTTTGTATAGAATGCCGTATCAATTCACATCCTATTCATTATTAGATGGGGGGTGGGCTCAATTCAAATGGGGGTTTACATTTCATCCAATGGGGTGTAAGTCGGCATGATGTCCCATACAGAATGAGTTCATTAAACATTTCTCTTAAGATGGAGCTATTATTATGATAAAGATATCATTTTTTATTTTTTATTTTTTGGCAGAGAAGATATCTAAATTAATAATTTATATATGTAAAACTTGAGTCAATACAAAAATTTACAAATTCTTTTAATCTATCATTAAATTCATCTCAAATTGTAAATAACATTAGCTTAACTAATCGGCTTTTTTGTTTATATTTTGTTATAACTTGAGTTTGATTTTTTACATTTCTCGTAAATATATTATTTGTAAGTACTTATTATTAATATTTACAATAATGTTATTTGAACGTATATTTGGGACACATTTTCGGCGCATTATCAACCTTTTTTTTCAATTATCAACTTTTTAAATTAAAGTTATCAATTTTTTTGATTGAGTTACCAACCAGTTGTAGTGTACAAATACTTAATTTTTTTTTCTCAATTATCAACTTATTCGATTGAGTTATCATCTAGTTGAATACAAAATATCCTGTAATATTATAATGCAATTGATTGGTAACTCAGTCAAATAAATTGGTAATTTTAGTTTAAAAAGTTGGTAACTGAAAAAAAAAAATAATAATGCGTCGAATATGGTTTTGCACGTTCAAATAACACAACCCTAATATTTATTGGGTTTTAAAATATCTCTATAAGCACTTCCTTGACCTGATTTAAGTAGGACATGTTTGGCATGTACTTTAGGCTAATAAATTAAAGGTTTTTGTTATTTATACATTTTCCTCCAACATAATTTAGAGACATCCATCAAATACAAAAGTAAAAAGTCAGTTGTAATCTTTTAAAATTTTTTATTATATACATCTTTCATCAATCAATGAAGGGTGTTATTATTTGTAGATAGTCATCTAACATTATCTAATCTAATGATACTATCAAATTTAAGGATAACAAACATTTCTAGTTTTTTTCCTCCTACATTTTTTTATCATGCGCATCTCTCTTATCAATGCAGAGTTGCAGGCGAAATGTCACTTTAGGGATGTAAATATAGAATTTCTCATCTCAAATATTCCATTTATATCTAGTTTTTCAATGTACAAATAAAGTTTCTCTAAATTAAAACAAAAAATGTAGTGTGGTAGAACCGTAGAAGCATAGTAAAAAGTAAGAACGCATAATTTTGGGGTAGGATTGGATAGGGAAAGAAAGGCACATCCAATTCTAAATCCAAGACCATGGACATGACATCATCAGTTCATCACGGGTATCCCACAAACATAGTTCTACCCACGTCTCTTTAGGACTTCAACTCCCCCTTGCATGTTTCTCTATTCTTACCCCAAACACAACAAACTTTCCAAACAAGAAACTTTTCTCAACGCAAATCCTTGAACTGAAACCTCAAATTAAATAAAATATATTTCAAAAGAAAAAAGAAAAACAATATTGCCGAACCAAAATTCAACAGAATTTTCAGGAAGTGGTTGGAGAGTCTATTGTACATTTGCATGAATTGGTTTTCTGGTCTCACGCACGTTGATTTGATTGGTTCTTCACCTTACGTTCCAGTATTAACCAAAAAAAATCATCATACGTTGCTAACTCCAGCAAATTTTGGCCAATGCGCTTCTAAGATCTAGAGGCATTGTGGGTTTTCCGAGAAGTTGCACAAGCAAGCGAATTTGGACATTGCTTGACGTAGTGACATTAATTTGGAAGTTAAAGGCTCTTAGACAAAGGTGCTAGGTCCGTGTTGTGGTTGCATGCGTTTAGAGACTAATTGGAAGGATTTTTTTCTTCATGTTCAATGAGATGAATAGGAGATTATGCGTTTGGGTTTGTGAATTTGCAAGAAGCAATGGAATTGACAAGACCTGGTTATGCGGTTGTTTATGTCATTCTTCTTTGCGCCTTGGCCAAAACCGGCTCTGAGGGGAAGAGGTGGACACACGAGGAGTTTTATAGAGATCATGATTTTTGGTCATCCCTTCACATAGACGGAAAAAGGGTATCAAAATTTTAGCATTTTTCTCTCTCTTTCTATTTCTTCTTCTTTTTCTGCGTTGGAATATCTTAGCTGCGTTTTTCTTTTCTTTTGAGAAAAAGGGAAATCATGATCGTGATCAATATTCTGAATAAATATTGGATGGGATGTTATGATGAATTTACCAAAATGGTAGTGTGTGTGACTGCCTTATTCTTCCACTTGGTGTTCCATTGTTGGTGTTCCTTGGTCGTGATGTAGAAGTTCCCTGCATTTCATCAAATGATCTTCGACTATATTAAACATGTTGTGATGCCTAGGGTGCTGAGCAGATCTGTTTGAACTTTGAATAACATATATATATAATTAAGGTCTAAGTTGAATTTGGAGCAAATGTGGTCAAGTCTGCTATAATTTACCATGTTATGTTACTATTTGTGATTTGTGACAATTTTATCTTAAACTTCAAACTGAACTCCAAAAAGAATCACTGAGGTTCATGAAAACCTTGATCTAAGAAAAATATGAATCCTAGCTACATGATGAATTTAAAGAACCCCTTGAACTCGCTCAATTATGCCAGTCTTTTATCATTTGTAGTATGCTGAAGGACATTCTCTCTATTGGTTGATACAGGAAGAGCAGGTGTGGAAACATTGCAGGAAAGAATTGATAGAGAGAAGCAAGGATATCAAAGACTGCGACTTGGAAGCAACAAAACTTCTGCCTCCCCATATGAAACAAAACTTTTTGGATTGCATTACAAAGATAACTCCTCCAACTCATGTATCGGAAGAGCAGGAACATCAGCTGAGGAAGCAACATGTGTCATTGTCACCCTTTGGTTTGGAAGGTGGTAGTGGAAGATACTTGCTTTCCAAGTCACCACACAATGAGATGCCACCAAGTCCTGTTCCTGTTCCATCACCCGAGTCAGAAGCAGGATCACCAATTAGTCTTGCTCCAGAACCAGCCAGTTCTCCATCTCCAACTCCAAAGTCCCCACGTGATGATGATCTGCCACTCCCTATAGATATGTTTGTGCCATTTCCACCACCACCTTCTCCTCCTCCTCATCCTCAAAATTCTCCACCTATATCATATGCTTTTATTCCAAGACACAATAGCAAACAAAGGACATCAATTATTATTGGTGCTGTTACATCAGGAGTAATAATATTAGTAGGCTTGCTCCTCTGCTACCGTGAGGTCAGGAGAAGCAAAAAAGTTTACAAAGATGACAGGCCTTTACTCGTTTTAAGCTCAAGTGATATGTCTGGTACTATTTCTATGTTTGGTTTTCTACATCAACCTTAATAATAGTAATAATAATAATAGTAATAATAATAATCTAGAGAGCCAAAAGGTTTTGCTAGAGTTGAGTTGTCAAAATGATGTGGTACTCTATTGATTCTTAAATGAATGAGTGGCCCTATCACATCATACCATATTTCTATCAGGGATTCTGGCAATAATTTTCTGGCTGACTAGTATTGCTCTTATATTATAGTATACGATGATGATAGTGCAACATTACAAGGGTCCTTCTCAATCAATGTTTCTTTTCCTTATTTCAGGTTCACAGAAGTCTACTGGTATGGAAAATTCTGACAACAAAGATATTGGTATTATCTATGGAAAGAATCCTTCTATCGCTAGGAATTTGTCCGTTAGGCCTGAAGATAACAATACTTCATTGGCTGAGGCATCTTCATCAGAAAGCAAGGGACAAGTGCCAGGCTATACATTAAATTCTCCTCCAGGAGGATCAGCACCTGAGCCACCACCGCCGCCACCGTCGGCTCTTGCACCTCGCCCGCCACCACCTCCAAGAGCAGCAGCTCGGCCTCCACCTGCTCCTCCAAAACCAGTGGCTGGTAAAAACCAACCTTCACCTCTAGGGCCACTTCGTTCTAGTGAGGGTGATGAATCTGCTGATGCTCCAAAAGCGAAACTGAAGCCATTTTTCTGGGATAAGGTTGCTGCAAACCCTGATCAAGCAATGGTCTGGCATGAGATCAGAGCAGGGTCATTCCAGTAAGAACATCTAAGTCCTGTCAAAATCAAAATTTCCATGGATAAGCAAAGTGAAAACTACTAATGTGGTTGTTGACATTCGTGACAACTTAACAGGTTCAGTGAAGAGAAGATAGAGTCTTTGTTTGGCTGCACCAACCAGAACAGAAATGAACGAAGAAAAGAGTCACCATCTCTAGAACCTTCAGTCCAGTACATTCAGATTATTGATCCTAAGAAAGCACAGAATTTGTCAATTCTTTTACGTGCTCTGAATGTGACAACAGAAGAAGTTGTTGATGCCCTTAAAGAAGGTGACTCTCTCTATCTTTCTCTCAGTTTACTTACTGAAATGAAGGAAAAAACTACTTTAATCACGAGCATAAAATAATTCATGACTAATGATGATATTTTGCCTTCAACTAAGTAAAACCTTTCTTTATCAGTTCTGTTGAAATTTGAACCCATTTCAGTTTCATTCTTTCTTCCCCTTTCATAAGACATTATTCCTGACTAGATATTGTAATGTCAATTGCATAGGATAATATCACACATTAAGAAAGCTTTTGCTCAATGCTAGGAGTACTATTTAATTTATCATTACATGCTGTTCATTTGACATTTATGCGTGCATGATAGCAAAAATTAATGCTTTCTTTTTTCTGATATTTGTATTTAGGACATGGTATACTTTAACTCATGATGGTTTGGTGTATGTGTCAAGGCTCACATTTCGTAGATTGAACTTAGAATGATTAGGGTGTTTTAAATTTCTTTCAATTATGGTCTTGCTTCATGAACTTCGGCGTGCAAAAATCAAAGGCAATCATAGGTTTTTAGCATTTCTCCAAGGTTAACTTTTGAGTATAAGTGTGAGTTACGTAAAATACGTTGATTTAATCAGGTAACGAGATTCCGGTTGAGCTCATACAAACATTATTGAAGATGGCGCCAACAACGGACGAGGAACTGAAGCTTAGGTTATTCACAGGCGACATTTCTCAACTTGGCCCTGCAGAGCGGTTTCTCAAGGTCTTGGTTGACATTCCACTTGCTTTCAAACGTCTCGAGTCTCTGTTGTTCATGTTTACTCTTCCAGAAGAGGCCTCAAGCATTAAGGAATGCTTTTCAACACTAGAGGTAAGAGTATGTATGATTCATGGACTTTTTTTATCTCAGTGTATTTTGAATTTTATGCAATTGTTTATGAATATTGCTAAGTTACTGTTCTTCATAAGAGTGAAAATGGAAGAGTAACGTTACTCGTATACCAAAGTGGACATCCATGGGGGACATTATATAGAGAGAGACACGCGTAGTTTTGTTGCATCCACTATCATCAAATGTTTTATGTCTTTCTCTTTTTGTGGTATCCATTTTTCATCTACAAATAATATTACTCAAATGAAAAGGAGTGGAAATTTACAATAAGAGCATTTGTTGGAAAATACACGTGTGTGTGTGTGTGTGTGTGTGTGTGTGTGTGTGGGATATAAAAGCCTCACACTCAACAAGTTAAAGGAATGAAAGGGGTCTATAGGACTTGGTTTGGAAAAAAGATTATAAGGTTAACCTTTTGGTCAAAGTGATCCAAATCAAGACAAAGCCTAATAATACAATCAATCCAAATCATTCAAGCTCAATGCTAAAAATGCCAACACATCATATAATGTCTACATGTATTCATGAGATTTGGTTATCTTCAAAGAGAACGAACTAAGAACTAACATGTTTGTGGTTGTTGTATCTGATCTGAATGTCAGGTTTCTTGCGAAAAACTAAGAAAAAGCAGGCTCTTCCTTAAACTGCTCGAAGCAGTTCTCAAGACTGGAAACCGCATGAATGATGGCACATATCGTGGTGGTGCTCAAGCCTTCAGGCTTGACACACTTTTGAAACTGTCAGATGTAAAAGGAACCGATGGCAAGACAACACTGCTACACTTTGTGGTTCAGGAGATTATACGTTCTGAGGGTGTAAGAGCTGTAAGAACAGCAAAAGCGAGCCAAAGCAATTCTAGTGTGAAGACAGAGGATTCTGTTGATGATGCCAATGATGAAGAATCAGAAGAACACTACCGAAGCCTTGGCCTTCAAGTGGTGTCAGGTCTAAGTAGTGAACTTGAGGATGTGAAAAGGGCAGCAATTATAGATGGTGATGCTCTAACAGCTGCAGTGTTGAAACTTGATCAGGCACTGACAAAGAGTGAGGAGTTGCTGAACACTGATTTGAAGAACTTGGAAGAAGACAGTATGTTTCAGCAATCCCTTGCAAGTTTTGTGGAGAGAGCAAAAGCTGAAGTGTCATGGCTGATTGAGGAAGAGAAGAGGATCATGGCTCAGGTGAAGAGCACTGCAGATTACTTCCATGGGAAGGCAGGAAAAGATGAAGGGTTGCGCTTGTTTGTGATTGTGCGTGATTTCTTGATAATGTTGGACAAGGTGTGCAAAGAGGTGAAGCAAACAACAGTGAAGTCATCAGTGAAGGGTTCTTCCAAGAAAGAGGCTACAACATCATTGCCATCATCCCCGGATACTCATCATCAGTCACCTTCTGATGTGCATAGAAGACTATTCCCAGCCATTACAGGGCGCAGAATCCATGATTCTAGTTCTGAAGAGGATGAGGGTGGTGATGGTGGTGATGATGAGAGGTTACCAACGTAGCTTTCCTATGTAGTTATATGCAAGTGACATTGATTTGAGAAAGTGCTGTTTGTGGTTCATTTTGTGGCAGGTGCGGCTGCCAGCAAAGTCAAGGAGATAAGGCCCCATAACTTGCTCAAATTTTTGTGCTACAATGAAGGGACGTGTATATTATCATAGGGCTAAATCCTGATCAATGGAAGTTACCAAATGTTTAGTATGGTGTTCCTCATCAAACTGAGAGTGGCAGGGGGTTTCTCTTTACATATGGGGAGGGACAGTGATTAATTTCTTGATTCGTTTTTCCTCACTAATTTAATGGATGTTGAGTTTAACCTTGCATTCAACTAGGAAGTGTGACAGTTTCTCTGGTTGAGGTAGTTCCTAGATTCCTGTCTGCCCAGTTTTAATATATAGTTGTATTGGAGTGAGCAACCTTCATCCTGTTATCAATTCTTACTGGTCAAAACGACCTAACTAACATGCTGGTGATTATTGTTGGAGAGTTATCTACAGATAATTTGATTAGCCAACCTTGTGTGATATTAACCGTAGAAATTTTTAGATGTTTATGGGACAAGTAAAGGTTCTTGTTTTATATTATTTATTGCATGTTATCTCAATTATAAAATAAAAAAATATTATTAGAGTGGGAGATAAAAATAATCCACCATGGTGCCAAAACATAAACAAACGAAACTAAAAAAGTAAAATGATCTATTGGTTGTGGTCAATTTCAACTTGACATCTTTGGCAGCGAAAATCTTTCCTTGGCAACAATGACAGCAAATCCATTGGCTATGGAAGAACGAAGTAATTAAAAACCGAACTAAAATTTGTGAAAGCCATACTACATGAGACATGTCAGTACTTATCTGAGAAAAGATTGCATGTTTTCTTTTCTTAGCACAAGTAGCAAGAATGTCTCGGACACATTTGGCAAAAACAAAATATTTAGACCATCCAAACCCCCAAAAAGCACTAAAGCAAGCAGAAGTGGCCTCCAGAAGTTATCTTAATCACTAATTAATAGAGGCTGTGGCAGAAACGTAATATGCAATACAGAATAGTCCATGAACAAAACACAAAATTCCACCAATGGACAGCAAGTGGTGGTGTGAGAAGCCACAAGAACCGCTTGACCTGTGGTTTGATGTAGTCCCTATCACCAGCATGCTCAATCCAACAGCCAACACAATCCTGATCAACATCACAATTTAGAGGAGAAAGGAAAAAAAAAATATAGATTCAGTCAATGATTCCTGGTGTCACTATTTCTGTCCCTAAAACCAGTAGTGGAGCCAGAGACACATTACCATGTTAAAATAAGGCAAAGCATTGAAACTTGCTTGTTGGGAGAAGCCTTCTCAAACTCTCCTTGAGAACAAAGGCAATTGCAGCCACCTATCAAATTGACTATAACATGGGCTAGCCCCAAAAGTATCGCTGCAGCCAACCCCATCATGAAGGCCTTATGGCTTGGGTCTCTACACTCAAATATCCACAATCTTAAGTGCTTAACCTGTTTGTTAAACACAAAACAACTATTGCAACTTAACATAGACTTCCCTGCATTAAAGTTGTCCTTGTACACATATATATTTTCTTAAAATGTAATTTAGAAACATAATACATAGTTTCATGCATACCTTGTTTTGTGCAATTTCAGCCTCGATGCCAAGAATCCCAGCTGCTACATCCAAGATTACAATCAAGAGGCACAGGAAAATGCCTGATGTTCTAGGAGCCATTTCTGGGAGAAGTTATCCGTTTCTGGTTTGCTTGTTGCAAAGGGGTAATTCAGAAATACTACTAGCACTCGTGGAGAAAAAAGATGTAGCTGGGGAAATATTTATATACATGAAGAGTAGAAGTTGTATATAGAACGAGTGGGAAAAGCTTCTTTTGTACAAACTGTGCAAACGAAACTTTAATCTGCTTTTGTATCTTCTTTTCTTTCTCTTCTTTTTCATCCAGTGTGTTGGATTCGTTCAATAGGGTGCAAGGAAAGCAGGGTATAAACCAGCTCATGGAATAGCGTGACTATAAGCATCTACATGTATAGTGCCATGTATAATTATGACCCGGCGAGTAAATTTTTAGTCATTGTGTTTTAATATGTGCTGACAAATTATTTATTTCTATAAGCACAATTGCAAAATTAATATCTCGCATGCTACAATCATTATCTCATGAAATCACGTACTCGTTTGACAAATATTTTCTGTGGAACAGTATTTCATGGTTTTATGTCACCAATTGCTACTATTTTCATGGCATTCAAATCCTATATTCTCTGTGCATTGGTCATTAGGCCAATCCGGTCATTGTCCTTAAACTGGTGACTTTAAAAACCAATGGCAAATCGGATTGAACCGGACTGATTTTAGCGATTCAGCGGTTTGGATTTTTTTTTTTTTGGTAGAATTCTGTTTTTTAAAATTATATATATATATATATATAAAATTAAATTATTATGTTCTGTTCGAACCCTCGGTTGAATTAGTTGGATCTCTGAACTTTTGAACTTCTACCTTGATCGGTTTGATACTCAGTCCGATTTTCTTAATCTTAGAAAAAACAATATCGAAAAAGGAAAAGGGAGAAAATTCAGTAAATCAGCGAATTAAGCAACCAAAGTTTTGTACCCCAAAAAAGAAAAAGGTAACCGAAATACTCTTTTCTTTTTTTTGCTCCACAGAGATGAGGGTAGTCTTATGTAAGTTTACTTTTCTTTTCCTTCCCTTTTGTTTTCAATTCAATCAAGTAACCAATGAAATGGCATCACATGACCACGTGAGTCAAGGCATCCACGTTAAAGCCAAGAATAGTGAGGTATCCGTAGTGTCGTAAATAACACTGAACTCTCTTCAAAAAAATTACTTTATTCTAACTGAAAATTATATAGTTTTTCTTATTTCAGATTTTCATAAAATAAGTACGCACGTATTTCTTTTGTTTGTGTAACTTGTTATTTGCAGTCTCGCACATTATTCTGTGGTATAGTTTTACATTATTCTGCTTTATTTGTGGTAATTAATTAAATTCAAGAAATTAACTACGTGAGCTTGTCATACAAAAGTAACGTTAAAGAACTTTTTTTTAAAAAAAAATCTAAACTACCATTATTCAAAGATTATTAGATTTCAATTAAATTAATTTAAGCTGGGTTGGTCTGAAAAATAAAGCTCTCTAGTATTATTTTTTTATTTAGAAGATTCAAACTTGAAATATTATTTAAAAGAAATAAGTTTTAAAATACTTTAAACAATCAAACATTAATAATTATTGATATTATTTCTAAGTTTTATATATTGTTCTGTAAAGATGCAAATTACCGAATTCTCGAAACCCAAAGGTGTATCTATGTCTTTATTTTGTTGGTCAGTTTTACAAAAGGGAAATTGAGCATTAGCTTGCTTATATATTGATTTATTGTTGTATGGTTTCAATTTCGTGGGCCACATTCAGTCGTGGACGTGTTTGAAGTCCAACATAAAACAACCAGATAATCATGGATTGGGAGTTCATTTAAGCTAATTGCAAAACTCGTAATAGGGTTTTCACCCACTCAAAGCCCATCAAAAGTTAGAGGCTAAATCAAACACAGGAAAGGGGTTGATCAAAGACAAAGGGAAGGGAAATAATAAGTCAAATACTAAAATCCCATAATAAATTTTAAAACACCAGGCTTTGTCATAATAACCCACTAGTTAAAAAAACACAAATTCAGATGTGCATTAAAAAAGGAAAATAAAAAAAATACAAAAGAAGCTTTAATTCGGAAAGCCCCACGAATTTGAACTGTTACAATTTTATTAGAAATTTTTTCTTTTTTCCCATTCAGCCCATGAATAGGTATACAAAACTTATAAAAAAGAAACCATACAGAAAAATAAAAACAGAAGAATGATAAGAAAAGTGATGATGATATTAAAAAAAAAAAAAAAAGACGTTAAACAAAAGGGGCAAATTGAGAATACCATTGGTGGGGATTTTTAACATTTTGGGGATTATATAAACAATAAAAACTGAGATGCTTAAACTTGGAAAACAGACTGTCACAATAATATTTTTACTAGTTACTAACAATAGATACATCACAAATTAAAGACGCTAATACAACTTAGGCTTAATAGATCAATGGTCATAGATAGGTGTGAAAGCGGACAGTTTCCCAGGATTATTAAGAAGCAGTATCCATCAACTTAGTAGTAGTAACCGCATGCAAATGCAATAAAACAAAATTAAAAACGCACAAGACACGTCATATACTCTCACCATGTAATCTCTAAATCACCATCATTAACAAACTACACAAGACAAAAAGTAAACTTAAACGGCAACGCAAAAAGGCAAAAAGAAAAACTCGAAAGGCCATGACAGAAACGGAGAGTGAGCACACTTAGCCTAAAAGCAAAACAACAAAACAGCAAGTGCATGCAACATGCATGCGATGCCGGCATATTCACAATGGAATACACACAAGAATCCAAGAATCAGTTGAAGAAAGGTTTGGAATCAGACACGATGTTCATGTTCATGTTCATGTTCATGTTCATGTGCTGAAAGAGAAGCCTCCTCTCCGACAGTTTCCTCAGCAACCCCAACTGCTCCGCGGAGAACACGCACAAACCCTGCGACGACATCACGGTCTGCGCCACAGGGGAGTTCACCAACACCTGCAGCACCTGATTCCTGCTCAGCCTCTCCAACTCACCAAACACACCACCGCTGCCGCCATTGTTGTTGCTCCTTTGCGGCGGCATGGCCACCGTGAACGGCGGCGATGATGATGTCTCGGGCATGGATTGAAGGACGGAGACCTGAGCCTGCAAGAACTTGACGTACTTGTAGGCCTCTTCGAGGAGAGTGGCCTGGTCCATCTTCTTGTCCCACGGCATCAGTTTTTGAAGGCACCGCGTCTTCTCGCTCAGCTTCTGCCTTCGCTGCCGCGCAAGGTTGCTCTGAGGGATTGCAGAAGAAGGTCGTTGTTTTGCGCGAATGGATGGTGAGGATGAAGAGGAAGAGGTGTCGGGTGAAGAATACATTGTCGTTGTGGGGTGGTAGTAGGTGGAGTGATCAAGGCGGGGGCGTTTAGGGAAGAAGTTGAAGGGTTGAGGTTGAGGAGTGATGTGGTGGTGGTTGTGTTGTGGTGTGGGGTGATAGGGGGGTTCGGTTTTGGGAATGAGGAGGGGCTTGTGGTCTTGAGGTTGAGGGGGAGGGTGGTCGGTGAGGAAGGAGAGGTTGGGGTAGTCGTAGAGGAGCGAGGGGTTGGGGTTGGGGTTGAGGTTGAGGTTGAGGTTGAGCAGCGATTGGAGGCTGATGCCGGACAACATGGGATCGAAGGAAGGGTCGCTGGATAACATGGAGCCAAGGTTGAGGTCCATGATGAGATAATGAGAATGAGAATGAGAAATGGAAAGTGAGAGGCGGCGATGGCATCAATAAATGTTTGTATCATCTCATAGGTAGATATATATAGGCACGCAGAGAGAAGTACCGCGCGTCTTGCAGTGAATACAAGGAATATTATTATTATTGTTGTCACAAACTTACTATTAATATTATTATTTTTTGTTGTTGCTGATATTATTATTATTATTATTATGATAAAAATGAAAATGCAAATGGGGATTAGGTGTTTAGGACGTGAGAGAAGAACACGTGGAATGGAGAGAATGGATGATGAAGGACTAGGAGTGGATGGAGGATGATTGGGTTGGGGAAGGGGAGGGTACGTAGATATGTATGTTGATGATGATGATTATGGTGATGGTGATGGTGATGGCGAAGGTGAAGGTGAAGGTGAAGGTGAAAGGTGGCGGAGAGAGGAAATGAGACAGCTGGCTGTGAGAGAGAGAGTAAGTGAGTGTGCGCGCTGTGGTTTGTTGTGTCTGCTCGAAAGCTTTGTACTAGTACTGCTGCTTCTGCTTGTGGCCGTTTCAGCTTCTGCTGCACCACCCTGGAATGTGGAAATCGCCCCTGCTTCCTTCCTTGTCCTTTTTCTTCTTTTCAACTTTTTCTTTTTCTTTTACAACTTGGTTAATTTTACGCAGGGTTGTGTTGTGCTTCTATATATTTCACCTACCTCAATTTTTGTAACTTAATAGTCACTCACTTTAATTACACTTTTTTAATGTTATAACTTAGAGGTTTTACAATATTAAATAATATAAGAGCAATTATTATTTTTTCCTTATTCTTAACATATTTTAAAAAAATTTCTTGATACATGTATCATCCAACAGTTATAGAGCCATGAATTATGGAAAGATTATACTTATATTCCTTCAGTTAATTAGCTGTTGTCAACCTATTATGTATGTTATATCTTCACAGGGTGATTCTTGATTTTCGGCATTCTTCAATCACTTAATCGATCCACGTACATATTATATTATTATCGATCGTACACGTAGGTGAGGACCGGAGATGATGAACCAACATTTTCACTTTATTTGAATGGGCAGATGCCCAATGAAAAGAATCTTTGAAAGTATAATCAAAACATAAGGGAAAGAGGGAGGGTTATATGTGGGAATTTGGTAGAATATACAGCTCCGGATTCTGAATTTGTAATGAGCGCGCGCGAGCGTGTGTTGATGTTAGCATGGCTTAACACGTGCCGGCTGTACTGTCCTATCGTGCTGCAGGACGGCTAAATGATGCCTTAAAACGGTAAAGGCAACAACACTATCATCAACTGAACACTGAATATCCTCTCCTCCTCCACCACCATGCATGTTTATCAGGGATAGTTTCCAACCCAAAAAATAAAAAATAAAAAAAATCGAATCCCAAATCATGTAAATGCAATTACCGTTTTTAATATAATTCGTGCAATGCAATCATTTACTGCTGCCTCATTTGTTGTTCCAAAGTGAAGCAACTCATCCGTCCGTGCACTACATTCTCCAGACAAACCCCGACACTTAAATGTCAGATGTTTTCTGAACACCAGAGGCTAGAGCTGAAGATCGGAAAAAACCACATTATCAATCTTCATCTTATTATACTATTACAACTACACACAGCACACACACACACACACAGAACAGCCCCTCGAAATCTAGTGTATGCCCGAATATTTTGATACACCAAAAATATTACAACAACTCTACTTTTCCAAATCAGGGAGATAAAGGGAAAGTAAATGTATTTGGAATGTAGAGTTTTCTTGATTTATTGCTATTTAAAAAGAAACGTGCGATAAAATTACGTGACAAAAAAATTGTAGAAATAACATTATACGAGGGTAATAGTAATAGTGGACCTTGAAGCTCCCCACTTGTGTCTTTCTCAATTTTATAAATTAGAGCGTCTAGTGTGCACTTCTAACCAACCTCATTCCCTAAGGAACCACAGCAGCTAAAGCAAAATAAGGGCAGCTAAACTTCACTCCACGCTAGCCACTACTTCCTCCGGACCAAAATAACTCACTTTAAGTAAGAATTTTTATTTATCTACCAGTCTCACATTTTGATAAAATATTTATTATAAATTCTTTATTTTACCCTCCACAAAATGTTAAATTTTAAATATAATAAATAATCAAATATTAATATAATAAATTAATTATTAAATAAAATCGTTTTATCAATCATTAATTTTAAATTCTTTAATACCCATAAAAATGGCTACAGCAAGTTCTATTTAATCGGAGAAAATAATTATGAGAAATATATATATTTTTTTTTTGCATGGATAAAAAATTATGAGGAATATCATATGACACGCAAACACTATACATTGACGCAAATATCCAACCAGATCCTCTGTCCTGGTCCGAGTCAGAACAAGACGCCAGCATCATTCTGCAGACAACATGGCGCCTTACGACCAGGTGCGAGGAGGACAGTATGATTTAAGCGACGCGACCAAAACCCTTGAAACTTGCCTTCCGCATGCTTTATCAAACACCTACAGAATCCATTCACGGCACTCGCAGGATTCCAAAGCGAACTCACATCATCTCAAATCCGAAAATTTGTATTTACCACTCCGGGGCCATTGATTAGTGAAAAAATCACACTCCACGTTTCAGACATCACGAGAACACACACAATGCCTCTAATTAACCTTTTTCTTCTTTTCCCCTAACTTTCATTTCATGTTACATAAGAGTAAAACAATGCCCTACAACTAAATGAATTAAAAATCAAAGGTCAAGAAAACTGTACACAAGAATGACTTAAAAGGGGTACAAGGAATGATGCTTTTTAACAGACCCACCACGCTAAAAGAGGCAGGCAGCTCTGGATGATGAACCACACTCCATAATCTAATAATGGTGGTTTCACCGGGTAAGCTCTGTCAGGAACCATGCAAAATTTTAGCGGTCCCACATGGCCTGGTATATGGCAGGTCTGTGCTTTAACCAATGAACCATCTCCTTGTCCAATGGAGAGTTATTTATTACAGCATCTAACATTGGGCTACCAAAGAATTTCGGAAAACTTTTGAATGACCATATCTGGTCCTTGGGCCAAGGTCTCTGGGGCTGCTTCTCCTGGATAAAAGAAAACAGATTTTAATCACCAATACAAAAGACAAGAAATCACAGAGAAGATACATATATGTATTAGCCTTAAAGCATTCCAACAGTCTGATCGAAAAGCTATTTGAATAAAGGATCTTAATAGATGTGCATCACTTTTACATAATTACACCTAGTGAGATTAAGGTTTGGTTGTTATTCTTGATGGAACTATATCATTTTCTGTCAAACTGTATCCTATGGATATAAACAGTGCCTACTGTTAATTTCCCAATAACACAGCCTAAGACCAAAATATAAGTACGTAAACTAAATATGAAAAACTAACCATTCTTGCAAGCATAGATCTGACAGTCCTTGGACCATAAACACGATGCCTTGTTGGCTTCTGAGCCTTGGCATAAAAGGAACTGATGTCTGGTAAAGACAAGCAACCCCTGCAGGCTCTAGCCAGGCTACGATCTGGATCAACATTACTCTGATTGTGCCAAAAAATCAACTGCCCTAAACAATAATTTTCACCATATATCTTCCGATATTCCTGAAATCCTGCTCCCAGCTTGTTAGTGTACTTGGGACCTAAGTCAAGTGGACTAATATAGACAGGTGGTGAAGTAATAGTTTCATAAGCCTGCAAGACGACAAATAAACTGTTTTTAGATTGCAAAGTAAAATTTAAAATGAACAAAAATTTTACAGCACTATATAGCTTCTTGGCATTCACAGCAGAAAAACGTACCCGTATTCTAAAGAAGTACTTGGTATAAGCATAAATATGGATTAAGTCAGCAGCAGCATCATGCCGACATTTGTATGTACAAGGAAGATTTCGGACCTCATCCCTCAACCTTCAAAAAAAGGAGAAAATCATAATGTGAAGATTGCAAGTTCCACCAGGCTACAATACACACAAACAAACTAGAAGTGCGAACCACTTACCATAATAGAGATTTCTGCACCTCCTTTTGAATATCTCCAGAACTTGAAGGATCATGAGCATGAATTTTGGACTTCAGATCATTCATGGTATCTTCTTCCACATGAGGAGCTATGCACTGAAGAAGCTCCTCAACAAATGAACCCTCTCCTTTCCAAAGGAAGGAGACGGCTGCTTCAGGACTGAGCTTCTCAAGAGGAGGTGGTGCTTTCCGTGGATCACCAAAAATACATCTCATAACATATCTGACCTGAAATATTCCTCTAAAGATTAACACCATTTCCAAAGTGAAAGAGCAAAATTATCCCGAAAAACTACTGATCGTTGTTGTATCAATGAAGTGATCGACATATACTATGAGATTTAGAATTCTTAATCGGCTAGAAACTGCCATACCATGCAGCTTCTTATCTTAACAGTATTAAACTGGTGGTTGTTGTTGACAACAGGCATATACCAATGGAAAAAAATGAAATTCTTTACCAGTGCTCCTTTATGATCATGTTTTACATGCAAAGTGTTTCCTTCTCAACATTAAAAATTAGAATAACAGCAGAAAATACAGGCAGCGGAGAGGCACAACCCACCTTATCAAGAGTGACAGCAAGATTCTGAAGCCTTTGGTTGTAAACACCCTCAGCCTGATTCATAGTGACCAGGAAGTAATTGTGTGAAGGAAAAATGAGCATAGAAAATAAGAAATATCATCTTATAATAATAAAGCATACAAGGGAAACAGACCACCAGCATACCTGAACCTCAGCATCACTCCTTTCAACTTCAATACATATATCGGAAAAATACTTTCTTTTCTCTTCCAGATTATGCTTTAGGATTTCCTCGGGAAGTTTAGTTCTTTCAAAATTGATGAATCTCACCTTCACCACAGCACAAGTGTCAGGGAAAATTAATACAAAAAACTACTGCAAAAACTGAGAAATATTGGTAACAACACAGATGTAAGGCCCATACAAGGCGAGCCGCATATGCAACAAGCCAATCTGGCAGGCCTCCAAGCAAGCAACTGCCTAAACCAGCTCTTCCCAGGTCATTATAGTCCTCTTCAGACACAAAATTTAATTCACAAGCTTCTAGCATTAAATAGTGCCGATCAAGAATTCCATGCAACTCCTTCAGAACCTGAGGGGAGGGATAACATATTCCAGTCAACAGGCAGAGTAACTAAATCATGTAAATTACAACAGAAGAAAAGAAACAAATATTATTTCACTTGTTACAGACAACAGTAACCCTAGCCAGAGTTTCATGAGGAGTAACACTATCAACACAGCAAGCATGTCCAGTAATTCCATTAAAGACTAGACAATAGTTACAGTGTTCTCCATTCATCTTTTTTGTAGCATGTAAAAGTTGAAATTTTTGCAAATCCAAACCTTTTGGAAAGCCCCTTCACCGGTTAAATTCAGATAGCTCCCCCGGCATACTTGGCTTCCACACAAACAAACCGATGCTTCATATTCCTCCTTGCTCTACAGTGAGGTGAACGAGTATTCATTAGACAAAGACATACAGAAGATACATTTTTATCTATTGGAGTGGGAAAAGTCAGCAGGCAACAGAACAAACCTCTGTGACAGAATTGTAATCAAAAGTGATCTCCTCACCATGTTGAATTTTACGAACACTATAAATCCCAATTTGATAATGACCATCAACAGCAGTAACTCTGGAAAAGTAGCAAAAAAGAAAATGGATATTTACCAGAAATACTATTGTAATTCAAAAATGTAACAACATGGTTGCATCCCAGTACTATAATCATCAGCTAAGCACTGTGCTGAAATAGCAAAGAAATTGTTTTGCATGCAAGAGAACTAGTATGAAGAGCTGAAAAGGTCAGCAAATAGATTAGTAACAATCACATAACATTAATGTAAAAAACTTACTTGGCTTCACAATTTGGTCGGCAAGAATGACATATTCGACTGGCATAATTAGCCTTATGCATGGCATCAACGACAACTAAGTCATATCCATCAGCATCACCCTGTCATGAAAATTGCAAGATTAGATAAGCATAAAATGGGAGATGGATGATAAATCTCAAGTTAAATATCATAAAATTGTTATTCCGAAGTGACAAGCACCTTTGGTCTCTCAAGGTAGATGTTATAGAATTCTGGTGCCGGATCTTTACTATTTTTCTGCAGAGATCGAATCCCATCTTGTTTCTCAAACCACTTCCACACAGGATAAACCTGTAGAAACAATTTCAATGTAACATAAATTACAATGTCTCACCATCAAAAAATCATACAGGTATATGATGCTATAGACCAAATTTCTAGACAACATAGCCTTATGTATAGGAGATACAAAGAACAATGAAAGCACATCAATCCAAAAGAACAACCACCTAAATGAACGTGTATTGTCCATGAAAGATTCTATGCAAAACCTTAGCAGTAAAAGCCCGAAATAGCCCAATCCCTGAGGAAATGTAGAAAAGTGAAGGATGGATCCAATAGACAACAAATTGTTATAGGCATACACCACAGAATTAGCTATTGCCTAATTATTAGGTTGCATATGTAGAACACAGAAATGTCTGTATTTGTAGAGAATATATATCTTAACTAGTTTAATCATATATCATGTTAGAGAATGCAGTACAAATCATATGCACAATTTTATATTCTCTTCAAGATGGATTATTGCTTATATCTTTGACATTGTACTGGAAACCTGCAATTAAGCCAAAGTAGGAGCAACAACAAAGCATGTACAGTTTGTAGATTAAATCATCAAGAAAGAAGCTGCATAAGTAACATTCCATGAACATGTACAAAGTCATACCTCTCCCAAAAACTCCACAACAAAATCATCTTCGTCAAAGCCTTCTTCCTTGTTGCAAACAACACCAAGCCCCTGTACAACAAAACCAGGAAAAATAACAGTGCAGAAGCAGGAAACAAACTTAGAAAACAACAAAGCAGATAACTATCACATTGTAACAAGAAAAAGAATATATACCTTTCTATAAGCTACATATTTGTCATCCGGACGACTGTCTATGGCCTTTTGGATACCTTGACACATTCTAACTGTCCTTGCATCACACCCCTCCTCTGCACATCTCTTAATCTCTTCAATTACAGGCTGCAATGCGTAGCTCATCGGAGTGCTTCCACTTCCAGTAAAATTCCTAACTTGCTTATTCAATGTTCGAAGGAGCATGTCTTCTATAAACAAATGCTTCTCCTGCAGGGACCAATCTAACTCCTCTGGCATAGAATCAAGCAAGAGATTATGTGTATAAGGATCAATTCCATAAACTTCTTGCTCAATAACTTCATTTTCAAGCTGCTTTCTAGGTTTGTAATCCTTGACTTCAGGAAGCTCCATATCTGACTCCTCTGTGCCACTCTTTTGAGCATTCAGCTTCTCTGCATAGTCATCTGGTAATGAAACACGCATCTTCCTTTGCACATCCTCCTCATCGGCTACAATGACATATTGATCAATGACTTCATATTTCCGAGTAACTGGGGGAACGAGGCTGGCTTTTGTCATGCGAGCACCCCACTCACGATCATCAGTTATAAAATCCAACTCTTCCTCCGGTGTGAAGTACCTATCCCCCCTTGACTCCCCAATTAGACTTTCTGGATGTTCTTGGTTGTCGCTTTCAGCCTCAGAGGCTGTAGTATCACTGTCACTCTTGCCATCTTCATAAGACCGATCAAGGTCATCAGATGTTTCACTCTCTGAGTCCATAAATTTCCTATTCAACTTCGATAAGCGCCTCCTAATTTCCCGATCAGACGTATATTCTACATTATCCGAACCATGTGTTCCATTACTCCTATACTTCTTATCAGTTACCAATCGATTCTTCTTATACTTTGAGGAAGTAGAAAAGAACACTGTTGGTGAACCATTTTCCCAAGACTTCAGTAGTGCATCTCTCTCATGCACAGATTTAGAACTCTCATCTAACAGTGTTGCAAGCTGAATAAATAACGTGATGATATGATTCATGTCATTAGCATCACCCCGATTCTTCGCCCTGTAATGAATAACCAAACAAATGCATTAATAATTAAACATAAAACTTGGCAAAAAACAAGAACATGAATTGACAGGTGTTTAAGATGAAACAGCCATTTTACATGACCCAAGAAACACGAGCCAAATGGAAAAAACCATAAACAGTGGTAACTGCATATCAGGATGCAATTGCGTAAGATATATGTGAAACTGCCAAGCTCAGCATAGATCAAAACTAAACTATAATTGCAAAGCACTAGAGCTTATGCATACAGCAGAAAAAGAAAGCTTACTTTATTGCATCACGGCACATTCTACTTATGTCCTCCTTGACAGAGCTCAACCCACGGCCAACATAATATCCAGTTTTCATTTTATCCTCAATTTCTGCAACCTATTGAAAAAGATAAAATAAGGGAAGTGAAATCATGAGTAACATAGGGCATCGCAATGATAGTGACTTTTAACCAAATATATATATATATATATATCACTGTACCTTGGGCACGAAAAAGTCACAGGAGTTTGTCTTCATAATTTCCTTCAGTCTTGAAGCAAGGAATTCCTCCATCCTCTTATAACCACTTTCAGATTTTTTAATTGCCCATCGTCTTGTACGGGCATCCCTAGATAGAATGGAAGAGGACCTCCTAGCATCATATAGTTTTGACCGCTTGTATAAGTTTCGACGGAATAATTGCTTTGCTGTGTCTCTCTTATCCACACTATCAAAGTAATCCTTCAATTGACCAAAATCATCCACACCTAAACTGCTGGATTTGGAAACAGATGAAGTTTGATCTGTAATGTGTTTAAGGCTTCTGATTTTATGAGGCTCCTCCACAATTCTAGTCATGTGTGAACTTCGGCTCTTGATCCATTTCACATTGGCAAATTTAGGAGTCAGCTCTTCAAATTGGCTGCATCCTCTAATGTCAATTGTAGATAAACCAGGAAAAGAGAGAAGAATTTTCTCAAGCATGTCAGCCGAAATATTGGTACAACCCATTAGAGTCATAGAACTGATCTTGTCTTTCTCATAAGCATTCTGCAATCAAATAATCAGATTAGATGAGGAGGAACAGGAAACATTCTTGACAATGTGAAATGCAAAATATATATCAAACTCACCATAATGTTCAACAACATGGAATCAGTGCAGGAATGACCCAATGATGATAAATTGACTTGTCTTGAGATTTCTTTGTAAAACCGTACAGCAGCTCTCCAATGCTTGCAAGTCATTGACGCAAAAATAATGGACTTGAAATCAAATCTCAGAAAATGGAAGATTCGTGCCAACATACGTCCATTCAATAAGCCCCAGCTTGCCACCTCAGAATCAGTAATACCAATTGCTTCTCCAGTGAAAGTAGCATCGCCACATAGATCCTCAAAAGTGGATTCATCCTTCTCAATCGTAACACCACCATCTTCCAACTCACTGTCTTCTTCACCATCATCAACAAACATCCGGGCTCTTTTGGCAGCCCGTGCATCACCATCTGAAATTTACATGCCCCAACGCATACACACAAAGACAAATAAAAAGATAAATCAGTAAAATTAAGCAGGAGACCACTTGAATGAAATCTTCTGGTACAGACCTATTTAATGTACACAACCCCACTAGTGCACAACAAGGATGCAAAATAATGGTCAAAAGGGCAAATTTGCTAGCAAGTGAGCTCAACTTACAGAGGTCAACCCAATACATTAGGCTAAAGAGAAATATATCAGTTCCCCAATAACTAATCTCCCAAAAGAAAAGTTCTTAAATGTTAGAATTGAAGAACAAAAGGCAAGATCAAGATAAAAATTTACATTTGCAGCAGACGGGAAAGGGGGGCAGGACAAATAAAAAAAACTACCTTAAAAAGGACTAATCATTACCTGATTTCCAATATATTTGTTTCTCGATTTCTTTCTTTGGTTGTCTTGCATTGATCCAGGGATCTAAAACCTCATTTATAGCTGCAGTAAACTCCCGGCTCTTATATGATTTCATTACCAGTTCATGTAGCTTCCCTCGAGTATAACCAACAAACTGAGGGTGTATGCTGTTAAACAAGCTTAGATTTGTGCAAGGTTCACCAACCGAGATACCTTGAGTGTGCTTTGATGGAACTCCAGCGCACGCACCAGATGTTGAACTGCTTTCTTGGTGGCTCCTGAGACTGACATCAGAAGTTTCTGTGGCAGAGGTAACAGGAACCCAGAGTTTATCACTTTTCCTAAACACACTGCTATGCGTTTTGATAATCCCTTGATCTACTAAATACTGCAGCTCTGAAAATGATGAAGGCCCTCTTTCACGCCCAGAACCATCAAGATAATACCAATCACCCAAATGCAACTGCAAGTCCTTGACAGTACAGAGATGGTCTTTAGGGATGTTAACGAATTCCATGCTCCGGCGAGAACCTCGATCACTAACAGCCCTTGACTGAGAATCCTCTTCAGTTGATGATCTCCTGCTATCACTGGTTGAAGAGAAAGGCCGAGTAGACCTTGAATGATATCTATCTTTGCCTCGGGACTTGTGGCGTGACTCAGAGACCAATGATCCCTGGTCCTTGACTACACATGCATTTATCCTAACCACTGAAAGAATATTTCCTTTCATTCCTCTAACAGAGGGAGGCTTACTTTGGACCGATCTGTTCACAGCACTGTAATCAACCCGCTCATCAGCACAAAAAGCCCACAAAGGGAGATCAAGTTTCCTGCTCTGAGAAGGAAAATACAAGTCATCTTTATGAGGCCAGCGAGGATCTTCACATCCAGACTTCAGCATTTGGCATAATGGAAAACCATCATTTAGGACAAGTTTCTTCCTAGAATATCTGTCTTGGGCATCATCATTCCTCTTCCAGTCCCCACCTTTGCATGACCAACGGGCAGAAAACCAGTCATCAGGAACACCAAAGGCAAATCCATTATCCTTTTCACAGGGCAAACTTAACTGAGACTTGTAATCTCTTGATGCAAAATCAGTTCTTGAATCACAATCTTCACTAAGGCTGGAACCATGCCAAGGAAAACCTGAACATACAGAGTCAAAAGAACCTTTGTCACATGGCATGTAACTCTAAATAAATATCCATTTAATTTTGAACTTCTCCAGAATCCAGATTCCAGATGAAGAGTAGGCTTAATGTACAAACTAATTTAGGTGCATAAGCACACATGAAAAAATATTAAGTTCCATATATGATGTAAAATTACAAACAGACATGGTTTGTATTCTTGGTCTTTAATAAAAATAAAAGAGAGTAAATTTTCACTTAATCTGCTCCCAATGTATAGAAAAATTTTCAAAAGTTATATCATCACCAACTCACCATATCAATCAAAAAGACGCCATGACATATTACCATACATGAGTGAGGTGGCTTGATGCAATTTTTTTTTTTTTTTCAACTGAGAAGAAAAGGATGTTCGGGCAAGCATAACAAAAGGGTAATGAAGCCAAATCTAAAATGATAAGCAAATTACCTTATATATTATAAATAATCACCAACGTTCATGTAGACCATTAAAAAACTATTAACATTTCAGGCATCAACTTAAAATGCATTTGCTTAAATCAATACTACTTCCAAATTATTTGATGCATATATAGAATTACAAATATTTTTCAGCTGATCCAGCTCTCAACCATGTACTAACAACGTAAGAAAAAGGGTCCACGCGTCAATGTGCAAGCAGTAAGACATTAGAAAATACATCAAAAAGAGCTGCTTTTCATAAACCAAGACAAAAAACACTAGAAGTGGAGAACGCCAATAATAAAACAACATCAACATTGCCAGGTATCAGAAAACCAAAACAAATTAAAAATGAAGACCAACAATTTGAATATAGCACGATATACAAAGCTTCAAATCAAAGAAAAAAGTCAAACTTGTCAGAATACGCACCTTTTGAAAAAATATCAAAAACACAAAAAAAAAAAAGAATTGATGAATTGAAAAAAAAAAAAATGAAAACAGACAAGAACTGCCAAGCAATTATGTACCTTCACAGTCGCCCAATCCCTCCAATTTTACATATTCAAAATTCATTTGCAGAGCTTCTGCAAGATAAAAAGAAAATATAACCAAGGTGAGAAAGATAAGATATCTCGGCCTATAGGGAAAAAATTAACATTGACACCAAATTCTGAGAAATTTATTCTTAATTTGCAAAGAAATATATACCAATATCATCGACAGGACAAATTACCTTTTATTGCCTCAAGCTCCATCCCGGGAATGACATCATAACCCTCTAGCAGATTTCGAACCCTTTCATCAATGTGGAGGTCCTCCAACAGTTCAGATGTAAGCACATTGTCATCAGGGCATAGCAATGGCCGCAGCCAAGTGGCTGGCATTTCTTGACAACTCTCAGGACCAGATTGAAGAATATCTCCAGTATCTGCCAGAAGATTACCAGGAGCTTCTGGAGGATTTACGAGCTGAGTAATGGTATCGGACACGATGGACGGGAAAGTCTGAGCTGCCAACGGTGATGATGCATTTTCAACTGTTAACCACCTGTCACTGTCTAAGTGCTTGATAAAGTGATCCGACATTAGTACTCCTTCATCAACAAGGACCTTGATGTCACACAATTTAGCAGGCCCATTTTCTACACCACCATAATCAAGGTAAAACCATTTCCCTGATGACGAATCAGTCACCACAGGGACATGTGGAGGGGTATCACAAATATCCATATCTTCTTCCATAGAAGGTAACTCCTCAGGAACTGGCTCACTGTGTGGAGATTCTTTGTAGCTAACAGTTGGGCTGCAGGCCGGCTGTCCCTTTGCAGGTTGACTGCAGATGTCTTTCTCAGTAGACCCATCAGTTTCGTGCACATTTCTTTCACCTTGAGATTCTGCACCTGAACAATTTGACTCCCTTTGGATGTGCTTATTGTCATGTTCCTTACAATTATATTGTGAGTTATGCTTTTCACTTGGTAAGGTTTTACAACTTGTTTCTTGATTACTATTTTTCCTATTTCGATCAAGAGGCGATCCTTCTACTAAATTTGGCGTACGGTCCCTGCAATCCTGATGCCTGCCTCGATCTTGTGGCGACCGGTCAGCATGTGTGGGACTTTTGAATTTATGATCATGCTGACGACTTCTATCCCAATTCCTCTCATGTGGTGATCTCTCGCGACCGTGGGGCGATTTCTCCCGGATGAATGGCGATCTGTCACGACCAGAGGGGGATGGACGTACTCCCTGTGTAGGACTTCTGAATTTATGATCATACCGACGACTTCTATCCCAATTCCTCTCATATGGGGATCTCTCCCGGCCATGGGGGGATTTATCCCGGCCATATGGAGATCTGTTGCGGCCACAGGGGGATCGACGCAATGGAGTGCGATCTCTATGATCATAATACCTGGCTTGCTCTCGCGGGGACCGCTCAGAATGACCAGGGCTGTGTCCATGCCTATCATAACCTTGTCTTGTAGACAGAGAAGTTTCATGATTACTAGAAGAATATTTGTCTGCTGATAACTTTGACGAATTACTACTTCTATAGGACCTCTCCACAGAGCGACGAGAATAGTTATCTGAATAACCATGGCGAGGGAAATCTTCAGAAAGCCTTCGACTTTTTAAACCACCATAATCTCCAGAAGGCTTGCGCTCAGAGCTGTCACAATCATTACTAAGCCTCTTCATGCGACTCCCAGAATTGTGATCTCGCGAATGGTCCTTACCATTGCTGCTTGCATTTTTCCCTTCGTCCACAATCTTCGAACTGATCCTTACACTCCTCTGCTGTCCACTGTCCCGGCTGGGAGAACTTTTAGCATGCTGACTCCCACTTCTATTCAATTCTTTCTTTCTGAAAAAACCATCAGCTGCATATCTCCCAGAAGGGGGTGTACGATCACGTTCACTTTTCCAAGCTTTTTCCCTGCCAGAATGGTACCTTCGGATTCTACTGTTACCATAATCGTCCTTTCCCATTTCTCCTTTATACCACCTATCTGGAATGAACTCTCCCTTCTCAATATCATCCTTCATGCCTCTCCAAGACCCATATTCACCTTTCTCAGCTTCTCCTTTCCTACCCTTCTCGGGAACCACCTCCCCTCTTTCCAGATCCTCTCTCTCCCATTTTCCAGGAGCAATCTCTCCCTTCCCCAGCTCCCTTGTTTTCCACTTCTCACTCACAATCTCCCCGCTCTCAATCTCACTCCTCCACCGCGGCGGAGGTGGCGGCGGTGGCAGCATATCCGGCACAAACTCTCCATTCTCAAGGTCACTCCTTGGCCACTTCAAGGTGCCCAATTCACCCTCCTCCACTTCATCCTTCTGCACCTTCTCAGCACAGATTTCACCATTCTCAACCTCGCCGGTTCTCTTGCTCACTTTGTCCAATCCCAATTCACTATTCCTCACTGGCTCCTCTTTCCTCTGCTTCATCTTCTTCTTCTTCTTCTTCCTCCCTCCGCTACCATCAGCAAGCTTGAGCAACTTGGAACTGAGCACATTCCCACCACTACTTTTTCCCCCGCAAAGCGTCTTGTCCATGATATTATGCTGCTGCAAAGGCATGCACGCGACGCCTCCATCGCCCATGGAAATCTCGAACCGTCCAACTTCGGAACCTCGAAACCCTAATTCTCCCCTCCACCGGGGCTCTCGATGCTCATGCTGCACAACGCTCGCTTCAGCTCCAATTCAATTCTCGCTCCAATCGAAAAACCCTAAATTCCACAAAACAAAGAAGAACAACAACGCGGATCAAAAACCGAAGCAGAAATGTAGGGTTTTATCGAAACGCAATCGCAGCACGCGAACACGAAACGAGGGAAAACTTTGAGAAGCTCCGTGATTCAAAGGGCACGAAGCTACTCTACGTAAATCTTGAAATCAGAATTGAAAGAAGAAACGAGAAGAAGACGAAGAAGAAGACGAGAAATTACCGAAAGAACGGGGAGAGAAGAGACGATATAGATCGGAGAAGAAAATCCTAGTTGGTGCGCGAATGGAGAATAGCGAGATCGACAAGTGATGAGAGGGAGGAATTGTGTGCGTTGAAGAATAGGGCAATTTAGTGTGGTGCTGTTGTTTGTTGTTGCTGTTGTTGTTCGTCGTTGGGCCTTGGCGCTTCTTTGGTTCGTTCTTTTCTTTCTCTTTCTCTTTCTCTATCTGCTATTATGTTATGTGTTGGTGTTTCTCTAAATTTTTTCTTCTTCGCCTCGTGATGTTCTCGTTGGTCTCAGAGACGAAACCTCCTCCTGTTTTTATTTATTTGTTTCATGTGTATTCAAGTATTTATTGGTGGGTTCCCATAAAAAATAAAATAAATAAAAAAAGGTATTTATTGGTGGGTTAAAGTACGGAAATACCCTGGATAGGTTTGAGAAAGGGCCAAGGCCGAGGGAGTGTTTGGGATCTTCCATGTTAGATGAAATTGGCCTGTTTTTATTTTTATTTTTTTGGTTTGACTGTTTGAGAGAAAATTGGTGTTCATTTTTATTTTGGTCACTAGAGAAAACTGGTGTTGACTCAACACAAACATCCTTTTTTATTTTTTGGTCTGAAAACACAAAGGTTCACTCCAAATTATATGATGGCAATAACAGAACTGGGCTCAACCATTAGTCCATTTCATTTCATGATCCATACTTATGCTTAAAAAGGCTGTTGTAGCAAGACCCAAAAAAAACCAACCAGGTTTTGCATCATGTTTAGGACTAACATTACTCCCGTCATTAATAATTATAAAATTACCATGTTGACCTTTCTTACCTACAAATCTCTTTTATTTTTTAATTGTTAATTATAACCATTCACTCTTTTCACTCTCTCTGCCGTCGCCCTACTGCCACCCCCCACGCCCACGGTACTCTTCTTCCACCCCCTTCTCCTCTCCTTTCTTCTACATTATATAATCCAAAATCCAACACCCCACATCAACCCACTTTCCACATTAGAATTTTGAAATATTAAAGCACAGAGCTCACAAATTTGGCATGCACTGCAACTGGAGCAAATTTCTTTACGAATCATCAATACTTCTTAAGCTTCCTCACATCAGAATCAAGAAGAACCCAAAAATTGGCATGCACTGCAATATTAGCAAATACATTTCCAGTTCTCCAAAAGCTAACAACAAACAAAATTCAAACCCAAAAAAAAAAAAAAAACAACACATCTTCAACTAGCACTTTCCAACTATGTTACAGAGTGCAACAACAGAGTAACGGACAAAATCCCATGTCACAAGAGCCACCAAAATCGAAACTTGACAACTACCCATCATTCAAAAACCAATTTTACCTCTGAAATTCAAATCATCAATTTCGGGGGTAATCCAAAAAAGAAAGGATTGAATCTCATCACGTTCATTTTATTCCATAACTAATGAGTACATAACTCAAACCCAGTATCAACCATAAGTACATTTTCACAGTTTCAAATCCCAATAAAGAAAACACTTAAAAAAATGGACAAACTAAACAAAACAAAAACAGCAAGAGCCACCACCAGGGGATGCCGCGAACAGTTGCCGCGAATGTACAACCTGCGCCGCCTTACGCCAGAGCCACCATGTCGACACTCTCGTGGGAGCACCGCCTGACCACCACGGCTAGCACACCGTGCCCTCGTTGAGTCACGAGCAAGCCTCCGCGTTGCCATTGTCATTCTATCGCCGGCCGCGCTCCACCCCTGTAACGACCACACTGCCGTTTTGCTTCCAGATCTGCTCTTTAGCGTGGTAGTTACTCGCTGCACATATCTGCACCATCGACGTCGCTAATGTCGTCAGCACTGATGACCAGACCTTGCTCCTCTTCATCACTGGCGAAGCTCCACGGCAGCAGGTGGGCGACCCTAAGTTGGTGGCTAGAGAGGGGGAAGAGGAGAAAGAAAGGCTAGAATTGGAAAATTATATTAATTTATTTATTTTATCTATTAAATACGATTCATTCACTTATTTTAATATTAAATCTAACAGTATTAAAAGAGTAGACTAACATTAATCTCAAATATGAAGGGACTAACAAATTCTTTGTGAGCCTTACCAATGTTGCACCCCATATTCGAGCTAACTAGAGGTCGGCAACGGTTTTAGAACCCTCCCCCCAATTACCCTGACCAAAAAAAAAAACAAAATGTATTCACAAACTGTTTGATAAAATCAACACAAATTGAGGCCAGCGTAGTTGACAAATCTCGTAGTCTAAAGGAACGCCACACCTCGGACTCAAGGGAGTCATGTATGATTCTCGGGTGAGACCTAACAAAAAAAAAAAAAAAAGGACAAAAATATACTTTATCCCATTAAAGTATAATCTAAATATACTTTACCCTTAATATTTAAAAATACGTAATTTCACACCCTAATTTTTTAAAATTGTGCAAATAGAAACTTCTGTTAACTTTACTATTAAATACCATTATTAGTGATCATGTGTCATTAAACTCAGAATTTGAAACTCACTCATATGTCTTAATGAATTTACAAATGTTAAAACAAAAAAAAAAGCAAACTCTTTGTTGAAATCTAAATTCGAAAACTAGGACAAGAAAGAAGTAAATTCTCTTATATTAAGTGACACACTAAACTCGAAATTCGAAACTCATGTTTGAAAATAGAGTTAATAGAAGGCCTCATTTGCATAGTTTGAAAATGTCAGGGTATCAAATTGTATACTTTTAAATATTAGGAAGTAAAGTGTAAATGAGTTATAATTCGGGGGCAAAATGCAATTTTTCAAAAAAGAAAGATTAAATAAAAAAATTAAACATTTAGTGCATATTTGGGAATATGAAAAAACAGTTTTTTTAATAAAAAAAGCTATTTTTTTAAAAATCAAGCGTGTTTGGTAAATTTCTAAAAGCAAACTATAATCTAAAACTAATACTTTTAAACTGAAAAATAATTTATAAATATAAGCAATTTTTTAAAGCTTATAATTATAAGCAGAAACTAATTATTTCAGAATTATTATATTTTTATCAAATTGACCCTAAATAATAAATATTATATAATAGAAACAATCATTTCATATATTTTTTAATAATTTTATCATATAAAAGTAACTTTTTTCATACAACTCAAACAAAATAAATTATTTTAAAACTATTTTTCAGCTAAAATATCCAAACATAAATTAATTCTAATATAAGTGATTATATAACAAAATGATTATACAAATAAGTAATTATTGAAATAATTTTAAATTTTCAACTTTTCCAAGCACATACTTAGCGCATGTTTGAGAGCATATGAAAATAGTTTATTTTTTCACGAAAAAATGCTGTTTTGTGAAAAGTAAAGATGTTTGGATAATTTGGATCGGAAAGATTATAATCTGAATCCAATAATTTAAGCTATATTTGGAGAAATAATTAGAAGCAACTTTTTGAAATTTATGATTATAAATAAAAGCTGATTATTTTATAATTGTTATATTTTTACTAAATTATCCCTAAGTATCAAATATTGTACAATATAAATAATCATTTCATATTTATTTCAATAATTTTACCATACAAAAGTAACTTTTTTTATACAATCCAAATAAAATGGATTATCTTTAAACTACTTTTTAACTAAAGTATCTAAATATAAATTAATTCTCATATAATCGATTATATAAAAAGGCGATTATACAAATAAATAATTTTTGAAATAATTTCAACCTTATCGTTGGAACAAGTTGGAACAGGTTTTTTCAAATTTTTTTCTCTTTTAACCTTTTTTATCCCATGATTTCAGCTGGTGGTTAAATATGATTGGGTCTCATACTTTTCTAAAAATAAAACAAAAGTCCCTACTTTATATTTGTATCATTTAACATTAGTCTATATGAAAATCCATACTTTCTAAGAATATTATGTAAGAATCATTACTTTCTATGGATATTATACGAGAATCTTTGTTTTCTCGGGGTATTATCCGGGAATCTTTGATTTCTAGCAAATCCATTAACATTTTTAATTTGGGTTAATTGTATTTTATTCTTTTATATTATAGGTTATGTATACTTTACCTCTATATATTTTGAAAACGTGCATTATGACACCCTGCGTTTTATCAAATTGCACTTTGGCCCTTTTAGTAATTTTTTCATCAATTATAAACAAAATATCACACATTTAGGGTATCGGATTGCATATTTAAAAAAATTTAAGGGGTCAATTTACACATGATCCATAATTGATAGGAGTATAGTATACTTATTTGGGATAAAATGTACATTTGATAAACGCAAAAAATAGGGATGCACGTCTTCAAAATGTAGGAATAAAATATATATGATCTATAATACGAGGAGGTAAAATATAATTAACCCTTCTAATTTTGATTCTCAAATATCAATTGGTAACTAGTTATTTGTAGTGTTATTTTCCCCCAAGTTGAATTGGCACACAAGTATATTGGATAATTGTGTTATTAATCTTAGGGTGAATTATATTGACCTCCCCTAAAATTTAGTATAAGTACATTTGACACTTTTCTAATTCATTTTACTCAGTATATTATCTATAAACAGAGGAGTGTCGAGTGTAATTATACTGAACCTTAGAGAAGGTTAGTATAATTCACATTGAATCTTATTATCCCATGTACATAAAATATATTTTAGTCAATAAATTGGTATATATAAATGCAACGCCATCAAAACTTAAAGTAATCGTAATACCCTTTTGTTTTATTATTTGAGACATAGATATATGTAGCTTAAACCAATCCAAATTAAATAAAACTGAAAATTGTTTCAAAAAAACACCGAAATTTAATCCTCAATTTTTTTTAAGTTTATTGAATATTAAATAACATAATATAATTTTTTCCCCAACATGTCATTATCTACACTAAACTGTTCTGTAGCAACCCCAACGGAAAAAAAAAAAAAATTCCACACCAGATTTCAACGAAGCCGCTCATCATCATCCACTAAACAAAAACGCAGAAGGACGTGTTTAGATCTAAATTAAATGCGTGTGGTAACGAAAAATAGAAAATGTACAACAAATTCATTACCAAATATATACACATGGCCAACGAATTGATCCACTACATACAATTGCAAATTCGGTGGTATGAAGAATGAATCATGAATCATCAACAGAGAAGCAAACAACCACACCAAGAAGCAGAGCTCAAAACATAGAGAACGGTGAAAACATTATGATCGGCATTGACTTCCCACACTCCCTGAAAAAAGAACCCCAATAAAAAGAGAATTTAGTAATAATTATAATAATTGAACATGAAAAAACCAGATTTGTTGACAAAAAAAACTCACGTGTGGTCGTCGTGAGAGGACAATGTGACGGAGGCTTTCTTAGGAGGTTTTGTAGCAACGTTGTTGTTGTTGTTGTGGTGATCCTCGACGCGATCCTCCATGATGCTGGAAAGCGCCGGCTGCCAATGGGGTCTGCTGCGGCGCTTGAGGGGCCGGGAAGCGGCGGCGGAATGAAGCGGAGCGCGGTGGCTGCCACCATTGGACGGCGGAGCATTGGGTGGCGGAGTAGGGCATGGACGGCAGCATGATTTTAATTGGGTGAACAACTTCATGTTGCGCATTGAAGACACTGAACTGTGGGGGAATAAGGCTCTTAGAATGAGAACTAGTGATGGGAACGGAACTCAATTTATACAAAGATGGATCAAAGGATATTGTGGTAAGTCTCGTCTTACCCTTGTAGTTAGGACTTAGGCTTTTCATCTTATCCCCTTATAAAATAGGACTCATCCGTTTTCACTTTTCACTTCCAATGCTCCACTCACTCCGCACTTTACACGTTCATTCTCTTAACAAAATTTTGTTAATTGCTTAAAAAAAAGTAATATTTTAAAAATTCAAAAAGGCAATTTGATAATTAGGATTAGGATAAGTGTTAGTTTGATTGGTTAGAAAATTTTTTAAAGTTTTCTTATCACATTTATCCATTCAATATCGCTACTTTCTGTTAGTATATTATTTATTTTTATTAGCCAAACAGGTACTTTTCTTTTTTTGATGTGTGTGAATTTCATTTTGGTGCTTGGAAACTACGCCCGAGGTTTTGGCGTTTTGCCGATTCTGCCAGCGGTTTTGTCGGTAGGAAGAAGCATCTTATTCTGAGTTCAAAATTGGAAGGTGGCTACACTGGATATAACCAATAGTAAATTTTGTAGATTTTTGTGTATTTATCAGTATTTTCAACAAAAATATCAGTATTTTAGGTAAAATTATTAGTGTATTATATAAAATTACCAATATTTTTAATAAAATTATCAATATTTTAGATAAAATTACTAATATATTATATAAAATTATCAATATTAATAATTTTATTTAAAATATTGATAACTTTGTTAAAAATTTTGAAAATTCTATATAAAATATTAATAATTTTATCCATAATACAGGTAATTTTAATAAAAATATTAATAAATATACAAAAATCTATAAAATCCACCATGAACTATATCCACCAAAGAATAGGCCATCCAAATTGTGGGCGCAGTTGCTTATGGTTATGGTAGTAAACGTATCAAATTGCTGCTGACTCAGCAATATCATTCTGTTTCTGCTGCGGTTTCTTGTAACGCGCGTTTACATAGATAGAACAATTTTTAGTTTTTCCCCTGTATATTATACACGCGTACAGTTATATAGGTTGCTGATTATATATCGAAATACGCTATAACTTTGAGATAGAGATAAATTAGGATAATTGTGTGTTATTTTCAATTATGATAGTTTAAAGATTTTATCTTTAATGAGATATTTATTTTTAAGAAGTTATTATCATACGATGATCTTTTTATTTGGTTTAATTTTATTAGGACTTCTCTTTTTACCAAATTAGCTTGTGTTTGGTTCTGCATTTGGACTCTCTAGAATCAATTCTAAGGAATCATAATAATTATATAAATTTTTAATAATATTTAATTTTTTACTACCAAAGTCAATTCTTACTTCTAAAATTAATTTTAAAATAAGTGAAAATTTTTTATTTTCTGTCAAAATTACTTTTAAAAAAATCATCAAATATAAATTACTTTACTTCAAAATCAATTTTAACCAAATTAATTATAATAAAATTAATTTTATTTAGAATTAATTCCATAAAAATAGACCCAAACACACTATTAGTATATGACTATCATTTGCATCTGATTGTGATTACATGATGATAACTAAGAATAATAAATAGTATTAAAAAATCATTCTCGGCCTCGTACTTGGGCTTTTGTCAATTGCCATATACGATGCGATTCATTATAGATTATCAGTATCAAAAGTTGCATGGTGTTTTTCTGGCTTTCTTTTGGGCCACTTGAAGTAGGCTTTAAACTGGACCTTCAATTGTACTGTCTTGGAGCCTAGATGTTGATATTGGGCTCCCTCAATGCTGTGTCAAGGCTCCCCATGCTTGGGCAGAATCCAGAATATTGCTAAGGGCAACGTTTATTTTCATTTAGAAGTAAAACTTTTTCGACCCAACTAAAACAAAACTTTAGGCTATGTTTGGACGGACAACAATTAAGGGATAACTTATCTTATTAAAGATGCCCTCCTGCGCGTGAGGCGTAGGTTTGTCGGCTAACGCCTCGGAACAGTGTACCCGGGACCAAGAGGGATCGCGCTCGATCCTTGGGTCAGGGACCCCATACATGTCCCTTCCCCCCCTAGTATGGCCGAAAGAAAAAAAAAAAAAAGATACCCTCCTTTATCATCCAAAATTTTTATTTTTTCCCTCTAAGTTGGGGTTAAGGAAGGAATGAGATAAATTTTCATTTTTTCCATCGTTAAATTTATTAAACATTCAAATGTAATGGTGACATAATTTCTTTCATTTCATCCTTTACCTTTATATTCCATTTTATTATGAGTTATTCCCTTCCATTATTTACACAACTCTCCGACGTAGCTTTAGGGCGCACAATTTGATGAATAACTGGGTGAGGTCTATATCGCAAACTAATTCATTAGAGTGTAGTGGATACATACTGCTGCAATCAAATAGCAAATGATACCACTAGCCTATATATGGCGTTAATTTAGAAGTTCAAATCCGTCTTCACAGGAGCTGTGAATTTTATGATTATTCTATCAAATTTAATTTACGCAAAAACAAGTGACAGCAAAAGTGAAAAAGAATCTGCAATGTTTCCTATAAATGAATTTATATTACTCATTTATTCGTCGTATACATTATGAAATCTAAGGGAATGGTTTGGAGGCCCCAATTGGACTCAGGAGAATGATGATAAGCGACTCCCTACATGTAGCCACTCCCAGGTTGTCCTTTGTAATTGGTTTGTTCCTTTGTTTTATACATTAGCCCCGTTATTATGGCCAAATATATTAATTATATGATAAAAGTTAAAATCTTCTTAACTATACCATCATCTTTATCAAATTAACAAGTTAACTATTACCTCAATATATAGAGTCCAATTGGATAAGCTTATTAAAAACAGATTTTTTCTCTAAACCTTTTTTTTTTAGCAAAATTTTAATTTTTAGAAAAAGTTATTTTATATTTGGATAGATTATCTGAAAAATATTTTTAATTATTAAAAGTATTTATAAATGTGTTTGAATACAAAAAAATAAAAGTACTTCTTTTATAACCAAATTATAAAAAAAATATTTTTAAAGAGGAAAGAAAAATAAAATCTGATAAGGAATAAAAAAGAAAGGATATGTATTGTAATTTTGAATAAAAATAAAAAATATTTTTAGAAAATAATTTTATTAAAAATCTCTTTTACTTCTATTTTTTTTTTTGTAGAAATTAGGTATTTCTAACTAAAAAAAAAGTGATAAATTAACTTTTTTAATTAAAATACTTTTTTTAAAAATTATATCCAAACACCTAAAAATATATATAGAAATATTTTTTAAAAAATCATGACTATTTTTTTCTTAAACAAAGCCAATCCAAATGGACTCTTTGTCAATTAAGGTGGATTTTATTGTCTTAATTACAACGTTCTCTTCCTTTTCATGCCTTTCGTTCATCGTATCCAAAAATGAAAAGAATAGAAAATCAGTGTTGATCTTTCTTACTTATTACATTCAATGTATTTCATTTATTTCCACAGAAACGTATGCGGATTATACGGTTAATCTTACAAAGTAAGGGTGTTTCTGATCGTTGTCGTTGGTCACTTGGTGACAAAACACTATATCAAACGCAAAAGAATTACTTCCTTTTACCTGCAAGGTTGTAAAAGGAATGTAGTCACCAACACAAAAAGGTATATATTACAAACAAAAAAACCAAAAAGTAAAAGGAAACATGTGCAATCAAAATCATCCAATATTTTGATCAGATATGGTGAAGTGATGGAGACGCCCCTTCATTTACAGCTTTTGCAGGAAGAGAAATGTTTTTTTCATAAACGTAGGTTGTTTCAAATCCAACGTACACTGTGCCTTAGTTTTGATCTTTACCTTTTCTCTGAATCCTGATGGTGTGCATATATATATATATATATATATATATATATATATATATATATGCCAAGAAAAATTAGTAAATATATATATATATATATATATATATATATGCCAAGAAAAATTAGTAAAAATATGGTTATGAATTTATATATGAACTTCATACCGACATTATTACTCTTCCTGATCTTCCATTGTGTTTGGACTAGCCATAACTCCTCATCTTACAGTCCTAAACAACTTAATATTATGAATCTTCGTATTTCTACACTTAATTTTTATATTAAATATTTACATTTTAAAAAACACAGATTTTTCAATTAATTATATTAATTATCTTTCTGCAGTTTGCCTTTTTGCATAGAGGAAAGTATAATGCTTTTAGTGTGTATTCTGGATATGATCTAATCCGAGGCCATTTGTCAACTAGAAAATTCCACTTCAATCACATACTGATCTAAAACTTATGGATCAAAAACTGAAACCTTATTGATTGTGAAACGACCGTATATATTAATGAATTCTATGAGAGAACAAAATCACTACGTACGTAGGTGTGCATGTCTAATTAAGGATTCTTAATTCACTTATTATTACAAGTGGATATCCTCAAACAAGAAGAGAGATGTATAAGTCAGGGAATTGCCTTTTTTAAAATGCAAAAAACAGGAGAAAGAACACTGCACAAAAGTGACCCAAATATTATGTCCTTGTAGGAAGAGTTCGGGTTTGTCTTTAGTTTTGGCATTGCATGACATAACTCAGTTATATTTAATACATAAAGTATATTAAATATGTGCATCATGCAAGAACATGAGAACGAAGGCAACGGAAAAATCAGATCTATAGCAGTAAACTTATTTGGGGTCTTGATTCAAATAGCTATTCCATCAAAACGAATTCGACAAGAGTGGGCCGGCTAGTACACCTGTTTTAACCTATTCGCTACCCTGTGTTTTAATTTAGTTCGTGATCAAAATAATCATTACAACAATACAAACCAAAACTAATTTAAAAATCAATCAACAAGCCGCCAAATTAGATTTACATGATTTTTTGAACACTCCAAACTTATTAATGCAGCATCAATCATCTCCAGTATTTATCCAAAAAGGGAACAAAAGATACAAGAACACACACATATATATATCTTCTAGAGAAGAGACGTGCCTAGAAATTCTTCTGTAAACTCTATATGGTTTGTGCCGAAGTTGACTAACCTCTCCCATCTTCAAGTAAATTTTGCCACTGATGTTCCAAATAATTCACCAAGCATGCCACTATATAGTTTATCCCTCGAATCTCCCTCCAAACTAATTAATGCAGCATCAATTGTCTCCAATATTTATCCAAATTAAAAGGGAACAAAGGATATAAGAACACACACACACTACGTTGCATGGATGCAGTGCAGATCTGAGATCTGTCAGTCTGAAAAAATTTTGTAAAATTATGAATGCATATATATATATATATATATATATATATATATATATATATATATATATATATATATATATATATATATATATATATATATATATATATATAAAGATACAAAAATTTCATAAATATCATAAAATAAAAACTAAAATTTCATATTATAAATAAGAAAACACATCAACTTGAATATAAAATAAGTCTAATTTGTTCAACATTACATCACAAAATAAAAAACTACAATACTTAAAACATTGTTCAAAATAAATACATAACAATCATTTAAGCATAATTAACAATCAAACTCTAGCAGTCACAATCTCATCATTCCCTTTCCCATCATAAGTGAAAAGAATAATTCCACTCATTATAAAAAACAAAAATTAGAGCACCAAAAAAAAATTAATCACTCATTAGGTGTTTTAGGAATAATTCCAACAGATCAGCTTCAATACGGTATATAGAACAAAATTAAAAAAAATAGTCAAAAATGAGAGAAGAAGTCGTACCTCTTTGTCTTTTCCAAAAAAAAAAGAAAAAAAATAACAAAACGACATAGTTTAGTTTAAATCTGTACCTGCCTGCACTCAAATTTGATCCAGTAGTATCTAGTCCACTCCAATTTTTTCCAAAAAAATTTTTGTGAGTGCGCACTTAAACGTCTTCTGACGCACTCCAACGCATACCAGTATCCAAAACGCATAAGGTATGATTTCTTTTACAAAAGCACGTACCCATGCTTCATAGTACACACACAAACATATATATATATATATATATATATATATATATATATATATATATATATATATATATATATATATATATATATATATATATATATATATATATATTCTAGAGAAGAGACGTGCCTAGAAGTTCTTCTGTAAAATCTATATGGTGGTACCAAAGTTGACCAACCTCTCCTATCTTCAAGTAAATTTTGCCATTGATGTCCCCAGTAATTCACCAAGCATGCCACTGTATAGTTTAACCCTCAAATGATTTTAAAATCATATGGTTTTCTGTTAACGCCAGAAATTGTTTTCTATCCCAGGGTATGCTAAAATTCTCAATGTTCATAATTGGACCCTGAATTAAGTTTTGGCTCCATATGCTATATCTGGATGTAGCACCTTCAGCAGGCCACGCCCTTTCTCTGCTATAAATATGTGGTTTCAAGATTCACACAAAGTAATAAGTATCTATCAAACTTTCCCCCCACTTTGCCTCTCTACCCTACACCATGCTCCTTTGATTCCATAACTCATTAGTTACACCGTCTTAAAGCAAGTACCAAACCCTAGCTTCCCAACAACCTTTCACCAACCTCTTTCACAAGTGTGTCAAGTGTCAACCAAAAAGCTTAAACCCCTTTCGTCTTCACCATCTTCTCTTTTAGCTCTACTCCATAAGAAGTGAAATAACCTCCATGCACGTAACACATAGCATGAAAGCTGAGCTAAAGGGCACGTCCTCTATCTCCTTCCAAAGCCACACTCTCTTCAACACACCCCACAGTCCTCTCACAGGAGCACTCAAAGGGTGTCTTGGAAGCCTCGATGGAGCTTGTATTGAGAAGCTCTTGCTCCACTGTGCTAGTGCCTTGGAGAGCAACGATGTTACCTTGGCTCAACAAATCATGTGGGTGCTCAACAACGTTGCTTCACCTGTCGGTGACACCAACCAAAGGCTCACCTCTTGGTTCCTCAGGGCACTGATTTCTAGGGCTTCAAGGATTTGCCCTACGGCCATGAGTTTCAAGGGAAGCAACACCATTCAGAGGAGGTTGATGACCGTGACCGAGCTAGCTGGGTATGTGGATCTGATTCCTTGGCATAGGTTTGGGTTTTGTGTATCCAACAATGAGATTTTCAAAGCAATTGTGGGGTTCCAAAGAGTACATATCTTAGACTTTAGCATAACTCATTGTATGCAATGGCCTACTTTTATAGATGCATTAGCCAAAAGGCCTGAAGGACCTCCTTCACTTAGAATCACTGTGCCCTCTATTAGGCCACCAGTGCCTCCCTTGGTGAATGTATCAACACAAGAGGTTGGTCTACGTTTAGGGAATTTTGCTAAGTTTAGGGATGTCCCTTTTGAGTTCAATGTTATAGGACACACATCTGCATTAACGCCTTCTGAAATAAGCAATGAATCAACTAGCTTCCACTTTGAATCGCTGTTAAGTCTCTTGAATCCTAACGTGCTTAACCTTAGGGATGATGAGGCTTTGGTCATAAACTGCCAAAATTGGCTGCGCTATTTGTCTGATGATAGAAAGGGAACAATAAGCCGCCAAAACCTTTCTCTTCGTGATGCTTTTCTTAGTCTAGTTAAGGGTCTTAACCCCAGGATTGTGCTGTTAGTTGATGAAGACTGTGATCTTAGTTCACCAAGCCTCACATCAAGAATCCCCACATGTTTCAACCACCTATGGATACCCTTTGATGCATTGGAGACCTTTTTGCCTAAGGACAGTTGCCAGAGGACAGAATTTGAATCCGACATAGGCCAGAAGATTGAGAACATAATAACCTTTGAAGGGCACCAGCGAATCGAGAGGTTGGAGTCCGGGATGCAAATGTGCCAAAGGATGAAGAATGCGGGTTACTTGAGCCTACACTTTTGTGATGAAACAGTTAAGGAAGTCAAGGCTTTGCTTGATGAGCATGCTAGTGGATGGGGGATGAAAAGAGAAGAAGGCATGTTGGTTCTCACATGGAAAGGAAACAGCTGTGTGTTTGCGACAGCTTGGGTCCCTAGTGAAATGAGGGATCATATGGGCATGGATGCAAGTATGTCTTAAGTGAGATATTCTTAGGTGCTCCGAAAGCGAAAAAAAGTTTTTGTTCAATGACTTAATGCTAAATAGTTTAGCAATTATATTTAAATATAGTTATAGTGAAAGGCAATGATAATTTAAAAATATGAGGTGTTAAAAATTATATGGAATAGAGCAAAAGCTTTTTATTATTTTAGGAGCATCTAAGAGAAGAATTTTTCAATTTAACTGCGCATCTCACAAGATGCAAGTTAATTTGGGCCTACCACGTGATACGGGTTGCTCCTGCTTCAAGTGGTCCATGGAGTGTGGCAGAGGAATTTCATCACCTTGTGGAAAAAAAAAAAAAGGCTGCAATTTGATCCTGCAAATGGCGACAAGAAGAAAAAACGGCTGCATTTTGAGAATTATTTTTGGTGTGGCAACTTTTGTAATGAAGCTCAAGTACGTTGGATCACGTGAAAGGCAAAAAGGAGGAAATATGTGTTACATTGTCCTTTGTTTGAGTGAGACAAATAAAAAGTTGTCTCTTTACAGTGTTTTCCCTTTTATGCAGCAGCTTTAGTTTCTTTCTGCTCAGAGATTTGGGTATAGGAGGTTGCATGAAAATATCTATCTGTTGTTATATACCCAGTTCTAATAATAAAACTTTCAGATTAGCAACCTTTGCATCAAAACAAATGTATTAGCATATAAGGTAAGACTAACATAAAAGTACCTTGATATCATAGTTTTCTTTAGTGACCGATTCAAACTCCATTTCCTCAATGGGAAGTTTTCAAGTACTACTGAAACTAAACACATTTTAATTGAGGAATACTAATTGTACATATCTATGTATCGATGCACTGTCCAAAAACCGTGTAATGAGATGGAGATCATTTTAAAAGAATTAAAAAATAACTACAAATTTTTTTTATCAGTAACATTGAAAGTATGTCTGAAATAGTAGTATGTTGATTGTTATGTCAATATAACACAACTCATTTTAATTTTTGAGTAGCTCTAAGATGTGTTGGTATGCATGGGCGTATAGACATAAAAGGACCACCCAAACTTTAATTTCATGAGTAGTCGTCTTCAATATCAAGAGTCACAGGCTAAGGCCGAACAACTATACTTCGGAGTAGAAGGTGATAATGATAACTCATGAATTGCAGCATCTAGCATGCAGGCAAATTGATGAGCCCATTGCAGCAATGGGTCCAGATAGGACCCTCCTCTTGTGAATTTTGTTTGTGTGTTTCTTGGAAAACAATCAAATTTGGTGCTGGAAAGCCTTGAAAAAACATGATGGTCCATGAAACAAAACGGTATCCGACCTGCCGGATTCGAACCAGCGACCTAAGGATTACCAGGGTGATACCACTACAGTCCTCCGCTCTACCAACTGAGCTAAGGTCGGATCTCGGTCGGGGTAAACTTTCAGATCATAATTGAACGTAAGCTAAGTTTGATGATTCTCCATCCCAGACAAGATTTTAACACAAGGCCAAAAACTTTCCATAAATTTGAACTCGAAAAAAATTAAATAATGAGATGCATACTTGTCATTGGAGTCCACAGTCATTAGCATATGAGTCTTAAATAGTAAATTAAAATTTTAAATTAAAAAAAAAAATTCTCAGATATATGTATAATAGCCTATGCTTTTACGGCTATCTCTTTAGTCAATTAAATTATTTATATATTGAAGTTTTACTGCTTCTATTCCATTGATTGAATATGATTATTAATGGTTCGAGAACATCGAATGTGTTATAACACCTTTGGTTTTTTGTTTGGTTCTCAAAATTATTATTTGAATAAAAATTATAAGAAAGTAACTTTTGTTAAAATTATAGTTTTGAGGTTTAAAATAGAAAATCAATTATGTTATTAATAATTATAAGAATTGAATTGATTATGGGGTAAAAAACAAAAAGCACAACTTGTGGCGACGTGCTTTTAGGGGAAAGTCCGAAGGATATCAGCTTTTATTATAATAAGGCATAAGGCATTAACATCAGAGGAGATTGAATGTTTGATAGATAAGGATATGCTTGTATGAATTTCGTATCTAACAAATTAAACTAGCATGAAGGTCACTATCGCTGCAATCACGGGTAAGAAAACTCATAATCCATGCACGTTAAAACAATGTTTATTGCAATAATGTAATCTTGATAGAATAATGTAATTCTGGCATATGTCAACTTTGCGCATGTTTGGATGCACATGCCAAAATCAATTCTAACTATTTATATTGTTTAGTTTCTTATATCAAAATTAATTATAGTTTTAAAATTGATTTTAGTTAGAAGTGAAAATTTTTTACTTTTCAATTCTATCATAATTGATTTTGGGCATTACGTTATAAGGGTGCGTTTGTTTGAATTTTTAAAAAAAGTGATTATAAAATTTAAATCTTAAATATATAGAAAAATCTTTAAATTGATTTTTTTCAGAAGCTATTTTTTTCAGTTTCTCCAAAAAAGTTAAAAATAGATTTTTTTGAAAATCTGATTATTTTAAAAAAATTATCCAAATATATAAAAATTAATTTTGTCCAATGAAAAAAATGATCTTTTACCAAAAAAATCTTAAACAAATACATCCTAAATTATATATTTAAAAGTGATTTTGATCAATGCTATCCAAATATAAAGCGTTTTTCAAGTTAAATTATCAAATATAAATAATTTTATCTTAAAATCAATTATAACCAAATTAATTTTAATAAAATCAATTTTCTCTATAATTAATTCTACAAAATTAGAATTAAACACACTATTTATCTAAATTAAATACTTATATGTGCCGGTGGCCATTAATCTATGAACAAAAGTTCTCAACGTGTGGTTTCCCTTTTTTTTTTAATTATTATTTCACCTAAATATTATGGATTATCTCATACCTACAATTTAAATAATCATACAAATAAAAAAATTTGATTAGATATAGTATAAAAATTTAAATTTACATTGTCAATCCAACAAAATTAAATTCATATATTATACCAATGAAAATTTACGGGGACTCTGGAGTTTGTGCGCCCCTTGACCGCAATGCCCCCCATATTGCAACTCTCTTCTTCTTTTGGTCTTAGGCCCTTAATTGTTCATGGAGTTTCACACATGACTACAGCTTTGGGCTTATCATTGACGTGGAATTTTGAGTTAAAACTAATAAGAGCGAAGAGAAGGGAATTACCGATCTTAACATCTATGAAATAAAGATTGTATTAACGATGACTTAAGGTCAAGAAAAATCAAAAACAAAAAATTAAGAAAATGATGAATATGTTTACAAAATCGTCGACAGCAGGATTCGAACCTGCGCAGGCAAAGCCCAACAGATTTCGAGTCTGTCTCCTTAACCACTCGGACATATCGACGTAGATAATGAAGCTGCGCTTTCCAATATTACATAATTATGTGATAGGGCAAGATAAGATGAGGTTAGGCCGCTAAAATTCCCACCGACTAGTCTCATGCTATATATTTAATTTCGTCTGCCAACAAAGGTTATCAACTAAGAAAAATATCCTCCAATCTAGGTTGACAGCATTTGTTTAGTGGATCTGGTGTTTTTAAGGTAAGTTTGTTTCTAAAAACAAGAAAGTTAGGATACGTCTACTTTTACATTAATAAAGCACTAGTGCATTATATGTAGATATTAAATAAAAAACTCATTTTGATACCTGACAAAAATTTTAAGAGATAAATTAATCCTTCAATATTTGAAAATCCATGAATAATCCTTCATTATTAAAAAAACGAGATATATAAGCCCTTCCGTATATAAATTTTAAGAATTTTTTTATTATACGGATATATGTGGAGGAAATAATATGTCTCCCTTTTTTAATAGCAAGAGACTACCCGTGAATTTTTAAATTCTGAGAAACTAATTTATCCTCCGAAATTTTTGTTAGGAACTAAAATAGATATTTCGTTTAGATCTTAATACATGATTTAGAGGTAGATATATACTTATTTTTTTTAACTCGTTAAAAACTTGTTTTAGAGGAGCTTTTTCCTTGTGTAATAAAGTAATTAAAAAAAAACTGAGTTCAAAAAAATATAAGGTATATGCAACTCATAAAATTAAAAAATAAATGAATGTTTCCACTTAAAATTTTTCACAATTTATTAATTAGAATGAAAAAATTAGTTACTTAGGTTAATCTTAATTTTTTTACCATATTAATTTTATGTATCAAATATTAAGTAAGTTCATGAGTCATAGCAGCACTGAAACTATTCAACTGATGCGGATTAAAAGCTAATGATAATCTTATTTTGTTATCATTATATGAATTATTATTTCATCTATTAGCGAACTACAATAATAATTTAAACTTGAGGCACTCATTAAACAGTTCTGAGAAATACTAAAATAAAACAATGAATAGGATGAAAAGTCACACCATTTCTTAGAATTATCAAGCCAAATTATTATAGAATAAAATGGATAATTCACTCTATTCTTATTTTGTAAAATCATTATCTCGTGTACCAACAATTTCTAACACTTCTCATGTCTAACACCAACAATTTTTTGAAGTTCTAGAAGCTTCGATTTTGATGACTTATTGGACAACTCACTCCGAAGGGTCCTCACGAGATTATGCATCAGGACGAGAAGCACACCCCTATTCCTACACTACTCTCGGCAGATGAAGGACAGATGGCAGCATGCAATGCCGTGCAAAGGAATTTGATTTTATTTCCTCAGATCTGGCATATAACAGAGTATATATCCACCTTTATTCTCTTTGGGCAATGTTACAACTCTGTTCAATCTTTTATAGATAAATTACATTCAGTATAAGTATTTGATAGCTTATACTAACAAACCATGTTATGTGAAACTGAGTGATGCTACCGTAGGACATTATTATTATATATCCAGCAGGAGCTGAAAGAAAAGTGAACCGAAGAATTATCTTGGCACATTAACAGGGATTGAATCAACTAGCAAGGATTTGATTCTGCTCTTTGATCTATTGTCTGGTCGTCCATGCCCATCTCCATATTGGTATATGCATTGGGTAGTCCTGGCCATGTTCATAGCTACTCTTATGAAGGCTTTCGGGAACGTAGAGTCCATGACTAGGCATCTATTCATCTTCTGCCATGCTTTGTCAATCAGGGTTCTCAAGTACTTACGGGCATTTTCTTCTGAAACGCCGGTTTCTTGCATGCAGCATGTGATTGAATTTGTGGTTTCACCCCACAAAATCTCGTCCTGCATTGCAGAGAACAACAAGCACATTATTGTAACCAGTATAGATAAGTCCAATAATTGGATAAACTAACTAGAAAAATGTTTTGTGAAGTGTGAGCCCATATTTTAGACATCACCTTGGATATTTGTGGATCAGTATAGAAAGGAAAAGGTTGGAGGGCTATATCTTTTTATCAGAATCAAATTGCTAGAATGATATGAAATATCATTAACTTTTGAACGAATGGTGAATGAATAAATAGGTCCCATTTTCTAATTTATCCAACACTTCTTGTGATTTTTGTCAAATACACTGGTAAGATCATTTTTGTTGAATAACATTATCCATATAAAAATAACTAAGAATTTTAGTAATAATTCTAGAATATGTATAGGTTTGATGAGATGATTAAAAATGAATACGAGGTTCTTTGTTGGATTCAATAATTATTAACACGTGATTTTTCTAAGTATCAAAATGATGTCCACAAAAAATAGCATTCAAATAATAGTACTGAATATAATTAATTAATGGGCTGTGGCAAACAGAGCTGAGCATACCACTGATGTGGCTAAATCATTGCTAATCCTGAAAATGCTAGATGAAGAACGCAAGAGGTCATGGTAATTAGCCAGAGAATGAAGCGCTTGCTCTGTGATGTCTTGGTTGAGTAAGAAGTAGGAATGAACAAGCAAAACCCCCCCCTGAGGAGGAGAGCCAAGCATTTTCTAGGTACTCCTTGAATCCTGGGACAACTTTGTTGTAGCACCATTTTGCTTCTTGGAAGCAACACTTGCACAAATCACGCCACTGATAGACAATCAATTTAACACTTTAGTGACAGTAAATGTATACAGGAGTAGGAAAGCAAAAGAAAGCTTATTGGGTGAGAATTTCCTACTTTAGCCACATCAATCAATCTTTGACACCTTTAAGATTGTATGGATCTTACTAAAAACACACACGCATATATCTCTGTTGGCATGATTGTATACATATTAAACATTAATTTAGACATCTAAGACATAAAGTTTTATACATACAGCTTTTGTGAGATAGGGAAGGCACTGCACGCCCTGTTCTTTGAAGATGTCATAAGCCATCTGATTAACAGTGTTATAAAGCGCTAGGAAGCACAATGTCATGTAGTCTGGAAGAGTGTTTATGGCATTCACATCCCATCTGTAACACATGTATAAAATTTTATATTAAGTTAGAATAAAAAAATATATAACATCATCACTTGATGAGGAGAACAGACCTTTCAACAGCATCTGTGAAGAGCTCCAATTCATCTAGAGTACCGTAGACATCATAAACATCATCGAGGACGGTGATTAGAGCCACAACTTTAGTGAGTTGTTTACGGCAGTTAGTGAATTGGGGTTCAGGGACCATTCCCAGTGACCCAAAGAAGGATTCCATTAACCTATCTCGGGCAAAGCTTAGCTTGCTAGCCAGGCCAGTGTCCTTCCACCACCTATTTAACAACTTATTAAAGAGTAGTGTTAGAAGCACTCCACAAACAACAAACATGAGTCATTTGATCTTATCAGAAAGGTAAAAAGTGAAAGAAAGAAAAAAAAAAAAAAGGGTAACTTTGATGAAATAAGTGTGAGTTACTTTTTGGTTGCATATAAAAGTAATGGTAATGATATACAAACGCCAAAAAGTTTACGCTATTTTGTTATAAAAATCATTTATAGTATTATTTTAGATAATTGCGTGGGAAACATAAATCAATATTTGGTTTTGCCGGATTATTTCGGAAACAATTTTTTTTTCATTACAAATGCTGTTTTACTTCTTTAGCAACTTGTTAAGGTTAATAGACTAAAAGTCGTAGTTATTAATTTTTACACTATACATTTTTTTTTTCTTATAAGCTATAATTAATTTGAAGCTTTTTGACAAGATTCTACAAACATAACTAAAGTTGCCATTGTTTTCTTAGTCTTCACTCAGACTTATAAGCAAACAACTTTAGGAATTGTCAAATTTTCATTAATTGCAGGGTAAGGGGACCAAAAGATGCCACGGTCTCTCAAGGTTTTATTTTTCTTTTAAGAGATTAAGATACTTTAAATGAAGAATTTATCTTAAATTAGAAAAAAATGAGGTATTTATCTTTAAATCATTTGGTGTGCTTACACATAATATAATTTATTGATAAAAAAAACTCCCTTATTTTACAGAGATTCTCATTTTAAAAAATCCAAATCTTTTTTATAAATTTATCCATATATTAATTTATCATATATTCATATATATATATATATATATATATATATATATATATATGTCCTCTCTTATTAAATTTCTGGCTCCACTACTAATTAATTAGGTAATATTTTTTATTTGCATGTCATATTCATTTTTGGCAAAATTAATAACAAGGACTAATAATAAAGATTATTAAAGGAGGAGTACTAAATACATTAAAATTATAAAAAAGGACTTAATAAAAAATTATTTAAGAAGAAATACCAAATAATTTTAGCTAGCAGAGAATAATACCCTTAGTGAAAATAGGAACAACGTGAATGATTATCTCTTTTTATTGAACGGTCACTTGTTAGCAATAAGTGACTAATAAATTAACATATATAAAAAGTTACTAAATTCTTAATTAGAAATAAATTTGTTTTTGTATTTTGATTTTTATGAAGTGATTATCTATTACTACTGAGTGGTTAGCAATATAAATAAACATCATATTCTATACACGAAGTTAGTCAAGAATTTTTTAGTAGTTATATCTTTTTGTTGAGCGATTAGTTGTTACCACTAGATAACTAATAGTGTAAGTAAATTCTATTTGTTACATGAAGCTATGCATCAATACTTTAATAATTATTTCTTTTTATTGAAGGGCAATTTGTTATCATTAAATCGAAATTAAGGTTATATGCAAATATAAATAAGATTAGGAACAAATTCATGGACAATTATTTCTTTATATTGAGTGGTCATTTGTTAATATTAAGTGGCTAATAAATAAGCATCAGTTATAAAATACATTAAAAAAAAAAGAGAAGAGTGTAATCACAAAGTTAGAAGAATTAATAATAATGTGAAATATAATTAAAAATAAAACATAACATATTGTTTTTTCATCAATTGTCATATATTTATATATTTTCTAATATAATTAATATTTTATTAATTATAAAATTATTATTGTGATGGACAAAAAATTACGGTATAAAATCCTTAATTTTTTTTTGGGTTTGGGCCAGCTGTGAAAATTAGAGAAAAAAATATATTCTCATTGGCTATTGAGATTTATTTTAGAGCGGGCATTTGTTACTAGTAAGTGGCTGATGGTGTAAATAACATTCTTATCATTAAAGGTATTATTAATATTATCTAGTAGTTAAAATTATTTGGTCATTCTCCATAAAAATTTTTGTATATTAAATTCCGTTCAATAATTTTGATGTGTTTGGTTCTTTTCCTTAAATAGTCTTCATTAATGACCGTTCTTATTAATTTTCCCTTCATTCTAACAATAGATAATTATTGCCATTTCCATTTTTGTCAAATTCATCTGATCTGACCTTGTCATTTCTTGTAACTCTCCTTGATGTAATGACTGAACCATGTTGAAGTCCAGCTTAGCAAGTTCTAATAGCAAGCGATTGTGGGGTTCCTTTTTATCGTATGTCTCAATATGCCACCGTGCCTCTAGTCTGTACGGGCTTTGGTGATAAGGAAGACCCTCCAATACCCTCCTAACGTTTTCTGCCATTTTGGTCTCTGTACCTTCTTTTATTATGTTCATCAGATTTGCTCTTGAGAATGCCTTTGCCTTCCATAGACTTTCTCCCTCAAAGGTAAGGTGTGCTGCCTCATAGAGACTTAGCATTCCAGGCACATCATCGCTAATTTCAGCCTTGAAGTTTCCCTCATCATCTTTGAAGCTCTCAAACACATCTGCATCCACGGAATCATCTTATTGTAAGTGAAATTACTTTAAATTTGAGATGATGCAGCTGAGTTGTAACTAAAACGCAAAGTTTCTGACATTTAAGGTAAGTGTATTAGGGGAAGATTTACCGTCCATCACAAGAGGTAGGACATAGCCTCAGTAAGTGCTTTGCTACTTAGAAAGATAAAACTTACATTTAGTTTCTTCTAGTTCTCAAATTAAATAATAACATATAGATTTTTTAAGTTTGAAAAATAAAAAATTGCATGTCATCCTTTATTTTGGAAACTGAATAATATAAGGAATTGAAACTAAGTTTTTTCCCATCTTGAAATGTTATACAAAATTTTTGAGTCGACACAATTTGATTATGTCATTATACCATTAAGGCAACACTGCAAATTTGTAATGTATGGATTCATTAATTAATGCTTGAAATTAGACCTTGGGGGACATCAAAGCCATGTTGTCTAAGAATTCTGAAGAGGAGAGCAGTAGCATGCAGACTTTTCTGAGTCTCGACGTCTTCCAAATTTTCTGAAGAGAAAACAAAGCCAAGAGCACTCTTTATGTCCTTTTCGAACTTGTAGGACAACCCCAGCCGCTGGACGTCGTCAATCAATTCAAGAAAGCGTAGTGGCTCCATGTCCGTTCTATTATTGATCATGCATAGCACCTTCTCCTCTAGCTTTGTTGCTCTCTCCTGTAGTGTCTCGACCTGCGATTAGTGTAATGGATGCCCAAACCATAAGAAACACACTTTTTTTCGTTGGTATAAATATGACTGTTGAGAAAGAATGGTCGAGCGGATGGAAGACTAAGAGCTTAGGTTCTGTAGACAACTGAAACATGACTCCTTTATACCATATGAAGGGTTCTCTTATTTAGGCCTTCATAATTCATATGACAATTTTAGTCGTTAAAGTTGGAAGGCCAATTATTACAAGCGGTATATTAAACTAAACTCTTAAAATTCATTAACTCCCTTTGGAATTGTCCAACTTTGGTGGGGTCCGGCCCAACTGGACTTTGTAAGTTCGATCGTCCAATGACCAAATATTGGTCTAGTCCAAATTTGTACAAATATTTTTTTTTCCGAGGTTATTTTTATAGGTGCTTTGGCTTTGCATGTCTTCCATGCTCAAGAATTTGAAGGAAATTAAACAAATAAATGTTAAAAAAGATGCAATGTAATAAGAAACAAAACAAGGATTGTCAAGTGAGCACTGAAGTCTTTTTTTTTCCTTTGATCACCTTTTTTTCAAAACTCCATCATGGGTGTTGCTTTGGTATCCCAAAATAACATTCATCTTAATAAACAAGGATAACCCTGCTAATGTTTGTGCTAGAGTGCTCTTGTGAGGAGCTTTTATTTTCTTTTTTTTCCATATGTAAATCTAACATTTTCCAATGGAAAATGGAATGCAGAGAAGGAGCGAGAGAAGTTTTATGATTGTTGGATGCAAAAGGTAAAAAAATTGTGTTCTGAAATGGAAAAGATGAAGTAGTGATTGAAATTACAGTTGTATAACCTAGATAGGAGGAGAATTGGCCAGAATACAGACGGAGTCATCTACAATTCTACAAGTCAATTGATCGAACTATAAATAATGTCATCCAACCAATAGGAAAATTTATACAAAAAATAAAAACAGTCTTGCACAATATGCATAACAATATAATTTTTTTTTTTTGGTACATCCGCAACAATATAATTAAAGAGGTGAGTGGTGTCCAATTTTTTTTTTAATCCTCTTCAATATTAAATCAACCGTCATATTATTTATAAATTATGAGAACATTAAATAAAAATAATTTAAAAAATAAAAATAAGAGAAAAATTAAGTCTCACAGTAATATACATTACCACTTTATGTTATGAATCGTGATATCTTATGACCTATAATAATGTCTTAAAACTCATTACATCTATTAAATCAACGAAAAAACAATAAAGGGCAAGTGATAATAGGAAATAGGTAAAATAATAATTATCTTAACGTCGCCTCTCCTTACTGGCTAGTGGAATACATTACGTAAAAAATAAAAAATAAATAAAAAAATTTCTTCTCAAATACAATAAATTAATTTAAAAATATTATTTAAAAAAGGTAAAACAAGTCGTCCGAGCGTGACTGGATATATCCACATTCTGATTCGGAAGCTCATTCGAACCAATCATAGGTCAAGTTATGAGTTATTCAATCTAACCGACCAAAGTCTCGATCAAACTGATCTGTCTCGTACAACTGGGATTAAAATTCGAAAACAGTGAGATTGAACTTGAACAGATAAAAAGAAGTTCTATGGTTTATTTTTATAAAGATAAAAGTGTGAGACATAAAGTCCAAGAGAACACGTTAGCTGCTAAGAAACGAAGAGCTCGTTTGGATGAGTTTTTCTAAAAAATTATTTTTTTAAAAATAAAAGTTATTTTAAATTTCAATGTAAAATTAATTGATATTTAAATGTAATATTAAAATATCTTCTTTTATCTTTAAATATTTTTTTGTGTTATAAAAAAAATTTTAGAAGATGAAAATTGTAATTTTTCAAAAAAAATTATTTATATTTTTTTAATAATTCTACTTTTACTAAAAAATTTTGAATTTAATTTAAATATACTGACAGTGTAAAATAGTTTTACATTATCAGCCAATAAAAATAATAAAAAATATCAACTCATATAAATAACCACTAATTATAATAAGTGATCCACCATAATTTTTCATTTTCTCTTATTTCTATTTGGCTGACAAATGCTTTATTAATCACAACAAGATACCAATTAAACTCAAAAATTTTATCCAAATATATAAAAAAATATTAAAAATATTTTTTAATCATAATAATGGTACTCAAACAAACACATAGAGCATGTAAAAAAGAGGGAGCAAGTTCAAGAAGATGCCACCATTCTGCTACCATGTTGATGAACACATGGTATCCGAGTGGCACAAGTCAAAAAGAGGGTTAAAAAAAAATTTGAATTATATGCATAGTTATAGTTACCGAAGAATGGTTTTTCGGGGACTGGAGAAATTCGTAAGTCCATAGATTGGGCTGGTAATTTGCTGAACGCCTGTTTCCTGGTAATTGGTTGTCCTGTTTGCTCGCGGCACAAATGACATACCGAGAACGATGGAAGAATTTGACACTGGAAAGAGTTGTTCTAGCTACAATGCGCCTATGTGATCCAGCTAGTCTTTGTGTGGTACACCAGCGGTAGGGCAGGCATAACAGGTCACTGGCCATGGTATCACGCGCACTGTACTGCATGTTTTAATCTTCGAAATTGTGTGCCTCTTCATTTGTAAGCCTCAAGAAGAAGAAAAAAAAACAAGGCCATGTTAGGTAGATTCTTAGTTTGAATAATTAAGGCCAGTTTCTCTTCAATAATGTATTTGGTATTGGAGTAAAAAATGAGTGAAAAATTTTATAAATTAATTTCATGTGTTATTTTACAGAGCACATATATGATTAATTAAATAATAAAAAAATGCATCACAACAAACATTGAAAAAGCTAAATTAATTATTTCATTAGAAAAAAACTAACATAATAGTCCAAAAAGTTTTTTCTTCCACTTGAAATAATATCACAAAGTTTGAGAAGCCTAAATAATCAACATTAATAGAAACAAACACATGTACCGGAAAAACAATTTAAGGTTTGGAGCAACAGACAAAATGTAGAGGTGGCAAGCTATTTACCAGAAAAAAAAATAAAGAAAAATTATATGGCCCTCAGAAGCTATATTAATGGGAGATGCTCTCTCAGAAGCTATATGGCCCTCAGAATTTTGTCACGTATGATGTGCAAAAAATTCCAAATTGAAAGCGCTGGCGATCACAGCAAAGAAAAATTAAAAAAAAAAGATGATAATATATCCAATTATGCAATGACGTATAAATGAAATCGCAACCTAATGTTTCTGTAAATAAAAGACTAGGTGATGATAAATGTATCTTTGAAAAATTAGAAAATTTGAGCTCCCTTCTTTTTTCTTGGAAATCGAAGATAGTAGCAATAGAAATTATTTTTAGAAGATATTTTGAGAAGAGAAGGATGAAAGTCGAAAATAAAGCATCTTATATCAAGGTTTTGAAAATTAAATCAGACAATAAATTGGATAAGGCACTAATTCAAAGGTTTATTAATTTAATCGGAATTTAATTGAAATATAATAAAATATTTATATTCATATATAAATATGTATTTTTTATATGAATAATTAAACAATACAAAAGTGTATCACAATAAAAAAAACTAACATGATAATCTAGGAATTTTTTTTTCGCTAGAAATATCATCACAAAGTCTGAGAAACTTAATTAATCAACAATAAACCCTATACCCCACACCAAAAAAGAAAACAAGTATGTAATAATAAGAGTTATAATAGGTGAATTTATTATATATAGATATTATATTAATTCACAAATCACTTATTATTAGATAAAATATAAATTCAATTTAAATAAAATTAATATAATATTTCATACATAATAAGTTTATCAAATATTTTTTAATAACAAATATATAAAGCAGCCGAATTGGCTGAACAGTATTACCATCGGCTCAAGTTTAAGAAAGATAAAATCCCACCTCATACGTCTCTCTCCATTATCTTATCTCAAACTAGACTTCCATCCAATGTGGATGAGCATGTGGTGTGTACTAACAACTCACTGCCATCACCCACAGTCACCCAACCGCGTTTCTCACTTTCTCCATTTCTTTTTTTTTTTTTATTATTTTGGTGGTGGTGTTCCTTCATAAAAATTCTTTATAAAAATATAATTCTTTATAAAAAAATAATATAGTCGTCCCCTTATAAAAGGAATATTAAAGTAGCGTTCAAATTTTAAGGTTTGGAACAGCGGACAAAATGTAGAGGCGGCAAGCCATTTACCAGGGAAAAAAAATTGGAAACAACAGATTCAATCCTGGAGAAATTGACCTAAACTGCAGAGCACATAATGGCAGATGTTTTCTCAGATGCTATACGGCCCTCAGAATTTTGTCCGTATAATTTGCAAAAAAATCTAAATTGGAAGCGCTGGGATCACAAAAAAAAAAATGATGATGATCATATATTCAATTATACAATAACGTATAAATGAAATCGCTACTTAATTTTTCTGTAAATAAAAGACTATGTGATGATAAATATATCTTTCAAAAATTAGAAAACTTGAGCTTCCTTAATCACTAAATAATAAAGAATATTATTTTTAATGCAAATTAACAGCCACTATATGTTTAAGATAGAAGATTTTTAACAGAAATAAAAAATTATTTTAAATAAATATTTTCAATTAAAGAATTTTTTAAAATAAATAATTAATAAAATAATATATTGTTATAAAATATTTTTATTATCTTAGTGTTAGCTTTATAAGTATTTTACAACTCCCTTTATTTAAAAATAAAAAACATCTTTCCTTTTTTTTTCCCCTTCAAAATTCTCCATTCAAGCATTTTCTTAAAAAAGAATTAAAATACGGGTCATATTTCTAAGGATCATAGTCCACTATTCTCCTTGTGTGTGTCCATAGCTCCTTCTAAGCTATCAACATGTAACACATGTTATTCCAAGCCTGAACGTGCTCTTTTTCTGTATTTTTGTTTTCTTCGTTCGCTTGTGGATAAAACAAAGGCCAGTAATTAAATTTATTTTTTAATACATATTGCTGATGTTTCTACTTTGAAAAAACTGTTAGAGAGCCAGAATTCTTTTCTCAAAATTAAATTGTTAGAATTATATGGTATATTATTATTAACTCTTTAAAAAATAAATGGCCCTAATCATTTAAATTCATCTAACAACTCTCATAATTTTTGTGAATAATTTTGACAAATATTTTTTATCGAGCAGTAATTAGTAGAAGAATAAAATAATAAAATAATTCGTTAGCTCTCTTTCAACAAAAACCAAGTTACGTCAATAAAATAAATTTTGAATTTGTGACTTCATACAAAATATTTAAATTTTTCACCACTAATTATTTTGTAATGGCTTAATCATATGTGTAGATTGTTAGAGTCCTATATCGATCAATTTTTTTCCCATCCTGAAATTTGAAACCAAACGGTCGGATTGCTGTCAAGGATTCATGGTGCTCATAGATCTTGCGTTTTTCATTTTTTCAAGTAATTTGAATCTTTTTGGGGGCAATAGGAAGTACTGAAACGAAACGGGATTGCTGTCAAGGATTCATGGTGCTCATAGATCTGGCGTTTGTCAGTTATTCATCTAATATGAATCGTTTTGTGGCCAACGGGAAGTAGGTAGTTTATGTCTACATGGAAATACCATAGTTGCGTGATTAATGACTTGAATAAATGTAAAAGTTTATTTAAAAAAATTTGAAAACCGCGAAGCTACTATTATTTGTTGGTCCAACAGGTTGCATCAGACGGTGGGGTATTCCATAAGGCATTTCGATTGTGAATGAGGACAAATGAACATCACATGCGAAGGGGGTAAAAAGATAATTGAGAATTACATTTTGCAAATTTCTCTCTTCCGAGAGTGATCCCTAATTTGGAGAAAATTGAAATGGTGGACACTTAACAGATTATAGAAAAAGGACAGAATTCATTGTTAGAGTGAAAGGGGTACACGAAGACACATTTTTAGAGATTTTTTTTTTAATAATCAACTTCACATATAAGATACTTATAGAAAAATTATTAGAGTTTAAGAACCTTAATATTTTTTTTCCGATAATTAAAACGGCACATGAAGCTTCCACGCACGAGGGAACGAGCCGACATCAGAAAACATCAGCACATGACACGACTCATTAAGCAGTAGTAAGCTAAGAAAACGACAAAAAACACAACCTGTCACCAATAAACAGGGAAAGCCAGAATGAAGCAGCCAAAACCACGAGACAACATCATTCCACGAGTCAAGAATTCCTGTTGTGGAGCTTGCCCTAGCCCTGCGGATACTTAAAAAGAAAAATAATTTGCTTTGACTTATAGTATAATCCACATTAACTTCAATATTCTATATAATGATCAATGACTAGCTAATTAAATTTTCATAGGAAACACTAACTACGAGGTTTTAGGCAACTCAATAACATCTACTATCGACTATTATATTCTATTATCTATGTTATTATAATTGTTATTATTATATTTCTATTGTTATTATAATTGTTATTATTATATTTCAAAAGCATTACATGGGTAATTTTGACAAATGTCAAATAAAGAATAAAAACTTCTATAACACACTATCAAAAATTTATATAAAAGAAAATTATTTTGAGATTTTATTTTTATTTCTAATTAAAAGTGGTTAACCTACTATCACAGAAGATCCAATAGGAAATTATTACATTTTTATCTATTATCTCGATATTCTACACTATTAGCTTCTCTCTCAAATAATTTTACCAAGATTTCCTCCATTAATCCACTTTAAATACTCCATTAACTAATTTGTCTTATGTGATTTTTATCAGCCACAAAAATTTGGGTTTAATTTATTTTAAATTATTATTAAATGATATTCTTTTATTCAAAATGTTAATGCGAATTTTGTTTTTTAAAATTACTTTATTGTGAGACTAAAGAAATTTGAAGGGAAAACAAATTCAGGCCTTACTTAAAATTAAAAGTATATTTCTTAATTTTAATAAATCATTGTTATGATGCTAATTAAAGGGGATAGAGATAAAAGTGGAATATTTTTTCTCTTTAGTTGTTTTATCCTTAATAAAAATTTATAAATAAATTATTATAAAATGTATAATACTTTCAATAATAAGTTGTTATAGAGAACAAATTTACGCTTTCAAATATTGTGATATTAAATGATGTGATGGAATGTGGGAAAGTATATGAATTTTTTCTTTTAATTCTTGATTTTCATTTAAATTTTGTAGGAATATATATATTCATTCTATTCAGTTGGGATTTAACAAATTGTTAATTAAGGGTTGACTAAAGAGATAGAAAGAATAATGGAATGAATTTTTTTTAGTAAGGGGGAGGAATAGGGAAAATGAATTGATTTTTTTCAATTGTTCAATTCTCACTTTAAAATTGGAAAAAAAAAGACCTATTAAACAAATTATGCTATCAATAATGAGATGATATATAAAATGAATTTATACACTTTTTTAATTTAACTTATTTTTTCAACCATAATTTCTTATTTATACTTTTTATTTCTAAAGTTATTTCATCTTAAACTAATTGTACACATAAAAATGTTTTATGTAATATTCCATAAAGTTGTACACTTTATTGTAAAATATATATAATTATTTGTATTATTATACATATGTTTAAAAATTTTATATAAAATATAATTAAATTATGGTTAGGTTTAAAAATCAAATTTTTATATAAATTATGAAAATAAGGTTTATTGAATCTCTATGTAAGAATTATTAAATAAATATCATGAATATATTTCAGTTTAGTTTTAACCAAAAACATAAAGGGGGTGAGAAAAGCATCAATTTTTTTATTTTATTTATTGAATTCCCCTTAAATATTGTAAGAATATATTCTAAGTTAAATTTTAAAATTTTTAAATTGTATATATTCTCTTCATTTTAATTTAATAAATCACATATAATATAAAATAAAACAATATCATAACAAATTTCTTTTTAAAATTATCATAATATGACTCTCATTATATAAATATGAAAAAATTTGGATATTTATAAAAAAATTGAACTACCTTTATATAATATTCTTAAAAATTTATATGTATTAATTTAAATTTTTTTATAACCTATGCATTGTACACGTCAAAAACAATAGTGATATAAAATACCTAAAACATTCGAACTTAATAACTGTCAATGGTTTTTACTCACTCTTAAGCTACTTGATTCACATTTTGTCATATATATTCCTTCTATTTTATCACTAATTTCTTTTATTATATAAGTATCATTGTCTTAAATAAAATTTTAATATAAACAATATTACTTATTAATTTTTATTTATTATAAATTGGTAATAATTATAAGGTGTAATGAACATCTTTAGCATCTTGCGTGAAAATCACCCATTTTAGGTATCAATATTAATAAAAAAATTGTTCTATATTTATTTTTTTTATGCAAACATCATTATTTTAAATAAAATTTTAATATAAACATATATATATATATATATATTAATTTATTAATTTTTATTTATTATAAATTGATAATAATTATAAGGTAGATAAGTCACTACTCATATAATGAGCGATTCACATTAATGTGATTTGCAATAAGCAAAACTTATACTATCAACAGTTTTAATTAGCAAATATCATGAGATATGCAAAAAGAAAAATAAAAATAAATAAAATATGATTGATCAATATGAATAGCTAAAAACTTAGGCAGAAAACCAATTGCTTCTCGTAAAGCTACATCAATATTTCCATTCATGCATAAACTCTCTTTTATATATATAAACTAGAATTTTTGGACTTGTACAACACACAGGATAAAAAACTTTTGACAAATATAAAAAAAAAAAACTTTTGTGAAACTTTTGGCAAATATAAAAACTTTACAATAAATAAATTATATATAAAAATTACATAATTTGATTTGAAACTAATAAAATGATTGATAAATATAAAATTGGGAAAAATACACTATTTTGAATTAATATAAATTTATTTAAATTAATTTAATCAATTTTTTGTGATTGAAATGAAACCATATAGAGAATTTGAGTAGTGGATTATTTAAGAAGGGTTAGTAGAGGAAAAAATCAAGTATTTATGTGTATTGTAAGTTAAATTTTGGAATTAAATTTTCTTTTTTAAAATTTTAATTTGAAATATTTCCTCTATTAGTAAGCTGAAGAAAGTAGCATAGATTAAAATTGATATGAAGCTAACACATATCATAAGTTTTTATGTTTTGAGTCTTGTTTATTTATAGTATAGATATAAATTACATTCATGTTGATGGAGATAAACAATATTCATGTCAAATAACAATGCTTTGAGTTTTAATTTTAATATTAACCTAAAATGAGATTTATGTCTTCATTCATATTTTTAGGCAATGGAGATAAATCATAAAATGATTGGTGGATAAGATTGGGGAAAAAAATTGGGGAAAAAAATTGGTGCGAAATAAGAAAAAAGTAGTAAGAAGAAATAAAATAAAATAAGTGAAATCTTAAATAAAATAAAATTTATTTAAAATTGGTTTTCTGTTAGTTCTAGTTGTTGGCCAAAATTAATTTAAGTAAAAAATAAATTTAAAATATTTAAATAATAATTAAATAATATTTATTAAAAACTAGATTCTATTGTGCCTAAATATCCGATTTTTGATGTTTGCCAGTATCCCCCCTTGAGGGTCACATAACGATCAAACTTCCGGTACTAGTTAAAGTATATGGTCCTTTTCCTTGAACAATTTTTGTTATGTCTTTATTATTAATTTTAATGTATTGTGTTACTTAAAATTAAGGTCATTACTCAATTACTATTGATTTCCCCTCTTCTTTTGGCAGCTGACTTGCCGCGCCGCAAAGTTTCCGCCGAACCCTCCCCACCTAGCTAGAAGCTTAGAACTTGTGGGTACCTATGGACATTTTAATAAATTGATGTGCTTACCTGCAATATCAGGAACTATTACAACAGAACACGTGATGAATTAGTTACAAGCGTAAGCAACCCAGAAAGGTTCATTTCTGATTCGGGCTTCTCTAGCTGTGGTCTCAGGCCCAATTTCCTGAGCATTTGTCTCATCAAGTGAAGATTGGGCCACCAAATAAACATTCCCCTCGGATAATTCCTCCTCTCGTATCACTCTTCTTTTATTAAGTTCATGAGATTTCGACCGAAAAAAAAGGTTCATGAGATGTGTTCTTCAAAAGTGAGGAAAAAATGCAAGAGATGGGCATTGATGGGAAGCGGTGGACTCTTCTTACCATGAGGAAAAAGGTCGGAGGCTTAGGATTTAAGGACTTTTACAACATGAATTTAGCTTTTCTTGCTAAATAAGCTTGGAGGTTGTTGACTTCTCCGGATGCTTTATGGGCAAAGTTCCTAAAGGATATTTATTTCCCTTGTGAAGATTTCTTAAAAATTAAAAATAGGAGAGGTGCTTCATAGATTTGGGATAGGATTCTTCAAGGAAGGGAATTGTTAATTAAAGGTGGATAGTGGATTGGGTGATGGTAAATCTGTTAGTTGTGGAAGGATAAATGATAACCTAATTTGCTTGAGCTTTTTCAGATGAGTCATAACCCTGACATGCTGGTAAGTGATTTGATTGATGATGCCAATGACCAACGGGATCCAACAAGGATCAGATCTCTACTCCCTCCCCACATAGCTATTAAAGTTCAACAAGTTTTGATAAGCATTACAAGGGTTACGAATAAGTTCTTATGGCTGCACACTACTGATGGTAGCTATACTGTCAAGTTAGGATATTTTGCAACTAAACAAGTACATGACAGATCTCAAGATTATCCAACCACATCAGCAGCACAGAGTCAACTACTATGGAAATTAATTTGGAACATCTCATGTGATATAATATTGATACATTAAATAGATAATATTAAATATGTATTACATAAGTGATATAAACATAAAAATCGTATTTTAAGGTGATACTAAACACATATCAATAGGTGATAGAGATGATGAAATTGATGAGGTGGTATACTATGGTGAATTTGATTTCCCTTCAAGAATTTTATCACTCATATCAATCAATCAAAATTTATTTGCTTTTTAAATTTTTTCAATGCATATCATAAGTAAAAGTGGATTCTTCTTTGAGAAGTTTTGTCTTTTTGTTGCATTTGATTTTCTTCCAAAAATTTCACCACCCATATCAACCAATCAAAATTTATTTGCTTTTTAATTTTTTTAATGCATATCATAAGTAAAAGTGGATTCTTCTTTGAGAAGTTTTGCCTTTTTCAAAATTTGATTTCTTTTCAAAAATTTCATCGCCCATATCAACCAATCAAAATTATTCTTGTTGTTTTTCTTTTTTAATGTATATCATAATTAAAAGTAGATTCTTCCTTGAGATATGTATATAAGTATAATTATAATTAATATTTTCTGTTATTTTTAACATTAGATGATTACCATGATTTAATGCCTAAAAAAAAAAAATAGAAAGCATTATTCAATAAATTCTTATGAAAATATTTTATAAATTTGTTTTTAACTAATCTTGATACATTAAATAAGTAATATTAAACACGTTTTGTATGGGTGATGTAAACATAGAAATTGCACTTTAAGATAATACTAAACACATATTAACGGGTGTTGCAAACATATAATTGTATAGACAATAATCAATATACATTATAATTATTGGCAATTAAAAACAAACTTCAAATTAAATATTTGTACTCTGAAACTATAACACACTCTAAAGTTATATTAATTCAATTTTTTAATTAGCGATTTCAATTATTATTAATTATTTATTTTAACCTTACAACACTCAAATTGTAAATTTGTATCATATATTAATATCTATAAGATTAGATAATTGAAAGTTTAATATGTAATATTATTAATGTTTTTATTGATAAAAAAATGTCATAGATTTAATGGCTCAAAAAGCATGGGATGAAAAATTTTATTAATTCTTCAAAATTTACTCATGGATTGAAATTTTATAATATCTTTAAATAAATTAAGAAATTTTAATGACACAAAAATAGTTATGAATTGGTTTTCTAACTAAGATTGATACCTCAAATAGGTAATACTAAGCATGTATTGCACGAACAATATAAACATGAAAATTACATTTTGAGGTGATACTAAACATATATTACATGAGTGATACAAATATATAAATCATGCTGACAATGATCAATATAAATTATAATTATTAGCAATTAAAACCAAATTTAAAATTAAGCATTTAAATTATAAAGTTTACAGCACACTTTAAAGTTATGTTAATTCAATTTTCTTTTAATCAGCAACAAAAATTAGGCTTAAATTGTAAATCTATGTCATGTATTTATGTCTATAATTTATAAGATTAGATATTTGAAGTTTTAATATGTAATATTATTTATTTTTTGCTAATAAAAAAGTTATAGGTTTAATAGTTTGAAAAGCGAGGATAAAAAAATTTATAAGTTCTTGAAAACTTACTTATAGATTGAAATTTCATAAGATCTTTAAATAATCTAAGAAATTTTAATGGTGCAAAAAGTAGTCATAGATTAGTTTTTCTAACTAATATTGATATATTAAATAAGCGATACAAAATATATATTGCAAACATAAAAATTGCCTTTTAAGGTAACACTAAATATATATATTATAAGTGTAATGCAAACATATAAATCGCATAAATAGTGATTAATATATACTATATTTATTAATTAAAATCAAATTTCAAATTAAATATTTAAACTCTAAAACTTATAGCTAACTCTAAAGTTGTTAATTCGATTTTTTAATTACTAATTTAAATTTCTACTATTAATTTTTCTAGTCTACTCATGATATAAACTATTTTTAATAGATTTATTATTTCAACTTATTAGAGATTAGACTTATCAATTGTATTGCAATGAACCTGCTTTTACAATAAGATAATTTATTTATTAAAATTTTCATTAAACACAATATCTTTCATAAACTAATGTTAGAAATTAAATTAAAATTTGATTTTAAGATTCATATAGTTTTATAATTTATGAAAAATATTATTTATCAAATTTATCTACTTTTTAGGATCATAATCATATTATACAAAATAAGTACAAATAATGGTTATATGTTTAAATTGATCCAATATTTGAGTTATGTAAACCTTTTTATCTTTAGATTGTGTAACATTCCCATGCATTGCGTGGATAAATTTATTAGTACTAAAATAAAACAATGTATAGGTTGAAAACTCACACCATATCTTAGAATTTTCAAGCTAAATTATAGAATAAAAAGGACAATTCACTCTATTCTCATTTTATAAAATCATTATCTCGTGTACCGACAATTTTTTGCAAGGTCTAGAAGCTTTAGTTTTGATGATTTATTGGACAAGGCACTCCTAAGGGTCCTCACGAGACTACTGAAGAAGCAAATTTAAACCTAGTATGATAGTGCTCTTCGAAGGGATACTTTGACTTATGAAAAGCATAAGTCAATTTTTTTTATTTGGTAAACCGAAAAACTGGGGTGCTTTTGCTTTCGGGTTTTGAGAGCTAGGGGTACTCTCGAGAGCCGTTATAAGATACTTTTCAGAGCTGATTTATGCTCTTCAAAATTTAAAAGACTAATATAATCTTATTTTATTTAATAATATTAAAAATAGAAATTATTTTTTTAGTATTTATAACTATTATAGTCATTTTAGGTATTAAGAGCAATTTTATCAAATACTATTTTTGTGACTTTTGTTTATTGAGAATATTTTTTATATTATTTTACCAAACGATACTACTATAATTTTTTGGGAGTAGGTTTTAAAGAGCCAAGAGAGCTCAACAGCTTTTAAAAAGTTACAGCAATACCAAACCAAGCCTTATTTCTACACTACTCTTGACAGATGAAGGACAGATGGCAGCATGCAATGCCGTGCAAAGGAATTTGATTTTATTTCCTCAGATCTGGCTAATAACAGAAAGTATATACCCACCTTTATTCTCTTTGGGTAGTGTTACAACTCTTTTCAATCTTTTATTGATAAATTACATTCAGTACAGCTATGTGATAACTTATACTAATAAACCATGTTATGTGAAACTGAGTGGTGCTACCGTAGCATATTATTATTATATATCCAGAGGGAACTGAAAGAAAAGCGAACCGAAGAATTATCTTGGCACCTTAACAGGAATTGAATCAACCAGCAAGGATTTGATTCTGCTCTTTGATCTATTGTCTGGTCGTCCATGCCCATCTCCATGTTGGTATGTGCATTGGGCAATCCTGGCCATGTTCATAGCAACTCCTATGAAGGCTTTGGGGAATGTAGAGTCCATGACTAGGCATCTATTCATCTTCTGCCATGCTTTGTCAATCAGGGATCTCAAGTACTTACGGGCATTTTCTTCTGAAACGCCGGTTTCTTGCATGTAGCATGTGATTGAATTTGTGGTTTCACCCCACTCCATCTCGTCCTGCATTGCAGAGAACAACAAGCACATTATTGTAATCAGTATAGATAAGCCCAATAATTGGATAAATTAACTAGAAAAATGTTTTGTGAAGCGTGAATCCATATTTTAGTCATCACCTTGGATATTTGTGAATCAATATAGAAAGGAAAAAGTTGGAGAGCTATAACTTTTTATTAGAATCAAATTGCTAGAATGATATGAGATGTCACTTTTGAATGAATGAATAAATAGGCCCCATTTTCTAATTTTATCCAATGCCTCTCATGATTTTTGTTAAATATAAAATACATTGGTAAGATCATTCTGGCTGAATAGTATTGTTCATATAAAAATAGCTAGGAATTTTAGTAATAGCTCTAGAAGATGTAGTAGGTTTGATGAGATGAAAAATAATGAATACGAAGTTCTCTATTGGATTCAACAATTATTAACATGTCATTTTTCTAAGTATCAAAATGATGTCCACAAAAAATAGCATTCAAATAATAGTACTGAATTAATTAATGGGTTGTGGCAAACAGAGCTGAGCATACCGCTGATGTGGCTAAATCGTTGCTAATCCTGAAAACGCTGGATGAAGAACGCAAGAGGTCGTGGTAATTAGCAAGAGAATGAAGCGCTTGCTCTGTGATGTCTTGGTTGATTAAGAAGTAGGAATGAACAAGGAAAACCCCGCCTGAGGAGGAGAGCCAAGCATTTTCTAGGTACTCCTTGAATCCTGGGACAACTTTGTTGTTGCTCCATTTTGCTTCTTGGAAGAAACACTTGCACAAATCACACCACTGATAGACAATCAGTTTAACACTTTAGAGACAGTAAATGTATATAGGAACAGGAAACCAAATGAGAGCTTATTGGGTGAGAATTTCCTACTTCAGACATATCAATCAATCTTTGACACCTTTAAGATTTTATAGATCTTACTAAAAACACACGCATATATCTCTATTGTATACATATTAAACATTAATTTAGACATCTAAAACATAAAATTTTATACATACAGCTTTTGTGAGCTAGGGAAGGCACTTCACGCCCTGTTCTTTGAAGATGTCATAAACCATCTCATTAACAGTGTTACAAAGCGCTAGGAAGCACAATGTCATGTAGTCTGGAAGAGTGTTTATGGCATTCACATCCCATCAGTAACAAATGCATAAAATTTTATATTTAGAATAATAAAATATATAACATCATCACTTGATGAGTAGAACAAACCTCTCAACAGCATCTGTGAAGAGCTCCAATTCATCTAGAGTACCGTAGCCATCATAAACATCATCGAGGACGGTGATTAGAGCCGCAACTTTAGTGAGTTGTTTACGGCAGTTAGTGAATTGGGGTTCGGGGACCATTCCCAGTGACCAAAAGAAGGATTCCATTAACCTATCTCGGGCAAAGCTTAGCTTGGTAGCCAGGCCAATGTCCTTCCACCACCTATTTAACAATGTATTAAAGAGTAGTGTTAGAAGCACTTCACAAACAACAAACATGAGTCATTTGATTTTATCATGAAAGGTAAAAAGTGTAAGGAAAAAAAAAAAAAGAGTAACTGAGGTACTTTTTGGTTGCATATAAAAATAATGGTAATGTTATAAACACGTCAAAAAGTTTACGCTATTTTGTTATAAAAATCATTTAATAGTATTATTTCAGAGAATTGCGTGGGAAATATAAATCAATATTTGGTTTTGCTGGATTATTTGGGAAACAATTTTTTTCATTATAAATGCTGTTTTACTTCTTTAGCAACATGTTAAGGTTAATAGACTAAAAGTCGTAGTTATTAATTTTTACACTATACATTTTTTTCTTATAAGCTATAATTAATTTGAGGCTTTTTGACAAGATTCTACTACAAACATAACTAAAGTATCGCCATTGTTTTCTTAGTCTTCACTCAGACTTATCAGGAAACAACTTTAGTAATTGCCAAATTTTCATTAATTGCAGGGCAAGGGGACCAAAAGATGCTACGGTCTCTCAACGTGTTATTTTTCTTTTAAGAGATTAGGATCCTCTAAATGAAGAACTTATCTAAAATGAGAAAACGATTGAGGTATTTATCTTTAAATTATTTGGTGGGCATACATATAATATAATTTATTGATAAAAAAAAACACTCCTTATTTTAGAGAGATTCTCATTTTAGAAAATCCAAATCTTCTTTATAAATTTATCCATATATTAATTTATTGGGTTTTATAAAAAAATAAAAATAAATAAAAGTAAAAACTATATATATATATATATTGCCTCTTTCATTAAATTTCTGGCTCCACTACTAATTAATTAGGTACTATTTTTTTATTTGCATATCATATTCCATTTTGGAAAAATTAATAACAAGGACTAATAATAAAGATTATTTAAGGAGGAGTACTAAATACATTAAAATTATAAAAAGGACTTAATAAAAAATTATTTAAGAAGAAATACGAAATAATTTTAGCTAGTAGACAATAATACTGTTAGTGAAAATAGGAACAACCTGAATGATTATTTCTTTTTATTGAACAGTCACTCGTTAACAAATAAGTTACTGACAAATTAACATATATAAAAAGTTAATAAATTTGTGATTGGATTTTGATTTTTATGAAGTGATCATCTATTACTACTGAGTGATTAACAATATAAATAAACACCATATTCTATACACGAAGTCACGAAGTTAGTCAAGAGTTTTTGAGTGGTTATTTCTAGAGATTAGTTGTTACCACTAGATAACTAACAGTGAAAGGAAATTCTATTTGTCACATGAAGCTACGCAACAATTCTTTAATAATTATTTCTTTTTATTGAAGGGCAATTTGTTATCATTAAATCACTATTAGTGAAGTTAAGGTTATATGTAAATATAAATAAAATTAGGAACAAATTCATGGACAATTGTTTCTTTACATTGAGTGATCATTTGTTAATATTAAGTGGCTAATAAATAAGCTTCAGTTATAAAATACATGAATAAAAAAAAAAAAGAGGAGAGTGTAATCACCAAGTTGGAAGAATTAATTATGTGAAATATAATTAAAAATAAAACATAACATATTGTTTTTTCATCAATTGTCATATATTTATATATTTTCTAATATAATTAATATTTTGTTAATTATAAAATTATTATTGTGATGCACAAAAAATTACGGTCTAAAATCCTTGATTTTTTTTTTTGTTTTGGGCCAGCTGTGAAAATTAGAAAAAAAAAATTGTTATTTGCTATTGTGATTTATTTTCGAGCTGTCATTTGTTACTAGTAAGTGGCTGATGGTGTAAATAACATTCTTATCATCAAAGGTATTACTAATATTATCTAGTAGTTAAAATTATTTGGTCATTCAGCATAAAAAATTTTGTATATTAAATTCCTTTTAATAATTTTGATGTGTTTGGTCCTTTTCCTTAAATAGTCTTCATTAATGACCGTTCTTATTCATTTTCCCTTCATTCTAACAATGGATAACTATTGGTATTTCCATTTTTGTCAAATTCATCTTATCTGACCTTGTCATTTCTTGTAGTTCTCGTTGGTGTAATGACTGAACCATGTTGAAGTCCAGCTTAGCATAGCAAGCGATTGTGGGGTTCCTTTTTGTCGTATGTGTCAATATGCCACCGTGCCTCTAGTCTGTACGGGCTTTGGTGATAAGGTAGACCCTCCAATACCCTCCTAACGTTTTCTGCCACTTTGGTCTCTGTCCCTTCTTTTATTATGTTCATCAGATTTGCTCTTGAGAATGCCTTTGCCTCCCATAGACTTTCTTCCTCAAAGGTAAGGTGTGCTGCCTCATAGAGACTCAGCATTCCCTGCACATCATCGCTAATTTCATCCTTGAAATTTCCCTCATCATCTTTGAAGCTCTGAAACACATCTGCATTCACGCACGGAATCATCTTAATGTAAGTGAAATTACTTTAAATTTGAGATGATGCAGCTGAGTTGTAACTAAAGCACAAAGCTTCTGACATTTAAGGTTTAGGGAATATTTACTGTCCATCACATGGGGTAGGACAAAGCCTCAGTAAGTGCTTTGCTACTGAGAAAGATCAAACTTACATTTAGTTTCTTCTAGTTCTCAAATTAAATAATAACATATAGATTTTTTAAGTTTGAAAAAAAAAAATCGCATGTCATCCTTTTATTTTGAAAACTGAATAATATAAGGGAGTGAAACTAAGTTTTGTGCCATCTTGAAATGTTACACAAAATTTTTGAGTCGAACACAATTTGATTATGTCATTATACCATTGAGTCAACACTGCAAATATGTAATGTAGGGATTCATTAATTAATGCTGGAAATTAGACCTTGGGGGACGTCAAAGCCATGTTGTCTAAGAATTCTGAAGAGGAGAGCAGTTGCATGCAGACTTCTCTGAGTCTCGACGTCTTCCAAATTTTCTGAAGAAAAAACAAAGCCAAGAGCACTATTTATGTCCTTTTCGAACTTGTAGGACAGCCCCAACCGCTGGATGTCGTCAATCAACTCAAGAAAGCGTAGTGGCTCCACGTCTATTCTATTATTGATCATGCATCGCACCTTCTTCTCTAGCTTTGTTACTCTCTCCTGTAGTGTCTCGACCTGCGATTAGTGTAATGGATGCTAGTCACTTTTTTTTTGGGGGGGTATTAATATGACTAGGACTGAGGAAGAATGGCTGAGCGGATGAAAGACTAAGAGCTTAGGTACTATAGACTAACTGAAGCATTGCTACTTTATTTCTCTTATTTAGGCCTTCATAATTCATATGAAAATTTCTGTCGTTAAAGTTGGATGGCCAATTATTACAAGCAGTATATTAAACTCTTAAAATTCATTAACTTCCTTTGGAATCGTTCAACTTTTGTGAGGTTCAGCCTAACTGGACTTTGTACGTTCGATCGTCCAATGACCAAATATTGGTCTAGTCCAAATTTGTATGAATCTTTTTTTTTTTCGAAGTTAATTTTATAGGTGATTTGGCTTTGCATATCTTCCACGCTCAAGAATTTGAAGGAAATTAAACTAATAAAATTTAAAAAAGATGCAAAGTAATAAGAAACAAAACAAGGATTGTCAAGTGAGCACTAAAGTTTTCTTTTCTCTTTGATTACCTTTTTTTCAAAACTCCATCGTGGGCGTTGCTTTGGTATCCCAAAATATGTGTTAAAATAACGTTCATCTTAATAAACAAGGATAACCCCGCTAATGTTTGTGCTAGTGTGCTCTTGTGAGAAGCTTTTAATTTTTTTCCATATGTAAATATAACATTTTCCAATGGAAAAAGGAATGCGGAGAGAGAGAGAGAGAGAGAGAAGTTTTATGATTGTTGGATGCAAAAGTGAAAAAAAAAGATGTATTCTGAAATGGAAAGGACGAAGTAGTGACTGGAATTACAATTGTGTAACCAGAATAGGAGGAGAATTGGTTAAAATACAGACGGAGTCATCTACAATTCTACAAATCAATTGATCGAACTATAAATAATGTCATCCAATCAATAGGAAAATTTATACAAAAAACAAAAACAATTTTGCACAATATCCATAACAATATAATTTTTTTGGGTACATCCACAACAATATAATTAAAGAGGTGGGTGATGTCCAATTTTTTTTTTCTTAAAATGTCCTCTTCAATCATTAAATCAGCAGTCATATTATTTATATATTATGAGAACATTAAATAAAAATAATTTAAAAATAAAAATAAAAGAAATATTAAGTCTCACAATAATATACATTACCACTTTATGTTATGAATCGTGATATCTTATGACCTATAAATAATAATGTCTTACAACTGATTACATCTATTAAATCAACGAAAAACCAATAAAGGGTAAGTAATAATAGGAAATAGGTAAAATGATAATTATCTTAATATCGCCTCTCCTTACTGACTAGTGGAATACATTACATAAAAAAAAAAAATCTTTTCAAATACAATAAATTAATTTAAAATAATAAAAAAAAAAAGTAAAACAAGTTATCCGAGCGTGACTAGATATATCCACCATCTGATTCAGAAGCTCATCCGAACCGGTCATAGGTCAAGTTATGAGTTATTCAATCTAACCAACCAAAATCTCAATCAAACTGATCTGTCTTGTAAAACTGGGATTAAATTTCGAAAACAGTGAGATTGAACTTGAAGATACAAAAAGAGGTTCTAGGGTTTATTTTTAAAAAAGATAAAGTGTAAGACATAGAAGTCCAAAAGAACACTTTAGCTTCTAAGAAACAAAGTGCTTGTTTGGATGAGATTATTTAAAAAGATTTTTTTAAAAAAATTATCCTTCTATAAAAGATTTTTTGAAAAAGTAAAAGTTATTTTAAATGTAAAAGTTATTTATATAAAATTTATTTTATAAAATTAATTTATATTTGAATGTAATATTAAAATATCTTCTTCTATTCTTAAATATATTTTTTATATTATAAATTTTTTTTCTAAAAAATAAAAATTATAACTTCTCAAAAAAGATTATTTTGTATTTTTTCTAGTGATTATACTTTTATTAAAAAATTTTACCCAAATATATAAAAAAAAATATCAAAAATACTTTTTTTATCAAAATAAATGGCATCCAAACAAGTACAAAGAGTATGTCAGAGAGAGAGCAAGTCCAAGATGATGCCACCATTCTGCTACCATGTTGATGAGCACACGGCATTCGAGTGGCACAAGTCAAAAAAAGAAGGGAAAAAGAAGTTGAATTATATGCATAGTTATAGTTACCGAAGGATGGTTTTCCTGGGACTGGAGAAATTCATAAGTCCATAGATTGGGCTGGTAATTTGCTGAACGCCTATTTCCTGTTAATTGGTTGTCCTGTTTGCCCGTGGCACAAATGACCTGCGAAGAACGATGGAGGAATTTGGCACTGGCAAGAGTTGTTCTGTCTCCAATGTACCTATGTGATCCGGCTAGTCTTTGTGTGGTACACAAGCAGTAGGGCAGGCATAACAGGTCGCTGGCCATGGTATCACGCGCACTATATTGCATGTTTTAGTTTTGGAAAGTGCGTGCCTCTTCATTTATAAGCCTCAAGAAGAAGGAAAAAACAAGGCCATGTTAGGCAGATTTTTGGTTTGAATAATTAAGGTGAGTTTCTCTTTAATAGTGTGTTTGGTATTGGAGTAAAAAATGGATGAAAAATTTCATAAATTAGTTTTATGTATAATTTTATATATAGAGCTTATTTATCAAAATTTCCACCCTATGTTTTCTCTCAAACTAAACACATTCTAAGTTGAGAATGTTAGAGCTACTTATTCTTAAATTAATAAAGCACGTATGCTTCTTAGTCGGAACAATATAAGGGTAGAAATTCTATAAAGACCAAAAATAAAACATATAGTTATCATAATCATAATATATTAAATAATTTAAAGGTAAATACTTCCTCACTTTTTTTTAAAGTTAAAATCACTTTAGCTAAATATTTTTTTCCTATTTTTTAAAATGGTTAATATCATATTATTAATTCTTGAAAAGATATCATTTTTTTTTCTTTATTCTCTCTTGTTTTGATCCTCCCTTTTGTGTGTGTCATTGAGGGGTTACTTTTTTAGTATCTTTCTTAGGGATGTTTGATACACAAATATTTTTTATATTTCCAAGAATGTAACCTGGAAATGTAAGATTCTTATATTTGATATGTGGTTTGAAAAAAATTCTTAGATAAGTTATCTTCCAAAAAAATGAAAATTGATTCATTTTTATTTCCATCCCCATAGGAATATTAGCATCCCATGGAAAAGGAATGATTCTGCAAAAGTAAAAAGAAAAGATTACCCTCATTATTAACTACTACTACCACCACCACCATCAGCCTGCCACTAACACTATCAACTGTCCAACCGTTATTTTGTCAAGGATTTTTTGAAAAAATGTATAATCCCTAGAATATCGATATCAACTAAACACATAAATGGTTCAATCTTAAGTATAATTTGCAATATTTTGGGGAATTTAGTTTGCATACCAAATGTGAATGTCATATCTGCAAAAGCTATTTCTGAGAATAGCATCTTCCCATGTATAAAAAATTATTTTGCATACCAAACATCCCCTTAGTTCCTTTTTTGGTGACAATCCCAACATTTTTTTTCGTTACTTATATTTTCTTTATTTAATTAATGATTCCGATCTAACATTAGATTTTAATTAAGCATAATTGTCTAGACTTGTGCTGCTCCTCTCAATGGCATGCCTTGCATTTTTGTGTCTATTGTTTCTTTCATGGTTATTTTGGTTCCCCTTCTAAGTGGTTCTTTCTTGATAATATTGCAAATATTGAAAATTTTTAGATATATTTTAAATGGATATTTAATACTTTCTTCAAACTATAGCATTTTCATATTAATATTTAATACCCAAGATGCTTAGATATAGATAATCTTCAAGTAAAGAGCACAGCCACATGATATTGGTTAATTAAAAGTATATAAAGTATTTATTTTTTATTAATTTTAGATTTGATGTATTTTTTTCATCTTGTAAATATTGTTATGCTTATTTGTAAATGAAGTTTTCTTTCTATGATCAAAAGAGTTATGTTTAAATGATGTTAACTATTATATTGACATTCCCAGATAACATCATTCAAAATATATTAAATACTTCTATTGTAATAATCTTTGTATAAACTCTTCTCTCATGAGTTAATTTTTGGATTGAGTTAGGCTTGATATCATAATTTTAAATTTTTTAATAAAAATATAATCCTTTATAAAAAATGATATTGTCGTCCCTTATAAAGAGAATATCTAAGTAGTTTTCAAAATTTAAGGTTTGGAACAATAGACAAAATGTAGAGGTGACAAGCCATTTATACCTAAATTGACCTAACCTGAACAGCACATAATGGGAGATGTTTTCCCGGAAGCTATGTGGCCCTCAGAATTTTGTGGGTATGATTTGCAAAAAAATTTAAATTGGAAGTGCTGGGATCACAAAAAAGAAAAAGAAAAAAAAACGATGATAATATATTCAATTACGCAATAATGTATAAATGAAATCGCAACTTAACGTTTCTGTTAATAAGAGACTATGTGATGATAAATATATCTTTGAAAAATTAGAAAACTTGAGCTTCCTTAATCACTAAACAATAAAGAATATTATTTTAAAGCAAATTAACAGTCATTACATGTTTAAGATAGAAGATTTTAAAAGAAATGAAAAAATTATTTTAAATAAATATTTTTAATTAATGAGTTTTTAAAGTAAATAATTAATAAAATAATACATTATTATAAAATATTTTTATTATCTTAATGTTAGCTTTATAAGTATTTTACAACTCCCTTTATTTAAAAATAAAAAGCAGCTTTCCTTTTTCTTTTTCTTTTTTTTTTGTTCCCTTCAAAATTCTCCAAGCATTTTCTTAAAAAAGAATTAAAATGTGGAGCATATTTTTAAGGATGATACTCCACTATTCTCCTTGTGTGTGTCCATAGCTACTACTAAGCTATCAACATGTAACACATGTTATCCCACTTTCGCGGCCGAACGTGCTCTTTTTCTGTTTTTGTTCTCTTCGTCTTGCTTGTGGATAAACAATGGCCAGTAATTAAATTTATTTTTTAATACGCGTTGCTGATGTTTCTATTTTAAGAAAAATATTGGAAATTCAGAATTTTTCTCAAAATTAAATTGTTAGAATTATATGGTATACTATTATTAATTCTTTAATAAATAAATGGGCCTCATCAATTAAATTTATTGGACAATTCTCATAATTTTTATGAATAATTTTGACAAATATTTTCTCATTGAGCAGTAATTGGTAGAAGAATAAAATAATAGAATAACTTATTAGATTTCTTTCAACTTAAACCAAGTTACATCTACAATAAGAAAATTTGAATTTGTGACTCCATGTAAAGTATCAAAATCTCTTACTATTAGCTATTTTTAGTGGCTTAACCAAACGTGCAGATTGTTAAGAGTCCCATATCAATCATTTTTTTTCCCATCCTGAAATCTGAAACCAAACGGTCGGATTGCTATCAAGGATTCATGGTGCTCATAGATCTTGCGTTTTTCATTTATTCAAGTAGTTTGAATCTTTTTGTGGCCAATAGGAAGTACTGAAACCAAACGGGATTGCTGTCAAGGATTCATGGTGCTCATAGATCTGGCTTTTGTCAATTATTCATCTAATTTGAATCATTTTGTTACCAATGGAAAGTAGGTAGTTTATGTCTACATGGAAATACCATAGTTGCGTGATTAATCACCAGAATAAATGTAAAAGTTTATTCAAAAAAATTTGAAAAAAGAAAACCGCGAAGCTACCATTGTTTGTTGGTCCAGCAGCTTGCATCGGACAGCGGGGTATTCCATGAGGCATTTCGATTGTGAATGAGAACAAAAGAGCATCACATGCGAATTTACATCGAGAAATGTTTGCGGGACGTACAAAATCGCAATGTGTACCAAAAAAAGTGAGAAGATGACAAAATATTTAGATAATTGGTTTCATATTATTATTGTTTTTTCTTATCCAGATCTTTTTTTCAAAAAATTATCAGTATTTTAGACAAAATTGCCAATATATTATATAGAATTACTAAACATTTTTAACAAAATTATAAAGTTACCAATATATTGTAAAGAGTTATCTGTATTGCATTTTCAGCAAAGTTGCATAGTTACTAGCAAAAATGCTGGTAACTTTGTCCAAAATATAAGTGCTAATAATTTTGTTGAAAATACTAGTAACTTTATAAAATATATTGACAATTTTGCTGAAAATATTAATAATTCTATACAATATATTGATAACTTTCTGAAAAAAAATAATGATTATGTGGATTCAGTCATTAAAACGTTTTTGTCACTTTCCTTACTTTTTCCGTATGCATCACAATTTTGTACATCCCCATATCATTACTCCGCTGCATTTTGCAAATTTCTCTCTTCCAAGAGTGATCCTTAATTTGGAGAAAATTGAAATGGTGGACACTTAACAGATTATAGAAAAGGACATAATTCATCGTTAGAGTGAAATGGGTACACAAAGATACATTTTTAGAGATTTTTTTTAAATAATCAAATTCATATATAAGATACTTATAGAAAAATTATTAGATTTTTTTTTTGTTTGTATATTGACGGTAATAAAATTTGAATCTAGAATCTTATGCATACTATTTAAATCCCTTACTATTAAATCAATCCTAGTGGTTTAATTATTAGTGTTTAAGAACTTTTTTCCTTTTTTTCTATAATTAAAATGGCACATGAAGCTTCCACTAGGGGTGTAAATGGATTGGTTTAGATCGAGTCTAAGTGAAAAATAAATCTGAACCAATTGAATTTAATTGGATTGGTTTGAGTTGGATTTTAATTTTTTTTTCAACAAATCTGAACCAAACCAATCCGATTAAGATCGGGTTGGTTTGGTTCGAGTTATTGGATTTAAGTAAAAAATAAATAATTATATTTTTTAAAAAAATTCTATTCTTATAACAACTAACAATAATGTGAAGCTAGATTAGGATATACTTAATAGTAATGTAAATAGATAAATTTATTAAATAAATATTAACAAAATAATAAAAAGGTAACTATATCAGTAGAAACTTAAGTACAAAATTTTGAAATATTAGAAATATAAAAAAAAATTAATTGATTGGGTGATCGGATTAGATATTTAGACAATCGGATTAAAAAATCATAAATCCGAAACCGAACTAATAATAATTGATTTGATTTGGTTCTACCTTAAAAACGAACCAATTACCCAAACTAATCCAAACCAATTCTATTGATTTAATTTAAATATTCAAATTTATTGAATCAATCCAACCTACGCCTCTAATTTCCACGCACCAGGGGAGGAGCCAAAATCAAAAAACATCACTACATGATACGACGCATTAATCAGTAGTCAGCTAAGAAAACGACAAAAAACATAACCTACAACCAATAAACAGGGAAAGCCAGAATGAAGCAACCAAAACCCAGAGACATATCATCATTCCATGAATGAAGAATTCCTTATATGGAGCTGGCCCCTAGCTTTGCGGATGCTTATAAAAAAATTGGTATAAATATATTTTAATCTCTATAAATATATATTATTTTTATTTTAATTTCTATAAATTTTTTTCATTTTTAGTCCCTCTTTTTTTTAATATTATGCTTTTAATTTTTATCATTTTAAATCTTAGTTCGAAACAGCATTTGAAAGTATATGTTTAGCTTTTATAAATATTAAAAATTTTATTTTATCCTTATATATATTTTAATAATATTTTTTTATCATTATAAGTATTATTACTTAACAGTACTGATAAATGATAGCGATTAAAAATATAATAGAAGGACTACAAGCCAAAAAAAAAATTGGAGAGATTAAAATTAAAAAAATCTATATTTACAAGGACTAAAAATATATTTAAGAAAAAATAATTTGCTTTGACTTATAATATAATCCACATTAACTTCAATATTCTTTATAACGATCAATAACTGCTAATTAAATTTTCATAGTAAATAGTAACTAAGAGGTCCTAGGCAACTCAAAAAATTAAGTTAACATGATATAAAATATCTAAAATATTCAAACTCAATTATTTAACTGCAATAGTTTTTACTTACTCTTAAACTACTTAATTCACATTTTGTCATATATATATATATATATATATATATATATATATATATATATATATATATATATATATATATATATATATATATATATATGCTATTTTATGACTAATTTCTTTTGTCACGTATCATTATCTTAAATAAAATTTTAATATGAACAATATTCTTATTAATTTTTATTTGTTATAAATTGGTAATAATTATAAGATGTAATGAACATATTTGGCATCTCCCGTGAAACATATATATTCAATTTCATCCATTTTAGGTATTAATATTAATAAGAAAACTATTCTATATCTAAATTCTTTTGTCATACAAACATCCTTGTTTTAAATAAAATTTTAATTTGAACATATTCATTAATTTATTAATTTTTATTTATTATAAATTGATAATAATTATAAGATAGGTAAGTTATTACTCACGTAATGAAAATCTTTGATATCTCTCATGCAATATATTTATTCGATATCATCCGTTTTAAGTATCAATATTAGAAAATTATTCTATATCTAAATTCTTTTATTATGCAAATATCATTATCTTAAATAAAATTTTAATATAAATATATACTAATTTATTAATTTTTTAATTCTTATAAATTGATAATAATTATAAGGAGATAAGTCATTAATCGTATAATAAACTCCTTTAACATATCCCATGTAATATATATGTTCAATATCACATGTTTATAGGTATAAATGTAAAATCATTCTATATCTAAATTATCTTGTTATGCAAATGTCATTGTATTAAATAAACTTTTCATATGAACATATATTAATTTATTATATTTTATTTATTATAAATTGATAATAATTATATGGTAGATAAGTCTATTCATGTAATAAATATCTTTATTATCTCTCGTGTAATGTATATATTCAGTATCACTTGTTTGTCACATTAATATTCGAAAACCGTTCTATGTCTAAACTCTTTTGTTATGCAAGCATCGCTGTCTTAAACAAAAGTTTAATATGAACATATATTAATTTATGAATTTTTATTCATTATAAATTGTTAATAATTATAAAATAAGTAAGTTACTACTCGTGTAATGAATATCTTTGATATCACTCATGCAATTTATATTTGGTATAACTTGTTTTAGGTATCAATATTAGAAAATAGTTCTATGTCTAAATTCTTTTGTCAAGTAAGTATTATTATCTTAATTAAATAAAATTTTAATATGAACATGTATTAGTTTTTATTTATTACAAATTGATAATAATTATAAGAATGTAAGTTATAACTTGCGTAATGAACACTTTTATTATATCCTGTGCAATATAATTGAAAGTTTAGATTTAAACATTTTCAAATTTTTTAATTTGAATTTGAGAATAAATCAAACCTGTCCAGGCAATGCTTTTTAGAACCAATCACGACTGATTATAATTGATTCCAATTTGATTTCAAATTTTCGTTGAATTTATTTATTTAGATATGAACACTTTGTGATTTTTTTTATGTGAACACTTTTTGAATTTGATTACCAATCATGAGTTCTAATTTTCGTTCATGTTATTTATCTAGATATGAACATATTTTTTTTGTTTAGAGTATTTATTTAGAGAATATACCAATTACAATAACTACAATAACATATATAGGGTGTATTTGTTTGTGATTTTTTAGGCAAAAAATCACTTCATATATATTTGGACAATTCTTAAAAATAATTAGAATATTAAAAAATTTGTTTTCAACTTTTTTATAAAAATAGAAAAGAGTAACTTCTAAAAAAAATCAGTATTCAGTCTTTTCAATTATGTATAAAATTTAAATTTTATAATTACTTTGTTTAAAAGTTAAAATAAACGCATCCATAATTAATTAAAATTGATTCCAATTAGTTCCAATTTGATTAATAATTTATGGTCATTTTTTCCGGTAAATCATGTTATTTATTTTGATATGAACACTTTTTTTTCAATTTTTTTATTTATAGAATATACCAATTATAATAATTGTAATTATAATAATAAATATAATTAATTTCAATTGACTCCAATTTGATTGGTAATTTTCATTCGAGTTATTTATTTAAATATGAACACTATTTTCTTATTTTCTAGTTAAATCAATTTTTTTTATTTTCTATATATATATATATATATATATATATATATATATATATATATATATATATATATATAATTGAAAAATCAAATCAAATTATTCACATAATTATACGTGTATATTAATTGTGGAGCAGAATTTTGCCCAAATCAATTCTGAATTATCCTAAGTCATTTATTCTTTCAATGCTTTAATGCAAACCTCAATTTGATATTTGTATTTCTTATTCAGTTTGGTGAAAATGTTAAAAAAAAAAAAAAAAAGACTGAATCTTTGGCATATACTATCTCATGAAGGCAATATGGTCTTTTGGGGTAAATATCGTGTTCATGGTGCCTAACCCAATTTTAAAAAGAAGAAAAAGTAACGTTGTAGTTATAACAGTAATGGGAAATATATATTACTTTATGAATTTGGTGATTAAAGGGTAATATGGCAGAGGTAATACCAACGGCTTTTTGTCTTGTAATATATAAGAATGGAAATTGTTTTAATTAAATGGGCTTAAGGAAAAATAATAATGGAAATAATTACACTCAATAATAATCCAAACAATCAATAATAATTAAAATAATGCAATAAATGAAATGATGCTAATTTTAGGAAATGCAATTTTTATTCACTTTGAAATCGTGCCTATTATAGTACGTAAGGTCAAATATAATTTTTTTGATAATAATTATAAAGTAAGCAAGTCATTACTGGTATAATAAACATCTTTGATATCTCATGTGGAATATATATGTTCAGTATCTTCCATTTTAGGTACTAATTTTAGTAAAAAAATTGCTTCATGTTTAATTTATTTTGTCATGCAAGTATCATTGTCTTAATTAAAATTTTAATATGAACATATCATACCTTAATGATTTTTATTTGTAATAAATTGATGACAATTATATAGTGCATCTACATATGTTAATAATTAATAAATTAGTGCTAATAAATATAAGCCAAAAAAATCAAATTACTATTAAAAAACATCGACTATATATTGTTTTAAAAAAAGTGGAGTCATAAAAATTATGCTGTAATATATTGAAAAACATTTCTAATAATTAGGAAATCACAAATTTACTGATAATTTTGATTACAGAATTTTTTTAATTACAGATGAACGTCAAGTGAAGTTGATCAGGAGGAAAAAAAAAAAATCAAGTGGAAAACAGAAACTAAAAATTTTTATTTAATCCAATCAAACTTGTTAGATGAATTAGGTAAAATTGAAATTAGGGAAAAAAAAAATAATGATTATAAGTAAAGGAAGATTGGATAAGTTAAACATGAAAAAAGTTGACATGTATAGATAAGGAAAGAAAAGCAACCAAGCCTTGTAAGGTAAAGAAAGAAAATAAACAAAATTTAACTAATCAAAATAACCTTATACATATTAAAAATTTAAGTCCCACAACATAAAATTTAAGGCTGAGAAATCAACTAACACAAGCAAGAATACTAGTATCCTAAAGAAGTAATGTCAAAATTTAGCTAAACAAAACTTAAAAAAAATTCAATAAGGAAAAGGAACTGAAAAAGATATTACCGTAACCTACTTGGCATGAACCCGCTTATTGCCTTCAACAGCTTTCAAATGAGCTTTTGGGGCAAGTAAACCCCGGCGCCAAAAAAAAAGCCATAAAATCCAAAATATGATCAGTAATACAAATCCTAATATATGAATTATGAAACAGACCATTAATGGATGCTTGTAGGAGGAGAGAAAATTACAATTTTACAAAAGAAGGGGATGGGTTGAATAAGTTGATGCCAAATGAGAAAGTGTCATCTCAGCACCTATAATAACAATGAAAAATAACAAACATGAACGTGAAAGAGCATAAATTAAATTCTTTAAAACAAAGGAAATAGAAAATGGAATACTATAATGCCCCTGTGTGAGTTGCAATTGCATGTCAATTTGAATCCCGAAAATTCTAAGTCTGAACTTTATACCTCCTTGGAGGATTATAGGATTGATACAATTTCATATGATCAAAAGTCACATTAATGATTTCTTGGATATTAATGAGTTAAAAAGAGATTTTCAACAAATTTTAGAGAATTGGTAACCTCTTTGTTTTTAACCCAATAGTTTATAAAAACACAAGTTTTAAAAAAATTGTACTAAAATTCAAAATTTAGATTTTGATTATTAAGGATTTTGATTTGTTTAATACTTTTATCAAATTCAAATGGGTTTGTATTTATGTTTTTAAGTCAATGGAAAGTAAAATTGAAGAGAACATTAACTTAAGATTAAGAAATGTAAATAAGTGTGTGTAATATCCTGGTCTTAGAGAGGAACTCCAGAATGAGAAAACTAAGTTTTTGAAGTTGGTAATCAATTATCCAAGGCCTATAATCGATTACAAACCCCTCTAGATGCCCACAAACTAGATTTTTCCTAGTGGTAATCGATTACCATGCCTAGTAATCAATTGCTAAGGGGCTATTATAGCCCAGGACGCGTTTTCTCTCCTCATTTTCGCGAGTAAACATAATGACAATAATGGATACTCCAATTGAAAATAGGATTTGGCAAGCCTAAACATTTCCCTTCGGAGTGCTTGCATGTTTCAAAGAAAGAGAAGAGTAATATATAGGATGGAAGGAACCCATGACTTTGAGATAAAAAAGGAGGATCTTATCGATGATAATTGTTTATGGTTGCCCTCTTGCTCAACAGAAGTTAAGTTACAAATATTCTAAAGAATGTCACCTTAAACACAAATAAAGGAAACTTTAGCAATTCTAAAGGTAAAGATTTTGTTAGATTGTGAGGTGGTCATGGACAAGTACTGCTAACTTCATGTTGTATCATTCTCAATTACATTGAGGGTAAGGACACACAAGGTCTACATGGATTGTAGTTTAGTCAGAGTGAATTAGAGTCACTCCACCTTATGAGTGGACACTAGAAGATGATGAACCCTGATAAGGAAATAGAAGATTTAAACATAGTAAGCGAAAAACTTATCTTGAGTGAGAAGAAAGATTTATTTAGGATGATATGTAACCCTGAATATGCAAATTGAGAAGATAAGATGTACATTTATGAAAGATTGTATTCCCTGGACACCATGATGAACATGTGATTGTCAAGGACTCGATCATACAAAGAGAATAGAAAGAAGTAAGAAAGAATAATCTTGTATACATCAAAGAGAATGGTTCATTTATATGTGCCTCTCCTCTTATTGGAGGGGGGAGATGTTTGAGGGCTTCTTAGTCTCCTCTTGAATACTTTAAAATAGAGGAACTCTAATCCTAACAATCTGTAAGAGAAAGAGGATCATGTTGATTTTGCAATTGATTCCTCAATGTGTTGCTTCTACAAGGATTAATAGTAATATTGGATAAGTGTTTTGTCAAAAGCTAATGGCAAGCTTAGTAGGCTGTATCTTGGTTTGAATATTGAATGCTCTTTTTCTAACCTTATTGGCTTCAATTCTTGGGATGGATACATACCTTGACACATTGATGCAGCCTAGAATCCATTCGATCGCTGCAATGGTGGGCTCTAAGCAGCAACTACTGATATCCAATTATGGAGTCTTTGTCTACACCCCAGTTTCTTATGGTTGAAATGGTTGACAAGTTGTTTAGGTAGCATCTGATAAGTGGATGAAGGTATCATCAGGTAACAGCTATAGCCAATTCAGAGTAGACAGAGAAATTATGCCAATCTCAGTGAACTGAACCTAGCATTCTCAATGGTTAACCATTTCTTCTTCAAGAGTCGCCTATGAAAGGTGTAATAAGGTTTGGGAAGAAAGAGAACTTAACCTTTGTTATTTTGGCCCTTTTGAGATCACAAATAGGTGAAGGAACTTCATTCAAAGGAGGTGGACTTCGCAAAAGTGATCTAGAAGAACCACTCGAGAAAGGAAGTAACTTGGGAAGATGAGGAAGCCATGCAAGTCAAGTATCCACAGTTATCCAAATCTTAAGGTATAGGTACTCTTTTGTTTATTTAGAATTCGAGGATGAATTCTTTTGAGGAGAGAAGAATGTAATACCACAGTGTGAGTTGCAATTGTTTTTCAATTTGAATCTCAAAAATTCTAAGTTTAAACCGTATGCTTCTTTGGAAGGTTATAAGATTAAGACATTTTTATAAGATCAAAAATTCCAGTAATAGTTCCCTAGATATTAATGAGTTAAAGAAAGATTTCTAATGAATTTTGGAGAATAAGTAACCCCTTTATTTTTAGCCTAAAATTTTATGAAAACACAAGTTTTCAGAAAATTATACTAAAACCCAAAAGTTGGATTTTGATTCTTAAGAATTTTGATTTGTTTGATATTTTTATTGAACCTAAATAGGAGGTATTTCCTTATTTATATATCCTGGTCTTAGAAAGAGACTCTAGAATAAGAAAACCAAGTTTTTGAGGTTGCTAATCAATTATCCAGGACCTATAATCAGTTACAAACCTCTCTAAATGCCCGCGAGCTAGATTGTTCTTGGTGGTAATCGATTACCAAAGATGGTTATTGATTGGTAATTGATTACCAAGAGGTTATATATAGCCCGGGACATGTTTTCTCTCCTCATTTTCGCGAGTTCTTTCTCTCTCTACCCTTAAAACTCTCTGCATTCTCTCTAAAATCCATTTTTTCATCATCTGTCACTCCCAACTCAATTATTTCCCTCAAAACCACTTTATATTACACTCCACCGACTCACATAATATCAATTTCTCTCTTTGATCCTTACTCTTTTCCTTATTTCTAACAACACCATTAATGGGTCTTAGAGTTTGGTAGAGCTATTACCAAGACTCTCAATCCCTCATTCTTCATTTTTCCATTTCAAAGGTATTATCTAAACTCTTTTCCTCTTTTTTTTCCTATGAATTATTGATTGTTTCTCTATTAATGAGTTCTTAAAGAACCCTAGGTTAGTGGAACTGGGGTTTTTGGAGGATTAAGTTGTAAAATATTGAATTGTGAACTTGTTAGTTCAAGAATATTGTTCTTGTCTTGTTCATGATGCTAGATGACTCCAATGACTACTCTATAGGCCTTGAAGCTCCGTAGAGTTGAAGTTCCATCTTCAGTATAAGTCTGTGAGTAGGTAGAATATCTGTAGCTAAAATTCCTAGTATGGTTACCACAATTATATATTTGCACTAATGAATTATGTTTTTGAATTTATGCATTAGCTTTAGATAACTTCAATTGAGAAGTAAATTCTATTACTTATTTATGCTTTAAGCAAAAATTAATACATGGAACAATGAGTTGGCTTTTGTGAAGTAATAATAATGCTTTATATAACGAATAACATGGAAAATGTTTTATGAATGGCTAGTACGAGTTTATTTTTGGATTGGTTTTGGACTCTGGAAATTTTATTAAGTTGATATTCCAAGAAGTGGATTTTGAGCACATTTATCACTGAAATTAGAAAGGTTTTCTTGGGAGAGTTTATGACAAAATCTATATGCTAACGACAGTAGATGTTAGCTATAGCGTACCTTGACTTACTATTTACATAGCCACATAGAATGTGGTGTATGCTGATATACATAGCCACTCAAGGAGTAATACGTGACAAATACGGGATCACACGAAAGAAAGGTTGTCTAAGTGTGATCTTGATGAACTATCTTGGATTAGATAACTTCCTATTGGTTTTAGTTAGTTAATAATATTTTGAATTATGGTTTCTTATTTAATTTTATGTATAAGTATTTTATTCTAATGTCATGTACATTGTCCCATATGAGTTATGGATGTCCAATCTCTCACTGAATTGCAACACTCACTCGTTATCCTTCTTTTTTCTGATACAGGTACTGAATAGGGATTCGATCTTCTTACTTCCTAATATATGAGCTCTGCTATTGGGCCTTTGTGTTCAAGGGCACATTTTTATGTATTCCTTGGACATGTTTGGATGCTCAATCCATAATGCCACAAGCAACGTCCAACCTATGCTGGTTTATCAATTGTAGTAGAATTATGTTTATTTGTGTGCGAATAATGTATTTAAGACATCTTAGCTTGAAAACTTATATAGATTCTGCTACAGTGTTTAAACCTTGATGATTATGGATGTCTAGATAACTAAATTTGCTTACATGCTTTCAACCTTCTTCCCCATGCTGTGAGGTACATTCTGAGAATACCTATATGGTTGTGTGTGTATGTGTTGTTTATGTAGAAAGAGAATCCATATTTGGGGATAACTTTAAATATAATGGAGACTCTACCCAATTTTTTGGAAAATGTTTTGTGTAAGATTTGCTAGGAGATGTGCCGCTATGTGCCAGTCATGCCTCGGGTTGGGTTGTGACAAATACAAAACTAATCAAAAATGAAAAAACGAAGCAACTTACACAGATATCTACTCCTTTCCTCAATTGATTGAATGAACTTGGATAGAAATAAAAAATAAAAAAACAAAACCTTTTAATGAACAAAAGATCAACAAACATAAACATGAATAGAATGTTGAAATAGTTGAATAAAAAGAAGAAGAAAGCAACCATGCATGTAAATACATAAGAACAAAGCAACTCACCGAGATAATGACTACTTTCTTCAATTGGCTTATTAGAACCTACATTAAAACAATAATCAGTGAAGAAAGGAGGAAAGAAAATCATGAATATAATTATAGGCTTGAGAATAAAGCGAACGTCTATGAAGGAATAAAGAACGGATCAAAGAAAGAATGATGACTCGAGAAAGGGAAGAACCAATCGTAGGGGAAGAAAAAAGAAGATGAAATGAACCTTTGATGTGTCTTCAAAAAGAGAAAGAAAGAATGGAAGCGGTGCAAGTGAAAAAGGCTACCCATAATCAGTTGATATACACTAATTGAGGTGTCTTTTGAATAACATTTTTGAAATATCTTTGATTTGATTTCAACAGATATAGGTATATAATATTATAACTGGTGTACACATTTATAATCTGTTATCAATATCAATGAATTTATCGATTTTAAATCAATTAAAATAATGATGAATCAATGCGTATAGACTTAAAATTTGGAACCTAATTTATGCATGAACCAATATATATGAATGACCTGAATTTGAATCAATTTGATGATTCAATACATCAATACATATATATAGATTTATTTAAAGACTGGAACCTATTTCGTACGTGTGATGTACGTGGAATTTATCTCAAATTTGAATCAAATTGAACTTATTAGTGGTTCTAAAATGTCAATTTTTTTTAAAATGTCAATTTTTTTTTAAGTCTTTTCTCTTAAATAAGATATTTGTAATACGCCAGAGTTTCGGGATTAACTTTCTATGAAATGTAGAACTTTTAGATATGGAAATAATTAATTGCCTACATTAATGAGAGAATCACATTAATGTGATTTGCAATAAGCAAAACTCATACTATCAACAGTTTCAATTAGCAAATATCATGATATATGCAGAAAAAAAAAATAAAAATAAATAAAATATGATTGATTAATATGAATAGCTAAAAATTTAGGCGGAAAACCAATTACTTCTCATGAAACCACATTAGCATTTCCATTCCTGCATAAACTCTATATATATATATATATATATATATATATATATATATATATATATATATATATATATATATATGTCAATGGAGATAAACAATATTCATGCCAAATAAAAATACTTTGACTTCCAATTTTAATATTAACCTGAAATGGGATTTACGTTTTTATTCATCTATTTAGGCAATGGAGATAAATCATGAAATAATTGATGGATAAGGTCAATGAAGATTAAAAAAAAAAATTGATGTGAAGTAAGAAAAAAATTAGTACAAAGAAGTAAGATAAAATGATTGAAATCTAAAATAAAATAAAATTAATTTGCAATTAATTTTTTTAGAATTGATTTTCTTCCAAAATTGATTTAAATAAAAACTAATTCTAAAATATTTAATTGGTTAATAAATAATGATTATTAAAAACTAAACTCTATTGTGCTTAAATATCCAATTTTCGGTGTTTGCCAAAGTTGCCCGCAGGAGGGTGACATAACCATCAAACTTTCGGTACTAGTTAAAATATATGGTCCTTTTCCCTCAATAATTTTTTGTTAAGTCTTTATTATTTAGTGTCTTGTGTTACTTAAAATTAAGGTCATTACTCAATTACTATTGATTTCCCCTGTCCTTTTGGCAACTGACTTGCTGCGCCGCAAAGTTCCCCCCTAACCTTCCCTGCCTAGCTAGAACTTATTAGTACCTAAGGACATTTTAACAAATGCAATATCAGGAACTGTTACAACAGAACACGTGATGAATTAGCTACAATCGTAACCAGCCCAGTAAGGTGCATTTCCGATTCGGGCTCCTGAGGCTATGGTCTGAGGCCCAATTTCGATAGCATTTATCTCATCAAGTGAAGTTTGGGCCACCAAATAAACCTTCCTCTTGGATAACAACTCCTCTTGTATCACCCTTCTTTTATTAAGTTCATGAGATTTCGACCAAAACAATAAAAAGTTCATGAGATGTGTCCTTCAAAAGTGAGGGTTAAAAAAACAAAAACAACACGCCTTGGCTTCACATGCAATACCTACTGCCTCAGAGACTTGACATTCCCTAGACATCATCGCTAATCTCAGCGTTGAAGTTTCCCTCGTCATCTTTGAATCCTTTCAAACACGTCTGCATCTCACACAAAATCATCTTAATGTAGGTGAAATTACTTAAATCTGAGATGATGCAGCTCCGTTATAAGAGTTTTTTAATTATATTATGGGAATAGTAGATTTAAAATACAGGAATATGGATTTGATAACAAAATAATGGGTGTATGGGAAATTGATACATATTTCGCCATACTATAAGTAGTATTTATATTTTTTTTACCCGAATTCTACATGCTGCAGGGCAAAATTTGACACAGACAAATTGCATAGATTTCGCCCTGTAGCAAGGCGAATTGTGACACAGACTAAAAGCATGAATAGTGAAAAAAGTGAAGCACATTTCGCCTTGCAGTATGGTGAAATGTGAGACACCAAAAAGCAACGCATGCAAATAAACAGTATACACATGTGTTGAAATACAAACCGAAGTGCATATGAAAAAAGGAGCATTATTCCTGATGCATTCTGCAAATAAGTTGGAGGGGCAAAAGTATAGTAGACGGGGAGTTGATATGTATAAGGTGAAATGAAATAACACTGTAGATGGTCGGATTGTAAGTTCTATAAATGAACTTCACTTCTTCGTTGTTTCGGAGTGAAGAGTTTTGTTAACGAGAGGAAGAAGTGTTTGAGTGTGTGAGAGTGCCAGAGTGAGAAAAATTATTTTGAATATGTGATATAGTTTAGTGTGTGATCAAGAAAGATAGAACGAGACGACAAAAATGAGTCGAATAATCGGCAAGTGATTCAACAGTGGATTCAAGCAGTCATATTGCAGTGCAAATTTCTAAGGTAATATATTTATTTTCAAAAATTATATTTAAAAATTTATACTAATATTATGTTTTAAATTAATTTTAATTTGTTAGGATTCTGTGTATATCAAATTAGATTGATCATAAGATGAATATTGTAAGAGGTATTATTATTTTGTGGTAATATTATATTTGAAATTAATTTTAGTGCATTATTAGTTTTAAAATATTAGACAATTATTAAAAAATGGGTATATATATTTTTTATTCAATTTTTTTAAGGTCTGCGTGATGTTTATTTTTCAAACTTTTGTATGTAATTTTGATTTTATTCTATTTTTTAAGGCTACATATTTAGTTTTGATAATTGTTGGGTTCAATTTAGGTGAATGGCAGAGTTACTAAAGATGCACCTCAACAAATGTTTGTTTTAATTGTTTATGTGAGAATAAAAGCATTAGATAATTATAATAATAAGGTTATATATATATATTTTTTATAATATATTAATTTATTTGTTATTTACATTAACAATATAAATATTCAATAAATATTTAAGAGATGGCAGTAGCTAATAGAATATAAATTTAAATTAATAAATCGGTGATAGAAGTTTAATTTATTTTTTGGTGGTATTATTATTATTATTATTATTATTATTCTTTATTGCAACAAAGAATAGATAACATAAAAATAACATACAATTTAAATAGTTAAATTAAATTAAAGTGACATTTAATTTAAACAAAAAAGTATAATAGAAGTAATGATACTTATTTTTATTTTTGGGTTTAGAGCGATTTGTTATTTCCAGTTGTTATTTACAATAATAATGCAACAATTTTTATTATAAATTTATCTAATTTATTAATTTATGATAATATTATAGGATGATATACAGATGCGCATGCGAGTTAGGAATGTCGAGCCACCACATCATATGATAGAAGGGTATTTACAAAGGGCAAGACTGAATGAAGTTGCTAGTATTAACAAATTTCATCTATTTCCAGATCTAATAAAAAAGAAAAAAACACCATGGCATCTTGGAATAAAAAATCATCTACTTAAAATAAACTTATTCAATTTACTAGTATTCTAGATTACATTAACAAACAAATATTCAAACAAAAACAATTTGCTGCTCAGTACTAATTAGCCCCAGGTCTAAGTGGACATTGTTTGCGGCTATATCCTTTATCATGGCATAGGGCACACCGTTTTGGTCCTCGCATTTCACGCATATCCATTTCGTTTAGAAAACGGGTTGATCTTGGTCGACCTTTCATGTTGCGCTTTAACTGAAGGTTAGGTCGAATCACCGGACCTGTATATGGTGGCCACGTATTTCGATTCCCCACCACCTGAAACTCCCTATCGTACATTTTGCAAACTTTTTCCATACTGTAAATGCTATCAATATACACTTGCCAATCAATATTCTGATTGGCACAACATGCAATTACATGACGACATGGATATCAATTAGTCTGAAAATCGCCATAGTCACAATACCTTCGAATCAAATCAACATTGAATTCATCTCCATTTGTGAGGTCTTGAACATGGAAAACTTGATTCTGCCTTGAAAATCGCGTGACACGCACATTACCAGAGACTTGTTGGATTTCTCGCAACTGTGTCGTGAGGGCTTCAGAGAAAACGAAGCCTGCATCTCTTCGAGCATGTGCTTCCCGACCTTTAGTTGCAAACAACTCAGCCAATCGAAAATATGTTGCTCGAACCAAGGCCATAATGGGTAGATTGCGAGCGCCCTTTAACACAGAATTGATGCACTCCACTAGATTTGTGGTCATATGTCCGTATCTATGCCCACCATCAAAAGCTTGAACCCACTTCTCTCGTGGAATTTCGTCAAGCCAACTAGTATACACCTCACCATGTTGGTGCATCCGTCCGTAATGATGATTAAATTCACGCTCCGTTCTTGAATACCCTGCAAAAGAATAAGTGATCAATACATTATCTAAAAAAAAAATATTCAGAAATACAAACGAAATATATTACCTATGCTCACAACAAGTCAATGCAAATACGGTTTCTTGAATCTCCTTAAGAAGTTGGCTGCAATATGTCTAATACAGTACATGTAGAATGCTCTCGGGGATTCCCATTGACCTTGGCTCTGTCTTATTGCTGCTTTGATTGACTCGTGCCTATCAGAAATAATACCAACCCCATCCTCGATCACTACATGTCTGCGTAAATGGTTCAGGAAAAAAGACCATGCTTCTGCAGTCTCACTTTCAACAATTGCAAAAACAATAGGCAATATGTTCTGATTGCCATCTTGTGCAACAGGAATCAATAAAGTCCCTTTGTATTACCCGTATAAATGTGTCCCGTCAACCTGTACTAATGGTTTGCAGTGTCTAAAAGCTCTCCTATAGGGATCAAAAGTCCATAACACCCGCTTGAATATTCGAGTGTTGGGCACCAACTCATTTCCATGGTAGGCCGACACAGCTTCAAACTCAACACGTGCATGTCGATCAAAATAGCACACTACCCCTAGCCAGATTGGTAATTCTTCATACGAACCTTCCCAACTACCATAAACTCTTTCAATTGCCTTTTGCTTCGCCACCCATGCTTTCCGATATGTTGTCAAGTATCCATACCGATTTTGGATATCGGCAATCACATTCTTTACTTTTAAAGATGGGTCCGCTTTTACCATTGGTTCTATATATTGTGCAATCATATCAGAATCCAGTTTGGTGTGATCCTGAGAAAGCATTGCCGAAGTGCAAGTGTGCGGGCCATTGTATTTCCTAACCTCCCAAATGTTTTGGTTCTTCCTGAAACTGACTCTAATAAGCCATTGACATCCGAGGCTAAAGTGTTTGCACTTACAATAAAAGGTCAGTGGTTCTAACTCATGCACTTTGTAATCCACTAATCCAGATATGCTGTAGTTCTTAATTACTCGTACTACAGCATCCCGATCATTGAATATCATTCCACTATAAAATTCACCATCAGGAACATTACTGCTAATCATATTCACATACTCTGGAAACTCAGGAACATGTATAGCCTCCATATGTAAAGTTCGCATAAAAGGTGGAGTATCCTCTATATGCTAATCTGCTACCACTGTGTTTGGTCCACGCTCGTCATCTGTATCATCACCACTACCACTTTCATGCTCTCCTTCCGAGTTTTTGCCATCACTTTCACTTTCACTGTTATCAACCATGCACTTAGTGCCTCTTACTGGAAATGGGCTAGGTTCATTTTTCCACTAATACTGGATTGAAAAGAATTAAGTAAATTAACATATACATTATATTAATCAACATAACAACTTAATTGAATTAAAGATAAACATACAATTAACATATTTAACTCAATTACTTGCATCTAACCGATAAATTTGTTTTCTTTAATTTTTTTCTTATTATAACAACATCCTCAAATTATTATAATGGTGAGTATTCTAATGAAATAATGAATAAATTTGAATAGCAATAAAAAATTAATATAATTATGGAAGTATTTTAAATTCATTAAAAAGTTACTTCTAGTGATTTTTTACAAGAATACATTAAAAATATAATTTAAAATAAAAAATTATTCTTAATTATTTTTTAAATATTTACATAATCATGGAATTGAGCAAATTTATGAAATTTTTTTTAACATTTGTATATATTCTAATAATTATGTTAAATATGCTAATTAGACTTAAATAATGAAAATATTAATTAAGGTGTGTTAATAATGTATATTAAATGACTTACTTGACTTGAACTGGGAGCAGTATTGTAATCATGCCGTCTATCCGAATAAGAACTAGTATCAATTTGAGCAATATGATACTGAAACAAGGATTACTAAAATTTATTAACGAAAATAACACAGTTATTATATTTATCAAGATAAAAATTTAATTTAACTCAAGAAAAACTATTAATTACAACAATACAAACTTATAGAATAAGATTCAATAATAAATAAATTACAAAGAAGCCTACCTACATAAATAGTTTTAAAATAAAAAGTTAAATAACATATCATATTAATTATTAAAAAGCTAAATAAAATAAAAAGTAACATGATATTCATGTTGAATTATTAAATCAATTGAATTAATACAAGTATTATATTAATTAATATACAAATTTTATTCCAGAATACTATTAAAGAGATTAATTCATAATTAGTAAATAAATTGTACTATAATCAAGAAATTACATAACTTACTTTGAAATAAAAAAATTTAATAAATTATTACCTGACTCACTTGATATAAATTAGGGACAGTGTCTTCATGTTGCATAGCTGAATATGCACTTTGAGCATTTTCATTGTGATGTAAACTTCCTCCACCAGCTTCAGCAACAACTTCTTCAAAGTCGACGTATAGTTCAATGGCAGTAATGTACTGTATGTACTGCCTATACGTCCTAAACATTATTTGCATCTCTCTATCGTTGCTTATTTTGACTGGTCGAAATTATATTTTGTCATTAATATTTGAAACTGGACATCTATATCTAATTCTCACCACTCTTTTTGGAGTGTTAATATTTATGTCTCGACAAAGTATAATAATTAGTTCATCAAACGACATGGTTTGAGGAACAAAAACAATAAGCGGTTCGTCAGACATAAATATCACACATTCCTCTGTATTTTTAATAACAGAGCCATTAAAATGTACAATAATAGTAACATTTAAACTATTATCCATAATTTTTCTCACTTTTTTTGTATTATTTTTCACTCTTATAACTAAAAATGGAACAAAATAAGAATAATTGAATAGAAGAATAGCTAGAATAAACTGAGGGAAGACAAGGAAAATGAAAAACAATTCGTTCGAAGGAACCGTAAAATGTTATGTATATATACAAATGAACTGAAAGCCGTTAGAATTTTACCGTTAAAAATTTTGAATGTTGGTCAAATTTCTACTCATTGTGGGGCGAAATGTGAAATAAGTTTTTGTATCATATTTCGCCCTCGTGGAGGGCGAATTCTTTGCACAAATTTTGCCCCCGTATACAACGAATCCTTTGTAAATTTTTCTGACCATATTTCTCCCTTCTTCATGGCGAAAAGTCTCACATCAATCCCATATTTTTGTAAAAAATTTCAAAATATAATATTTCGGTTATTATTATATACTATTACCATATTTAAATAACGAAGCCCCGTTATAACTAAAAGCACAATGTTTCCGATTTTTTTAAAAGTAAATATATTAATTTGCTTGGTAAGATTTAATTTTAGGAGTATAGTCATTGAACACAAGCTAGGACATGGGATGGGACATTGAAGCCACCAGGGGTTTCTTGTACCCTTGTTGAGATTATACTGTAAGATTAATAAATGCATTTGGCAGTTTTTAAGAATCCATCAGACATGTCAACTGGCCGCCAAAGCCGTATTGGCTTGAACCGTTCAATAATTGTCCACATTAAATTGCTGCAAATATCATCTCTCCTAAGTAAGAATTTATCCCTTCAGTTGTGTAACACACAAGGGAAAACACAATGCTGGGTCCTAGACTAGTCAAATGCCAGCAAATCACTCCTATTCAAGTGGAATTTTTGGTCAAATGCAATGGCAGATATGTTTTCCTTTTTATATTTTCAGAATTATTTTTACCAATATTTGGAGATAATGATTAATAAATTAAAAAATAAAATTTTTCCAATATTTTTAATAAACTGAAAAAATAAAATAATTATTTTTTTAGTTTAAACACTCACTATTTTAAAAAATTTCTTAAATAGTGTTCAACCAAACTGATCAATATTTTATTAAAAAAACTCCAAAAAAGTATGGATCTTTGTTGGGGATAAGTTTAACAATAACTAATTTAGCAGTGAACATTTTACTAAAAAGAAAAGAGAATCTATAGAAGATGAAAATAACATTTCACTAAAGTGCACAAAAGGATCTAAATCCTCCAACAATTCATCTAACTCAACAATTCAACTAACAGTAACCACGAACACAACAACTTCCAATTGCTGGTTCTTAAAAAATACAACGGAACAAAAGGTTTTTAATGAAACAAAATCTAAAATGTAGTTGTAATCAACTAATTAATATTGTGATAGTAGGTAACGAAAAGTCCTAATTGTATAAGTTTGCAACAGTAATTATGCAATACTTACTAATAGGGGTGTTTAAGGGACGAGTTAGACTGGATTGAACTAAACCCTGTATCTGGCTCTTTTTTAACCAGGTCACTTCTTAGAACCCGGACCAGATCAACTTAATAATGACCTGAAAAATGATCGGATCAAATTGGATCAACCTAATATTTAGATCATATATATAAGTTTGAATATTATGTATAGTAAAGTCATGAGATTTTAGAAGTTAGAAACAAAATTTAAGAGATATTTTATAATACATATATCAAAATAAATTATTTCAATGCAAAAATAATATCATATTATGTAAAACATACTAATTAAATTATAAATATATAAATATGACCTGAAATCGGCCTAAAAATGCGCTAGATCAGAATTTCAAGATCCAAACCAAACAATTAGATTTGGGCCGGAATAGGTTGTTGGGTCAGGTCGTGAATAGCCTTACTTACTAATGATATATGCATACGTGGCTCCTTTCCCTGTTTTAAAACCTACCATGAAAGCAGCTCAAAATAATAGTTAAGAGTTAAATAGGAACTATAAGCATTGGGTAACAACACAATTTGTGGGCTGAAAAAGTTTGAAGATCAATTAAATAAAATTAAGATTTTTTGTAGTCCAACAACAAAAAAATGTTAGAAACCCTAAAAAAATTAAAAACTATTATTAGACAAAGAAAAACTAAAAATTATTAAAAACAATGATAAATTTGTTTTATTATTATAAGTAAATCTACAATTTAGTCCCTGAAATATTTTTATTTTTATACTTTAGTCCTAAGAAGGTTAAATGCATACACTTTAGTCCCTAAAAGATTTTCATTTTAATATTTTAGTCTTTAGAAAAAAAATTCATTTTCATTTTAACATTTTAGGCATGTATAATGTGAGAGGGATGAGAGAAAAAGTGTGGAGAGAGAGAGAGAGAGAGTAGGATACGAAGAGATGGAGTGTGAGAGAGAAATAGTGGGGTGTGAGAAGGAAATAGTGGAGTCAAACAAATTAGCTATCATATGCAAGGACGTTAAGAGACATCCAAAATTAACCTTTTGAAGATGGGGAGTGGACAGTCGTTAGAAAGAAAGGAGACCAATGCAAAAATAATAGGGAGAAGAATAAAGAGAAGGGAGATTTTAAGGGAGTATATCATGGTGCTTCATATCCGGAAAAGATGAAGCAAAGAGAAGCCAATTCTTTCACTTTTTTCGTTGATATCCTGCCTGGGTCCATGACTCAATCCTAGCTGTGGCAACTTTTTGATTATGAGGCAAAAGTTGTTGATGTTTTCTTATCCAAGAATAAGAGAGCATCAAGTTCTAGCCCATTTGCTTTTGTGCATTTCACAAATAAATAAGGAGCATATAAAGCAATGGAACAGTTAAATGGGTTGATGATAAGAGGTCATTCAATATGTATTAGCAAAGCTAAATTCAGAAGATCCCTGGATAAAGGTGCCCAAAAGAATCAGGTTTAGATGATTTAGAATAAATTGGTTGATAGCAGATCCTTTAAGGAAATGGTGAAACAAAATAAGAAGGTGATGATAAAAAAAAATTGTCATTTGAATGAAAGGATATACGCACAAGGTAAGACTAGTGGCGAAGAGAATATAGTGGAAAAACGCATGGAAAATGATCGAAAGCAGGATGAGAGAGAAGGAAAAACTATTATGATTTACAGGGAAGTTAATGAAGAAAGAATGGTAGAACTTTCAAAGAGCATCATTGGTGAAATGTTACATCCAGTTAATATTGATGTTATGAGGGAGAGATTATTGTCAGAATGCTACTCCATTATGAAGATTAAACCCATGGGTGCATATAAGACCTTAATAACTTTTGAAACAAAACAAGATAAAGAGGAAACACTTAACCAAGGGACTGACTGCTTGTTAAATCACTTTGCTAAAATCAGAAACTGGTCAGTGGAAGAGTTCAACCAAATGAGGAGAGTTTGGGTTGAGTGCTTAGGCCTACCACCCTATGCCTAGTCTTATGAAAACCTGAGAGAAGTTGGAAAGGTTTGGGGAAGATTCATTTGCTTGGATAGTAGTATGAAGGAAGGTTCACACTTCACCTCGGCAAAAAATCTTATTGATATCTGTCTTTTCTCACCAATTCAAGGATGGATTTACTTTTCTGTAGATGGCATTGGTTTCGATATTTTTATCAAGGAGGTAAGAAGTAACTCCATTGACTTATGGGGTGTTAAGAATAACCATTCTCAGTGCCACCAAAAGAAAATTGATTCAGACAATGATGATGACTTGAGTTCTCTGACTAAATACATGCTGGAGGAAGGTGGCTAGACTCCCCTAATTGGGAATGACAAGTGGCATAATACAAACCTTGATGAAAGAGAAGAAAGCAGTTCAAGGTCAGATGTGATTGGTTAAGAAAGTGTAGCGGGGCCGACACATGATATGGGTAGGATAGATGGCACAGTTAAAGAGAAGTCTGATACAAGGCTAATTATGAGGAGGGTGATAGTGTAACGGCTACTCTCTTTGACGATCAAAGAAGTGGAGGGATTATTTTGAATTTACAAGTGGGCCGAAAGAAATATAACAATATTAGCATAAGAAAGACTTATGATAACATGAGAATTACTGGGGAAGAACAAGAAAATGAAAGTGCATCTGGCCTATCTTGCCCTCTCAATTTTGAGCCTACACATCAAAATATGTTGCTCAAGTCTAAGGAAGCATTGTACAATGAGGTCATAGAAAATATAGTGGGAAAGCAAGTGTATTGCTTGTCTAATGATGGGCCGAAAAGTATTGAGACAAGTCATCCCTTTGCATCTAAACGCAACATCACTCAAAGTTGTGAATATGTCTCTGAGAGTGACTTAAACCCTTTAGAAGTTAGTAATCAGGAAGACTTGAACTCCAAAGAAGAAGGTGACACAAACAAGCTGGTTGTGGAGACATGGTCTATTAGTATAACATTGAAGCTATCCGTAGAGAAAGGTAGAGATGCTATTCCAGCTTTAATGGAGCAACACATAGAGAAAAAAGGAAGAAGCAAGACCAAACAAAGAAATAAGGGCAATAGGGGAAAGAAATGTTCTTCTGCAAAGAAATCAGGTGTAAAAATATTTATATAATGACTTTCTTGTGTTGCAACATTAGGGGTTTGGGGGTTCGGGAAAAATGGGTATCTTGAGAAATTTGTTGATGGATCACAAGGTAAGATGCTTAGGATTGGTGGAGACAGTAGCATCAATTAGAGAATCGTATATATAAAAAAAAAAAAAAAAAAAAACTTTGGGGATCCTTTGAATATGGGTGGGCTTATGTTAATGCCGTGAATGGTGGAGGGGGTTTACTGTGCATTTGGGATAAGGAATTCTTAGAGAATAAAATAATTTTGAAGGGTGATAGATAGATATGTATAAAGGGAGGTTAAAGGAGAGGGATTTCATATTTCAGATGTGCTATTGTTTTGCTATATGGACTGCATAATATTGGTGATAAACATATCATGTGGAAGGAGTTGTGTGATATAAAGGAATTTGTCAATGTTCCCCTTTTTATAATAAGGGATTTTAATGAGGTTTTGTCATCTAAAGAAAGAAAGGGTGGACTGGTGCCTACAACCTCTTCCCTAGAATTTAGAGATTGGGCGGCAGTGATGAATGTTTTGGATATTGCATTGGTGGATAGAAAATGCACCTGGATGAGAGGTCAATCCTGTAGCAAGTTGGACAGAGTTATGGTTCAATTTGAGTGGTCTCAAAAATTTGCTGATGCTAAGTTGAAGGGAATCAACTGCTCATGCTCAGACCATATCCCATTGTTGCTAGAAGATAGGTGCATTAATGGGGAGCCTATGCCATTTAGATCGCTCGATATTTGGTTATCATATCTAAATTTTAAAAAGGTGGTTGATCTTGAATGGAAGAAACAAATGGGTTTGTTGCTCCCAAATAAATTGAAGGCCCTCAAAGCACATATCCGGATCTTGAATAAATAGAAATTTGGCTTCGTTGAGCCAAAAATTAAAAGCTTGGATGATAAGGTGAGTAAGGTAGATGCTATGATTGAGATTGGAGAAGCTGATGAAGTTAGTTTGGGTAGGAAAAGAGCACTTAAGAGCCACATTCAGATCTGGTATAAAAAGAAGGAAGGATATTGGAAGCAAATGGCTAAAGAAAAGCATTTGAAGGAAGGGAATAGAAATTCAAGATATTTTCACACTTTAGCAACTATTAAAAAAAGAAAGAAGCTGATTCTTGAACTCCAAAGTGGCAGGAGAGTCTTTAAAGACCTAAGGCGTATTAAGAAGGAAGCAAGAACATTCTTCAAAAATTTGTACACTAAAAAGATATCTCCTTTCATTTCTTTTCAAAAGGATCCGGTTTCAAAGATATTAGCAGAGGATGTAGCAAATCTAGAGCTCATGTGTTAATAAATGAAATTAAAGGAGCTATTTGGTCCTGTGACCCTGCCAAAGCCCTAGGTCCACATGACTTCAATCTTAAATTCATTAGAAGAATGTGGAAGGTTGTAGGTCCAGATTTTCTGAAGCTGATATCAGATTTTTTTTTTCTTAATAATGGCATTTCCAAGATCTATCAACATGACATAGGTGACTTTGATCTCTAAATTCGATGGAGCTAAAGAATTGAAAGATTTTAGCCCCATTAGTATTGTGGGGTGTATTTATAAGGTAATACCAAAAATCCTTGCAAGAAGAATAAAGAAAATGATGAGCAGCCTTATTGGTGAAACACAAATAGCATTTGTGGAAGGCAAACAAATTTTGAATGGTGCATTGATTGCTTGTGAATCGGTGCATTAGTTGAAAAAAAGTTGAAAAGCTGGACTTGTTGTCAAATTAGATTTTCGAAAAGCATATGATTCAGTTAATTGGAAGTTCGTAGATCATGTGCTAGTCAGAATGGGCTTTGAAAGCTGATGGAGAAGTTGGATTAGGTGTTGTTTATCATCTACAAAAATGTCAGTTCTAGTTAACGGTTCCCCTACTAAATTGTTTAAAATGGAGAAAGGTCTAAGATAAGGGGATCCTCTTTCCCTTTTTATCTTTGCTCAAATTGCAGAATTATTGAATAAATTGATAGCCCATGCAAAGGAGATGAGTCTTATTGAGGGTTTAAAAATCAGATGCAATAATGTGGATCTCATCTCCAATTCGCTGATAACACGATCTTATTTTGCCCAGTAAATGGAAAGGTCTTGCTGAATTATAAGAGAGTTCTTGACTATTTTGGTTTGATGTCTAGTTTACGCATTAATTATGATAAATTAGCTATTATACCCTCAAATTGCTCAGAAGAAAGGGTGGACAATCTCAAAGACATTCTTGGCTGTGGTGTTGCGTCTCTTCTAATCAAATACTTGGGTATTCCTTTAAGTGCAAATCCCAGAAGGGTGAAAACGTGGAGGCCAATCATTGACAAGATAGAAAGCAAACTTAATGGGTGGAAAGCGAGTTTACTATCAAAGGCCAGAAGATTAGTCCTCATGAAAGCAGTGATCAATAGCTTGCTAGCATACTATCTGGGCTTATTTCGAATGCCCAAAGCAGTAGCAAAAAGAATTATATCATTGTAGGCTAGATTTTTTTGGGTTTATAGTTCAGGAGGAAAATATTTGCCCACTATTAGCAAGAGTTTAATCCAAAAACCCAAGGAGTCTGGAGGTTTAGGTGTGGGAAATTTGATGATAAAGAATGCTGCCATGTTGCTCAAATGGTGGTGGAAGTATTCCATGGAGGATGAGCCACTTTGGATACATATTGTCAGCTCATGCACCAACCATTACATTAATTGCCCAGTCATTCTTCATGAAAAAACTAAGCTGGGTGGTCCGTAGAGCATTATTTGTAACATTGGAAAATCTAATAATCTGATGGAATCACGGGTACAAAATAGTTTGTGGATGATGGTTGGAAATAGGTTGAAAACAAAATTTTTGAAGGACCAATGGATAAGAGATAAAAGGTTGAGGGATAAATTCCTGAGATTGTTCGCAATTTCCTTGCAAAAACAAAGCATGATAGCCAAATGCGAGTTTTGGGATGGTGCAGAGTGGATTTGAAGCTTCCAATAGAGGAGAGAGTTCTTTGAGTAGGAGAGGCAAATTTTTCATGACTTACAATCTCTTTTATTGCAGGTTGTTCTATCAGTCGAGATTCAGGATCAAGTGGTGTGGAGGCAAAGTCCGAATGGGGTCTATTCTACTAGATCTTTTGTCGATCAGAACCTGAAAATCCAAGATGGCCAGATTCAAGCGATAATAGTTTTAAAAGCATATGGATGGGAATTGTTCCACCTATGGTGGAATTGTTGGTTTGGTTTCCTATGATTGGTAGCTTGACACAAAGGACCAATTGGCAGAGATTCAACATTATTGGTGGCGACAACAAAAGGTGTGTGCTGTGCAATGTGGATGATGAAACTGTGGATCACCTTTTCATCTCATGTCATTTCACTTGGGTGATATGGTGCATGCAATAGGGTGATTTTTCTTAGGTCATACCAAACAACTTAAAGACTTTGTTTGAATTATGGACTGATATGAGAAGTAGAGGTATGTCAAAAAAACAGTGGTGCTGCTTATTTTTTGTAGTTCCTTGGTCTGTCTAGAGTTTGAGAAATAATATCATCTTTGAAAACAAGTTTGGTAATGTGGGGACTTTACTTGAACAATTAAAATTTCAATGGAAATCACGGCTAGAATGTAGCAGCAAAACATGTCAAAAAGTTGCTATTAGAGTAATCAGAGATCATGATCGTGAAGAAATCAATGGGGAGTTTTGTGTTAGGAGTGAAGTTGTGGCCAGATATATATTAACAAAAAGAAGACTTGTGTGGTGGCTCTATGTGGAATTCATTCCATCTGGGGTTACGTATGTGGTTGGTGGTGTTTTAGCATTTGATTCAAATACTATGATTAGAAACCTTGTGGATTATGTGCACACTATTTCTAATGGAGAGGCAACTATTATGGCTTTGAAGGAAACTCTACAATTTATATTAGAAGAGTCTTTGGGTGATGTTCACGATATTGAAATTAGAATGTCACCAAAGGAAATAATCTCTTGGATCAATGGAAATACATAGGCAGTTTAGGGGTCTAGGTTTATTAGAAATTGATTTTTCAATATAAAAGACTAGTTTAGAAGGATTCAAATATCTTATAATGTGAAAGATTTGAAATGGTGGCAGAACAGATGGTTAGAGTTGGCTATCAAGTTTCAAACCCGGCAAGCCATAACAACTTTTCCTACATAGCGGGATACATCATTTGTTTGCGGTTATGTCTACTATATAGGAGTAATTAGTTTTAGCTTTGGTCTCGACAATGTTTGGGCTCCATTGGTTATATAGTAGCCTTGGTGTTTTTGTGTTTGGATTGTTTCTGCTTGTCGTTTTCATTTGTTTCTGCTATGGTTATTTTTTTGTTTCGTTCCCCTTCCTAGTCTAGAAGGGTTAGGAGCCTTTTTCTATGAATTATAAAAAATAAGAAAAAAAAGTCCTTAGAAGAATAAATGAATGTACTTTAGTCCTCAAAAAATTAAATGGATATACTTTTGTTCTTGAATTTTTTTTTTTATTTTAACACTTTAGTCCTTAGAAGTAGGGGTGTGCACGGGTCGGGTTGGATCGGGTTCAGGGGAAAAAAATACCCAAACCAATCAAATATAGTCGAGATGTGGAGTCGGGTTTAGCTTTTTCTAACTTGACCAACCCAACCCGAACATTTTCGGGTTGGATCGGGTCGGGTATAAGAGTAGATAGCCATATTTTTTTTTTTTGATGAAAAATATATTAAAACACCCAATTTTGTGATATTTTGAAACCTTTAAATTGTGTTTTTAAAATTTGAATATAATCAAATATATTTTGAAAAAAATTACATACATAATTAATAATTCCATAATTATAATTATGAATATATTATATATTATATATTATACAATATCAATCATCAATAAATTTAATTATACACTAATATATTAACAGAATCTAAAAGTTAATATTTATAATTATAATTTTGTATATTAATATATAAGTGAATGAGTTATTATTTATTTAAAAAAAAAAAAAAAGTAGGGTTGAATTAGTTGAATTGATCGGATTTTATCAGATTACTGATACCCAACCCGACCCGACTTTTTTGCATGTGGGTCAGTCGGTCTTGGGTTCGAATTCTGCACTGCACACCCCTACTTAGAAGATTAAATCTTTTGAAGACTATAGTGCATGTATTTTAATCTTTTAAGGATTAAAATGTTAAAACCAAAATTTTTTAGGGACAAAAATATATGCATTCAATCTTTTAAGGGCTAAAGTATTAAAACGAAAATTTTTCAGTAACTAAAGTGTTAAAATAAAACTCTTTATTCTATTACAATTTTCAATATAGAGTAATAAATAACATTGGCATGCTATTGCATAAATAGCAACTATGTTGGTCTTTTACACTTTGACTCGAGTTACGTTGGTCATGACTCAAATCGCATTACCCAGGACTTGAGTCACCTTCGTTAGGACTCAAGCCATGTTGCCCATAATTCGAGGCATGATGCCCAAGATCGAGTCATAATGCCCAAGACTTAAGTCACATTAGCTATAGGATTCACCTTATCCAGGACTAGAGTTACCTTAGCCAGGATTTGAGTCATGTTGCCTAGGACTCAAATTAGTTTAGTACATCCAATAATTAGTCATTTACTCATTTTATCTATATCAACATCCAGTCAATACATTTATAATATTAGGCCTATTAGTTTTTTATTTATAAAATTACCCAAGGTTCATTTAATAAATATGTTAAGTTGATTCACATTCTCAATTTTACTTGAGTCTAATGCAAAATTTCCAATTTGGTCTAAACTCATAATTTATCCCAAATTCTCAATTTACATAACCTATTCTAATTTTTTTCACCAATCCTAATTTACATAACCTTATAACTAAATTTGAGAATCATCATTATCATAATCCATAGCCTCAATTGGCCTTAGGTTGGGGATTGTGGCGGTGATGATGGAGAAAAAGAAGAATCACTATCATCTGAATTTGAGTTTTGTCGTTGCGACGATTTCTTAGAGCAAAACAAAAATAATAATAGCAATAATGATACCAAGATGACAAAAATGGAGAAACTGACTGCAAGCAGGTCACAACGTGGGGGATATTACGTGTTTGTTTGATTGTGCATGTTAACGTGGGGCCACCATCTATCTTGGAGTTTCTCATGGTCCTACATTATATTTACAAAAGTACCACTGCATCAGTGAATCTAAAATTGCTACTGAGGACATAATGCATTTTATTTGCAGAAAGAGTGGGGTTTTATCATCAGCTATTCTCTCCCTCAATTCTCTCTGATATCATTCTTAACCTTCCAAGAGTGTATTGGTCATTATCCTCTTCAGGTGTTGATGACAGAGTATACTACTGAAGTGCTGCTGGAGGATACATGGATGCCCCACACAAATATCTTTTTTGAATGTGTCTTTGTTGGGATCGATCATTCTATGTCTGATTTAATACGGATGATGACAATCTTTATTTCCAAATTTAGTTATTAGGTTATGTAAATGAGGATTGGTGAAAAATTTTGGATTAGATTATATAGATTGAAAATTTCGGATAAGTTATGAGTTTCGGGCAAATTAGAAATTTTTCATTAAACTCAGGATAAATTGGGAATTTAATTAACCTTAATATATTTGTTAAATGAGCCTTGAGTAATATTATAAATAAAAAAATAATAAGCCTAATATTATATATATATTGACTAGATGGTGACTGAATGCTAACATAAATAAAATTACCAATAAAAATTGACACATCATGGATGTAACATATGAAACGGTTATGTTAAATATTTCCTCTTAAAATATCCTTTGGTTAAAACGTATAGAAAAAATAAGTAACGATAAATTTGATCAAATTTGATAGAATTAAGTTTGTAAATTCGAAAAAATAGTCTCACACACACACACATATACCTACACTACTGTGCCATCATTCATTCTTTAACAAGTCTTCTTAATTAGCATATTAACAGAAGAAGAAGAAAAAAAAAAAAGAAAAACAACAGGAGTCCTCATCACTATTTCTGTACTATAATAGATATTAAATCTTTTATTTTTTAGTTTAATTTTGATATATCGATAATGTAAAATATTTTTATATAAGCAACTAATTATATCATTTCATTTGTATGATCATTCAAATAGTAGATATAAAATTTAATTATATTTATCGATAAAATAAGATATAATTAAATAATAGTATAAAAAATTATCAATACATTTAAATTAAATTATTTATTTTTTATTGTGACCAAGTTTCACCTATAAGCCTAATGTTAGGTATGAAATAGGTGTAACTGTAAATCATGCTTTTAAGAAAAGATAAATTATGGTAATTTATAAAACATAAAATGATGTCATAATTAAGAATCTCATTGTATCATACAAAGAAACAAAGAAAATCAATATATTAAGAATAAAATTTACAAGAAGTTACATAATAAAAGTACTTCTTTTAAGCTTAACAAATATAATTATAAGTGATCAATTTACTAAAATCAAAGACTATTATAAATAACGCTTAATTACAAATTTAGGAACTAAAATGAAAGCTTAATCCTTAATAAATCACTTCATTGCCTTGGGGCGGCGCTTTAGATGTCATCACATTCTCCCAATTTTGATTTCTAGCTACTATATTTTATTTTATTTTTTGAATAAAATAACATGAATCAAATGGCTGGTCTAGTTCGGCTCCCGTCAATTCGTGAACGATGAATCCAACCACTTTGCCCGCGAAGATTGTAGGAGTACCATTTTCACGTTGAACAGTTAATAGCATGGTTATTGTGATGGGTATAGTTATGTGTACTTAGTTTGAGGCTTATTTTAAGGGAATATATTAAAGAATTTTTTAATTATTGATTGAAAAAAAATATAGAATCGACTTTTAACCAATAATTAAGAGATATTTTGGTCCATTTTCTTAAAATGAATCCCAAAATAAGTACACAATATTTTTGTGTTGCAATGGCCCCTATGTAATTAATTTTGGAGATAAGTTACATGAACATAATATTTTTTTAAATATTACATCGATTCACACCCAATTTATTATTGGATAGGGTTGGATGGGGTGTAAATTCCATATAAACTAGATCCATACTTCTATTTAATAATAGATGAGATTTGAGTTAACATAATATCCGATACAAGTTATTTTCACATATCATAACATTGATTTTTGCCAGCTGCAGTAGTGGCGACTCGAAAGTCTATATAAGGCACAGGCAACCCTTTGTGTTCGCCATGCTATAGTGGTCGTCCATGCCTACAAATAAAATGACTGTTGCAGAACTTCGAGTTTTATCGCTTACGAGCCCACTTCGTCGTCACAATTCACGGCATGCACGCATCAACCATGGAACTTCTCGCTACAAAGATCAAAACAAGGGATCATACATGATAAATTATCGATCAAATCCGTTGCTTTTCATGACAAGGTGCATTTTTTACTATTTTTCTCTTTCTTAATATCTCTCTCTCAATCATGAATTCTCTTTGCAAATCTCTCTCCACTGATTTCAAAACTAACAAATTAAATGAGGTGGTATTATTAGTTTCGGTGCTAATTTATCTTATTAGACCCACAATAATTAACACTTGATTGCTTCCAGCCATTCTTTACTTATGTTTTTATAAGTAAAATTTTAAATTCAAATATTATGCACGAAAAAATTTAATATTACCTGGACTTCGAATATTAGTATTTCTTTTTCAAAAAATTCCCACAACATATATCCAAAAAAAAAAAAAATCCACAGTAAATTTTTTTTTTTTTGGATAAAATTTTTGAGAGTTCATTTCTCTTTCATTTTGTTAATTTTTGTTTTTGACCTGCCATCCATCAATGAGATTGCACACCATTTACCATAGCACTTTTTGTTAGACGTGGCGTCCATCAATGACCTTTCATATTGTTGATTAATATCACTCATAGTGGGCTTTAGCATTTTTTCAGTACATTGGACAATGACCATATATATCTCTGATCTCCTACTAGTCATGAAGTTCTTTCTTTGAAATAGATAAATTTGTTAATAGACACCATTTACTATGTCATAAGGCATTCTAATATGCACCTTATAAATTATGGTGCGTTACACACCAATTTTTAGCCACATTCTACAAATACAACTAATTGAATTCAAGAATGTGGCTAAACATATGCTGATGGAGCGGTGCACCTCCATTGTTGCACCTCAGCCATCCCACGTTCCTCCCCTCCATCACCATCCATCTCTTCGCGTTTTGCCTCCTCTCATGCTCTCAGCTCCAATACCACCCTCATATATACTAAGATATGAGGAATTAGGTTCGATTCCGGTGGTTAGACATCGCATCCCCAAAAGAAAAACCCTAAAAAGTAATATATGTCAATTATTAAATAAATTTCCTATAGCAGGTAGTGTTAAGCTGTCTAAAAGATTTCTTGAAAATATGAAAATAATATTAACACATGATTATGTTTATATATAAATTTTTATTAATTTTATCTCTCTTTAAAATGGGAATAAGATACATGATATAGATCACAAATATCATTTGTTGATTGTGTATTTTCTTATATAATCACTTTCTTCTTTTGAATCAGGTGTACAATCACGTCTTAATTTAATTTTATGTGTTATGAATTTATTTTTGGATTTTAGAATTAATTAAACTCCAAATAAAATCTGATCTAAGATTTGTTTACATTTTAATCTACTATTTTTTTTCTTAAACTACAGGATAAATATTATTTATTAAAAAGAAATGATTGACTATTGACACTTAATTGGTCCAAATAGTTTAGCAATTGTTTCTTTTCAACAAGATCTTGAATTTGAATCTTGTGAATTGAAAAAAAAAATTAACGATGGAAGAGTTTTACTCTCATATGAGTTAACCAAACTCAAAGCAAATTAGTTAAATTCTAATTAATTTTAGATACTAGTGATTTAGATAAAAGAAAAAGAAGAAGAAGAAATGATTGACTAGTGTCAAAGAGTTAAACATAGGCAAATTATATTTCTTGTACCCAAAAAAAAAGAATTTCAATAAGATCTCATAGTCGTGATGATGTTTGAATTAATTAGTTTATAAATTTAATTCAAATATATTGTCACTCTAAAATATTTTTATATAACATCCAATTATATTATTAAAAATACTTAATTTTTGTAATAATTACTTCAAAAATTAAATAAATGATCCGACGGATTGATAATAAAAATTATTATATATTAATTATATATCAAAATTAATCCCTTAATTTAATATAAAATATCGGTCATAAATGGCCGATGCCGAACTTCACTATTGAAGTTCAATGCGACATGCGGTGATTTTTGACCGTTGTACTTTTTTTTTGGTTTACTTGACCGTTTTACGTTATCTCAATCTATGTGATAATGACTCTGCATTGTCTTTCAGATATACGTTCACGTAACCATGCTAAATCGTTCATCATTTAATTTGTAAATAGGTTTTCAAAAATTTTAAATAGATTCAGATAAAAAAAAATTTCAAATAGATAATCGGTAGTTCACTGAATCATAAACATATTTAATATTCAACTTAATTGCTTTTTCAGCAAATTATAAGATTGTTGCTTGATTCAAATGGAGCCACCCATTCGAATTGACACACCAATAATAGTAAACAATAATCATGATCTTGTTTTGTATTGATGGTCTATTATTTATTGGTTTCAAAGATCACAGCGTTTTCCCTTTTTATTTTTTTATTGTTAGCTAATTTTAATTTTTTACTTTGGGTTTCATGTTGTTGGTGTTAGTTGGTACCTCTTCAAACTGATCCTAGCACGAAAAGCTTGGAGCAGGTCAAAAGAAGAAGCCAAGAGGCATTGCTAAACTCGAGCGATCCAGTGGGAACATTGAAGATGATTGACAGCATCCAAGGGCTGGGAATTGGGCACCATTTCGAAGAAGAGATCAATGCACTGCTTGGAAGGTTATGGCATTGGGATGCCGCTCAAGACCTATTTGCTACAGCCCTTCACTTCCGCCTGCTCAGGCATAATGGCTGGACTACTTGTTCTGGTACATTTATTTGCATTTTTCATGGACATTCTTTTCTACTTCTATTCCCTTTGGATGATAATTTTGTTCAGGGCCTTGTACCCTCTTTCAGATAAAACCAATACCTAAATTTTTATATATCTAAGTATACTACAACATACTCCCCCATGCATGCATTTTTTTTCTCACAATGAACAAAGCGTTGGGAAAAAAATCCCCCTACCAACAAAAATCATCAAATAAATTAACAAAGCAAAAGAAAACCAGAAAATGTAATAATTGTGATTCGACCTTTACTGTTTACATCCACGACTTTATCAATTAATTCGGTAAATTCTATCAAAAAATACAATAATCAATTCTTAAAAAAAAAACACTCTCTCAAATCCAAAATCTCAACACACTCAATCTTACAAAACAATATTTTTTCACTCAAATAAAATACTTGTATTATAACTATTCGTGGAACATGTCGCCTAACCTCTACATTGATAAGAAGACTTTCAACACAAACTCTCTTCACTTTTACCTCCGTTACTAATGAAACATGTAACGAACCATCTGTCAATAAAACTTTTATAAACAAAGTTGTAAACCTTTCACTGATGCAACTTTTGAGAACAAAATTGCAAATCATCTCATCAATGCATCCTCATAGTAGCTTCATCATCATTGTCGTCAGTGTCTTCCTCATCACCATCACCCTCCATTTTTAATCTCTCAATTTTTACTCCCTACCTATATTGTAAACAATTCCCAAGCTAAGTATTTATAACCCACATCAATTTACAGGATAATTAACTAATTTCTCACATTCAATTTTAATAATTAATAACCTCCTATTTTAGATAAATACCTAGCAAATCTCTCCCATAATTTTCTCTTTCAAATCTTTCCCTTTTTTTCTCCAATTTTTTTCAAATCTTCCAAAAATATAATGCTATCATCAATAATCTGCAATTAGAAATTTAGATCAAATCTAACACAAAGACTGTGTTATATATATGTAAGTGAATCTTAAGTATGCATGGTCTATCATAAATATGTAAATTATTATTTGATATGTGTAAGTTAATGAAGACCACAATAAAAGGCACTTATTATTAGAGAAATGTTTTTTGTTCCACTAGGGTAGGTAGACACCTTAGACACCCAGAGATAGAAAGGAGAAAAAAAAATTGTAAAAGAAAGTGAAAAGAGTGAAATGATTGATGGAGAGAGAAAAAGCTGAGAGAGGATGTTGGGGTACTGGGATTTTGGGTATGTACAAATAACATAACCTTTATTATTAAGAATACTTTTACACTTGGTAAATAATGAATTGAGTGAATAAGAAATGATGTGATAGTTCGTAACAAGTTGAGAATTTATCGCGTTACATTCCCATACCACTTTAACTTTTTAAATATCGTTGTTTCTTTCATGTTGTTCAGAATATAAATACATATCCTATTGTACTAGACCTACGATAACTTAACTAATTTTATCAAGTGTCGATTGGTTTTCAACAAATTTTTGGACAAGGGTGGGAATTTCAAGGAATCACTCACCAGTGACATTTGGGGTTTGCTAAGCCTGCATGAGGCATCATTTTTAGGGGCAGAAGGCGAAGACACATACAACAGGCCATGGACTTCTCAAAGGGGCCATCTCCACCAATCAATGCCACATATGGGCCCTGAATTAGGGAGGCACGTTGCCAGAGCCTTAAGGCTTCCAAGGCACCTCAGAATGGCCAGGTTAGAAGTCAAGAACTACATGGACGAATATAGCCAAGCAAAAAGCCAAATACCTGCTCTTTTGGAGTTGGCCAAGTTAGATTTTGACATGGTTCATTCGCTGCACCAAAAAGAATTAGCAGAGATATCCAGGTGACTTTGTGCTCCAGATGATGACCAATTGACCATAACAAAGTATTGAAACTAAGGGTGTGCATTGTGTGAGTGAAAATGAGAATTAATTAAGGTGGACAATAGAGGAATTAAAATAAGGGGTGTATGAGTTTATGACTTTATGCACCATGCCTAATTATCTTGTCAGTTGTTACTTGATCCTCCAATTTTTATTTTCCCATTTTCATTCCTTCCAAGCATATTCTAACTTTATTGCCATTTTCAGTCTATTACGGCAACTGTAAAGCAAATTTGCTTTGAAATGCTGCATGTGACAGTTCTTTCGATTTGTTTAGGTGGTGGAAAGAACTGGCACTTGTTGGGAGCATTGGTTTTGCCAGAGATAGAACCATCGGAGTGCTTCCTATGGACGGTGGGGATTTTCCCAGAGCCACGTCACTCGAATTGCCGCATTGAACTTACAAAAGCCATCTGCATTTTGCTAGTTATGGATGATATCTTTGACACTTATGGTTCATTGGATGAACTTGTTCTTTTCACCGAGGCAATCAGAAGGTATGCACCTAGAATTTGTGATTTGTATTAAACTTAACTTTAGGAATTAATTTGTAATAAATAATCACAATATGAAACTACTGTTATTTCCAGGTGGGATCTCGATGCAATGGAGCATCTGCCTGAATATATGAAGATATGCTATACGGCATCACATAATACAACTAATGAAATTGCATACAGAATTCAGAAAGAGCAGGGCCTAACCGCGGTTGCTTACTTGAAAAGAACGGTGAGAATCTGAATATCATTCAAAATTGAAACATATAAGAAACTATAGCTAAGGGTATATAAGATTAAGATGTTAATGAGAGGCTGGTGCTTGTTTGTGCAGTGGATAGACATATTTGAAGCATTTCTAGAAGAAGCTAAATGGTTCAACAGTGGATACATGCCAAATTTTAGGGCATATTTGGATAATGGCGTGATTTCCGCAGGATCTTACATGGCCTTGGTGCATGCAACTTTCCTCGTTGGGGATAGTCTCTCAAAGGAAACCATTTCAATAATGAAGCCATATCCTAGGCTCTTCTCTTGCTCTAGGGAAATTCTTAGTCTATGGGATGACTTGGGAACCTCAAGGGTATCTCACTATATTGCTAATATTTATACATTTACACACATATCTCTTATCTTTAGTTAGTACTTACTCACACTTCTCTTATCTTTAGTTACTCCCTTCGTTTCAATAGATATATTGATTTTCAAATATACCACTTTGATCAAAATGACAGATATATTGAAACGGAGGGAGTAATACTTAATACTTGGTTTACATAATTTTCAAAAATCCATATTGTAGGTATGTTAAAATTTTTTAATTGGCCTATATTGGTATATTATAACTAGAAAGTGGACGTTGCGATGAGAAATTGTTGATATTTCATGTTCAGGAGGAACAAGAAAGAGGGGATAATGCTTGCAGCATACAGTGCTACATGAGAGAAAATAATACTTCAGATGAAAATGAAGCAAGGAAACACGTAAGGGGGCTCATAGGGAAGCTGTGGCCAGAGCTCAATGGTCTTGCCATTCCCACAACGGCTCTGCCTTCTTCAGTTGTGAAAGCTTTTCTTAACATGGCTAGAACTGCTCAGGTCATGTATCAGCATGGAGATGATAAAAGCACGGACACTGTTGATGACTATGTGCAAACATTGGTCTTTACACCCTCTGCTAGCTATTGAGATGATACCAATGTTGTGCTGTATGATATATTCATGGTGTATATTTAGGATTCCAATTCCAATATCTTTGGAGGTGTGATGACTCCCCTCATTCACAGTGAAATTGTGTCAATAGAAAACAGCAGTGTTTTAGTTTAAACTAGAGGACTTTAAGTGTTTTAATAAATAATTATAGAGAAAACATATTAATGTTATTACAATGATCAGAGAAATTACATTACTTTGGTAACAATAATGGGGCAGCCGTAACTTTTTTCAAACAATAAAAAAAGAATAATAATAATCATTTGATAAACAGCTGGAAGGACGAAAAATTCATCGATGAAGTCAAAGGTTGAAATTAGGCTATATCGGCCAATTTAATATTTGCATTAGTTAATCCAATTGCACACGTCCAACGTGTATAACAAATTCGTACGTTATCAGCCAAAATATACTGTTTTTGTTTGACTACTGGCAATGGCAAGAATATTAGGCTGAATCTCTGGCATCATCTATAGATTGTAAACCAATCCTTCGCCCAATAGTGAAGGTAAGCAGAAGCTGATTCACTTGTTTGAGGGCTTTTTTTGTTTTTGGTCAAGACGTGTTTGAGTATTGTAGCATGCAAGCGCGCAAGACTCGGGCTCGTTCGTCACTTTTGTGGTTTGAACTGCATCAGCAGAACCTGGCCGCGGTAAGCGTGTTTCATGGACTTCTTATTTTGGGTCAAAAAGTATGACTTAGAAAGGCAACAAACGCCAAGGAAAAGATACAGCAAAGAAGTTCGATTATATTGATAGAACTATTTTTGAGGCTAGTTCTAAAGCTTCACAAGAATTTCAATAAATTACTAATTTGATTATTTATAATGTGATTTATAATGGGTCAATACTCTTATTTATAACCTCGAGTTATTAACTAATATTCCTAATTAATAAGGGGCTTAATTAACTACCTAATATGCGTTAACCCCCTCTCTTCTTTTTTCAATTTTTTGTCGTGAATCCCTTCCTTTTTATTCTTTTGTTTTTCTGGTCGAAAAATCACAAGTACAATGATATTACGATAGGGCTGGGCCAACAGGAGTTTTTGGCTCTGTACTTCATGCAATGAATTCACTAATTTGATCTCTCGGCCCCGGCCTTGCTACGCAGGTGCAGGCTTAAAAAATGCCCAAGAAAAATGCTTGCTTATCAAATTTCTGACCATAGCCAAGGCCCAAAAAAAAATCTCTTTCCATAGCCATTACGGTGTACAAAAGTCAGGATGGGATCGGTTTTCGCAGGCGAGTTCTTACGTGACCTCGACCTCGTGTTTTGATTGACTTATTTATTTTAAGCCCAGATTCGAACAGATCACGGACTAACAAATGGCCCGGTAAAACTAGGTCGATATGATATTTAGGCCGAACATATAGATTTGGGATGGTATAAAGTTAAGCCATAAAATTTTAAAAGTAACCTCCCCCCCGTCGCCCAAAAAAACAAAAAAAAAAGAGACACTTTATGATCTATATTTCAAAATAAATTATACTGAAACAAAAATGATATCATGTATGATAAAGAGAATTAACTGATGTCAAGAAGTCTTATATGTTATCACCAATTTAAAGCATCACCCTTTTAATTAATTATGTAACTGTGGGTCTAATTTAGCCAACCTAAAGTATGATCTAGATTCGACCTGAAAATATATCGGATGTTATTTTTAGAACTTAAACCCATCTTAGTGAATTTGAGTTTAGCCAGGTATATTTTTTTAATCCGATCGTGCCTTCAACACCCCTAATAACCATAGTTTATCACTTAGCAACAAGCACTTGAGCATTTATTCACTTTGACATGTAGCAGCAGAGAGGGTGCTTTAGATTTATGAAGTTTGACTATTACTTTACTCATCATTCAAGCTTACTTTGGAGCCACATAAATATGTAAACGTTACAAACATTAGATAAGAAAGTTGATAATTTATATGATGTGGTGTCTTCGTTTGTATACAGAAGACCACAAGTGATGGATGTGAAGCGGTGGCCAAGCCAAAGCATGAGGGCTGTAGAAAGAAGACAAGGGACAAGCACCAAAAATTTGTGGGTTGGCCAATTGCTTGCCACTTCCCATTCCATTTAGTGAGATTGAGAAGATCCTGATCCAGTGGGGGAGGAGGAGGTAGAGAGAGCATGGCACTGGCAGGCACCAAATTCCATGACATGAAGAGCAGATCCAAGCAGACGTAAGAGTCACGTGCCATGCCTTGCTTTTTTCTCCCTGTTATATTATATTATATTTTTTTTCACATATAGTAGTAGTAAATAGAAATAGGCTTTCCCTTCCATAAAATAAAGCTTGCGTCACCACCAACAGACTTGCCACTCACCATCACTGTTGCTTTTTAAAAAAAAAAAGAAGATTAGATAAAGTTTTTTACATTTGTTTTATTTAATTTTTAAATAAAATAGTAATATGTAGATTTTTTTTCTTAGAATAATTGTGTATCTTTTATTCGGAAAATATTTTTATATCCTTATTTAATTAAAGAATTAGGTAAAATAAATATAAAAAAATTAATACAAATTTGTCTCCTTCAAAACACCAATTTTACATGCCTTTGCTAGCTGCACCGCGTTCAGCAGAGTGCTAATACCCTAGGGATAATACCCCAGTAAACACCACCACCAGCCATAGCGATACATGACCTCTTGAACCGCGACCTGATACAGAGTTTCACGGATTTTGAGACTAGGGAGACGTGACCGATGATAATACTACATGTTTGTCACCCCAATTTGCGTGCACTCTATCTCGTCTTCTTTCTTGCCAACAGCATCTACACAACTCATGTAGTAATGTTGCATTCATGACAGCAATTGAATAGTAATATTTTTATAATAACTTCTTAAAGTGCTTTTGACGAATTTACTTTAGAATCTGTGCGACTGTGAGTGATTTAAAATGATAATGCTTAGATCATATCTTTGTCGTTGCTTATATATAGTATGTACATATTGAAATGTACTCCAATCTCATTCTCACTGTAAACAATGTTAAAGGGGTCAGAATTCTTTATATAACATTATCTTTAATATATATCCTATTATTATATGCGCCGTTTCACATTTTACTTATTATTACATTTAGCTTTCAATTAGTTAATCATTAAACACAAAGTTTACTTTACTGAGATAAAAAGTAGTATACTACATAACTTCACTGAAGAAAGTAGTTGGCAACTTCTGGTAGGATGGATGAAGACTATAAAGACGGGTCTGAAGTTGATGATCGCATTCACTTCAATTTCATATCATCATCTGCACAAGAAACAAAAAGATGAAGCCTACTTTTTATGAGTAAAACTTGTCTGCTCGCCCTCATCTCACATAAATTGCTGGAAGTGTTTTCTGAAATTTTCTATTGATTGCATTGATTCAAAAAAGACCCCTCCGATCCACAAACTACTTCCCTCGTAACATTACATCACAGTGATGATTTAATCTCTATTCACTCCTTCCACACTCTGAACACCAATCTGCTACAAGAAACCATCAATGCAATTGAATAAGGTTCGGTACTTTGAACTGCGAAGCATCAATCCCACTCGGACCTCAAAAAGAAAAGTACACAAATAAGTGAAACATAGTAATCATCCGGATTTTTTTTGTAAAATTTAATTATCACCCAATAATTCAAAAAATTATAATAGAAGTTACGACAAGCATGAAAATAACTTATTTGCAAGATATATTACGTACCCTTTATTAAATCTTTTATAGGGTGTATTTGTTTGTATTTTTTAATAAAAATAATTATTTGCAAGATATATTACGTACCCTTTATTAAATCTTTTATAGGGTGTATTTGTTTGTATTTTTTTAATAAAAAATTAATTTTATTAAAAAAATTAATTTTATATATTTGAATAAATTTTTAAAAATAATTAGATTTTAAAAAAATTAATTTTTAATTTTTTTAGAAAAATTAAAAAAATAATTTCAAAAAAATCAATATTAAATTTTTTTATTATATATAAAATTCAAATTTCAAAATCATTTTTTAAAAAAATTTAAAATAAAAAAGCACATATAATATTGATGAATTATCCATAAGCCGTAACGTTTTGCTCCTCTGAATTACTGAGTGCGCGAAATTGATCTTCAAATCAAGTCAACGGTACGGTTGTACGGGGACAATTGCAGATTTTTTATTTTTAATATGATAGATGAGTGTGATATATAGAAGAATATAAATTTATGGGTCAAAATAGATAGATATGAGACTCAAAAATTGTTCATGACAGTTTTTATTTTTTCAAAAAATATCAATAGCAATTTTTGCTTTTTTCTGGTACGATGTATGGAGATACATGATTTATTTTTTAATTTTTCAAAAACAACTAAAGGTAATTTTTATTTTTTAAAAAAACTGTTATATTCTGAAAAATTATCAATGACAATTTTTCTTAAATTCTTAGGGCCTGTTTGGTTTGGCCATTTTCTGTTTTCATTTCCATAGAAAATAAGAAATGGAAGTGAAAACATGTTTGATATGATTTTTTTGAAAATGTTTTCAGAAAACATTCTCTAAAATGGTGAAAATTTTGAAAACGAAAAATCATCGTTTCCAGCATTTTCAATGGAAACGTCAAAAACACGGTGGCATTCTTGTAATATTAATGAAACACTGATTTATCTTTTTTCTCCTTCTTATAAACGTACAAAGCAGTGGTGACCACTGCATCGTCTTCTGTCAGCTTTGTTGCCATCTGCTCCGGTGACCACAGCCCTTTGCTCCGGTGACCACCGCCCTCCACTCCAGTGACCGTCGCCATCACCAATCTTTGTTCTCCTCTTTGCAGCAGAACACTCAAAACACAGGGGAAAGGAAGAACACGGCAACATGGATGAGCTGAGGTGGTGGTTTGCAAAGATGAAGGTGGAGGTCGCGGTGGCGGTGAGCAGTGGCCAGAAGGAGGAGCGCAGAGTAGCGGCAGACTCTAGCGAGTTGCTCACTGGGCGAATGCCGGCGACTGAGAACAATGCAGTGGAGGTGGCGGCTAGTGACGGAGGTTCGAGACGGTGGTTCTAAGCTCGACCTTGACGGCTGATTCGAGAAGAAGGAGGACGATTGGGTTGTGAGGACGGTGAGTGGTGTGGCTATGTGGTGGGCTCAGAAAGACCTTCACCTGTTACATGCATTTGGGGGTGGAAATCTTGTTGCTTTTTTTGGGTGGTGATGAAGGATGCCAATGCAGTGAACGGTGCTCAAACAGGGAAAGACCTTTTTTATTTTTTTGATATATGCTGCTATGGGGATAACAGTTATGAAGCCTTAATCTCTAATATGCTACATAAATTGGTGATCTTGGTGGGGGAATGTGATACATTGGATCTTAATGTTACATGATCTTTTAATTTGTGATTACATGATATTTTTTTTTCTTTTTATTTTTTTAGCTGGTTGTTAAGTTGAAATATCACAAAAGACTATAATTATAATTAATATTAATTATTTTATTCAATTATATCTTTTTTAATATAATTATAATTTATTCATAAATTAAATATATTCCAAATATATTTTGTCATTACAAATATTTGTAATTAAAGTTCTTTTTATAATATTTAATTATATAATAATTGATAATGATAATAAAATTATTTAAAAATAAGTAATTTATTTTATTTTTAAACTTAAAATTTTATAAATTTATTTTATTTAAATAAATACTTTAAATAGATGAATAAAATATGTAAATTAAATATATAACATTTTCACTATTTAATAGTAAATATAATTTTATTATTTTAAATTTAATTTTCAAAATATATTTTAAAAACAGATAAACCAAACATATTTTTATTGCTTCCTCTTTTTGAAAATAGACAAACCAAACGTATTTTCTAAATCCAAAAAATCAGAAAATGAAAATCATTTTCAAAAAATGAAAACAGACAACGAAAATAGGAAATATTTTCATAAACCAAACGCACTCTTATATTTTTATAATTCACTCCAAAATCTCATATTTTAATATAAATTAATTTTAAATACCATATAAAAAAAAAATACCCATTGACAATTGCATGCGCAGAAAATATCTTGTGTCTGAAATTCCGATTGCCCCTTTTTTGTTACGTATATTTACTGATTTTTGCAGCTGCATTGTAAGAAACTTTTGAAGACACAGTACTAGTAAAGTGATTGTTATACTTTCTGGATTTTCGCGACCGCGTCTTTATCGACCTCTTGATAAAAAGGCAACAAAGCTACGACCCGTACAATTATTGTATAATACGGCCAAGACATAGCCAGATAAGATTTCCAAATACCAGCTTGTCACAAATTCCATTTTAAATTAGAAGTGAATTTTATTTTATAGTATCTTCTCCTCGGTCTGAAACTCAGAGGCAATCTTAAATTTCGGGTACAATTAAAAAGAAAAACAAAAGCTCAATAGTTGCATGTATTCATAACCCTATCGGCAAAGTTTGCAGCCACAGAACCTAGCTGAAGGGAGAAAATAAATGGAAATAAATCTATGAAACGAAAGATTTGATTTCATATTTATAGTGCTTGATGGGCCGAAGATGGGTTGAGAGGGAACAAGATTTTCATTAATAAAAATTGGCGGAAAACGTATGGTTTGGTAAGAACCCGACCCCAATCTGCCAGCCCCACTTGCCCATTCCCATTGAGATCACATTCAATCCTCGTTTAAGATTAGAAAAATCACAAATCACCATAGGTTTTAGTGGCCCATAGCAAAACATTCACACTAATATCCGTGTATTAACCATTATTATATACTATTTCTCAAAAAGGGTGCGTATGTGGTAGTACAGTACAAAACTATACTGTCTATATAGATTCCCAATAAATACACTTCACAGATCTCAAGGCAAAAAAATACTGCATATTTATTGTTAGTAAGTGGGAGAGGGAATTGATGAATGAATATAGAAAAGCAAGAATTGCTGACTTTTTAATAATTGCACTTTGCACTATCCAGCTGGAAATGTCGTCAGCTAAAGCCAAAAAAGAAAAAAAAAATGAAGATAAAAACGAGACACAAAGCAGAAGCATTCATCAGCGGTGAACGGAGGCCGCGAGTGGGCCTGTTTGACCGTATACGCCCGTATATCAATCGCGCGTGGTCTTTTTTGGTTTTGAATAGGATATGGATCCAACGGCTGCGACAAAAAGCTGGAGTTTTTGAAAAGTCACACAGCCAGTGACAGCTGTCATGAAAGACCACCAGCTGTATCGTTCCACGTGGGAAAATTCTATTGGACGAGATCTGGCATCATTCTTTTTAGACGTGGTGGCGCCCACTCCCTCTCAACAGCTTTGGCCAGCTATCAGTGCCAACGGCAACGGCTACATTTTTCACCCAACGTAAACTTTTCACAGCTATCTTATTACAACCACTTCTAACATTTTTATTATTTATTTATATTTATTATATTAAATTTTTTAATTAAATTTAGTATAAAATTTTTTTATATTATCATCAAATCAAATTATTTTTTTCACATAATTTTTAGAATAATAGAGATAAAAATCATATGTATTTACTTATATAATAATATATAATTAAATAATAATATGAAAAAAATTTATATTATTAATATATATAAAAATTAAACTATTTTAATACCACTGTTATTTTAGTTTTAATTAATTGAGATATGCAACTATATAATTTTGCACTCACAATATTGTTATTGCACCAATTTCGTCAATCGGATCGTGACAATAATTGTAGCAGCATCAATTGCATTTTGTTATAATTCTTGGTAATAATAATAATCGCAATATCATCATAACTGTGATCACAAATTTTCTTTAGAATTATTATTATTATTTAAATATATTAATATCTTTTATAAAAATATATATTTTTATAATAATAATTTAAAATTATATAAAATAATGTACAATTAATAATTAATGGTTCAAATATTAGAATTAATATTTTAAAAATAGCTTTTCTTTTTTGGTACATAAAAATAGCTTTCCTTAATAGCCATTCTTAATTTGAAATTCGGTGAGCTTGTTGAATGTAATAAAATAATAATAATAATAATAATAATAAAGTAAGGAATTCCAAGAGAAAAAAAAAAGGGATGCAAGGAATTTCACTTCGTCCGCATGCACCTAACAATTTTCTGTCAATTTTGTTTTGTCTGTTCCTTGGAATTTGAAACCCGACGTGGCACGTAATGTGGCATGTACACCTCCGTTACGTGGACACGATTCGAATGCGGCTATAAATGGGAACGCAACGGGAAGAGGCCATTCATGTGCCCCCTCACACCGCGAAGGCATTTTCGAGTAGAAGCTTCACTCCACTCACTCACTCACTCGTTCACTCCTTCAAATTCCTCTCATTTTCACGATTTTCTCTCCTCTCTCTTTCTCTCCGCATTTTATGCCACAATGTTTAAGGTGTCTGGGCTGTTGGGGATCTTTGTGGGTCTAGTGTTCGTGGGGCTTGCAGCCTCCTCCAAGTTTGAGGAACTCTACCAGCCTGGTTGGGCCTTCGACCATTTCATCCATGAAGGAGAACTCCTCAAACTCAAATTAGATAACTATTCAGGTCATTAAACCATATCATGTTGTTATTTGGGCGTGCCTATGCTTGCAAAATATTTATATTTTTGTTATTTATGGCCCGAATGTGGGTTTATTTTCTTATTATTTTTGGGACATTGCAGGGGCTGGTTTTGAATCCAAAAGCAAGTATATGTTTGGGAGGGTGACCATCGAGCTTAAGCTTGTGGAGGGTGACTCTGCTGGAACCGTTACCGCTTTCTATGTAAGTGGAAAAAAAAATGTTTGCAGTTTTAAATTTTTTATTTATCCATGATGTTCTTTTGGTATGTTCATGTGGAGATTTTACTAGCCACTCATTTACTTATCTATGGACAATAATGCCAATGGGGCCACTATTCACTAGTTGTTCGCAACTTTGCATATGATTCAGCTCAATGCATTGAACTTTGCTCAAGTGCGGACGTCTCTAACATGGATCCATGAATAGACTAATACCAGAGTGTTATTAGTGTCAGCTACCTACTCCTTTTCTAAAACCGTGAATTACCATAAGTCCAATTTTCTTGATGGCAATGGGCGAGTACCCCTTATTTTGTCCTTGATCAATCTAATGATCCTATTGAATGACAAATGTTATGTCAATTACTTCAACATATCTCATTTTAACTATTTATGTTGAGAAACTTAAAATTAAGAATTGATTATAAAAATATTTATTAAAATATTTTTATAATAATTAATATATTATATTAATATTTTATTATTTATTATATTTAAAATTATGTAAAGGATGTAATTAAAAATTTTGTAATATATTTTCTATAAAAAATGGCAATGACAAATAAATTAAAAAAAATTATTTATAGCGACAAATATCATAAATTGAAAGGAGTAATTTACTTTTGAGTCTATAACAGTAATTGATGACACATCTTGAATGACAATGACATTGATGATCAATTTCTGTGATGCAGATGTCATCGGACGGTCCAAATCACAACGAATTTGATTTTGAGTTTCTGGGCAACACCACTGGGGAGCCTTACTCGGTCCAGACCAACGTGTATGTGAATGGTGTTGGTAACAGGGAGCAGAGACTCAACCTATGGTTCGATCCCGCCAAGGACTTCCACAACTACTCTGTCTTCTGGAATCAGCGCCAAGTTGTGTAAGCACTAAGCACCCATTTAGTAAATTAACAAAATACATGCATAATGTATATAGTCCTTTCCATGTTGGTATTCGTATAATTAAAATTAGTAAATAAAAAAGGAAGTAAAAGGGACAAGGGAATATGTTGTTTCCATGGGCCTGAAAAAGCTGTATAAAGAGGACACGAAATTGTATGCTTTTATCAGTGGTGGTTGAGCCATCATAGGCTTGGTGTCATTGTGTGTCCCCGTTGGGTCACACAAACGAAAACCAATGAAAAAGAAAAAAGGGAGAAGAGAATCTTGGGGTAATTTATGTCAATACTCTTATAATGGTTCCTTTGCAGAATACAAAGGTACAGATAGTGAAACAAGGGGTCTATTTCCGCCCATTGTTTCTAGCAATTGTTGTGGTCAAATTACCAATATAACCATGAACATCATTGTTCCATATATAATACAAGTTTAAAATCCTAATATTTCCCCATATGTGTTCGTTCACAATGTTTCAGGTTCCTTGTGGATGAGACACCAATAAGGGTACACACAAACCTTGAACACAAGGGAATCCCATTCCCAAAAGACCAAGCCATGGGTGTGTACAGCTCAATATGGAACGCTGACGACTGGGCCACTCAAGGTGGTCGTGTGAAGACAAATTGGAGCCATGCACCGTTCATTGCCACCTACAAGGACTTCGAAATCAATGCATGCGAGTGCCCCGTGGGTGTGGCACCATCAGCGGATAATGCCAAGAGGTGTAGCAGCAGTGAGGATAAGAAGTATTGGTGGGACGAGCCGACCATGTCCGAGCTAAGCTTGCACCAGAGCCACCAGCTTATGTGGGTTAAGGCTAACCATATGGTCTATGACTATTGCACTGACACTGCTAGGTTCCCTGTCACACCTGCTGAGTGTGTCCACCACCGTCACTAGTGAATGAATTGATGAAAATTGTTTTATTATATATGAACATGTCCTTCATGTCTCATGCACGCTGCAATATTTTTGTCATAGCCTTAATGTGAATTCTTTTATTTCGTTGTTTATTGTGCAATCTAATTTCATTATTCTGCTGGTTTCTTTTTATTTTATTTAGAAGAAATCTTGGATGGAATTAATAATAAGAACTGGCGAGATTTGTTTAACGGCGTCCCGCATTGGGGTGCCACTAGGGATGTCAACGGGGCGGGGCGGGGATAGGCGTCCCCCGCCGCGAAATACCCGCCGCCCCATATCCGCATGCAGTCTGCTTTTTTTCATTCTGCAGCGGGTTCTGCAGTGGATATCCATGGATACCCGTTAAAATATTAAAAATTTTAAAAATTTAAATTAGATATAAAAATTCTAATATTCTAAAATGCCTAAAATAACCATAAATAATAATCTAATTTAACAATTCAAATTATAACAATTTAGTATACTTAAAATTAAAATAAACACATAAAATAAACAAAAAATAGGTACAGTAATTTAATTCTACAATCTAAATTCTAATAACTTAAAATGTTTAAAATAAAAATAAACACATAATAGTAATCCAATCATTAGTCTAATATATAATAATTACAAATAAATCTAACTTATAAATTTAAACCTTAGTCTAATCAATTTAAATAACAATAATATTAGTTTAACTAAATTAATAATTTAAGGATAAAATAATAATTTACTACAAAGCGGGTATGGATATAGTGATCACTTGTATTTAATATGCGGATTTAAAATCACACATTCTGCAAAAAGAAAATCTTTCCCCATACGTTGCGGGTATTAATTATCATGAGTAGGTTTGACATCCCTAAGTGCCACAAGCTCACGGGTTGCCTTGGGGACCAAGAAGATATTAAAATATTTTTTTATCACTGGAGGAGAAATGTGGAAGAGAGAATAGAGTTGTATGGAAGATAAGAAATAATTGACAACATTGAACAGGCATTGTGGGCCCGAAAGATGTTTAACTCTATATTTGAAAGGGTAGGAAGGATATGAAGGGAAGAAACAAATAAGAAACCGAATAGCAAAATTTAATTAGGATGTGTTTGAAAGTGTTTTATTTGGAACAAGAAAGGGGAATAGCAAAGAGGGTTAAGGTGTCTCCTCGTCGGCACTTAAAACTCTAACCTTTTGTTTTCTCAAATTAAGGATCTGAAGAGAGAATAGAATAATAGGCTTCGCTGAAAGTTTCTTATCATATTTTATTAAATAACTTAAAGAGGATGACATTTCTTGCCTCTCTCATTCTAATAATCTTCTTTTTTAAAAAAAAATCCACATACATTCTAAAATTTGAAAACCTAACTCTACGGGGTAATGTTTGTTTCCAGTCCTGTGATCATGATTCTTTTTAGGGGTGATCATTTATCAATTATAGCAAATATGTAACGGAAAATTTACTTACGCAAAGGGCTCCAAATGGATACAATGACATATTTTATAATCCTTCAATTTTAATTTATTTATCAATTTAAAAATTTATCTATCTATTTAAATAATTTAGTTCACTCTTAAATTAATATAATTTAAAAATAAATTAAAATAGATGAAACATTATTTAAACTGGCCGAAAATTAGATATATAATCAAATAGGGACCGCTCAAATATCTACTGATAAAAGTAAAACACAAGTGGAAAGCAATAGCAGTACAAAAGCATATATAACGCATACGTCCATTTAGAGTGGAATTTAGAAACAGACACTCGTTCCACTGTTCCAGTATCCTGGTCTGAATTTCAGACTCGGTTCTCCTTTCCCCTTTAACGTTCGAATGTGGACAAATATTGAAGATGGGAATATGCTGTGCCCGACAATGTCTATGGCTGGATGCTTTTGAAAGGGTCTAGAGCAAAGACCCATTGAAGATGGTCCTTGGTAGGTGGTGCCTTCAAAATTTACCTTAGGTTGTCCAACTCGAGTACTCGACAACAAACATGTGAAGCCTATGCTGCAAAAGTGCAAATTGCTATTAGTGTGATTTACACCAATAATAACAAATATTAATAATTATTTACTTAACTCAATAAGGGCCGTCTTGTGTGGGCCAAGGAATTAACAACCTTTAAATGTGAGAGATGTGAAAGGTTATGATGGGTTTATCCAACTGAAATGGATGGTTATGGGCCTCTCTAGATTGATGACATGAAAAAGTTGATGCGTCTTTAATTGAGTCAAATGATTACATCCATGGCCCCTGTATAACTGAATGATTTGATAAGCTACAGGAAAAAAATAAATAAATAAAACAATAGAGGAGCGGATTTGCAACCGTGTCGTATTACATTCAATCAATTTGTAGTTTTGTACCACTGGTTGAGCAACAACCGCAATCTGCAACGCTGATGCGCTTGACCCTTGCTTTTTTGATATCTTGACAAAATTTCATATAAATTGATAACAGTGTTTTTTTTTTTTTTGCTTTATTTTTTGGTGTGATTTTTTTGATAAAATTTATTTTTAGCTTCAGAGATTCATAATTATATATTTGTACATTTTTTCAGAAGTTAAGTCTAAAAGAACACAAATTTTTGGACAGGAGGGGTTAAGAGCATTGGGGAGCAATCAAAATTTCCCCTTGCTTTCATAAATGTCTCTAGATTTAACTGCTTGTGATAATTCAAACAATCAAGCCTATTGCGATTACAACAAATATAAACGTTTAAGGGATACCCATAAGTAAAAGATGGCAAATTGTCTCGCCCATTTTTTAATTCTTGCTTCTGTTTGTTTCAGTTTGAGAAGGGTGCTCTACGTCAAGGGAATCAGCCATCTAGAAGAAGCAAGGAGCTGTGATATTCATTGCAGAAAGAAAATACATGCATAATGGGTCAATTATTGGCATCTGGGATTTTGAGTTTGGGCTTATTTGGATAGAACAGACCCAGCAGCCCTTTCCCTAGCAACCTACTAATTAGGAGGACGGATCAAACAGAGCATATCCTGATTAAATTTGGATTCGGCTACGTTAAAGTCGCATATTCAATTTTGATAAATATTTATAAAAAGTTGTTTTAACATATATTATTATATTAACTCTTTTTTTTGGTGCGATTATCACATTTTTATTACATAGTGGATCCATTTAATTAAGATTTTAAGAAAAATATTTCTTTAAAAGTAGAATAAAAATAAAAATAAAAATAAAAATAAAAAATTATTTTAAGTTTAGATATAATTATAAAAGTATTTTTGATGAAAATCAAAAGTTGTTAAAATATTTAGATGTAATAAAATAAAAATATTTTTTTATTATAAAATTATAATATTAATAGATAGAGAGTGATATTTTCAAGAAAAAGTTAATGATAGAATAGTAAAAATATGAAAAAATAGTGGATTCAAAATTTAAGGATCACTTTTCTCTCTCTTTTGTTTCTCCAAAAAATGAAAAAACTGATTATTCTCTATTTTTACTTTTTTTTAAGAAGCACAGATAAATAATATTAGAAGTATTTTTTTCAAAAAAATTAAAAAAAAATTCCCTTAGAGAATCGCAAACAAACGGGCACAATTGCATTCCTAATATAATTCATATCAAGTTGTTGTGACTAACAGCACTTTTGTAAATTTAGGTGTCTTTTCAAAAACTGCATACTAAATTTAAGTTTAAATATATTTTTTATCTTTAAAAATATATCAAATTTTGATTTTGGTCCCTATAATTCTTTTATACAGTTTTAGCCAATTTTTTTTTTAAATTGCGCACAAATAATCCTTAAAAAAATATATAAAAGTTATTTTTTCCCTATCACGATGTCATTTCGGGACTAAATATATACAATCTAAAAATTTTTGAACTAAAATTAAACCAAATATTTTTTTTATTTAGTAGAATATCCCATCCAATAGGTAAAACTAATATATCGGAATATAGTCAAATATTTGAGTAAGGTCCAAACTAAACAAAAGAATTTATAGATATCTAAGACAAAATTTGACATATTATGAAAACCAAAAAATATTTAAGCCTTAAATTTATCAGTGTACACATTTCTTTTCTTTTCTTTTCTTTTCTCACCGTTCTTCAATCAATAAAACTATGAGAACAATCTTGAAAGTATCACGGAGTAAATGAAAAAAAAAAATCATATTATGTACTATTACCCAATTTTGTTAGGTTAGTCAACAATTAGCCTAAGTAATAAAAAAGAAAAAAACCAAACAAATTACATTCACTCTTACACACTTGGTTGTATTTTTCATTTTGAATGTAGTAAGGTGAATTTAAAGCATTGGGAATAAGAGTAATTAATCAGGCCCAATCACGGCGATACATCGTGAAGCAGCCAAGGCACGTGATATATAACACCAGTGTCGCGTCGTGCTTTAGCATCATGCTCATGATTAAATTCGTTGTTCTCAAGCGAAACCCTATTTTTTTTTTTTTCATCTTTTTAAACTAAATTTTTCATTTACCTTCACTTATGTTACTAGAGTTTCTATTTGCCTTTATTTAATCTATTAAAGTTTTTATATTGCTATCAATTAAACTAATAAAGCTTTTATTTTACCCTCACTTAAACTAATGAAATTTTTGGCTTGGAACTTGGCTTTAGAAGTCATTTGTGAATGTGACTACATAGAAGTTTTGAAATTGGTTTGGGGTCGGTCTTTGAAGTTTCATATTTATGGAACTATCATTCATGATATTTGTCTATTACTTAGCCAAGATTGGGACTGTACTATTCAGCATATATACAAGGAAGGCAATCAAGCTACGGACTTTTTGGCTAGGTTTGGGGCCAAACCAAGTGTGGATTTCAAAGTTTGGGACAAGCTTGTGATTGGGATGGAGCAAATTCTTCTTGCTGATTTTGCTGGGACTATCTATCTAAGATAAGCTTTTTGCTTCTTTTTCTTTTAGCTCATGTACCAAAAAAAAAGATGATGAAATTTCAAATTTCTATTTTGCTCTTAGCTTTACTTTCTTCAACTGGCAGATCCATATTATGGGTTTCTAGTAGGCAGCTACTTTGATATCTCCCAAAACATAATCTATGCTCTTTTTTATACAAACCCATGGCACATAAAGAGCTAAGAAAATATCTTAGCGTTTTTTCCTCACAAAGTCTATTGTGTTTTGCACCTGTTTAATAGACCTTATTTCTCACAGAATTTCCTATACTTCATTTTTCTTGCTCTATTTCAAGATTTTCCAACCAAGCCCATCTATGTTTTGGTAGCTTCTCTAGCCTCCAACAACCATGTTATCAACTTATTATCACTATTATTGACTTATTGTTATTTGTTATGTCTTGTTAATGATGATTGGGCCTTTTGTGTTATAACTGCAAAGTATTAATGGTGAATATGTTTCAAGTTGAGTAGGTTTTTTATTTTATTTTATTTTATTTATTTGAACGCCTATTTTATGTGTATGAAAAATCATTTATGTTGTCGTTGATATTTTTGAAATAGCGGTTATCCCATTATCTGCTATACCATTGCAAAGTCTTAGGGTTGGTTGCTCTATACCACTATCTAACATTGACTATAATGTTACGAATACTATGTCACCTTTCTTTTTTATCTTTGAACAAGGTATTCTCACAATTATTGCTATAAGACTAGCTCCTGAAGCATTGTCATGACTAAAAAACTTTTTTACAATTATTTGCTTTAAGAATTGAACTTTGGTCCTCTTATTACAATTTGCTTGTTACTACACTAGACCCTTATCGATAATATTATGTCACTTTTATACAGGTCATTTGTTATCATAGCTTCAATTTAATTCTTAATCTCTTCATTCATTTGATTTTTATTTAGGAAGCATAGACATAGACATGGACACGAAGACACATCAAATTCATAAAATGCATATAAATATATGTATTAAAAAATTAAGCAAAAATCATAATTCATAATATCATATTACAGTATTTTTAGAAATTTATAATTGTCATACTACCAATTTTTATTACCTTATAAATCCCTCCAAAAAAATATGAAGTATTAATATATATTATGTGTAACTCCTATATCCCTTTCAAAAAATATGGGATATTATTTTTATTGATATTTCAAAAAAATTTTTTAAATAAACTTGGGTTTTTGAGCATTTGAATTCTTTTTTAATCTATCAAAGAATTGGAAAAAAAAGTACTAAGTCATGTACTGATTGTATGCAAGCCGTGTCCACATGATATTCGAGCATGTCCAATTGTGTTTGACATGTATCTACACCAAAAAATAATATTTTTTAAATATGACATATAAGGCCATCCATCAGATACGTGCCGTATTGATGTCTAACAAGCGTCGGTATCCTGCTTATATCGAACACAAGAACACACCATCCAATTGGTGTGTTCGTGCTTCATAGATAGTATAAATGATGGTTGGTTTAAGTTTTCAAGAAATATTATATGAAATAATTTTTCTAAAAAAATTAAAAATTATCTTAAATATTTTCTATTCAAATTGTCAAAAATTTCTTTTTAACTATGGTTGTTATCAAAATAAAAGAAATTTTTTTAAAATTAAAATTTAATTGATATGTATTAACAACGTAAAAAAGTTTTACATTGTCATCCAATCATATATTTATTTTCATAAGATTTTAAATATCGTAAATGATTGATTCAGATAACTTTACTAATATGATAACATATGATTTTATATTTAGGTAAAAGTATTTTTACATTAAAAATATATATAAATTAAACCCTTAAAATTATTATTATTAATATCAGTATTATTATTTGCTTGTTTTGTTTTTAGTATAGGAGCGAAATGCAGGCGGCTAGTGAACCCTAGTTTCTTGTCGTGTCGGTGCCTTGGAAGAGGTCATCTCTGTTTTCTTCTCCATTGTCCCCAAACATGCACCCTGCTTCTACACGCACACTTTAAGCTTTCAAATTCCGATCAGAGCTCTGCCCAGTTTTCGTTTTCGCATCTCTTTGCAGCGAACGAAAACACTTGGGCCTGCTCTCAGGTTAGCTATTCACCTCCTCCCTCTTTATTTGGCTTTTTTTTTTTCCCCCTCTGCTTCTCTTCATTTTGTTTTTCCTTCAAATATGTTCTAGGTTTGAAAGGAAGTTGTTTTTTTTTTTTGGCTTGATCTTCCCCCCTCCCCCCTCGAATTTCCTCTGTTTATATTATTTCTTTATTTTGTTTCTGTTGTTTTTCAATTGTAATGAATCTAATGATGCCACAGAAGATTCAACCCATAACCCAATTTCAAACTACTCAAGTCCCTAATCACTTGCTTGCATTTGCATTAACTTTTTCTCATAGTGTTTATACTGGTGAATGTGGAGTTGGGTAGGGGAAATATTTTAGAGGGTAGGGGGATTATTAAAATATTTTGGAAGGGGCTGCAGAATGTTGGTGCTAAACTTTTCATATTGCTCGAGTAACATCTCATATCATAGCTAGATTAGCTTATAGTGCCATTTTGAAGTGATTGCATATGTGAAGATGAGGCCTTGTTTCCGTGTCAGGTGTTTGCTTCAGTGTTGTTATTAACCTGCATTGCATGCACATATGTTGGCCAAAGCCCATAGTAAAGGGGATGGATCTAAGTCCCTGGCAAAAATACTGGCAAAATGGAAAGAATACAATGCACAGCTTGATTCATGCAGCGATGCTGATAAGCCAATTCGGAAAGTTCCGGCCAAGGGATCGAAGAAGGGGTGTATGAAAGGTAAAGGAGGGCCGGAGAACGCGCGGTGTAACTACAGAGGTGTTAGGCAAAGGACTTGGGGGAAGTGGGTTGCTGAGATCCGGGAGCCGAACAGAGGGAGTAGGCTCTGGCTAGGTACTTTTCCCACTGCCATTGGGGCTGCTCTTGCATATGATGAAGCGGCAAGAGCAATGTATGGTTCTTGCGCCCGCCTCAACTTCCCCAATGTTTCGGTGTCCAGTTTCTCTGAGGAATCTTTGAAGGATTCTCCAGGTGCAAACCAACGTGGTTCCTCAGTGGTGGTATCAGCAAATACCGAGTCCATGATGATATCACCAAATAATTCTGGGGGAGGCACGGAAGAGGATGTTGATATGGAACACATTTCCTTATCCCTGAGTGTAAAACATGAGAATGTGGAAGGTGAATCCGGGACCAGTTCCACCCCTCCTTCATCCTCATGATGTACATTTTGCACACTCTGAGTTGGACATGGCTAGAACTTGTAGCCTCTGTAGTTTGGTAATGAGTAGCTTAGGGTGAAGGAAACTTGAAATTTGGTCCTGGAGATTAGCTGTTGTAAAACTAAAATGAACTTGGTTGAAAAGTGTTCATTTGTTCAGGTTTTGGCCTAATGCACACTGGACACCCAGTCCAGTTTTAACTTATAAGATGTGAAATATATTTTACCTTCCGTGGTGGATGATGACCCCTTACCCCACCTCCATCACATACTGCATAATGTTGTGAGTTATGCTAAAATTATGTTGAGACCACTGAATGTGCCAATGTGGTTTATTGAATTTTAAGTACTTTAATTTCTGATGTAAATCTCTATCTATAGTACGCTGGATTTGCCATGGATGGTTGGTTTATAACAGGAATATACGGAAAGCAAGTTATTGGAAGAGTATATAATAAGTAGCATAAGTTTGGAGATAGGAACAAAGCAGATGTTCATGTGAGTTTGGATTTCCTAACATTTCCTGCTGTTCTAAACCAACAAGGGTGTGAATCTCTCAAAGTTTCCTCTGCAATCAGGCATATTGAATTTAGAAGAAGATGAGAAAACAACATTCTTTGAGAACAGATTATGAGAAGATTCATACCCTACCACTGTCAATAAGTTGAGACTTCAATATATTTCACCGTAAAAGGTTTTATTGTGCTGTTACCGTAAACCTCTACCCAAAATGGTAAAATCCGATGGCACCAGCCTGCCGCCTATCTCGCATCGAACTGCACCAGTGGTATTTGGTTGAGCCTCTGTTGGAACTGCACAAGGGTTCGATGCTTGCATCGAACCATCCGATCCCCCCACCCTCCAACACCCCTCCCCCCTTCTTTCCTCTTCCCCATTGACCATCCCCACCCCCCCAAACAAAAACACCAAAACACCACAAAAAAAAAGGGTGTCATACCGGGTGTCTTTTCTTTCAATACTGTAAACGAAAAGCTTCATGAGATAAACTGATGAGTAGTTTATCCGAGCACTATTTCTTGGGCTAAACAAAAAGGAGGTCATTCCCCAAATTACCTTTAGTCGCTTTATTTTTACTGTTCATTCATATTAAAGAAAGGATTACTTTGCAAGGTTCAAAGATAAGGAAAAGTTTATCCAAAAATGTATAAGTAAGAGTTTGTTACCGATAATAAATAGGTAATTAATTTCTTTTATGTCCTGAGGTGTTATTTTACTGGTACAAGGTAAATTAGCCTTTTTTTTTTTTTTAATAAAAAAGGTGTATTAGCTGGAAAATGTGATAATGGTTGTGGACGTGGTCCAGATAACTTTGGGCCTCAAAATGAGTTGCTAGCTAAAAAATTGGTTGGGTCTGCCTTTTTATTTCTCTAAGATGGAAGGTGGTTTTAGATAATTAGCATCGTGTACGCTAGCCCATTCAGCGTGTGGGTCAATAGCCAGTAAAAATCACTTGTCTAATTTTTTGACCAAAAACTAAATAATTATATAATTTCGTTATAAAATACTCCCAGAAAAAAATTTTAAAAGTGCGACATGCGATATTTATAAACTTCAGAAATTGTATGGAAAAATTGAGGTGAAATGACTTTGATTACTTCATTTTTTTTTTTCTCCTAATCACAAGTATTCTCATTCATATTCTTTGGTTATAAGATTGATTCAAATTATAGTCGATTTTATTTGAAAGAGTTCTTGTCTTCCACGTATGTGACTCAAATTGATGACAAAGTGCCTCAGAAATTAAAACCCCTTAAAAGCAACACGCGTTAGACTTCCATCGATGACTTTGATTACTACTGGTTAGTAGTGAATTGACACTAAGAGTCTAAGACATTCAGTGCCGACTTTCAAGTTTGAAATTAGCCTGGGCTTTGAGACCCACATTCCCACAGATTACCAGACAGAAGGACGGTGTGAGAGTGAGGGAAGATTGAATCTTCGGAGCTTCCAAGACCCATGCATGTCCACCAAGTCTTTAGGACCATGCCTCATCGACGTCACCTGCCGCCCCGAACTCACAACCCAAGCCACCAGACTTCAATTTTTAAGAAAGTGTGTACACGATTCGTTGTTTCAATCTTTACTTAGCGTTCTCTCTTATATGTTAAATTGTACAAGTATTGGATGAATGCGTTCTGTCCTTTGACGTCCAGATTCATGTTATATAATATGAATAATAAAGTAGTAAAAACTAAAACACATGGTAATTGGTAAGATTTGGGTTTGAACCTTTTGTGTCTATCTTTGACTCGGATGATTAGTTTGGTGTTTAGTATTTTACTAAGGCAACTGACAGCATACGATTTTGTCGTTTGGGATTATACTTTCTTTTTTTGAAGTAATAATAATGAAGCGATGATGAGAGCATGAGCGACCGTGCGTGTCATATTATTTGCTAGCATCCCATCATTATTAGATCATACATATATGATTCATTTAAGGAAGATAGCCAAACTACATGAAAATAGGGACTCATTTCTTTTTTCTTTTCAGCACGACTAATTACATGAAACAATATGTCAATTTTCTTTTTTTGGGACGTGAGCCAATATGTTAATGATAACACGCATGAATCATATCATTTTGGCTTCTACTAGCTAATAACCGAATTTTTAAGCTTTTAATGATAATGATGCTTTTCGTATATAAAACTTGTTTAATTTGTTATAAGTCATATCATTTTGGCATCTACCAACAAATTTTATTTTATTTTTTTCCTTTTTTATATTAATTATGCTGTATGGATTGAAACTGTGAAATCATAATAGACATGGTTTAACCACAATTTTGTTTTTTAGGCTTTCTTTCACTCAAAGTTTCATCTCTTATTGATGGGGTTACCCTTGACCAGGTCCTGGGATAATATGAGGTAGGAAACAGCCAGAGGCTAGTAATGAGTAGTTACTATAGTACTTGCCATCATGATTACAGATATGTGCAGCTAGAGTCCTCTTATAGTTAGTTATGCCCAAAAGTTGGAATCGATGATCTCAATGATGAAAGTGATATGAGATCAATCAATTGACCTGCCATCTGCTAATTTCCAGCTACACATGTCGCCAACTGTTTTCTTCCACATCTTCAAAATCCCATAAGAAAAATTAGGAACAGGGATTATGGATACACCAAAAGAGAAAGGGGTTCTATATATGCATAACTATTGTTCACGCGGAATTTGGCATAAATGTAATGCCATTTCGTTTGGGAAATTGAATCCAATACGTCATTGCAATCCAAGCACGCAAACACTGCAAATTGTACGCAAGTATTTTTTTTTTTTTTTTAATGGGATAGCTTAAGAAAAATCGTCATATTTGCGTTCAACATGAGCACTTCCTGCAATATTCATATACAACATACATGACGTTTACAAGTATCACAAAAAATATATAAAAATTTGTATATGTCTGTTTTGATGTCATAAATTCTTTGATTGGATATAACTTATTTACATGTGTAGTGTGTTTTAGATGGCGAATGAAAGAGCTGATATTTCGGCTCTGTTGGTCAACGGCGATTTATGTTACCAATGTTTTATTAGAGTCAAAGTGTGACAAAAAATTAAGATGTTCCTGTCTAAACAAGAATCTGATAAAGGGGAAGGGCAAAAAAAAAACTGGGGGAAAATCAAAGTTAGACCGTAGTATAAATGAATGAAGGGGGCAAAAAAGGAAATTCAAAATAAAAATGGTTTTTAATTGGTCCGGTTGAGAGGGGGATTCAGTGGTAGTTGTGAAGTTACCAAACGTGTGCATCCCTGGCCTTAGCTATCATGGAGCAAGCCTATGGATTGAAATTGAATTAAGAGGCAGGCATCATCCTCTTTTTGATAAATTATTTCCAAAACCAAACTCCCCCTTCCCTCTTTCATAGCCCATTTATTATACTTGGGACCCACACCATACCATCACCAGATGAACCTTTCCTCCACCGAAAGATCTTGGCCCTTCATTCCCCCTCAGTTTAAAAACCCCTCCACCCCGTGTGCATTCCATCTGAATCCAACCACACAAGAATCACTTGAACCCTTCCTTTGATTAACACTCAACTCCTTTCTAGACCCTGCGAATCTTTGTTTGTCCATTAGCTAAGAAACCACAAGTTGTTGCGTCAGACTTTACACACACTTTGTTCACAATGAGCAAGAAGGTTGGCTTGTTCTTTTTTGTAGTGACACAGATCTTGGTACTTCAAGCCATGTCACAACAAGAGTCTGAGGGTCCATTGCCAGGGATGAAACCTTTGGAGGTTGAAACAAAGAGAGGAGGAGTTCAGCTAAGTGACCACAAGGCTGAGAAAAGTGTAGACCAATCAGTTGGTGGCTCCACCACAGAGTCATCATCACAGGGAGAGGGAGAATCTACGGCTGAGGCTCCTGATATCAGACGGCTGGGAAAGCATCATTCCACAGACAAGTCAGTGGCGGGTGGGGGTGTGATCCTAGGTGGTCTTGTTACTGCCACTTTTGCTGCCGTCTTTTGCTACATTCGGGTTACTAGGAAAAGGGATGGTGCTGGTTACTGAGTTACTCTTGCTCAATCATTCTGTCCATCTGATATGATATGATTTGATTTGATTATTATTACTTTTTTAAGGGATTAGTCTAGGCACTAGGAAGTAAGAGTGAATTACATTGAAACAAAGGCATTGGTTATAATTGTAACAACAGATATCCGTGCGATGCTGTTCACAACTTTGCAGTATAGCGTATTGTGAATACGAGAATTAGATTAAGATTTCTGTGTGAGCATATATATTTTTCCCTACTTTTTATTCTTCTTGTTCTCTTTGTTTCGGGTTCTGTTTCCTTCATTTCTCATTTTCAGCGAGAGAGCAAAAAGATGGGCTGTCGAGAATCTAGAGATTATGCTTTTGTTCAAATCACATTATGCCACTATTTTTTGCATATGAAAGGGCAAAATTAGCTGAGGGATCCTGATTGCCTTTTTGCTGAAATATTTATTTAAGATTCCTTGCGGTTTTCTTAATAGGTAATCCATCAAGCACTTTGTTTAGACGGAGGAACCAACCCGGTACATAACTTGAGCTCGAGATTATGCATTGATTTGTCTCATTGACTTATGAAATCAATCTCTCTTTTTTTTAATGCGGGCGTATAATGCATCAAGAACAAGAACATTGCTTTATAGGATATAATAGTATCTGTGCTCTTTACTTAAAGGGGTTATCTTCGTTACAATAACCAGAAAAGAAGAGAGAGGAAGAAGTGCGATCCTCCGCAAGGCAGAAACTACGTTATTTTATCCCGTCTATAATGTTTCCTAGCAAGAGTAATCTGTGCACGAGCGTGTATAACCCGACTCTTGCACATTTTTTTCTTTAAACCTTTTAGGATCAGTAGTTGGGCTATAGCGATAGTTTAAATAAATATGGTGAGTCCTGTGCATATTATACATAAACGTGTATTTGTTTGTGGTTATTTTAGTAAAAATTTATTTATTTTATTAAAAAATAATTTTTATATATTTGAACTATTTTTAAAAAATAATTAAAATTAAAAAAATATTTTTAATTTTTTTAATTATATATAAAATTTAAATTTTATAGTTACTTTTTTTAAAAGATGGAACAAATCTATCATAAACCTGATGAAAAATTTAAACAAAAATGAAATGTCCAAATGTGAACTCCTATATAATTTGGCCACTATACACTCAATCTTGTAAATTCGTTTTAGTTGTTCAAGATGGTGGGCGGTGAACATGGCGCCATCTACAGTCCTCTTTGCTGGTCAAAGAGTATGGAGCACCTTACAATCTGATGGTAAGATTATAAGGTGTATTGATGCACATATCATTTATGAAGCATTGTAGTAATATCTAATTTTAAAAAAAATTTAAAATATAATTAAATATATTTTAAAAATTAATTATCATACATAGACAGTATAAAATTATACTGGTAGTATAAAATAATTTTATACTATCAATGTAATAAAAAAAAATTATTAATATAATTTTACTCTATCAGTGTAATTTTACACTGATAGTATACAATTATTTTATATTATTAGTATAATTTTACATTATTAATGTATACAAGTTAATTTCTAAAAATCATAAAAATTTTAGCAGTATAATTTTACACTATCTGTCAGTGTAATATTATACTGATCATATAATATTATTTTATATTATCAATATAATTTTATATTATCAGTATATAAAAATTAATTTTTAAAATATATTTAATTATATTTTTAATTTCTTTTAAGATTAATATATTATTATAATACATCATAGGTTATTGGTATATTGATACACTTCACAAATCTCTACCATTTGATGTGCTACAGTCACAAGGTGCACTAAGCACCTTGGACCGTGAAGCGCATTGCAAATGGTGCCGATGAGTATAACTGATATCCAATACTACTTTCTAGCAAAAGGTTGATGCCTCCATTGTCTTTTTGGGGAAGCCAATGCCTAATTTGCATGGTAAAATAAATAAGAATGTTTTTCCCCCTTCATTTTGGGAGTAAACTATAATATACTAGTTAATACCAGTCAAAAAAAGATCAAACTAGCTACTACTGGTAAAAAAAAATAAAATAAAATAAGAATAGATTAGGCATTGGCTAGTGTTGCTTGCAATGCTTGTGAGCTGTGTCTCACTAGTTGGAACGCATTAAGTTATTGGTCGCATGCAAAACATTATTTAAGAATATAATTATGATTCAACTCATCATGAATTAATTTTTTTTTAACACATAACTATAAAGCAGATTTTTGATATATTGACACTAATGAAGTTTAAATTTAGGTGGGTTCTCTAGTGAAGATGGTAAAAAAACTTCACTATGAAGCTCTGTGTATATCAAATGTGGTGTAGGATATCTATACCTACTGGGCTCCACATGAAATGAGCTTAAGTTTGTGATTGAAACTTACAATATTAACAATCTAATTACTATTAAAAATGTGACAAAAAAAGAAAAGAAAAAAAGAAAAGAGAAATATGTTATTTTTTTTCCCATTACCATCGTTCTTCCCCAAGGTCACCAACCCTATTCGTCTTTAAGGTCATCTTCCCACCCACCATTGATGCCATAACCACCACAACGATCAACCATCTGCCCTTCGCAGCCCAAAACTAACACCAACAGTTTGCATCGGCAACCACCATCGCCCACACCTCATCATTGCAACCACCCAACCGTCAATCAGCCTTGTTGCCCTAAGAGCTCACCATCATGCCCTCTCCATTGCGAGTCCACGACCTTACCACCATTTTCTTCTCTCTTAGTCATAACTCGATGTAGCTGCCTAACCCATTTCCTCTCTAGTTGCCAATGTTGAGGCTTGTATGATTTCTTTAGTTTTAGTTCTATTTTTATTATTACAAAGATAAAGACCCACATCTACGACCCATCTGCCATTGCCACCGCCCTTGAGCCGATGACCGCAAGCATAGCACAACCACCATAAACCACTATTGAAAAAGTTAAAACTAAAAAACTAAATTGCAGTCACAAACAAAAAACCAAAAATACCGTAAGTTCAAATCAGCACCATCAAAATGAGATTTTTGTAAACCAGAAAGAAAAGGAAGAAAGAGGATCTAAAACAAAACAAAAAACCCTATGATTTTGGGGTTGGCAACCATGCAAGGATTAGGGGGCAAGAGGAAGCATTGGTGGGTGGGGTGTGTGATGAATCTTAGTGCGTCAGTGAGTGATTTGATAGAAGAATTTTTTTTTTTTACACTAGAGGGCTAAAGCCCCAAAATAAAAAAAAAGCTTTTATTAACACAGTTTGCCACAGCCTAACATCTTCATTAAAATTGAATTATAAATTGAATTCATAATGACCCACTCTCCACGAGAAAAATTATCATTGAGCCATTTAAAAAATTTACAATGAAGCCCAAAAGAAAAGCTTCACCAGAATATACACCTTAAATTTACAATCTCATAAAAATTATTCAAATCACTTGTCACTAAATAATAGTTTAGGAATACGCTATAAGTCACTCCAAGTGATATTAATCTCCCAGTTTAGTTGTCTCTTTTTGTTTTTTTGACATGCGGTCCTTTTTTTTTTTTCTACTTTTTTTGGGGTTTTTGCTCCCCGGGAGGTTGGACCCAGAGTCCAACACGACTCCATGAGCTTCTGGTTGCAGTTTTACAGCATCGGAGCTATGCCATCTGTGCTGCACCTCATTTGCACGGTTCAGTTAGTTTTTTTATTTTTCTTTTTGGTTCTGGTACAGTTCAATTATCATTTTTCCTTTTTTCGGTCATTACTCACACTCTCTCTCTCTCTCTCTCTCTCTCACACACACACACACACACACACACACACACACACACACACACACACACACGCACACGCACGCTAGGATTCGGTTATCTTAAATGGCGCCATTCAAACCCACTCTATCCTAAGCCAAACTCGTCTTTTTCAAAGGCCCAAAAGAAAATTAGCCCAATCATCACACTTTCTTGAGAGTTATTATTGAACACTTTGATAGTCATCATTTAGGGATTAGCACTTTTTGTTCCACTTTTTTTTTTTTAACCTATTTTCCATCTTACTGACATAGTCTCTCGAAAAGTGTCAAGATTAATATACAAATAAGATTTTTCTACCTTCGTAAAGTATATTAACTAAAGTTGAATTGAAGTGTCTATCACTCTATCTCATTGACCCAAAAAGTATTTGTGTGTACCTCCACAGTCTATTGAAAAAAATAATTATTTTTCTTTTTAATTATGAGATGTATAAATATGGTATAAATACATATACTAATATGAGTATTGAAGTAAGTAACTATCAAGTTAAAATAAATATATTATATATTTATGATAGAGAAATATTAATATTAATAAATATTATGTGTACATACGAGTTGTGAGATACTGTATTGATTCACATTCTATCCAATGTTAGATTAGATGTGAATTTCACTTGAATTAAATTTATACTCCATCTAATAATAGATAAAATGTGCATTGACATGATATCTCATATATATATATATATATATATATAATATAACTCTGTAATATTTAAAGTCAAATCCGGGGCAAATAACAGAACTCCGATCCTAATTCACAAACTCTTTCAATTCCAGTAGTCGTGAATCATTTTCCCTCCAAAAGAAACAGTCCCATCTCACCATTCCTTATTCTTCTTCTTCTTCTTCTTTCTTATTCTTCTGCATGACACAATCTCGTTCACCAAGGCCCCAATGGCTTGCCGCTGTTCCTGCTGGTTCCCAATCTACTTTGTAGTCTCCGTAACACTGGGAGTCATAGCCATCTCCTCCGCGGTGCATTCCAACTCCAAGAACTCCTCCCAAGAAGCAGCAACCTCCATACCCCATGACCTCTCAATGAACGCCTCCGACGCCCTCAGAAGGGCCGGCTTCACCGTCATGGCCGACCTCCTCCGCCACAAGCCACCATTCTTCCGCCCTCCCAACAACTCCACCATCTTCGCCATCAAAGACTCCGCCATCAAAAACTCCTCACTCCCTCCATGGCTCCTCAAGAACCTCCTCCTCTACCACACCACAACTTCCAAGTACTCCATGCAAGACCTCCTCAACATGCCACAAGGTACTTGCATCATCACACTCTTCCGCCAAAAGAGCGTTGCAATCACGAAGGTTGATCCCAAACGAAGAACCCTAGAGATCAACCACGTGCTGGTCTCAAACCCCGACATCTTCCTAGGAGAGCAGCTTGCTGTTCACGGTGTTCTTGCACCGTTCGCTTCGTTGCGTCGTCAAGATCCTCAGTCATGGGGTTTGGACGATGTGGTTCAGCCACTGACTTGTCGTATGAACAACCCTCCACAAACGTTTCATGATTATTCCAACAAGAGTGTTGTTGAGTGGAACAGGGTCGTGCAATTGCTTGGTTCGAAAGGGTACGCTTCGTTTTCGATTGCATTGCATTCGGTTCTTGATGGGATTCAGAAGGACTCGGTGAGTTTGGGCTCTGCCACGATCTTTGCTCCTCCTGATATGGCGTTGTTGGGGTACCCTTCGACTTTGCTTGATAGGGCTGTGAGGCTTCATATATTGCCTAAGAGGTTTACCTATAGGGAACTCACTTCGATGCCGGTTAGGACTTTGTTGAAGACGCTGATGCCTGATGATGACCTTGAAATTGATGGGGTTCTGGGTTTCATGCCAGGGGTGATCATCAGTGGTGTGGAAATTGTGGCACCTGACATATTGTCTTCTGAGAGATTCGTGGTTCATGGGATTTCTAGAGCCTTTAAGATGGCTGAGCTTACTGCATGAAGGTTAATTTGATGATATGTCCATACATTAGGATTACATTCATGCAGATTTGTTTCTTTTTCTTTTCCTTTTTGGGTACTTTCATTGGTTGTTGTCTCAGCACATAATTTTGATGATCTGTAGCTGTCTCTGTTACTTTGTGCTGCTAAACTTCTATTGTATTTGAAACTAGCAACTTCTTTATGTATTCTATTTTTCAATTGCAAGTTTGCAACTGCTTATACCATTAAATTTGGGTAAAATAAATCTCGTGTTCAAATGTAACCGTCTTCTAGGAAATTAGTTTAGTTTGTTTCAACGATAAAATTACAGAATGTCCGAAAAAAAAAATAGTTATATATCCAAATATTAAAACTTCAAGTGAATGAACGAAATTTAACATCCATAACTTTAATATGGAATGCTTTAAGACATCCTAGAAATGTGGCTGAGCTGTTAGTATTTTTAGCTCAATCAAGATGCACCGCAAGTTCAGAGCTCACCCCAACCACTAATGACGATGCTTTTCAATCTGCTACATTCATCGATCCCAGCCACGGTAAGTTGCAGATGCTTATTTCTCAGATGATGAGAGCACAGGGCAGCTATATAGTAGAGGTAGTGACTAGTGAGGGATCAAGACCGGCTAATCACTGGAGAGGCAAGATAAGTGGTAGCTCATTATAATGCCTTAATGTTAATGGCCGTCGCACTGGCCGTAATGAAGCATAGTGCTGTTAGCTCTCTGCCTCTCTCGCTATAGTTAATGAGGCCAAGTGATTTTCGAATCTAATAATTCAAGAACTACAAGTGCTTTCGGGGTTATTGACCCTATAGCATTCTCTTCTGGACTACTTTCTATAGTGCAAGACATCATTACAGCAAACAAGTGAAACTTTGAAGGACTTTTCTATTATAAGCACATGGGCTAGTGTTGTGGCTCATTGTATAGGCCATCTGTTAAGCTACCTCTTGTATTCTTATCTCTCCTCTTTACATTAGAAGTACCTGCTGTACAATGCATAAAAATTTACATTTACGGTAGTTTCTCCTTAATTAGGTAAAAGTTTACAGGTCTTCCCCAGGAACTAAAAACACCTGTTGTTTGCCAATGTTGCAGTGGTTAGTATCCCCCCAGGCTCTCATTCTTGTTTTTGGTCAACCTATCTCTTCATTTGTTAACTTAGCTTGGTCTCTGTTCTCTTCATGGTCCATTGGGCCTCCTATGCGTCCAAAAAGGATAAATGCTTAATGTTATGAAAGCAATTTTTAATTGACCAAAAAAAGAAATTATTTGCAATTAACAAACCTGCCCAAAAATAAAGTATTTACAAAGAAATTGACAGTTAATTGCTTATGTGTGTCAGTGTGTGTGATGTTGTGCATCTTAAATTTCAAAATGATCACACTGTATAATATCCTTTCCCCGATTTTTTATGAAATGTGTAGTGTCCTTTTCTATTGCCACCTATTTTGTAAACATTTCATGTCGTGTTATATACCATTTCTGAATTGTAAATAGAGAAGCCAAAACAATTTGTGAAAACATAATCTACTTAAGAATAAACAAATATTATATCGAAAAACTGGACGTGGCTCCCAACTTCAACTTAAAGAAAAGGAAGTTTTACCACCAAGAAAAAGAAAAGAAAAGGAGGTTTTATGCAATTTGACGTGTACTAGCAGAGGCTAGATTATTCAACTACTGAATGAATAAATTAAATTCTAGGAAAGTTCCACCCACGATTGCATTGAACTTATTATAAATCCTATACCTATTTTTGTTCCGTCTCGGAAAGTTCTACACAGAAAGGTTCATGAACGAATCTTATTCCGTCGCGGATCCAATTCATATTTTTTAAATTTCTTAATTATCAATGAATTTCTATTCGAGCTAAAAAGAAGTCAAAAGACTAAAAAGGAGGAAGAATTAAAAGCACGTTACGATTTATTTAGAATTGAATCTACATTCGCAATCGTCAGTCAATTGTTTTCTATAAGAAATTGTTCCTTAGCCAAAATGGTTTCATATTCCTAATCGGTGTATATAGATTATAATAGTCTTATCATTTTTTAAGTTCATGTGGAGAAAATTTAGGATTGCACTGAAGCGAAGCTTCTTTGATTCCTTGTCCCTCCCTGCATAACGTTTTTCTATCCCCATACTCAGGGCTAAGAATAATCATACGCACTAGGAGTTTGGTTGCACGGATTTGCACCCCAGAGAAACCAACAGTGAACCAATGAAAAATTACCTTTGCTTTATTGGCTTTTGTGATAAACATGCATGCTAAACCAGTTAAATTCTATTCTGTAGCTGTGAGCCCGTGACTATGATTTGTAGATGAGAAGGGGGAAAAAGAAAGAAAAACCCAAATCACAATGGTAATCAACAGCCCAATATTTACAGTTTCCCCTGTCCACAGCCAGAAAAAAACAAATATACATACATTAAAAGCAAAACCACCGCTTTCTCTGTTCTTTAAGGTGAATGTGTGTAGTACATGTATAATTGTATTTCTCTTGCATCCAATTTCAATCATGAAAAGGATAAGAAATCTAATCAAGATCAAAAAAAAAAAAAAAAAATAACATTCGTTCCGTATCCCTCTATGCAAAAAGAACCCTTATGTAGTGTAGCCATACCATAGTGGTTCAAATGGAAGCAATCAATCACCATTAATTGTTGTGGCCGTTGAGTTCATGTTGCAGAGCCTCTTCGAGCGAAGACCATGACTCCTCCATCAACCGCGGACTCAACCTGAACATGAGAACGCAGAACTCCATCTGGTTGAGTGCCCCATCGCCATCAAGATCCCCTTCCCTCACCATGCTCACAAGCTCATCCTCCTTCAGATCATGCAGTCCCAACAGAGCACAGTTCCTCCTCAAGCTCTCCAACGTGATCACCCCTTTGTCCTTGTCCATCAAAAGCCGAAACCCTTTGCACAGCTCCTTCATCAGACCCTCACCACCAAGTTTATTTGCGATCACGGGCAGCAAGTCCTCAAAGTCAACAACTCCTTTGCCAGTCCCAGCCATATGTGCTTAATTTGGTGCCACGCAAAATAATAATAATAATAATAATAGAATGTGGAATAATGTTTACTTGCTATGATGATGGTGGTGAATGATCATATCGAACTATATATATATATATGATGAGGGGTTCATGGAAAGAGAGAGGGGAAACTTGATGAACCCTCATGGGATGACAGCCAAGGAACAGACTATACTTAGCCGACCGGCTTTGATTCTGTAGAATAGGCCGTAGTTGCTTCCCTGCTTCCTAGAAGTTGGTCAGGGGCATTTCTGTCAATTTTGACTTGTTTGTCAACTAAAATGCTTTCACAAAGACACAAGGTTCTACAACACACTGCTTTTACGCAGTTATTCGTATATCTGTGCAGCCGCGGATTATATTCGTTTTAACTAATATTTTAAAAACTGAACGGAAAATTAAACTAGAGAGACTTCTAGTTTATAATTCAATTGTAGTTTAACCAATCAAATATATGGTTGAACCCTAATTAAGTGTAATTGAATAAAAAATACTTAAATTAAAACTATGACTGACTTCTTGTTTAACTAGTTCATTTGGACGGTCATATCGATTTTTAAAATATTGGTTTAAATTAAGAATTCTTTTTATGAAGGCTTGTTTAACTTTTTTTTTTTTGTTTTGGTCGTAATTGACTTTCATCAATTCAGAGGAAGGAGATTGTTGTCAAAGGGAGACCAAAAGATTGGTCAAAATGTAGAAACAATCGATCCCATCGCAATTCACAAGGAACACAAGGCCTGTCGTAAGGGATTGGGTCATGCAGTACCTGGTTCGGTAGAAATTTTTGTTTTCTATATTGGAAACACCGGTTAACTTACCCCGTAGGAACTTTTTGAAAGAACAAGCATGATACTTGTTCAGGACGCATCTCTGCATACGCCCCTCTTCTTTTCCTCCTGTTATAAGTTAATTTAGAGAGTATTTGTTTCAGTTTTTTAAATTAAAAAAAGTGATTTTTTTATTTATAAATTATTTTTTATAAAAATTATTTATTTAAGCTTATGTTCACAAATTAAAAAAAATATTTTTAATTTTTGAATAAAAATTAAAATAAATAATTTCTGTAGAATATAATTTTTTAATAATTAAAAAAATTACTTTTCATTAAAAAAATGAAACAAACCCACCCCTTAACTTGAATAGTTAGTCAAAGGCAATCTGAGTCACAAAAAGCAATATTTAACTACAATGTATCGCGGTTGTGCTGGCTAAGTGTAACTCGAAACCTTTTAATTTTTAAACAATGTAGTTTATGAAATGAAAAATTTTTAAACAAGTGAATATATCCCAAATAAGATTGATGAAACTCATTTTTATTACAAGTGTATCTAAATATGAGGTATTTGAATTATATCTATATAAAAATCTCTTGAAATAAAATAGCCATGCAATTTAGTTGGGTAGAAAATGATTCAATTTGGCTGAACCTTACCCAACTCAATTACAGATCGAGTTCTAAGTTCTTTCCGTAACTTCAACTGATACTTATGTAATAAACTCCAATAGACCTGCAAATATAAAGACATTATTGGCATTATATTGGAGATATTAAGACCCACAAAGGACATCGAATGATTAAGAAAAATATTTTTTCAAAAGAAACCATATAATTTTTACGTTTTCAGGATTGAATGAAAATTAGTTTATAAACAGCTGAAATGAATTAGATCTCCCCCCCCCCCCCCCCGGGATTACTACGAGGCATAAAGTCCAAGAATGAAATGACTTGAATCTTTAAAAATATATTTTGATCTCAACAAATAAAAAATAAAAAGAGACTTTTTTTTTTGTTTAGAATGAAATAATGCTGGATAGGTTAAGCTCCATTCAAGGCAAATGCCTAAGGAATATATATATATATATATATATATATAAGATCTTGAATATTTAAAAGGAGGGCAAATTAAAAGAAATGTTTATTCGATCGTTTTTTTTCCCTTGTTTACTTTCTACTTTGTCTTGATAAGAAAACAAATTTTCTTCCATCTAAATGGGACGCCATTTATTAGATTGCAAAATGTCAAAAACATTTTAAAGAAACGAATAGGTACCAAGATGGCAGAAATCTGATGGTCTGAAACCCTTTATGCATAAATAGGAAACGTCTGCATTATGGACCCAAATCTTTCCATTTCCTAATCCCGTCTCTTCAATAGATTATTTTCATTTTTTTTTTAACTTATACATTTCTTAATTATCATATTTTTTTTTCTTAATTAAACAAAATTTCAATATACCGATAAAGAAATTTCCAATATGTTTCAAAAAAAAAATGTTAATGTAAACAACATTTTTCATTTTGTAAATGTTAATAAAATATTTGAGTTTGATATGAAAATCACGCATCAAATGATAGGTTATAGGTGAATTATGATTTTCAAGTATAGGTGGGTAAGCAAAGCAAGCCAGTTTAATCCGCAATAGACCACATTTAAACGGATTGGATTGGGCTGCTCCGCAAAATTAATGGTTTGTCATTATACTGGACTTGCGTTTGCCCCGCATGGAGTTCACGGGCTAGTTTACACCACTAGATGGGTTTTTTTTTTTTGTTTTTTGCCTTTTTATCCTTTTACTCTGGCCTTATAAAGTTGAATTTTGTAAAAGTATGGGTATTGGGATCCAAAGTATGGGTATTGGGATCCAAACCCACGCCATCGAGATTCCATAGTGAACGTGTTTACCCCTAAGCTGTGGCCACATATTATGACATGTGTTTCAATTAAATTAAATATATTATATTCGATTATCATAAAATAATAATATGCAGATTAACAGATCAAGCTATTAACCCGCAGGCTTAGGCCACAAATTAAGAGGAGTGGACCAAAAAATCCACGAATAAATGGATTATGAAAATATTTAATCCTAACTCTTGCAGATTATGAATTAAACGGACAATCTACGGATCACAACCCATATACCTCGGCCTATTTTCAAGAGTAAGTGGTGACGTCGTGACGGTGCACACAATTTGAGAGGGAGTTAATTTCAATCAATCCGAGAGATATTAATGTGCTCCTCTCCCGAATGCAATTATCAGCTGCAATAACTCAAAAGTCAAAACATCTTAATCCGAAAAATACAAACTCGTGATGTTCAAAGTCCAACTTCAAAACATATGGCGAACAAAATAGAGGACCAAGCATGAGCTTTATTTTTTTAGACGGAGACCAAGCATGAGCTTTATTTTTTTGGACGCAGACCAAGCATGAGCATTGAGCATATGATACTTCTTTTTCAGAGGCAGAATGGAACATATGATACTTTACCATATGACATTCAGCTTCAGGATAAAAAGAACGAGTAAGACGAGGAATTGGAAGGAAAGTAGGCTCAAGATTCGTTGGTCCACCCTAACTTTGGAACCAACGTTAGTCCCATGTTTAAATACAAAATCAACCGTTAGATGGCTTTTATTTAAAATCGCACGGCCGTGGTTTACCCCTTGCCTTATTCGGTTAAAAATTGATTATGAGGATGTCTAGTCATAAATTTTGCAGTTGAGTCCTAGTGGCTTTTGATCGAAGATGGGCTATTGTCACAGTCGGCGGCTTGCGTGGGTTTCAGGTGGCCATAAGAAACGTTAAACAGGCGGTGATCGAAGAACGCCGGCGGTGTAAGCTCGGACAATCTGGTAGAGAAGAAGTTGTGGAGAAGCTCGTAGATGAGTATCTGAAGATCGATGGTAAGAGATTGGAGGCAATTGTTGTAATTGCTTCCCCTTCCCCCCGTCCCTTTCTTTTGGCAATAATGGTGATGATAGGTGGCATCATTGGTAGTACACTGAACGACAATAATGGCGAGGGTACGTGACAGTGTTTTAACCAGAATTTGGCTAATTTAAATGAGTATTCATTTTACTAGAATTTCTTTGCAAATCTAAAGCCATGTATAGTACCGAGCCACCACCCCCAACTTCGAGCCACCACCACCAAGTCTAGAACCTGTTGGTAGCCTCATCCTTACTCCATCGTCGACAAAAACGAAACCCCTCAATCTCTAGGAAAAGATTCCCTGCCAGTAAATGCCAATTTGGTTGGAGGACTATCTTTACAAAAAACAAACATTAGACCCTACTTATTAATTATTTACAGGGCATATTTTGTAATTTAAGCAGGGGGACTAACGTTGGTCCACAAGTCAGGGTGGACCAACGAATCCTAAGCCAGGAAAGTAAACTACTTAAAATGGGAATGAAGCTAGCCCACGAGGCCACAGGCATGAAAGTGTCTTAGCCACCCAATCCATTCACGGGAGTGGAGTTGATGGTTGACCAGTCTGAACACTGTTTTCACCAGGTCAAACTGTGGGCTGAGGACATCTCCTCTTGTAGGCAAGATATAATTAATTAATAATGGGTCAGAAACAACCTGGTTGAGGCCTTTCATCAAATTCAGGTGAGCATTATGACATTGGGATGAATCATATTGACGAGTACACTCCTGCTTATATATTGTGTGATGTAATAAATATATGGTTGATTGGAGTAGTAGATAGTTCTTTTTCTTATTTAGTGGCCTTTGATTTAAATTATGGATATAAAGTAATTGATGTTGAGAGACTATACTTCTATAAGATCTTAAATAAATAGGATTGTTCCAATGAGAGGATAAGAGAGAGAGAGAGAGTGATGTAAAAATATTTATGTTCTAATTTGTTAAATCTATCCTTAAATGTAATGGTAGACTTATTTTATACTTTGACAAATTATGTTACTTTTAATTATTATATAATATGTTCTTTATTATAACATGAATGTTACTTTTAATTATTAATCCATGAAAGTTTGTTAATAGAAACATCTATCTAATTGGGAGGTGAAATTCACCAGTAGGTGCCTCTCCTTCTCCTCCTACTCAAAGCTCATCCTATTCAGGGGCCAATGAAATTAGCATGTAAGGAAAAAGAAATATCTCGGGAAGGATTACATGTTTACATGTCCGTGTCTTTTTTCAAAAAATACTGGTGGTGGAAGAAGTTGTCAGTCATGCATGCAACAAATATCAGCATTATTCCAATTCAAAACTTTTTTGCGTGTTAATCTTAGCAGTTAAGCTGACTTTAATTCCTAGCATATGTCTTACTTCGTTTCTCATCTAGGTATGCGTGCGACATGGGCATGACTATAGTATTTGCTTACGATATCTTAACTTAAAATTCCAAAGACGAAAGGAGAATTCCAATAAAAAATTAACCACAAAAATATAATTAAAACCATGGAAATATTCTTCAGGTACCAAAGCTACGGGTCTTTTATGCATCAAAAAGAAGAAAAATTAAAAACTTAGTTTAGGTTCATGGTAAATGAGAAGGGAGTGGGATCAATTGATCAGGTCGTACAACGTCGACAAAATGACTTCGATTCAATTATTATTAGTGTTTCTTCATATTCTCTGAACAGATAACATCATCGTACCTAAACTTTCCCCAAACAAATTGAAAAGAAAAAAAAAAAGAAAATACAAAGAAAAAACAGAATGTGTGGGATTAATTCTTGTTCAAGCGTCTATGACCTGGCTCTATGGTGCAAAGTTATAAATCATTTGAAATGCAGGGCACGCAGGCCCTAACACAATAACATATCTTACTATGTATGCAAAATAATCTTGACTTTGAATCTCAGCATATTAACTCCTTCGTGAGTCGTGACTAAAACTGTGAAATAACATCAACCTCATTGAATTTGGTTTTAAGTTGAATTTGGTTTTAATTGTTTGACAATAACGGCCACTAATCAACATATAGGGCTTTGACCGCAACCATTGGACTAAAATTTTCTGGTGTATAAAAAGTTGCAGCATGTTTTAGTTTAGGTAAAGCAGCAAAAGAAGTGAAGCAGTGTTTTTTGGTGAGCATGAGAACACCCAAAACGTGTATGGCAAATTGGCAGGAGGTCGGTACTTATTCACTATTGAATCAAATAGGAAAATCCTAATGCAAAGCCATTAGAATTAGGCTAACGATGAGGAATTTGGGAAGATTGCATAAAGTCCTAAGTTTAAATTATTGTCATTCATGTATAAAAAAAAAAAAAAAAATTCCTAATGCGCACATTTACTAACATACTAATAATAGAAGAAGCTTTGATGAAGGCAAGCATATGTTGAAGATTAATGTAAGCGTAAATGTAAACCGCAAAAGACTCCACTCGTTTTAATTGGATTCAATTCCATTGTTCCCTTTCTCGGTAAATCATGGATAGTTTTGGAAGAGTTAGTTTCGCAACAAAAATGCATGATATCATGTAAGTATATACATATCAATTTTTTATTGCAAGACAAGAAAGGGGATAGAAAAAGAAATCAGAAGATGTTTATCTATTGAGAATAGGGTGTAAAGGTCACCAGTTCATTGCTTCCATTTATTTGTGGCTTCCCAGGCAATCTTATTTAATCTCGAAAAGAGATAGTGTTGCCAGTTGCCACCTTCTACTTATTAGTCCTTAATAGTACTACACAATAACAAAAAAAATAAAATACAAATTAGCTAAAATTTTGATAGAATTTAGGTACACCGAATGAGTTATTAGATAAAGATAAAGTAATAGAAAGTCCTGATCTAAAAGTTGATAAGCACGTTAACCCACTTTGTCAAAAAATTCAACTAAAAAAAAAAAGTTTAGCTATCTAGCATTTTTCTTAATCCTTACCATCAAAGCCACTGGCTGATAAGAGCTTAGGACAATAACACCATCGAAAATGTTTTAAAAACAATTAGGACAAGGATGCCATTCACTTCATTAAAGGATAAAACAAGCAAACACTCTTCCTTAAATTCAAGGCCATAGATAACTTAGCATCAAAGCAGCAAACAACAAAATTAAAGCTTTTAATTATCTGAATCCATCTTCATATACTGATTACTGAAGTTGACCAGTGAGTCGTGACTATCCTTGTGTCACCATATAGTGAGGATCAGTGATAAGGGGAACAAAGTTCTTTGTGTCACCATATCCGGTGAGATTCGACAGTAGGTAAGGTTTTGCTGAAGACATTTCACATGATCGAACATATTTATCTTTGGGCACGGCTTTTCAACTACTTTATTGATCTCCTCCATATGATATATATACTGGTTCTCTCTTTGGTCGTGCTGAATTGAGAAGCGACCTGGTGCTGGATCAATCATCATAACTTTTTGTTAGCTTTGTAATGCTTCTAACGATGATGGTGATTATAAACATAGTACTTTAACATCCTAGCCTTGTCAAAAGAAAATGTGTTTTTGCAGAGTAAATGAATGAACTGAAGGAAGAACAAAAAGAACTCGAATATACGATAAAGCACAAAGAAGAATCAAAGCTATAATATTGAGGAACAAGATTAAAGATAAATTATGTTGTCAAAGAACAATTCGAGGACATGACATGAAAGCACCAAATATTATTAGATATATGCAAGAATATGTGAGATGATCTTACGAAAAGTAGGCTTGATTTGATATTTTTATGACTTTTTAAAAGCTGTTAAACTCTTTGAACTTTTTGAAAATTGCTTTTAAAGAGCTATAATAATATCATTTAATAAAATAATATAAAAATTATTTTTAATAAGCAAAAGTTATAAAACTAGTATTTGATAAAATTACTCTTAAAACCTAAAATGACTATAATAGATATAAATACTAAAGAGAATAATTTCTAATTTTAATGTCATTAGAGAGAGTAAGATTATATTAGTTTTTTAAATTTTGAAGAGCATAAGCCAGCTTTGAAAAACACTCCATGAGGGCTATCGAGAGCACTCGACCCCTTGGCTTTTAAAAGCCAAGAGCAAAAGTACCACACTTTTTTGGTTTACCAAATAGAAAAAATTGGCTTATATTTTTCATAAGCCAAAGTATCTCTTCAAAGAGCACTACCAAACTAAGTTGTAAGATACTTCATGATATGGAAAAATCCAAAAATGCATCAGATTGGACTCAAATATTCTAGAATCATGTCCAACAATCACATTGACCATAAAGAGGGGGTTTGGTATGGGGGAATATTCTTGAGAATGTGAAAATATTTTTATTTTTGATAGAGGGTTTAAAGCAATATTCCTGGGAAGGAAAATTACCCTCGAAACATTCCCACTACCCCATGGGAATCCAATATTTCTATGGCAAGGAAACATTTACCATAATAAAAAGACCAAAATACCCTTATCACCATCCAACATCACCTGCCGCCGATCAACGTACACCATCGATCGACATCCTCCACCGCCGACCCTCGATTCGCCGCCGCCTCCATCATGGGTATTTTTAGAAATTTATGAAATATTCCCAAAAATTCAATTTGCATACCAAATATGCCTAAAACATCATACTCAGGAAAATTATTCTCGAAAATAGTATTCAGGAATGAAAATTCATTCCATATACCAAACACCCCCAAAAGGAAAGAATCAAATAGGACACATGCCAAATAAATGTCCAACTATCACATTTACCACAAAAGGAAGGAATCAAATTATACTCGAGAAAGGAGTACATCCTTGATATCATTCTTGAAGTTAGATTGCACTTGCCAAAATGAGAGCCAAGGTTACTACTCTATATCAATTATTTAATGGGACCATTCCTGCAAATCAAGGGATGAACATAGGACACAAAAGAACAAAGAGAGGAAAATCAAGCATCACTTGTCCTTGTCATTCTTATTTGTTGCAAAAGTTTTGTACTTAAATAGGGCTGTGTTTATGTGCCTAAGAGTTTTGTACGTTGTGTCCTTAAGATTTAAGAGTCTCATGCCCAAAATAGTTGTGTGTTAAGAGCTCAATGTGAGAAAATTATTGTATTTAAAACTCTTGTACCTTATTATATGAGATTGTTTGTAGCAAGGAGAGGCTAATGAAGAAGTACTACTCAGTGTCTAACATGGAAAGGCTTGCAAAGAAAGAATACTTGGTTTCTAGCTTGAAGAGGCTAGTGAAGAAAGAATATTTGGTCTTTAGCTTAGAGAGACTAACAAGAAGAAATAAGTTAGACACGTCCATATCTTTTTTTAACATTCACTTTTGAAATCGAACCTATGTAGGTTTTTAGAAGATTAGAGATGATGGAGTCTCAAGGTAATAGAAGTGGTCGAGTATGGCGATCTAAGCATAGGAGTTTAGAAGATTTTAGGAGGTTAGAAGAAAATTCTTTCACAATTTTTGTGGACAATTTACCTTCATCAATGTCTAAGGCATGGCTAAGGCAAATTTTCAAATTTCAAGGTATAGTGATTGATATTATCTATATTTCAAGAAAAATAAGGAGAACTAGTGTCCAACCTTTTGCTTTTGTGAGATTTGATACCAAGGAAGAATCTATTAGAGCTGTGAAAAATTGTGATGGTATGGAGATAAGGGCCAATATTATCATTGTCAAAGAAGCAAATATTAAAAGAGGGGTGATTTGTCCAAAAAATGTTGCAACTAGTGCTGTACCATCTGTCTTCAATAAAAAATTTGGAAATATAGATGGGAGGCTATATAAAGAAGTGTTATGTGCAAATAAAAACAATAGAATTAATTTAGCAGAGATTCCAAGCATCAATGGCGAACCTAGTGAAGAGAAAGAAAGGTGTTATCTGTTAGAGTTGAGGCTAGCAAGGATAAAATGAAATGGTTGAAAAGAAGCCTGATTGGAGAAAAGAAGAGGCCTATTAGCCTCATTGTTCTTAAAGATAGGCTTTTTCATGAATGGTCTGTATTACCTAATGTTAGGGCTATCGGGTCTTACAAGTGTTTGCTAACTTTTGACACTGAGGAAGATTTGGAAGATGCAGTGACTTCAAGTCGTGATCTACTGTTGAATTATTTTGATGATTTTAGGCAATGCTCAGAGGTGGAGACTTGTCTATCTAGACAAGTTTGGATTGAGTGCTCTAGTGTGACTCTCCATGGTTGGTCTTCTAACAATTTTAAGAAGATCGATGAGTTGTGGGGGCAAGTGATTGCTATTGATAAAAGTGTGGAGTCGGGGTTAGATTTCAGTTATGGAAGAGTGTTGATTGAAACAAGGCTTTTATCAGTCATTCAAGGATGGATTCATCTCTCTTTGGAGGATAAGGTTTTTGAGGTCTAAGTTAGAGAAGTTGGAAAAATTGTTATTGAAGGTTTAAAGGAAAAGAAAAGTGAAGCTCAGGTAGAAGGATGTGATGATGATGACCTAGAAGAATCAAGTGATTATAAGAAAATTAGAAATAGAACTTCAAGCTATGATACAACGAATGTGGAGATCAATGATGGAAAGGAAAAAAATGATTTTGATTTGGAGAAATGTTTGTGAACATCATATTTTATCCGAGACACAAAAAAGGGGGGGAAGGGAAAAAAAAGCTGGCCCATTTTAGAGTAAGAGAATAGTCCAATCATTTTAACCCCCTCCAAAAAAAAGAAGAGAGACAAAGAGAAGAAAAAAATCAAAATAAATGAAAACAAAATCTGGCTAGTATCTCTTAATTTTGAGCACAATCAATTTTGGTATTTGTATTTTTCAAATCAGATCAAATTTGTCAATTACCATCAAAACAAATTCCCAACCAGAATCAATCAAGCTTAATTTCAATTAATCCCCTTCAACACATATAAATAGACCAAGCAATTCAAAGAAAGGGGGTTTGGTTTTAAAATAAAACAAGACCGATGGTAGAGATTACCAGGGAGGCTTGAACATTAGAGTAAAAATTGTGTGCACATGCAAGAGAGAGCAAGGAACACAATTTCTTCCAATCCTTTAGCATTCAGAGGTACATTCTATTGAGTCATCTATTACTCACTACATATAACATTCTTCACACTACACAGAAACACTCTACGCATAAGCATAGACCACCTTCATCATCATTATCTTCATACTACATACACAACAAACCATTACACAAACCCAAACCATAGCACAAACTCAAACCATCTCAGCATCCCAATCCCTCATACCCCTGAACTAAAAAAAGGATAAACAGAAAAAGAAACCAAAAAAAAAAAAGAAAGAAAGAAGAAACACCATACTCCACCACCAATCTTGCACCCTCAACCACTGTGAGTAGAACCAAAAAACTACCACCCTAGCCATGTTAAACTCTTCCCAAACAGTCACTGCAGCATCACCATCAAGCCCCACATAGCCAAATGTCTCAATTTGCCAACAACATAGGTTCACAGCCACCAATCTTGCACCCCTAGCCACTGTCGAGGTCACCACCATTGTCTGCAACCCCTTGCGCCCACGGCCACCAATCTTGCAACCCCAGCCACCGTCGAGGCTACCACCACTATCCATAATCCCTTGCACCCTTAATCACTGTCGAGCCCGCCGCCACCGTTGCAGGGTTGAGCCCCTTGCGAGACCTCATCATGGCCATAAAGACGTCAGTACCTTCACCGGGCTCCGTCGCCAATGTTGCCGTAATTGGAGGTTGCGTTGTCCCTGCATCTTTTTCCCCTTCTCGTTTTCTTCCCAATCTATTCTTTTCTTTTCTTGTTCTTTAGTTTTCTTTTATTTCTCTTTCTTTCTTTTTTTGTTTTTTTAATCATTTTTTTTGTTTCCTTTTTTGTTTCTTTTTTTTTTTTTTGGGCAGATGGCCCATTATTGTTTATGATTTTTGTTTGGGTTGGGCTTTTTTTTTCTTTTCCTCTTACACTTGTATGCATATGAACCAAAAAAAAGAGTTTTCAAAAAAAGGCAAAAAAAAAACAAAAATTTCAATTTTTGAATTCACGCAACCATATCCAACATTGATGTATGGTTCACCCATCCTCAAGGGTTGTGAGAATGGTTAAGGGTTTTATTATATGACGCATGTTATCTCGAACCCTTATGCGAAAGTGAATTTAGTCTTTTTTTCTTTCTTTCCTTTCTTTTTTTTTTTTGTGGAAAAACTTTTTTTATAAATAAAATCAACTCAACACACAATTATTTTCTACAAAAACTACATGATTTTGAATTTCTCATTACACCAGAGGATACGTAGGAGCGGGTAATCTCAGTCAAATCAAAATTAAATTTTCTTAAAATTTGTTCCTCCAATTTTAACTCTTTAAATAACTGTAATATTAATTTACTTTTTTTTTCTTTGTGAATAATTGTATATTAATCTTTTTTTCTTTTCTTTTTAGAAATAATTTTCACATCAATTTTGCTTTTCTTTCCTGTTGTAAATAAGTATCATATTATTTTCCTTCTTTTTTATGAATAATTATTACATTAATTTTGCCTTTATTGTGTTACTTTTGCTCAGCAAATAATTATCATATTAATTTTATTTTATTTTTTGGTAAATAATTGGCATATTAATTTCGCTTTCATATTCTTTTGTAAATAATTACTACATTAGTTTTGTTTTGCTTTTCTTTTGTACATAAATTATCTTATCTCAAGGGGAAAAATCAATGTTATTAAAGTTATTAATTAATTTGTATAATAAGCTCTAAGGTAACCGTTGCAAAATGGATATATTAGGGGTGTAGTGGGATTAAGTTTCCACATTTCCTATGCATAAATAGACTCCGGGATCCAATATCTTTAAAAAGACCATTTTTCACAAAATCAAAAGGTTTTTCTAATTTTTTCCATAAATAAAAATTGGTGGTGATTTGATTAAATTTTTTTCAATATTTTTGTTGCCTCTCGTCGCGACGCCCTCCAGGTACGTTGTGACAATGTTCATTGAGGAACCTATTGGAAGCCACTGCTAACGGTGATGTTTCTTAGGCGAGCTTAGGCGATGATGCTGAGGTGGAAGGCTTGGTTGATGGGGTTTCTTCGAAATCTCAAAAGGATCAGTTTAGTGGGAATAGTAGTGCTAATTATGAGAATTTATTAGCAAATGACTACATCATAAATGAAATTGAGAATTCAAAGGAGATGATAAAGGAAACTGACCATGACTTCATCAATGAGGTGGTTGCTGTGGGTGCTTCAAAATCAACATCCCCCCATGTGATTGAAAGTTTCAACATGAATGTTGGGGTGGGCTAGCATAGGCCTAACTTGCTGCTACAATCAGATGTTATGCTAGCCCCTAGCTCTTTGCATTTGCGCCATGAAGGAGTCAATATGGAAGATGTAGTCTAAGAGTTGGGTGAAGGCTCGACTTCTTTGCCTTACCCTCTTGGATTTGAACCTGAAGTTGAGGTGAGTGGGATGAAAAGCAGGTGCTCAAGTAATTCAGAGAATAGTCTTCCATTCCCTCCAGGTTTTGAACCTCAAGGATTCCTTTCAAAGGAGAAAGATGAGGAAGGTGGTTTGGCTAATCAAAAGAATCGATGTGAAAGTCTAGTAGATGTAGGAGAAGATGATAGAGTGATGGAAGCCAAAAAAGCATGGGAGTAAGGGAAAAAAATTTGGGTTCTCTGCTGACAACGAGATTGATGCTATACGGGCATTGGCAAAAATTTGAAGAGTCAAAAAGGGAAAGAAAAATAATCCAAGATAAAGGAATGAAAGAGGGAAGGAGGATAAATCTAATAAGTGGCATGCGAAATTGGCCTTGGTGTTTTCACGGGTTGTGATCCTTGAAATTGTTCAGGAGTCTGATATAACATTGGCTTTCATTGGATTGTCTATCGAGGCATCTAAATTTTTGAATGTTGATCTATTGAAGTTTTCTTTTAGGTGTGCTTTCTTAGGGGTTGTGTGGTGTTTGTGGGTGCTATTATCATTTAGATTGAAAAGGTGATTTGTAAGTGATTTTTTTGTCTTGTATAGGGTGTATTTAGGTGATTATATGTATTTTGCTCCTCCCTTTTTTGAGAGAGTTTTGAGCTTTTTTAATAATTATTGAAAAAAGAGACTAGTAGGGAAAGGTTATTCATTATTAGCTTGAAGAGACTATTATAAAGACTACTCAATATAGTAAAGAAAAATCTCACAGGTGGTGAGAATTGGACGTAGACTCTCATATTTAGAGATCAAATGAGTATAAATATTGTTTGTAAGCTTCTCTCTACACTTTACTCTTTATATTTAAATTTTGTTTTATATCTACCATTATAAATCTATTTTTACATTAACTAAATATCTTCCTGACTCATATTGCCCATTTAATAGACTCTAAAATTGATTTATATTTATCTATCTTACCTTATGACAGTAAATATTTATCGGTTGTTATTAGACATTCATGTTCAAAGCATTTTGATTTGATTTGATTTCTATTTTGCCAAAACAATAAAAATTATTGTGTCTATTTCAATATATCTATAAATTTAACCAAAGTGGTATATTTGAAAATCAATATATCTGGATACAATTATCCAATTATATTAATTTTCAAATATATCACTTTAGTCAAATTGACAAATATATTGAAATGAAAGGAGTAGTACTTAAGGATTTAATTCAACCTCCTTCTCCTATTCTCTAGTACCATCATTTTTTCATCAAATTGATGCAAAATTTGCATCCATTTTCATGCCTATAATGATTGTGTCCATGTACTAAAGAATTTTTATTCAGGTTTTGTTTGGTTGAGGGGTTTTTAAAAGGAAGAAGAGGGAAGGAAAAGAAATAGGAAGGGAATGGACCAGTTTCCCTTATTTGGATGTAGGAAGAAATGGATAAGGAAAAAATAAATAGTGTCAAATAATAACTAGAGCCCATAAAAAATGTCCCCCCTCCCATTGGGTGGAAAATGGATGGGGAAGGAAGGGGTTTTTGATTTTCCAATATTGTCCACATCCAAAATCGATCCCTAGTTCTCGCTGTACATGTCTTTAGAAAGCCCCATCGTCACTCTTGTTTGCACCATGGTGATAATAGTGTGCTGCAATGGTGAAGGGCTAGTCTCCTCCGTGTTATGATTTTTTTTTATTTGATAATTGTTTTGGGTATTTTGGATGATTTGCGGTGGTGGAAAGAGGAGAAGCATGAACGGTGGTTGGGTATTTTGTGATTGTTTTGGGTATTTTGGATATCTTTACCCTCAAATCTATGTGGTGCATGATGCTCCTTAATTGGCGAAGAGCATTGTAGCATGCACCCTATTTTCATGCCTATAATGATTGTGTCTGTGTACTAATGAATTTTCTTTGGCCTTTGTCACTTTACACATAAGATTTCCACTGTCCATTATAGCTTTACTTTCCTATAATTGAACATGATATTTCAACATTTGTCCCCCACTAGGATTTCCACTGAGAGCCACGAGATTCTTGCCCCCTCCAATGAATAGAGCTGAAATTAGAAATTATAGATTTATTGTATGAAATAAGAACACCAATTAAACTTTACTTATTAAGGACACGATGATTATTATGAAATTGTCGTGCCAACTAAGTACCTGCGAATGCAAAAGATTAGAGCTTCCTATGCAATCCCCCTTATCACAAGTATCAATAGGGTAAGGTTGTTTTGATGTAAATTATCGATATTTGAAGTTTCCTCGATTTTAATTAATTTGATTCTAATCAAGTCAATTATTATGGGGTAAAGCTCTCGGTGCTAATTTTTTTCATGTACAAAATTTGAATTTAAAATTTTACTTAAAAAAATAAGTATTTGAATCACTTGAAGTAACTAAACAATAGTAATAAATAACTCTAATACACTTTCATTATGGGCTTATAAACTAAACTTTATACTATTGTTTACACTAATCAATATTGCATATGTCCAAACTTCAAATAAATGCGACTTAAATTAATAATTTGGCGTGAAAACTCATCCAATATAAGAAATTCTGTCCACAACCCTGAAATTCCTATCTTCTTCAATGGAAAAAGCACCTGCCCAATCCAATAGCTATTTAGGGATGTTTTGGCAACCGTGAAGTAGTAGTCAGAGAAGAGAATTATGTTATATAAATTTGCCATATATAGTGTGGTGAAAAGTGAAAAATTCTAAGCTCGTTGATATCAAACATCCATTCATTCAACAATAATTGACTCTCATGCTTTAAAGAGAATAACTTATGAGTAGGAGGATTTGCAAAGAGAATACATGCTTTAAAGTAACAAATTAGGATTTTTTTTTAAATATAAAAAAAAAATATAAACCCTCCTTAAAGTATAAAAAAATTATATCTTAAAATAATAAGTGAAGTAAAGATTAAACTTCCAAACTATTTTTATTATCAAAATAATAAATATAGGTCACATTAAAATTATTTTAATTATTTTTAAAAAAATTATTCTAATGTGTTTTATGAAAGAAAATGTTAAGTTGAATATTTTTATTAATTTAACTATGAAAAATAAAGAAAAGTATTTTAGTGAAATTAGTAAACAAGCTTGTTGAATGGAAAAGGCAATAAATAAAAAAAGAGTAGCTACGATGAATCCATGCACTTTCCCTGACTAGATTGTAAATGTAACATCTGAAAATTTTTAATGTTGTAAATCAATTTTATTACATAATAAGAATTAATTAGAAATCAATTAAGTATTTATTTAGAGTCAATTAAGTTTAGTTAGAGAGATGAGGATTAGAAATAATTAGAATAAACACATAGAAAGCCTCACAAAAATTTTCCAAATCATTTTGCCAATTTGAAGGAAATCGATAGAGATTCGATGTTTTAAACTGTTAGAATCAAATTAACCAACTTTAACTCTACAAAACCATAAGTCTAATGGTTGAGAATTCAGCCACTCCACTTACTTTAAGTGGTGACCCTCGGCCACAAGAAAATGAGTGTAGTTGGCTCACTTATAAGCCACATAGATGACCAGCCAATGAGGGAGCTTCATTCCAACTACCACCCACATAACACATCAAAAAAAGAAAAACAAAATCTCCTTCCACTCCTCAAATTCTGATATCCATTCTCCTTTAGCTTCCTCTCCTCATTCTCCTTCTATTTTCCTTTCTCTTCCATCTATCTTCAAGCTTCCATCACTTCGCCCTCAAGAGGAGCTCAAAACTAGTTATTCTTGCATCAAAAATTGAAGGTAGGATTCAATAATCCTCATAGTTCTCTTGTGTGTGGCTTATGAGGGTTGGGATTTCCACCCTTTGCTAGATGATATATTACATATATATGATAATTCATGGTTGGTTTGGCATGGAATTCTTAGGTCTTGCTTGAAACTTGCATGAAAATTCGTGAAAGAGAACAATTAGAATAGGACAAGTTGAGAGACCCTATGATAGTCTATATGGCAGAGTGTATAGCTCTGCCTATAGTTGTTAAAATTCAATGAAACTATTTTTATGTAAAATTAGATATCTAGAGCTTTCCAACCATATAAATTATAAAGTCATTGGATTAGTATTGAGTGAGATATGAATTTTTGAAATTAACCCTATAATTTTGTTCTTGATTTTGAGTAGACTAAATTTCAAGGAGCATAACTTATCCTATACAATTTCAAATTGAATCCAACAATTTTTTTTTTTAGAAATTTAAAAATAGAGTAACATACCATAAAAATTTCAAGACCAAATTAGATCTTTGTTGTTCTCAGTAATTCATGGAATTTACCCCAAATCCTAACTAGGTTAAAACAAGATACTGTAGGTCAGTCAATTTCAAGAGCTCATAAGTTGAGGTCTACTTATTCCAATAAAATGAAACTTCTTGGAAATGAAAGCTGGTTTAGTTAACTTTAAAATGATATAAATTTCGTATAATTCCAAATAGTTTTCTATTTTTAGTCAATTTTTACTTTTTGATATGCAAATCTATCTAGTATCAGGATAAACCCAGGTAAAATGTTGTTAACGTGAGTTATACTTATCAAAACTTAATGTGACTAAAGAAATTAGAAACTAGACATATAACATTCCAACATATCTAAAATTCAGACCTAAATGAATTAAGTAAAAATTATGGCATAATTTATAAATTCGGACGGAACTGAATAGAATTGGCAGAAATGACTAAATTAAGGATTTATATGTATTAGTATACATATAAGGCTTGGGTTGAATGTTGCAAAATTTATATTGATATTTAGAGATTGATATGTCATAGTGATTATACTGTTGTGACTAATTTTTGGGCTGAGTGATACCATTCATGGGAAAATAGATCTGATCCATTATGTTGCCAAATTTTTGGTAGAAGTTTATGAGATTTTGATAGTTTATATTATGACGATCTATAATATGAATATGAAATTCTATGTGCAAGAATGATTGGAGAAAAGTGCACTAAAATTGCATATGAATATTGTATGATGACATGATCATGATTCTTTTTATGAAAGATGGCATATTGACATGCAAAAGTGGAAAATACATGAACATGTAAGATTGGATCCCTTCACTAGGAGGGAATTATTTGGGCCTCTCCCTGTGAAGACAGTTAAAAGATATGATGATGACTTCATATTCTTAAGGAGTGTGACATGGCGATCATACTCTGGATGTACACGTCAAGTAAAGGAAGTTAAGAAAGACCACATTTGAGGATGGCCATATGTAACGCACAAGTGTAGACATAAGCAGACACCCTAGGAACAGTGATATGTAACGCGTAGATGTGTCAAGTAAAGGAAGTTAAAAAAACACAAATGCATTGCATGAATTCAAGTGAAAGTATCTACATATGCATATTCTGTTCTACTCTTTTATTATATTGGAATTATATTATATTTGAATATACTGCAACTATTATTCAAGTTATGAATTATAAATTTATTTTGTAATAGCTCTTACATTTCAAGTGTATGAATAAAATAAACTCTGCTTCGGGTAATATGTTTTCGAACTATAAAACTGAACAGTTTATATAATATGCTCATCTTTTCCTAATAAACCGAAGTAGTTGGAGATAATAACGATGACACTATATGTGATAATTTAGATAATCCTACTGAGAATTTTAAATTCTCACTTCTATGTTTATTTCCATATAATCTCTAGATAGTTTAAGAAACATTGAAAACGACTAGAGGTTGCTGTCAGATAAGGTTCGTTCAGATAATAGTAATAACTCCTGAGTATGGTGCTATGACTTAAACATGGTATTGTGCTTCAGAGGGTATTATAGGAGAAGCATCATTTGCCAAATATAGAATAATTAATGGCATGGTTGCTATAGAATATGTAATTATATTTTGCAAGTTGAAGAGTCTTTACAAGCGTAGGCAGCCATTTGTGTTCATCGTGCTAATGCTGTAGCCCTTTACAATAGCCGGAGTGATCGTCCGTGTCTACAAACAAAATGGCAGTTGCAGAACTTAGAGCTTCATTGCTCAGAAGCCCATTTCGTCATCAAAATTCACGGCCATCTACGCATCCACCATGGAACCTATCGCTACAAACATCAAAACAAGGGATCATACATAACAAATTATCGATCAAATCCGGTGCTTTCAATGACGAGGTACCTTTCTAAAGTTAGCTATTTCTCCCTCTTTAAAGCATGTATTCTCTTTGCAAATCCTCCTACTCATAAGGTATTCAAAACTGACAAAGTAAATGAGATGGTATTATTAGTTAAGTGTTAATTTATCTTATAAGACCCACAACAGGCACCTTCAATCTTTTTTGTAAAATCCGTAAGAATTCATGTCCTTCTCATTTGTTAATTCATACTATCTTCGGTTTATTTTATCTGTCATTTTTAGTAAAATTCGTTTATTTTTTTTATCTATCATTCTTATATCTAAATGAAGCATTTAATTTATTATTAAAATTTTCAATTTTATTCCCTACACAATTTTAAACACACCACTAATTAAACAAATATAGTGTAAAATTAACAAAATGAATTAATTAGACACCAAAAATTAAATAATGGCATTTTCAGTAAACATGTTCTATAATTAAATTTTAATTTTGAGTTTCTTAATTTTTGTGGATATAACCAAAGCGACGGATAAAGTAGCAACATCACTCATCATCACTTTTAGAATTTTTTTTTTTAAAATATGGTTAATTACATTTTATTCTCCTATATTATAAATCATATACACTTTACTTCTTATATTTTAAAAATGTGTATTTACCTATCTGTATTTTTGCAAATGTGTACTTTGGCCCTTTTTGTTGATTTTTTCATTAATTATGAACAAAAATATTATACATTTAGAATGTTGAATTGCACATTTATAAAAGTTCAGGGGATCAGTTTGTGCATGACCTAAAATTCAGAAGAGCATAATATACTTATTTGAGGTAAAGTACATATTTACAAAAAATACAGATAATCAAAATACATATTTTTAAAATATAAAAAATAAAATATACATAAATTATAATATATGAAGTAAAGTACAATTAACCCAAAAAATAATTATTATCAATGAGCATATCCGTCTCCACTCACGACCACAAAGTTCTCTCTCTGAAATAGAGAAACTTTTTTGATAGACACCACTTACTACAAATACACTTGTTTTTACAAACTACCTCATTTATATCCATTATTAACTAAAGTAGCATATCTCTCCGGTCTCCTAGTCATTATGTTCTTTCTCTGAAATAGAAAATTCTTTATAGGCATCATTTACTATAAAATAGGTAGTACTAAGCGATCTAAAATTTTTCCTCAAAATAATATTATGAACGCAAAATTCTTTTTATTAATTTTAGCTGTCTTTAAAATGTGAATAAATGTGAATAAGATATATTGCATAAATCACTAATTTCATATTGTTATGATACATCTTATAATTAGAGGGTACCTAAACATACCACAACCTGATATATTTTTATTGAGTCATTTATATATGTTAATATTCAATTAACTTATTTAATGTATATGTTTAGTGTCATATCCAACTAACTTATTTAATGTATATATTTAAGGAATGACATTATCGAGTTTTTTATTTGGAATATGGTGAGTGACTATTACCACTCCTAAACATCAATTATTTTTCAAAGATTCCTTAATATAATAACTATCCAAATAAATAACAGTAATTATTTTAAAAAATAGTAAATAAAAATATATGATAATAAAGATGAATTAACAAACTTAATATTTAATTGATATACCTAATAACTAATATGTTATCATTTAGTGTTTATAGTTGAAAAAAAAAATAGATATATGACATCACAATTTGTTAGTATCAATCGTTAATTTGTATTGTAATTTTTTTGTCATCTCTATTCGTAGAAATTAAAGTAATTTGATGCATTAAAATAATTATATATTTGTTTCATACACATTGTCAACTTTACGCTAAAATCAATTAATGTATTTTCATATCATTAAGGAGTTTGACAATATGTTGAATATCAAACTCAATGAATTGTATGATAGTATACTATCATATGACAATATAATTTATTTTGGCATTATATGCGTGGCAGTATAATAATTTAATACGTTTCGTTACCTTAGTTTTAAAGAATAGAGATGACAAAAAGATTTATAAAAAAGGCTAATACTAACAAATTTTTTGACATTATATATTTATTTGATATTTTCTTTATTTACTAGACAAGAGATAGTTAAATATTGGGTATATATATATGTATTAAGCGTTATGATTTGTTAGTTGGTCCTTATTGTAATTTATTTTTATTTATTACTTTTTAATAAAAATAATTTAATATTTAAATATAGTTTTTATATTAAATAAAATAGTTATAAATTCTTATAATATTTAATGACTATATTAAAAATAAAATAAAAAATTTGAAGAATATTAAGCAAAATGAAAATTAAATTATCAATTATAAATTTAAATAAAAATAGGATTGACAATAAATAATTAACAATAACTATTATTTTAATCAACAAAGAATATATAGGATATTTTAGAGAAAGTAAAAAAATTAATTAAAAATAAATTGGTAATAGAAATTTAGGAGCAACAATAGTTACTCTCCCATATTACAAATAAAAAAAATTAATAATATCATTTGTTAATGTCTACATCAAACAAGCATATTGAATGTTCACATATATAAATAAAATAATAAAAATAGGTCACGATTTTCACGGTATGTTTAAGTGACTTTACTTGTGAGATAGATATCGCACAACTCCGAAATATCTATTAATACTTTATTTTCACTTTTCGCTTTTCAGTTATCCTTTCTTTACTTTCTCTAAAATATCATTCATATTCTTTGTCAGTTAAAATAATAAACGGATTATTCCTATCAATCCTATTATATTAAGAAAACTTTTCAAAATCAACGTGAAATTAGTCAAAATAGTAGATATTTTGGTCTCTTAATTAGGTATCTCACTTTTTAGTATTGAAAATGAAAAAAAAAAAAAAATTTCTCACTGAAAGATCTAAAGCTCTCTTTAGAATCTTTATAGGTTGAATCAGATTAGTCAGGTTCTTAGTAATAGAATCTGATGAATCGGTAGATTTCATCAAAAAAAAATTCAAAAAATAATTTTTTATTTAAATATATTTTTATGTTAAACATAGTTATAAACTATTATAGTATTTAGCGATTACATGAAAATAAAAACGAATACACAATTAAAAATTTCAAGAATATTAAATGAAATAATAATTAAATTAAAAATGATAAATTTAATTAAAAATAGGAATAATGATAAATAATTAACATTAAACTATTATTTTAATTTACAAAGAATATATAGATAGTATTTTAGAGAAAGTAAAAAAAAGTTAATTAAAAAATGAAAATAAACTGACAATAGACATTAGTGACAGTAGCCACTTTCACTTATTATGAATAAAAACCTAAATGATCTCATTATAAAAATATGTCATGTCATATATAGAAGCTTTTAGGTCACTTAATTGTTAATAGTAGAAGTTTTGATACTATATTATAAAGCACTTTTTTTAAAGTTTAAATTGATAGATAAAAGCGCATAAAAAATTATTTTTTATATATTCCATTAATTGATATATTTTGATGCCATGTGTCTATTTCTCTCTTCTCTTTATTTATTTTTTCACTTTTTTTTTCTTTTATAATTTTTTTTTCAATCTTATCTCTAGTATCTAGGTATCTTCAATAAAGAATGGTACTCCTCAAACACATGAACACAATCAAAGTAGGCTTTTTTCTAATGCGTGTTGCGTCCTTCAAAATCTTAACCAACCACACAGTTATTGGTTTGAAAGATCACAGCATTTTCCTTTTTCCTTTTTTTATTGTTAGTTAATTTTAATTTTTTTACTTTGGGTTTCATGTTGTTGGTGTTAGTTGGTACCTCTTCAAACTGATCCTAGCACGAAAAGCTTGGAGCAGGTCAAAAGAAGATGCCAAGAGGCATTGCTAAACTCGAGTGATCCAGTGGGAACATTGAAGATGATTGACAGCATCCAAGGGCTGGGAATTGGGCACCATTTCGAAGAAGAGATCAATGCACTGCTTGGAAGGTTATGGCATTGGGATGCCGCTCAAGACCTATTTGCTACAGCCCTTCACTTCCGCCTGCTCAGGCATAATGGCTGGACTGCTTGTTCTGGTACATTTATCTGCATTTTTCATGGACATTCTTTTCTATTTCTAATACATGCGGATGATAATTCAAGGCCTCGTAGTCATTACTACTTTAGCTGTCTAAGTATCCTCGATTCTTTCATACGAATTTTTTTCTGTACTTACTTTTTGGACACACTATCAACATATGGTAGATTATAATTTAAATAAGTGTAAATTTTATTTATGTAAGTGGGAAACATGATATTAAATGAAATAGATGCACTCTATTTATGAAGTCAATATATCATTCTATATTTATATAACCGAAATCTAAACTTATTTAAATTACAATTATTACATATGTGTTATCGAAAAAAATACGTTGATTCACCATTTACATAATCAAAATTTTCACTTATTTAAACTGCAACCACCGAATGTGAATAAACTTGTCTAAATGTTCAAGATAAAATATTCATATCTTATTGTAATGCAGCTGGTGAAAACTTACTAATGTTATCAAGTGTTGATTGGTCGCAGACGTTTTCAACAAGTTTCTGGACAAGAGCGGGAATTTCAAGGAATCGCTCACCAGTGACATTTGGGGTATGCTAAGCCTATATGAGGCATCATTTTTAGGGGCAGAAGGCGAAGACATATTACAACAGGCCATGGACTTCTCAAGGGCTCATCTCCACCAATCAATGCCACATATGGGCCCTGAATTAGGCAGGCACGTTGCCAGAGCCTTAAGGCTTCCAAGGCACCTCAGAATGGCCAGGTTAGAAGCCAAGAACTACATGGACGAATATAGCCAAGCGAAAAGCCAAATACCTGCTCTTTTGGAATTGGCCAAGTTAGATTTTGACATGGTTCAGTCGCTGCACCAAAGAGAATTAGCAGAGATATCCAGGTTGACTTTATGCTCCATATGATGACCATAATAACAAAGAATTGAACTAAGGGTGTGCTTTGAATTAAAATAAGGAGTGTATCAGTGTATGCCCAATTATCTTATCCAGTTATTATTTGATCCTCCAATTTCTGTTTTCCCATTTTCATTCCTTCCAAGCTAACTCTAATTTTATTTACCATTTTCAGTATTTTGCAGTCACTATAAAGCAAATTTACATTGAAATGCTGCATGTGACGGTTCTTTTGATTTGTTTAGGTGGTGGAAAGAATTAGGACTCGTTGAGAGCCTTGGTTTTGGCAGAGATAGACCATCAGAGTGCTTCCTATGGACGGTGGGAATTTTACCAGAACCACGTTATTCAAATTGCCGCATTGAACTTGCAAAAACCATCTGCATTTTGGAAGTTATGGATGATATCTTTGACACTTATGGCTCATTGGATGAACTTGTTCTTTTCACCGAGGCAATCAGAAGGTATCACCTGGATGTGTTTATTAATCTTACTAGAGGAATTAATAATCAAAATATGACACTACTGTTATTTACAGGTGGGATCTTGATGCGATGGAGCAGCTGCCTGAGTATATGAAGATATGCTATATGGCATTATATAACACCACTCACGAAATTGCATATAGAATTCAGAAAGAGCACAGGATAACCGTTGTTGCCTACTTGAAAAGAACAGTAATAATCTGAATATCCTTCTGAATATCCTTCAAAACTGAAATATAAAAGAAACTATGGCTAAGGGTATGCAAGAGGTTAATAAGAGAGTGGTGCTTAATTTTGCAGTGGATAGACCTATCTGAAGCATATCTAGAAGAAGCTAAGTGGCTCAACAGTGGATACATGCCCACTTTTAGGGAATATTTGGATAATGGGGTGATTTCCTTAGGATCTTTCATGGTCTTGGTACATGCAACTTTCCTCGTTGGGGATGGTCTCTCAAAGGAAGCCATTTCAATGATGATGACTTATCCTAAGCTCTTATCTTGCTCTGCCGAAATTCTTCGGCTTTGGGACGACCTAGGAACCTCAAGGGTATCTCACTATATTCCTAATTCCTATTCCTATATATATATGTACACACATTTACACACACACACACACCTCTCTTATCTGTAGTTAGTACTTAGCAATTGGTTTACATAATTCTAAAAATTCCAAATTGCATGCAGTTATGTTACAATTTTAAATTGGATTATTGGCATATAGAAAGCGGACGTTGTGATGTGATGAGAAATTGCTAGTGTTTCATGTCCAGGAGGAACAAGAAAGAGGGGAAAATGTTTGCAGCATACAGTGCTACATGAGAGAAAATAGCGTTTCAGAAAATGAAGCAAGGAAACACATAAGGGGGATCATAAGCAAGTTGTGGCCAAAGCTTAATGGTCTTGCCATGACCACAACGGCTCTGCCTTCGTCAATTGTGAAAGCTTCTCTTAACATGGCTAGAACTAATCAAATTATGTATCAACATGGAGATGATAAAAGCACGTACACTGTTGATGACTATGTCCAAGCATTGGTCTTTACACACTCTCCTAGCTATTGAGATGATGCCAATGTCGTGCTAAAAATTAAGTAAAATAAATTGTATTTTGCAACTATTTACATGTAATAATGGTGCATTAAATAATTTATTTGTGAACAATGTTTAATAGCAGTGACTGTCAATCTTTATATTTTATCAACTTATATATTTTTCCTCTGATTTTCACAACATGCACTTACTAAATGCAATACACTTGCATTAATATCTAAATTGATTTGTCTTCATATATTTTTACAAAATAGTTAATCAATAAATTATTAATTTATTTGGTGAGTCATTGATTATAGTGCAAAATAAAAAAGTAAATATATGAATATTTATTAAAAAACTCAAAAAAAAATATAAAAATTGACAAAAGTATAACTATAAACTAACGAAATTTACAACACAATTAGGATTTGGCAGTGCTTTAAAAATATAATGTTAAAGAACTATATTCTATATTATTTAAACAAAACAAATGTGGAACGCACTAAAAAAATAAAAGAAAATTCAAGGACTAAACAAATGATAAAACATACTCTTTTAACTTTTTCTGATCATGGAAAAAAATATTTATTGATGGTCACTAGATAACGAAAGTAACATATTTGCCATCACTAATTATGTTTTGAATAAATAAAAAAAATTCAAAACTTTGGTTTCAAAAAATGTATGGTCAGCTACTTATTTTATAATTAAGATTTGTTTTACAAAAAATTACAATTAAATATCTAAACAATGATGAATACATAAAGATAGGCAATTAAAAGTTAGATGCTTGCATTTTATTTATTTACCATATAAATTATGAGAAAAAGAAGAAAAAATAATGAATAAATTGATAAAACGAATGTAAAAGAAAATAAGTCAGCCCAATAAACCCAATAAGAAAAAAAATATATGAATTTGAATGAAATATTATCTTTATTAATTTTTATTTGTCTTTTATCATTTTAGTACACAAATTAAGAAATTGTTAAAATAACTCAAATACCAAAAAAAAAAAAAAACTCAATTATCTTTCCATCTCTTCATTAATTCCTTATTTTTTTGCTCTTTAAGATCAATTTTTTCTTTTCTCTCCATGCATTAAAGATAAAACTGAAAAAAAAAATACTTCGTTGCAACTCTTTAATAATAAATAACATTAAAAAATTGCTTAATGAACAGTTGAAAATGATCGAAATTGAGAGAATCTCTTGATCATTAAATGTGTCAAAGAGTAAAAATACTTTAATTTTTTTTTTTTCAAATGAACGGAGTTAGTAAAAGAAAAGAACAAAACTGGGACTAGGGTCATGATGGCCCCAGAGACGCTTCATGATGGCCCCAGAGACGCTTCTCGCTTCTTTGGGGCTGAGACACAGAGAGAGGACAGTGCATGGCGGTCGATGAGGCTGAGGGACGGGACTCGCGGTGGCTGCGGGTTGGTGGGAGTCGAAGGCAGAAGCCTGACACGGTGAGAATCTAGTTTCTTGTTGAGACTTGAGACATACGTTCTCATATGTACAGGAAGCAAAATTGCTGCCATTGTAGTCATGTTCATTGTAGCCTTCGATTAAGTTCATGCATGGTCATAGTGCATTTGTGCCTTATGTCGGTGATGATATTATGGATTTTTGAGTGCATCATGAGACAGTGTTTCAGTAAGACAAACCAGAATCAAACAAATGCAGTGAATAAAATAACTAGGAGGATTTCTTACTGTGATATTAAGCTAGCCTTCCAGAAGTGGATGAGCTCACTTATTTTACTACCTTTGTATTCCTAGCTTCTTTTCTTTTGTTTTGCCAAAACTTCTTCCTTCTGAGTTTTTCTTCCTACAGTTTTGCATTGCAGCACTACTCCATCCCTCTCCCTCAGTTTGTCTATCTTCTTATTCTTCTATGTTTTTTTCCTATCTTCTTCTTACTTCTCTCTTTTCACCTTTGTTCTCAATCTTTGTTATATCCGCAGCCCCTTTTTTTCTCTGTGTTTTTGCCCTATTCCTTCTGGTTCAAGCTCTCGGCGACATCCCAGATCTCAGACACAGCCGAAACGGAGACCCCCTCCTATGGGTAGGTACAAGTGCAACGTAGATGCTGCTTTTGACAAAGAAAAAATGATTGGGTCTGTGGCGGCTTTAATGGGGGATCACTCTGGAAACCTAATCCCAGGAAGAGCCTACAGAGTATTTGCTTCTTCTAGCTTGGTTGCTGAAACGCTGGCAATTCGAGAAGGAATCTTCCTTGCGCAAAGTTGTTATTGCAACTCTGTTCTTATTGAATCGGATTGCTTGGTTGCCATCCAAGCTTGTCGAGATAAAGTGCTCTTGCCTGAGGTCGCGGTGATTGTGCAAGATATTGTCGGATTGAAGGATGCTTTGAACCACTGTGGTATTCTCTGGAATGATCGAAGAGCGAATCAAGCTACCCGTGAAGTTACTTCGTTGTCTCCCTCCGGAAATCTAGCTGTGGATTGGTGTGTCAGACCTCCATGTGGCTTTTTTTTTTTTTTTTTTTTTTTGTTTTTTGGTCATACTCACGCACACGGGGGAAGGGGGTTGGAAGGGGCTCTGCCCCTTGGGTCGAACGCGCGACCCTTACCTAAGCAGATATATGATGCAGTTGTTACCACTGCGCTACGAGCGCTTCTGCGACCTCCATGTGGCTTGGATAGGATTTCGCAGATGTTGGCCTTTGTGAGCCTTGTAATGTTTGCTTTTTCTTTTGGGCTCTGCGGCTGTGGGCCGTGTTCTGTGTTGGCTTATAATTTCTTGACCAAAAAAAATAAAAAAACCAAGGTAACAAGACACATAATAAGAGTCAGGGTTTTTCATCAGCGCTCCGATTCAGAAAGAGATTGTTCCGTCAATCTTCTTGATGCTCCCAAAACCCTAATCTCTCACTCGACTGAAAAAAAAAAAAAAAAAAAAAGAGACATAACAAAATCCTAGAAAACAAAAACATCAACATCCCGTGACAATATATTTAATACCAAGTTTACTAACATGTAATCACCATCTTGTTGTTATTTTTCGAATAACACCAAGTTTACTATTATGTAATCACCAAGTTTACAACACCACCAAGTTGGTTTTTGTTATTTTTTGAATTTTTAGAAGGTATTAGTTGCATGTGAGCGCTAGTCAAGTAGTTGCTGGCTTCTGCATGAAGTGCACCTAAGACTGAGGAGTCGCGAGTTTGACTTGGAGTCTTGCAAAATTTGAGAATTTAAATGAAATTATTTCTAACACTTGCCTCATATTGACTGCCTTTTCCGCTTGTGCAGTGTGAATTTTATTTTGTTTCCTTTAATTATTATGAGTAATTTCTCTCTTTTATGGGTTACCCAAATAGTGACTAACTCAAACAAATTGGTATTCAGTATTAGTCCTCCAGAAAATGACAATCTCTTTCTCACTATTTATTACTTGCAAATCAATATACTTCCTAAATCAGTTAACAATAAAGCTGTCGCATAGTGTGAACCTGGCTTACTAGCTTTCTTCGTAACATGTTTTACAAATCGATAGGTTTGAGGGCTCCTTCTTACTTGGGAAGTTTTAAACAAATACCAAGTTGGCCCTTGAATCATAGCCCTCTAATTTCCAATGGATGGCACAGATCGAATGCTCGTTAGAAATGAAGAAACGCCCCTAAAGAGTGAATAATTAAGACTATGTAATTGAATTGGGGCCCCGATTTCATTGTAGAAGCATGATGTCATTCTTAAACGATATGTTTAATCAAAGTTAGATATGCGGCTGTGTTAAAAAGTGTTGACCAAGGTGACATCATAACATGTCCTACGCATACTTTATGATTGTGTGTTAGTTAGAGAATTGCATCATAATAGCATTGGCTAATATCTGAATTACTTGAGGTTGGGTTGTTGGCGATTTGAAGGGGTGGAGATTTCGTTGTGCCTGGCATTGTGTTAGGCGGTGGTTTGGGTGGATGGCGGGTGGAGAACGTGGAGAAACATCATTGCATACCCATATCGGTTATTACCTTCTTCAAGATTGGGGCTTATGCAATAACTGCAAGATTACCTCACTTCTTGTGTTGACAAGACACTAACATTGCTTGCTTCTGTTTAGCTCATGCCCAAATAGAGTGGCCAATGACACTTTTGTGAAGCTCAATAGATCGACAAATTTACCTACCATTATTAGCTTGTTAAGTCTCTAATTTCTACTGTATATTCTCATGATTACTTGAATGTTTTGTGTGTTTTAGAGGTTTTGGCTGTGTATTGTAGTTACTTTTGTTTTTTTTTTCAATTGAATCATGTGTCTCATAGTTTCTTCTTAGTCATTAAATCTCCATAAAAGTAGATAACCTGCCTACATATATTTATATATTTTCTTTTTTAAAAAAAATTTATTTATATATTTTCTTTAATATGCAGACAGAAAGGGGGCATAGGCAGTTGAAGAATTCAAAAATACAAAGGAAACACATTAGGGGGGAAGCAATTATTTGATGTGCAACTGCAATGTGGAGACTGGAAAGGAGAGTTGGATAAGAGAAAGGAGAAAATTAGGGAAGGATAAAATCGTATAACACTTAACATCATATTTTTGAAACATGTAGGCTTAAATATGTTTTTGACACTTACAAAATTAATGAATTTTTTATTTTAGTCCCTAAGAAATTATTTTTTTGGTCTTAGTCCAAACATTTCAAAAAAATTAGGTTTTACTCCCTAATTTTTTTATTTTTGATTTTAATCTAAATATTCCAAAAATATGGGTTTTAGTCTCTACTTGAATATGAGAAGAGTGACGTGACTATCTGTTATCCAAGTTATTACTTAATAAAAGCAGACTAATGGTAGGGATTAAAACCAAAATTTTTTGAAATATTTATATCAAAACCAAAAAAAAAATTCTTAAAGATTAAAATCAAAATTTTATAAATTTTATTGGAACTAAAAACATATTTAAGCAAAAGATATAGTATATTTTTACAAAAAAAATTATATATATATATATATATATATATATATATATATATATATAATGGAAATTTTTATTTTCAATCAATCTTGACCATTGACTGTAATTTTGATGACCAAGATTCAAGGTCCATGAAACTCTACAACTAAACGAAGACCATTTTAGAAGCCACCTCTCAATCTAAAGGCTTGTTTTATCATGTTTAATTTTCGGCTCGTGTTATGTTACTCCCGGATAAGTTTGGGAGTAACTTAGCTCAAACCTTTAAAATGTAAAATAAAATTGTTAAAAGAGTCTTTTCTTTTATTATTTGTAAACCAGAGCCCTTTTCCATTTTCTCAACAACGACAGAAGGGAAAAACAACAAAAAAAAGCTGCGGCGACTCGATCGCATGACCACCATCACTGCGAGTTCAGAGCCACCGCCATCGTCAACACCACTTTGGCAACGACAGCAAACTGCTCCACCTAATCCCAGGCCACGCTTTGGCATCTTTGCCGCCCAAAGAAACATCATTGCCCTCATCATCCCCACGAAACACCACCGCGTGCCGGTAAGCCGCGTCTAGGTGCCGCCACGAGTCGGTCATCCATCTCGCTGCTTGCATCTTCTGCCGGAACCCTCACTAGCCCTCTCTGCCGTGTTCACACCTCAACCAACCAGATCTCCATTAAATCGTCCCTGCAACGCTACTCCTACTCCATGGACACAGAGAAGTTGTTCATAAACTTCATATAGTTCAAAATCTGATTTTTAATACCTGCAAGGCCTCTGTTTTATGGAAAATGGAAATGAGTGTCGAAGAAAGAGAATCGGCTGATGCTCCGAGAACAGCAGTGGTGGACAAAGGAGGAGTTGCTGCTGTGGTTGGAGGAGGCGGAGTCGTTGGCGGAGAAGTAGGCTCCAACGGGGGTTCGCTTGGTGGTGAATTTGAACGCCGCGGTGGCCATTGGGTGAGGCTGAGGCTCTGTTTTGTGCAAAATGGAAATGAGTAACGAAAAAAGAGAAGCGGCTGAGGCTCCGAGAACGGCGGTGGTGGACAGAGGAGGAGCTGCTGCTATGGTTGGAGGAGGCAGTGTCGTTGGCGGAGGAGGATGCTCCGATGAGGGTATGCTTGGTGGTGGATTTGAATGCCGCCAGTGGCCATTGGGTGGAGCAAAGGGATTCGAAGAAGTCCAAAAGGTGGGGTTTCAGAGCTTCAAAGATTTGGATTTGGAAGGAGAAAGCCCTCTCATTTGCAAATAATAATAAAAGAGACCCTTTTAACAATTTTATTTTCTGTTTTAAAGGTTTGGATTAAGTTACTCCCTATCTTATCCGGGAGTAACATAACACGAGTCTTAATTTTCATCCAATAAAGCACAATTAGTTCCATTGGGCAAGAGAATAAGAAACAAAATTTACAAGATGGTCCATAGCCTTTAAAACCGAACAGCGGCCCCAAGGACCAACTTGGTCCAAAACTTTAGAAGGACCTAGTTATAACAAGCCTGGGTTTGAGTTCTTTTAGGACCAATCTACAGGTAAGTCCCCCGAAGGCCCTTGCTCCAACTTGTGCGGGCCAATAGACACAGAGAGCCCAAGCTTCAGGCACGGCAAGGTTTACACTGGTTTAAAATGATAATGATGAATATTTTTGGCAGCTTTCAAGCAATATTCACAGAAATGACGTGTGTTTTAACAATTTCTTACATAATGGCGAAAAGGGGATATTGATTCTAAGTAATTGATGTCAAACATCCATCCATCCAACAATAATTCACCCTCGTGATTCCTCATTTTTCTTTTTCTTTTTTTAGGTCGGTAGCATCAAGTAATGATTGAATCGTCTTTAGGAAACTATTGCAAGTCTCGTGTCTGAGCCTCTTTCTAAAACCAACACGTAGATCATTATCCAGGTCCGTCCCCACGATGTTTTCCACGCTAGCTGATATTCTTTTTCACTTCACCATATTTTTTCTATAAAAAAGGGGTCAGGTCTTTATTGTCTAGTGTGACTTGTCATTGTTGACCCACACTACTCGAACGCATTCTTCAATTCATCTATCTGAACAAAGAAATCATCATTCATCAACCAAAATTTGGAAAGCAGCAACCAATAAATTACTTTGGACGGATCTTCCAAGATGAAAGATGGCATGCTTGAGCGATCAGTCATCAGTCATCTAAAAGCGCTACAACAAGGTTGCAAAACATGACTAGAATCTAGGCTCTAGCATATAGTTAGTTACTTTTCCACTTAGTGTGACTTGCGCTGGGTCGATCGATAGTGACTGAATTCTATCAAACTCAGCCGACGGACTAAGCTCAAGTCTGGAGCAAACATTCACTAGTGGGTTACTTTTGACAATTTATGCACAAATTACTTTAACAAGGAGCAAACTTAATTAGCTTTTTAGTTATCTTAATTTATGTTTACGTAAGCCAAATCTTATTAGAAGGGTTATTGAAAAATAATATATATATATATATATATATATATATAATTCATATGTCAAATATCAATACTCATTACTTTCTAAACTTCTTCTAAAAAACTATAGAACATTTATAATATATGTTACGTGTTGATACTTATTATTTCTAATCCTCTTCTAAAAGAAATGTACATGAACAATAAAAGAAATTAATAAAAGTTATTATGTAAAGATTTTAACTTTATTTTCTTTTTCACTATTGTTAATATCCCTTTTATTGATTAAACAAATATAAATGATCTAGGTTTGAATTTGGGTTAAACTTTTTAGTATTTGATGAGTTGGTCTATTAAAATAGATAAAAAATAATAAATAAAAAAGTGTCCAACGCATGCCTTATGCGTGTTTGAACCGCATCCAAAGTATGTTGAAGATGAAAAAAATATATACTTTTATACTTGACATATGGACGCACGTCATGTGAGTGTCCATAGAGTTCGATGTATGATACATGTCGGACACACAAAACAAACTAGACACTGGCATGTCCTTGATTTCTATCTATGCCGCTGCACATGAAATTAAGCATACGCGATAATGTTTGATCATATTATTAGTAGTAGAAATCATAGCTTTATCATGAACTTCAGTTTGTATAAAAATGCATTCGTCAACAAGAAAGAAATTCATTTCCAATATTATGACTATATACAGCCAATCAGCACTCCCATAATTATGTTCAAACATTGAAGAGTCTGGAATTTAGTTGCGTAGAAGACAATAAAATGAACCAAACATTTTAGGAAGCAGTTTCAGACCCAGGAGCATCTCATTATAGCCTCGATCGATCTCTCGATCATGCTTTTATCGACCTTCGTGAATGCTACTATCAAACTGCATACTTATTTCTGGTTTACTGGAAGAAGTTGTGGTAGAGAGGCCTCTGCTTCCAAAAAAAGTTGGTTGTTTTGGGGTTGGAATGGTTGTAGTCTCACTAGCAAGCAATGTCACAACAATTGACATGGTTGGCCGATCACTCGGTTCATCTTGAACGCACAAGAGTCCAATATGTGCGCCCTAATAAATTGATTCGCATTGCAACTTTCTCGTAGAGATATGTCCATTAAATCCAGCAACTTATTCTCCGTCCATAGTCTCCAAGCCTATAATAATTTTGATAGAAAAATTATTATAAGAAATAAATCCATAAAAAAAATTGAAAGAAAAAGAAAGTGAAACAGGTGAAATGTACATAACCCAAAAGGCTTGAAGATTGGTCAGTGTGATAAAATCCCTTGTTCTTTTTCCCACTAATAATCTCAAGCATGACTATACTAAAGCTAAAAACATCAGATTTGGTTGAGAGACGTCCATCTAATGCATACTCGGGAGACATATATGCACTGGCCAAAAAAAAAAAAAATCACGGCCATATATAGCAAGTATATGTAAAAGTTATCTATGTTCATATATAATGGTGTCGAAACATATAAAAGCTATTAGCTTTTTAATCACACATATTAAGTTAACTTACTGAGTGCCCACTACTCTATTTGTCTCTGCCTTAGTCTCTTTGCCTCCCACTATTTTTGCCAATCCAAAATCTAATATTTTTGGCTGCATCTCCTCATCTAGAAGAATGTTGCTGGTTTTCAAATCTTTATAGATTACTCTTAGCCTAGAGTCTTGGTAAAGATAAAACAATCCTCGAGTAACTCCTAGAATTATGTCAAATCGCATTTGCCAGTGCAGAAGTATACTTTGTGTGGGATCTTCCAAGATTTCAATTTTGATCAGCAGCAATGCAATTAGAATATATGGCAATCCAGTTGGGATGGAAGACCCCAAAAACAAAAGAGTAGTTGGCAACTCTCTAACTATTGAGATTATTTGTTTGCAATGTTAATTTACATAAAGAAAATTTACAATTACAAAATTGTAAAACCATTTTAGCCTGTAAAATTTTGGGCTAAATCTGTTCAGTATAACATTAATTTTTTTATGTATAAATTCACGGATAGTTCAAGGACTCTATGCATTTATTATATTTTTTTCAAGAAAAATGCATTTATCTTTGAATTATAAGTCATATGTATTTTAATACTTAAACTTAAAATGTTGTGTAATTAGCAAAAAATTATTAGATATTCATAGAATATTAGGTGGATTGGATTCACATTTAATAATTGAATGATATTTTAGAATACAACTCACTACAAACTTACATTTTTTTAATAAAATATCACTTTATTATTGGGTAAAGCATAATCCATGATTCTCTATAAATGTCTAATAATTTCTTGTAATTAGCATGATCTCTAAATGTTTTGAATATGTACCTCAGTCATTATATTAAACTCTCTCTCTATATTTAACAGAATAATCACACACAGTTGGCATATCTGCTTTGAGGACAAAATAGTCCTTCTACGTAAACGATTGGCAATGCTTTTGCATCTATTAGTGTAAATCAGTTAGTGAGAATTTGTCAGGACGAATCTATTAGAATAAATCTCTAGTTTAACTAATCAGTAGGTGCTTATAGCTTAACCAAATTTTTAATTAGGTCCTATAGCTTAAAAGTTTTTAATCAGGTTGATATTGCATGAATTTTTGTAATCAAGTCCTTGGAGCAGCCTAAAATTTTCAAATTATTTAAAATTTTATATAGTTTAATAGATCTTTACCCAATTTTGTAAAATCAAACGTAAAAATTTATTCAATCTAACTGAAAATTTTGTAACGATGAATTATTCTAGGGACTTAATTATAAAAATTTATTTAATATAGAGACTTAATTAAAAAATTTTAAGCTATAGAGACTTAATTAAAAATTAAATCAAACTATATGGACCAATAGGTTAGTTAAACCGAAATCTCTTAAGCCATGTTACTTCTCATAATTCCTTAAATAATATGATTTTAACATATTAGTCCCTTGCAAATTGGCCATACCCAACACATGACACGTGGCAATTAAAAATGCACATATGTTACTGGATAACAAATGTTATTAACAAAACGATTAACATGGTCAAACTTTGTTAATTGTAGGAATTTATATATGATTTTTCTTTGAGAAACTAACTTGTTAAAACACAAATTTTTTAGGGTCCAAAATATAATTTTTCTTAATAAAACATCTATATACTATATAATATTTACAAAGAGAGTTCATCAATGAAATTCTCTTTCTTTTTTTTTTTTTGATACATTCATCCATGAAATTCTAAAAACATATAGGGTTCATTTGGTTAAATTTTAGGAAAAGTATTTTTTCAGGATTAGAAGTAGAAATAGAAGTATAAGCAAAAAATTATTTTGCGTTTGTATGTAATTGTAGAAATATTTTTTTATCAAAATTAGAAATTGTTAAACTATTTGAATGTAATAAAATATAAAAGTATTTTTTCTTATAAAATTACAATATTAGTAGGCAGAAAATGATTTTTTTTTCAAAAAATAAAGTTAAGGTAAGAATGGTTTGTGGAAAAGTAATAGATTCGAAATTCGAAGACCACTTTCTTTCTTTTCTATTGCTTTTACTTTTGAGAAAAATAACTCCCGATATGCTTCTAAAAAAATTAAAAAATTGATTATTATCTATTTCTTTTTTTAAAAAAACATAAATAAATAATATTTAAAAGTACTTTTTTTTTTCAAAAATCAAGAAAAAGGAAGTACTTTTTTCCTGTGAGAAGCAGAAATCAAACGGGCTCATACTGCAACATGCCAATGTATAATAACAATGGTTTATTTTTATTGTTGAGGAAAAATGTTGGGTAATTTTTTTAAATATGGGATTTTGAGAGAGAAATTGAGAATATGTGAAATTTTTGATAAAATTGGAGAAATATGAAATTTTAGAGGAAATCTAGTAGAACTTGAACTAGATTCTATTTTTTGATTATTTTAAGAAGTAAATCCGGTGGAGAAAGAACCAGATTCTCCACCAGATTTACTTTTTTATTATTTTTTAAAAATAAATTTAGTGAAAAGGGAGTCAGATTCTACTTTTTATTATTTTTAAAAAGTAAATTCGACGGAGAAAATCAGATTTACTTTTTTTATTATTTTTAAAAAACAAATCCAATAGAAAGAGATCAGGATTTGCTTTTTAAAAAAAAAAACTAGAAAGAGTGGGTGTGTTAGAGAGAGTGTGAGCGTGAGAGAGAGGGCCGAGACAGAGAGAGAGTGCATAGTGTGGGGGAGAGGAGAGAGAAGAAAAAGGAGGAGAGAAAAAAGGAAAGTGAAAGGAGAGAGAAAAAGTGAGAGAAAGAAAAAATAATAAAAAATAAAAATATCATATTTTTTAAATTTTCTCAAACATAAATCATATAAAAAATAAATAACTCATGTTAGGTGATAATAAAATATCGTTATCTATCAAAGTTAGTAGTGTGTAGCCAGTTTTGTAGGTATGTATAAATTAAAATCTCAAATATATCAATTTTATTTTTGCTTACGATAACAATCATCTATCAACTAAACCAATTTCTGCAAATTAAGTAACTCTACTTTAATCTAATCTAATATAATATATTAAAATAAAATACATGACCTAAAAATTCTGTCACGTAATAATTAGTATTAAAAATTGTAATGATTTAAGTTATAAAATTTGAGCCACATGTCCCCGCAAAAGATAAATAAATAAATTGAGCCACATGGCAATTACGTGTTCTACTTTATAAACATGTGGCAATTGTTTAAATGTCACTAATATGTAATTTGACATATGAATAATTAATTGATTGTAAATCATCACAGAATCAGTTATTATTCAGTTCAATTAATAATTAATGCTATAAGTTTTTATTTTATTTTTAAATCCAAAAATATTTGAACCATAAAAGCTAACATAATATTTAATCTATAAAAGGAATATACATGACTTGAAATCCTGTCTTATGACAATTCCTTTTACAAAGTTGTGTGTAAAGACAGTATACATCTTATAAAAAAAAAATTATAATCGTATGCTAAAAATGTAAATAAAAAAGCATTATACAAGGACTGACATTGGATACAACTAGATCTCCGTTTTTGAAGTATCCGTGCATTATAGCTGATGATATATAAAGTTGTTATTGGTTATGGTTTCTTTAGCTAAGAAATGCATAATAAAAGTGAAAGAGGCTGCACAAAAAGAAGTTAGGTAGTATGTGATCAACAAACTAGTTAAGGATAAATTATCCTTCTGCTTTCTCTGTGTTTCAAACACATGATAGATTGCAAACGGTTATATTTTCTTTACAAAGATTCCCAGGGGCATTATCTCGCTAGTTTGTCTTAAAAGGCTACCAAGTTTATTAGCAGACAATAGACTGCTTCAGGAGTTCTTTGGTGGGGTATTTTAAATGTCAGTTTGACTTTGGATCTGACTATAAATTATTAGATGTGAACTAAAATCAAATAATAGTGCAATAGCATAATTATGGTTTGCAATAAGATTGATATAGCAAATCCTCTACATCCCCTTGCTCCAACTTGTGCAGGCCTTTCTGGAAGACAAAGCCCAAGCTTCAGGCGTGGCAAGGTTCAAACCGGTTTAAACTGATAATGATGAAGATTTTGGGGATGTATTGGCAGCTTTGAAGCAATATTCAGAAAGTGAAGTGTGTTTTATCAATTTGTCACAAAGTACGGCGAAAAGGATATTATCAATGTCAAACATCCATCCATCTAACCATAATTCACTCTGATGTTTCCTTACACTATTTTGGTCGGTAGGATCAAGTAATAATTGAATTGTCTTTAGGAAACTATTGCAAGTCTCGTGTCTGAGCCTCTTTCTAAACTCTAAAGCCAACACGTACATTATTATCCAAGTCCTTCCCTACAATGTTTTCCACGCCAGCTAATACTCTTTGTCACTTCACCTTTCTTTTCAAAGAAAAAGTCATGTCTTTACTGTGTGGTGTGACTTGTCTTTACTACTTGAATGCATTTTTCAATTCATCACTGTGAACACAAAAATCGTCAACCAAATGGAAAGCAGCAATCAATGAGTTACTTTGGAGATATCTTCTATAAGATGAAAGATGGTATGCTTGATCAGTCATCTAAAAGCATTTTCAACAAGATTGCAAATCATGGCTAGAATCTAATATAGAGTTGGTTACTTTTTCCACTTAGTGTGATTTGCACTCGGTCGATAGTGACGACTCAACACCATCAAAGTCAGCCGACGGGCTCGGCTCAAGTCTCGACCAAACATTCACGAGTGGATTACTTTTGACAATTTATACCAAAATTAACAAAACAACCTCAATCAGTGTTTTAGTTGGCTCATTTTATATTTATGTAATCAAAATCTTATTAAAAGAGTTATTGAAAAAATAATCAATACCAAACATACATTTTTATACACACTGCAGTTCATGGACATTATCGCCTATGCTTTATTTCATGTGCAGAGGCAGAGAATTTAAATAATTCTACTGAGAATTTTAAATTGTCACTCCTATGTTTATTCCCGTATCATCTTTAGATAGTTTAAAAAATATTGAAAACAACCAGAGGTTACTGTCAGACAAGTTTCGTTCAGATAATAGTATGGTGTTATGACTTAAACATAGTACTGTACTTAAAAGGGTGTTATAGGAGAAGTATTATTTGCCAAATATAGAATAATTAATGGCATGGTTGCTATAGAATATGTAATTATGTTTTGCAAGTTGAAGAGTCTTTATAAGCGTAGGCAGCCATTTGTGTTCATCGTGCTAATGCTATAGCCCTTCACAATAGCCGGAGTGATCGTCCATCTCTACAAATAAAATGGCAGTTGCAGAACTTAGAGCTTCATTGCTCAGAAGCCCATTTCGTCATCACAATTCACGGCCATCTACGCATCAACCATGGAACCTATCGCTACAAACATCAAAACAAGGGATCATACATAACAAATTATCGATCAAATCCGTTGCTTTTAATGACAAGGTACCTTTCTAAAATTAGCTATTTCTCCCTCTTTATAGCATGTATTCTCTTTGCAAATCCTCCTACTCATAAGGTATTCAAAACTGACAAAGTAAATGAGATGGTATTATTAGTTAAGTGTTAATTTATCTTGTAAGACCCACAACAAGCACCTTCAATCTTTTTTGTAAAATCCGTAAGAATTCATGTCCTTCTCATTTGTTAATTTATACTATCTTCGGTTTATTTTATCTGTCATTTTTTTAAAATTTTTTTATTTATTTTATCTATCATTCTTATATCTAAATGAAGCATTTAATTTATTATTAAAATTTCAATTTTATTCCCTACACAATTTTAAACACACCACTAATTAAAAAAATTTAGTGTAAAATTAACAAAATGAATTAATTAGACACCAAAAATTAAATAATGGCATTTTCAGTAAACATGTTCTATAATTGAATTTTATTTTTGAGTTTCTTAATTTTTGTGGATATAACCAAAGCGACAGATAAAGTTGTAACATCACTCATCGTCACTTTTAGAATTTTTTTTTAAAATAGAGTTAATTATATTTTACTCTCCTGTATTATAAATCATATACACTTTACTTCTTATATTTTAAAAATATATATTCGACTACCTATATTTTTGCAAATCTGCATAGTGGCCCTTCTGTTGATTTTTTTATTAATTATGAACAAAAATATTGCACATTTAGGGTGTCGAATTACACATTTAAAAAAATTCAAAAAAGCATAATATATTTATTTAGGATAAAGTGCCCATTTACAAAAATACAGGTAATCAAAATACATATTTTTAAAATATAAAAAATAAAATACACATAAATTATAATACAGCGAATAAAGTTAAATTAACCCAAAAACATTTAGTATCTTGGATAATGAGCATATTCGTCTCCACTCACGACCATAAAGTTCTCTCTCTGAAATAGGGAAACTTTTTTGATAGACACCACTTACTATAAATACACTTGTTTTTACAAACTACCTCATTTGTATCCATTATTAACTAAAGTAGCATATCTCTCCGGTCTCCTAGTTATTATGTTCTTTCTCTGAAATAGAAAATTCTTTATAGACATCATTTACTATAAAATAGGTAGTACTAAGCGATCTAAAATCTTTCCTCAAAATAATATTATTAACGCAAAATTCTTTTTATTAATTTTAGATGTCTTTAAAATGTGAATAAGATATATTGCATAAATCACTAATTTCATATTGTTATGATTCATCTTATAATTAGAGGGTACCTAAACATACCACAACCTGATATATTTTTATTGAGTCATTTATATATGTTAATATTCAATTAACTTATTTAATGTATATGTTTAATGTCATATCCAACTAACTTATTTAATGTATATATTTAAGGAATGACATAATCGAGTTTTTTATTTGGAATATGGTGAGTGGCTATTACCGCTCCTAAACATCAATTATTTTTCAAAGATTCCTTAATATAATAACTATCCAAATAAATAACAGTAATTATTTTAAAAAATAGTAAATAAAAATATATGATAATAAAGATGAATTAACAAACTTAATATTTAATTGATATACCTAATAGCTAATATCTTATCATTTAGTGCTTATAGTTAAAAAAATAGATATATGACATCAAAATTTGTTAGTATCAATCGTTAATTTGTATTGTAATTTTTTTGTCATCTCTATTCTTAGAAATTAAAGTAATTTGATGCATTAAAATAATTATATATTTGTTTCATACACATTGTCAACTTTACGCTAAAATCAATTAATGTATTTTCATATCATTAAGGAGTTTGACAATATATTGAATATCAAAATCAATGAATTGTATGATAGTATACTATCATATGACAATATAATTTATTTTGGCAATATATGCGTGGCAGTATAATAATTTAATACGTTTCGTTACCTTAGTTTTAAAGAATAGAGATGACAAAAAAATTTATAAAAAAGGTTAATACTAACAAATTTTTTGACATTATATATTTATTTAATATTTTCTTTATTTACTAGACAAGAGATAGTCAAATATTGGGTATATATATGTATTAAGCGTTATGATTTGTTAGTTGGTCCTTATTGTAATTTATTTTTATTTATTACTTTTTAATAAAAATAATTTAATATTTAAATATAGTTTTTATATTAAATGAAATAGTTATAAATTCTTATAATATTTAATGACTACATTAAAAATAAAATTAAAAATTTGAAGAATATTAAGCAAAAAAAATTAAATTATCAATTATAAATTTAAATAAAAATAGGATTGACAATAAATAATTAACAATAAACTATTATTTTAATAAAAAAAGAATATATAGGATATTTTAGAGAAAGTAAAAAAAATTAATTAAAAATAAAGTGGTAATAGAAATTTAGGAGTAACAATAGTTACTCTCCCATATTACAAATAAAAAAAAATTAATAATATCATTTGTTAAATGTCTACATCAAACAAGCATATTGAATGTTCACATATATAAATAAAATAATAAAAATAGGTCACGATTTTCACGGTATGTTTAAGTGACTTTACTCGTGAGATGTACAATAGATATCGCACAACTCCTAAATATCTATTAATACTTTGTTTTCACTTAAAATAATAAACGGATTATTCCTATCAATCCTATTATATTAAGAAAACTTTTCAAAACCAACTTGGAATTAGTCAAAATGGTAGATACTTTAATCTCTTAATTAGGTATCTCACTTTTAAGTATTGAAAATAAAAAAAAAAATTCTCACTAAAAAATCTAAAGCTCTCTTTAAAATCTTTATAGGTCGAGACAGATTAGTTAGATTCTTAGTAATAGGATATGATGAATCAGTGGGTTTCACCTAAAAAAAATTCAAAAAATAGTTTTTTATTTAAATATATTTTTATGTTAAACATAGTTATAAACTATTATAGTATTTAGCGATTACATGAAAATAAAAACGAATACACAATTAAAAATTTCAAGAATATTAAATGAAATAATAATTAAATTAAAAATGATAAATTTAATTAAAAATAGGAATAATGATACATAATTAACATTAAACTATTATTTTAATTTACAAAGAATATATAGATAGTATTTTAGAGAAAGTAAAAAAAAGTTAATTAAAAAATGAAAATGCACTGACAATAGACATTAGTGACAATAGCCACTTTCACTTATTATAAATAAAAACCTAAATGATCTCATTATAAAAATATGTCATGTCATATATAGAAGTTTTTAGGTCACTTAATCGTTAATAGTAGAAGTTTTGATACTATATTATAAAGTATTGTTTTTAAAGTTTAAATTGATAGATAAAAACACATAAAAAAATAATTTTTGTACATTCCATCAATTAATATATTTTGATACCATGTATCTATTTCTTTCATCTCTCTACTTTTTTTTTTATTTTTTCTTTTTTTTTTGATAATTTTTTTTTTCAATTTTATCTCTGATATCTAGATATCTTCAATAAAGAATGATACTCCTCAAACACATGAACATAATCAAAGTAGGCTTTTTTCGTAATGCGTGTTGCGTCCTTCAAAATCTTAACCAACCACACAGTTATTGGTTTCAATGATCACAGCATTTTCCTTTTTCCTTTTTTTATTGTTAGTTAATTTCAATTTTTTTACTTTGGGTTTCATGTTGTTGGTGTTAGTTGGTACCTCTTCGAACTGATCCTAGCACGAAAAGCTTGGAGCAGGTCAAAAGAAGAAGCCAAGAGGCATTGCTAAACTCGAGTGATCCAGTGGGAACATTGAAGATGATTGACAGCATCCAAGGGCTGGGAATTGGGCACCATTTCGAAGAAGAGATGAATGCACTGCTTGGAAGGTTATGGCATTGGGATGCCGCTCAAGACCTATTTGCTACAGCCCTTCACTTCCGCCTGCTCAGGCATAATGGCTGGACTGCTTGTTCTGGTACATTTATCTGCATTTTTCATGGACATTCTTTTCTATTTCTAATACATGCGGATGATAATTCAAGGCCTCATAGGCATTACTACTTTAGCTGTCTAAGTATCCCCGATTCTTTCATACGAATTTTTTTCTGTACTTACTTTTTGGACACACTATCAACATATGGTAGATTATAATTTAAATAAGTGTAAATTTTATTTATGTAAGCGGGAAATATGATATTAAATGAAATAGATGCACTCTATTTATGAAGTCAATATATTATTCCATATTTATATAACCGAAATTTAAACTTATTTGAATTACAATTATTACATATGTGTTATAGAAAAAAATACGTTGATTCACCATTTACGTAATCAAAATTTTCACTTATTTAAACTGTAACCACCGAATGTGAATAAACTTGTCTAAATGTTCAAGATAAAATATTCATATCTTATTGTAATGCAGCTGGTGAAAACTTACTAATGTTATCAAGTGTTGATTGGTCGCAGACGTTTTCAACAAGTTTCTGGACAAGAGCGGGAATTTCAAGGACTCACTCACCAGTGACATTTGGGGTATGCTAAGCCTGTATGAGGCATCATTTTTAGGGGCAGAAGGCGAAGACATATTACAACAGGCCATGGACTTCTCAAGGGCTCATCTCCACCAATCAATGCCACATATGGGCCCTGAATTAGGCAGGCATGTTGCTAGAGCCTTAAGGCTTCCAAGGCACCTCAGAATGGCCAGGTTAGAAGCCAAGAACTACATGGACGAATATAGCCAAGCGAAAAGCCAAATACCTGCTCTTTTGGAATTGGCCAAGTTAGATTTTGACATGGTTCAGTCGCTGCACCAAAGAGAATTAGCAGAGATATCCAGGTTGACTTTGTGCTCCATATGATGACCATAATAACAAAGAATTGAACTAAGGGTGTGCTTTGTGTGAGTGAAATTATGAAAATGGGAATTAAGAAGGACAATAGAGGAATTAAAATAAGGAGTGTATCAGTGTATGCCCAATTATCTTATCCAGTTATTATTTGATCCTCCAATTTCTGTTTTCCCATTTTCATTCCTTCCAAGCTAACTCTAATTTTATTTATCATTTTCAGTATTTTGCAGTCACTATAAAGCAAATTTACATTGAAATGCTGCATGTGACGGTTCTTTTGATTTGTTTAGGTGGTGGAAAGAATTAGGACTCGTTGAGAGCCTTGGTTTTGGCAGAGATAGACCATCAGAGTGCTTCCTATGGACGGTGGGAATTTTACCAGAACCACGTTATTCAAATTGCCGCATTGAACTTGCAAAAACCATCTGCATTTTGGAAGTTATGGATGATATCTTTGACACTTATGGCTCATTGGACGAACTTGTTCTTTTCACCGAGGCAATCAGAAGGTATCACCTGGATGTGTTTATTAATCTTACTAGAGGAATTAATTCGGAATTAATAATCAAAATATGACACTACTGTTATTTACAGGTGGGATCTTGATGCGATGGAGCAGCTGCCTGAGTATATGAAGATATGCTATATGGCATTATATAACACCACTCACGAAATTGCATATAGAATTCAGAAAGAGCACAGGCTAACCGTTGTTGCCTACTTGAAAAGAACAGTAAGAATCTGAATATCCTTCTGAATATCCTTCAAAACTGAAATATAAAAGAAACTATGGCTAAGGGTATGCAAGAGGTTAATGAGAGAGTGGTGCTTAATTTTGCAGTGGATAGACCTATCTGAAGCATATCTAGAAGAAGCTAAGTGGCTCAACAGTGGATACATGCCCACTTTTAGGGAATATTTGGATAATGGGGTGATTTCATCAGGATCTTACATGGTCTTGGTACATGCAACTTTCCTCGTTGGGGATGGTCTCTCAAAGGAAGCCATTTCAATGATGATGACTTATCCTAAGCTCTTATCTTGCTCTGCCGAAATTCTTCGGCTTTGGGACGACCTAGGAACCTCAAGGGTATCTCACTATATTCCTAATTCCTATTCCTATATATATATGTACACACATTTACACACACACACACACCTCTCTTATCTGTAGTTAGTACTTAGCAATTGGTTTACATAATTCTAAAAATTCCAAATTGCATGCAGTTATGTTACAATTTTAAATTGGATTATTGGCATATAGAAAGCGGACGTTGTGATGTGATGAGAAATTGCTAGTGTTTCATGTCCAGGAGGAACAAGAAAGAGGGGAAAATGTTTGCAGCATACAGTGCTACATGAGAGAAAATAGCGTTTCAGAAAATGAAGCAAGGAAACACATAAGGGGGATCATAAGCAAGTTGTGGCCAAAGCTTAATGGTCTTGCCATGACCACAACGGCTCTGCCTTCGTCAATTGTGAAAGCTTCTCTTAACATGGCTAGAACTAATCAAATTATGTATCAACATGGAGATGATAAAAGCACGTACACTGTTGATGACTATGTCCAAGCATTGGTCTTTACACACTCTCCTAGCTATTGAGATGATGCCAATGTCGTGCTAAAAATTAAGTAAAATAAATTGTATTTTGCAACTATTTACATGTAATAATGGTGCATTAAATAATTTATTTGTGAACAATGTTTAATAGCAGTGACTGTCAATCTTTATATTTTATCAACTTATATATTTTTCCTCTGATTTTCACAACATGCACTTACTAAATGCAATACACTTGCATTAATATCTAAATTGATTTGTCTTCATATATTTTTACAAAATAGTTAATCAATAAATTATTAATTTATTTGGTGAGTCATTGATTATAGTGCAAAATAAAAAAGTAAATATATGAATATTTATTAAAAAACTCAAAAAAAAATATAAAAATTGACAAAAGTATAACTATAAACTAACGAAATTTACAACACAATTAGGATTTGGCAGTGCTTTAAAAATATAATGTTAAAGAACTATATTCTATATTATTTAAACAAAACAAATGTGGAACGCACTAAAAAAATAAAAGAAAATTCAAGGACTAAACAAATGATAAAACATACTCTTTTAACTTTTTCTGATCATGGAAAAAAATATTTATTGATGGTCACTAGATAACGAAAGTAACATATTTGCCATCACTAATTATGTTTTGAATAAATAAAAAAAATTCAAAACTTTGGTTTCAAAAAATGTATGGTCAGCTACTTATTTTATAATTAAGATTTATTTTACAAAAAATTACAATTAAATATGTAAACAATGATGAATACATAAAGATAGGCAATTAAAAGTTAGATGCTTGCATTTTATTTATTTACCATATAAATTATGAGAAAAAGAAGAAAAAATAATGAATAAATTGATAAAACGAATGTAAAAGAAAATAAGTCAGCCCAATAAACCCAATAAGAAAAAAAAATATATGAATTTGAATGAAATATTATCTTTATTAATTTTTATTTGTCTTTTATCATTTTAGTACACAAATTAAGAAATTGTTAAAATAACTCAAATACCAAAAAAAAAAAACTTAATTATCTTTCCATCTCTTCATTAATTCCTTATTTTTTTGCTCTTTAAGATCAATTTTTTCTTTTCTCTCCATGCATTAAAGATAAAACTGAAAAAAAAAAATACTTCGTTGCAACTCTTTAATAATAAATAACATTAAAAAATTGCTTAATGAACAGTTGAAAATGATCAAAATTGAGAGAATCTCTTGATCATTAAAGTGTCAAAGAGCAAAAATACTTTAATTTTTTTTTTTTTTTTTCCAAATGAACGGAGTTAGTAAAAGAAAAGAACAAAACTGGGACTAGGGTCATGATGGCACCAGAGACGCTTCTCGCTTCTTTGGGACTGAGACACAGAGAGAGGACAGTGCATGGCGGTCGATGAGGCCGAGGGACGGGACTCGCGGTGGCTGCGGGTTGGTGGGAGTCGAAGGCAGAAGCCTGACACGGTGAGAATCTAGTTTCTTGTTGAGACTTGAGACATACGTTCTCATATGTACAGGAAGCAAAATTGCTGCCATTGTAGTCATGTTCATTGTAGCCTTCGATTAAGTTCATGCATGGTCATAGTGCATTTGTGCCTTATGTCGGTGATGATATTATGGATTTTTGAGTGCATCATGAGACAGTGTTTCAATAAGACAAACCAGAATCAAACAAATGCAGTGAATAAAATAACTAGGAGGATTTCTTACTGTGATATTAAGCTAGCCTTCCAGAAGTGGATGAGCTCACTTATTTTACTACCTTTGTATTCCTAGCTTCTTTTCTTTTGTTTTGCCAAAACTTCTTCCTTCTGAGTTTTTCTTCCTACAGTTTTGCATTGCAGCACTACTCCATCCCTCTCCCTCAGTTTGTCTATCTTCTTATTCTTCTATGTTTTTTTCCTATCTTCTTCTTACTTCTCTCTTTTCACCTTCGTTCTCAATTTTTGTTATATCTGCAGCCCCTTTTTTTCTCTGTGTTTTTGCCCTATTCCTTCTGGTTCAAGCTCTCGGCGACATCCCAGATCGCAGACACAGCCGAAACGGAGACCCCCTCCTATGGGTAGGTACAAGTGCAACGTAGATGCTGCTTTTGACAAAGAAAAAATGATGGGGTCTGTGGCGGCATTAATTGGGGATCACTCTGGAAACCTAATGACAGGAAGAACCTACAGAGTATTTGCTTCTTCTAGCTTGGTTGCTGAAACGCTGGCAATTCGAGAAGGAATTTTACTTGCGCAAAGTTGTTATTGCAACTCTGTTTTTATTGAATCGGATTGCTTGGTTGCCATCCAAGCTTGTCGAGATAAAGTGCTCTTGCCTGACGTCGCGGTGATTGTGCAAGATATTGTCAGATTGAAGGATGCTTTGAACCACTGTGGTATTCTCTGGAATGATCGAAGAGCGAATCAAGCTGCCCGTGAAGTTGCTTCGTTGTCTCTCTCCGGAAATCTAGCTGTGGATTGGTGTGTCAGACCTCCATGTGGCTTAGATAGGATTTTGCAGATAGATAAGAGGAGTTGTACTTGTTAGTGTTGGCCCTTGTGAGCCTTGTAATGTTTGCTTTTTCTTTTGGGCTCTGCGGCTGTGGGCCGTGTTCTGTTGTTGGTTTATAATCTCTTGACCAAAAAAAAAAAAAACAAGGTGACAAGACGCATAATAAGATTCAGGGTTTTTCATCTGCGCTCCGATTCAGAAAGAGATTGTTTCATCAATCTCCTTGATGCTCCCAAAACCCTAATCTCTCACTCGACTGGAAAAAAAAAAAAAGACACATAATAAAATCCTAGAAAACAAAAACATCAACATCCCGTGACAGCATATTTAAGACCAAGTTTACTATTATGTAATCACCAAGTTTACAACAACACCAAGTTCGTTTTTGTTATTTTTTGAAGGTATTAGTTGCATGTGAGCGCTAGTCAAGTAGTTGCTGGCTTCTGCATGAAGTGCACCTAAGACTGAGGAGTCGCAAGTTTGACTTCGAGTCATGCAAAATTTGAGAATTTAAATGAAATTATTTCTAACACTTGCCTTATATCGACTGCCTTTTCCGCTTGTGCAGTGTGAATTTTATTTTGTTTTCTTTAATTATTACGAGTAATTTCTCTCTTTTATGGGTTACCCAAATAGTGACTAACTCAAACAAATTGGTACCCAGTATTAGTCATCCAGAAAATGACAATCTCTTTCTCACTATTTATTACTTGCAAATCAATATACTTCCTAAATCAGTTAACAATAAAGCTGTAGCATAGTGTGAACCTGGCTTACTAGCTTTCTTCGTAACATGTTTTACAATACGATAGGTTTGAGGGCTCCTTCTTACTTGGGAAGTTTTAAATAAAGACCAAGTTGGCCCCTGAATCATAGCCCTCTAATTTCCAATGGATGGCGCAGATTGAAGGCTCGTTAGAATTGGAAAAACGCCCTTAAAGAGTGAATAATTAAAACTATGTAATTGAATTGGGGCCCCGATTTCATTGTAGAAGCATGATGTCATTCTTAAACCATATGTTTAATCAAAGTTAGATATGCGGCTATGTTAAAAAGTGTCGACCAAGGCGACGTCATAACATGTCCTACGCATACTTTATGACTGTGTGTTAGTTAGAGAATCGCATCATAATGGCATTGGCTAATATCTGAATTACTTGAGGTTGGGTTGTTGGCGATTTGAAGGGGTGGAGATTTCGTTGTGCCTGGCATTGCGTTATTAGGTGGTGGTTTGGGTGGATGGTGGGTGGAGAAGGTGGAGAAACACCATTGCATACCCATATCGGTTGTTACCTTCTTCAAGATTGGGGCTTATGCAATAACTGCAAGATTACCTCACTTCTTGTGTTGACAAGAAACTAACATTGCTTGCTTCTGATTAGCTCATGCCCAAATAGAGTGGCCAATGACACTTTTGTGAAGCTCGATAGATCGGCAAATTTACCTACCATTATTAGCTTGTTAAGTCTCTAATTTCTACTGTGTATTCTCATGATTACTCGAATGTTTTGTGTTTTGGAGGTTTTGGCTGTGTAGTGTAGTTACTTTTTTTTTTTTTCAATTGAATCATGTATCTCATAGTTTCTTCTTAGTCATTAAATATCCATAAAAATAGATAACCTGCCTACATATATTTATATATTTCTTTTTTTTAAAAAAATTGATTTATATATTTTGTTTAATATGCAGATAGAAAGGGGCATAGGCAGTTGAAGAATTCAAAAAAAAAAAGGAAACACATTAGGGGGGGAAGCAATTCTTTGATGTGCAACTGTAATGTGGAGACTGGAAAGGAAAGTTGGATCAGAGAAGGGAAAAAATTAGGGAAGGATAAAATCATATAGCACTTGACATCATATTTTTGAAACATGTAAGCTTAAATATGTTTTTGGCACTTACAAAATTAATGAATTTTTTATTTAATGTAAATATTTTCAAAAATATGGGTTTTAGTCTCTACTTGAATATAGGAAGAGTGATGTGACTATCCATTATCCATATTATCACTTAATAAAAGTAGACTAATGGTAAGGATTAAAACCAAAATTTTTCGAAATATTTATATCAAAACCAAAAAAAATTTTCTTAAAGATTAAAATCAAAATTTTATAAATTTTATTGAACTAAAAATATATTTCAACAAAAAATATGGTATATTTTGACAAAAAAATTATATATATATATATATATATATATATATATATATATATATATATAATGGAAATTTTTATTTTCAATCAATCTTGACCATTGATCGTAATTTTGATGACCAAGATTCAAGGTGCATGAAACTCTACAACTAAACGAGGACCATTTTAGAAGCCACCTCCCGACCTAAGGGCTTGTTTTATCATGCGTAATTTTCATCCAATAAAGCACAATTAGATCCATTGGGTAAGAGAATAAGAAACAAAATTTACAAGATGGTCCCTAGCCTTTAAAACCGACCAGCGGCCCCAAGGACCAACTTGGTCCAAAACTGAAGAAGGACCAAGTTATAACGAGCCTGGGTTTGAGTTCTTTTAGGACCAATCTATAGGTAAGTCCCCTAAAGTCCCTTGCTCCAACTTGTGCGGGCCAATAGACACAGAGAGCCCAAGCTTCAGGCAAGGCAAGGTTTAGACTGGTTTAAAATGATAATGATGAATATTTTGGAGATGTTTTTGGCAGCTTTCAAGCGATATTCAGAGAAATGACGTGTGTTTTAACAATTTCTTACACAGTATGGCGAAAAGGGAATGTTGATTCTAAGTAATTGACGTCAAACATCCATCCATCCAACAATAATTCACCCTCGTGGTTCCCCATTTTTCTTTTTCTTTTTTTGGGTTGGTAGGATCAAGTAATGATTGAATCGTCTTTTAGGAAACTATTGCAAGTCTCGTGTCTGAGCCTCTTTCTAAAACCAACACGTAGATCATTATCCAGGTCCTTCTCCGCGATGTTTTCCACGCTAGCTGATATTCTTTTTCACTTCACCATATTTTTTCTATAAAAAAGGGGTCAGGTCTTTATTGTCTGGTGTGACTTGTCATGGTTGACCCACACTACTGGAACGCATTCTTCAATTCATCTATCCGAACACAGAAATCATCATTCATCAACCAAAATTTGGAAAGCAGCAATCTATAAATTACTTTGGACGGATCTTCCAAGATGAAAGATGGCATCCTTTAGTGATCAGTCGTCAGTCATCGAAAAGCGCTACAACAAGGTTGCAAAACATGACTAGAATCTAGGCTCTAATACATAGCTAGTTACTTTTTCGACTTAGTGTGACTTGCGCTGGGTCGATCGATAGTGACTGAATTCTATTAAACTCAGCCGACGGACTAAGCTCAAGTCTGGAGCAAACATTCACTAGTGGGTTACTTTTGACAATTTATGCACAAATTACTTTAACAAGGAGCAAACTTAATTAGTTTTTTAGTTATCTTATTTTATGTTTACGTAAGCAAAATCTTATTAGAAGGGTTATTGAAAAAATAATATACATATATATTTTGATAATTCATATGTCAAATATCGATACTCAGTAGTTTCTAAACTTCTTCTAAAAAAGTATAGAACATTTATAATATATGCCATGTGTTGATACTTATTATTTCTAATCCTCTTCCAGAAGAAATGTACATGAACAATAAAAGAAATTAATAAAAGTTATTATGTAAAGATTTTAATTGTTAATATCTCTTTTATTGATTAAACAAATATAAATGATCTAGGTTTGAATTTGAGTTAAACTTTTTAGTATTTGATGAGTTGGTATATTAAAATAGATAAAAAATAATAAATAAAGAAGTGTCCAACGCATGCCTCATGTGTGTTTGAACCGCATCCAAAGTATGTTGAAGATGAAAAGAATATATACTTTTTTAATTGACACATGGACGCATGTCATGTAAGTGTCCATAGAGTTCGATGTATGATACATGTCGGACACACAAAACAAACTAGACAATGGCATGTCCTTGATTTCTATCTATGCCTCTGCACATGAAATTAAGCATACGCGATAATGTTTGATCATATTATTAGTAGTAGAAATCATAGCTTTATCATGAACGTCAGTTTGCATAAAAATGCATTCCTCAACAAGAAAGAAATTCATTTCCAATATTATGACTATATACAGCCAATCAGCACTGCCATAATTATGTTCGAACATTGAAGAGTCTGGAATTTAGCTGCGTAGGAAGACAACAAAATGAACCAAACATTTTAGGAAGCAGTTTCAGACCCAGGAGCATCCCATTATAGCCTCGATCGATCTCTCGATCATGCTTTATCGACCTTCTTGAATGCTACTATCAAACTGCATACTTATTTCTGGTTTACTGGAAGAAGTTGTGGTAGATAGGCCTCTGCTTCCAGAAAAAGTTGGTTGTTTTGGGGTTGGAATGGTTGTAGTCTCACTAGCAAGCAATGTCACAACAATTGACATGGTTGGCCGATCACTTGGTTCATCTTGAACGCACAAGAGTCCAATATGTGCGCACCTAATAAATTGATTCGCATTGCAACTTTCTCGTAGAGATATGTCCATTAAATCCAGCAACTTATTCTCCATCCATAGTCTCCAAGCCTATAATAATTTTGATAGAAAAATTATTATAAGAAATAAATCCATAAAAAAAATTGAAAGAAAAAAAAAAGTGTAACAGGTGAAACGTACATAACTCAAAAGGCTTGAAGATTGGTCAGAGAGATAGAATCCCTTATTCTTTTTCCCACTAATAATCTCAAACATAACTACACCAAAGCTAAAAATATCAGATTTGGTTGAGAGAAGTCCATCTAATGCATACTCGGGAGACATATATGCACTGGCCAAAAAAAAAAAAAAATCACTGCCATATATAGCAAATATATGTAAAAGTTATCTATGTTCATATATAATGGTGTCGAAACATATAAAAGCTATTAGCATTTTAATCACACATATCAAGTTAACTTACTGAGTGCCCACTACTCTATTTGTTTTTGCCTCAGTCTCTTTGCCTCCCACTATTTTTGCCAATCCAAAATCTGATATTTTTGGCTACATCTCCTCATCTAGAAGAATGTTGCTGGTTTTCAAATCTCTATGGATTACTCTTAGCCTAGAGTCTTGGTGAAGATAAAGCAATCCTCGAGCAACTCTTAGAATTATGTCAAATCGCATTTGCCAGTGCAGAAGTATACTTTGTGTGGGGTCTTCCAAGATTTCAATTTCGATCAGCAACAATGCAATTAGAATACATGATATATTTGAAGTGCACTAAAACATTATGATAAATATATTTTGAAACTAACCAAATATAAAAGAGTCTAAGCTCTTGTTATGCATGTATTCATACATTAAAATCTTTTCATTTCCTTTGATGCAATAGCCCCTTAGTCTAACAAGGTTCCGATATTGAAGTTTAGATATCAAAACAACCTCATTCTTGAATTCCTGTAAGCCTTGTGATGAAACACTAGAAAGCCTCTTTACTGTAACAAATCACCACTTTGAAGTTTACCCTAAAAACAAATCAACATGTGTCATTACCCAAAACATGCTAGCAAGAAAGTAAATTAAATATAATAAAGCTGCCTTGATCACCTTGTAGACTGGCCCATAACCACCTTGTCCAAGCTTATTTGCATTCGAGAAGTTATCTGTAGCTACTAGTATGCTCTCGAAATCAAAATAGGGTACCTCTATGCCTTCATTATCCTGCTCTTCTAATCCCCCCACCTCAATCAACTCCTTCACATGTCTTGCACTGTGATAGAATCGCTCTCGATTTCTCTTATTATTTTCCTTGTCTTCAAATTGTTAAATAGAGGCATCACATAATAACAGTGATTAATATTGCGCTAGTGCTAAGGAAGATTATCTTAATGCAGATGAAAAATAATTTAGAATTCCAAAATAAATAAACAAAATTGTTACCTTTCTTTTGAGTTATTTTCCTTCTACATACACAAGCAAAAATAGTTGCACATGTCAAAATAAGTACGCTTGTGAGAGTAATCCCAAGCATCAAATGTATTTGACTTTTTGAGTTTCCTTCACTTGCTTTAGTACACTCTAGAGAAACACCATCCCAACGATAGTTTGTATCGCAAAGACACCTCTTTCCAGCTCTTGCTGCCTTGCAATTTGAATGCTTCCAAACCTCACAGTCTACAGAGTCAGTGCAAATGGGTTCGGGTGGTGGTTGCCAAGTAACCTCTACTTCGTCTTCATCAAGACAATCGTTGGTCACATTAAATGGAAATCGAATTTGCAGAGCTTCATCGCTGCTAGATCTATCATAATCACAGTAAGTGTTTAAAGGATCGACCTGGATGACGAATTTTCTGGATTCTACATCCATGCTAGTAACTTTATGAGTGTCACTGGACGTAGTAGTACTGAAGCTAAGTTGACCTGTTGAGTGGTTGCAGCTGAAGTTGAAGTACATGGGGTCACCACAACTGGGTCCAGAGCTCAGTGGATAAGGGACCATGTTTGTCCCACAAGGTTCACAAGTTCTTGGAGTTGGTGCTGCAATGCAATTTCACACAAGAACAAATTTTCAGGGCATGTTCGTATTTGGTTATTGCCATATGCACATCATTTACGCACACATGGCACTGCCGAGTCTCTAACATATGCTTATATTTGGTTTCACCGTCATTTGTTTTATGGACACATGCACTTTGATTTTGTACCTAACATTATACTTTTTCTTTATATCAAAAAACACATGAAATTGAAAGTACCTATGTCTGATATGTCTACCCGGACAGAAAGATTACGACCATAATCATCTTCTTCATTACCAAGGTACTCTTCTTGAAGTGTATCTAAATCCTGTGTCCAGATCCAGCAACTTGAGACACTACTGTGATTGCTTGTAGATGCAGCATATGAATAGGCCTGGCACTCTTGACACTTGCGATTGCACATCTGTTTGCATTCTGTTTCATTTTCTGTCGGGAACATTTCATCCGGGATTCCCGTTTTCACCATGACTAACGTTAAGAATCTTGTCGTGCCTATTCCGCATGATGCTGTTGTTGCTTCTGGCACATCCCTTTTCACCAGCTCGTCTGAATCCTGGTAAACACTTGCAGGTCACATTGTTTTTAACGTTACAGCTGGTGAAGTGGCCGCAAGCATTATGCACGTCGCAGATGCTATCTGGGGCCCTCCAACGAACGGACCAATCACGTTGGAAACTATCCCAAGTTAGAAACTGAAGCTCCCCAGTGGAGTTCATCACTAGCCTCGTGTTGTCATAGTTCATGTAACGAGAACAGTTTGTTGCAGAAGAAGGGTAAGGGTCTCTGTCTGAGCTCATGCTGAAGTTGTTCAACAAGTAAGCAACGGTTTCGAACATCAACCCCGAACTCAAGATTTTTCCTCTTTCCCTGTTAGGGGATAGAATCAGTTAGGAGTTAGTTGCTGTTAGCAGTTAGCAGTTAGTTATGGATTAGTTAGTTTAGACTCTATTATACCCTCACTATATAAACCACACGTATGTATCATATCTCAACTTTTCAATAACAATAACAATTCAGTTTCTGCTCTCTCTGGTTCCTCTGCTCTCTCTCTCTCTCTCTCTCTCTCTCTCTCTCTCTCTCTCTCTCTCTCTCTCTCTCTCTCTCTCTCTCTCTCTCTCACAGATTTTACGTTCTTCAACATGGTATCATAGAGCCACCTCCATTTTTTTTTTCTTTCGACCCATGGCTTCTGGAACCTTTGGAGCTGCATCGCACTCTTCCATGGCGGCACCGATTGCTTCCCCTGCTTCTTCGACGGATTCGTCCCCTGCGTTCGCACCTACCAAGTTTTCCGTTCCTATCTCCTTCAAACTCGCCAATGATAATTTTCTCTTGTGGCAGCAAGAAGCTATCGCCACCATCAAAGGCCATCGCCTCCAATCCCATCTTCGCAAGGATCTCATCCCTCCAATGTACCTCGATGTTGCTGATGACATTTCCGGTAACCCTAAACCCAATCCTAAATTCGAAAATTGGGAACAACAAGACAATGTTCTACTTTCTTGGCTCCTTGCATCGCTAAGCGAATCTGTGAGAGTGCGCATGGTTGGCTGCGTATACTCCTATCAAATTTAGGACAAAATAGAGAAATTTTTTGCCTCGCAAACACGTGCGAAGGTCACTCAGCTTAAGCTCCAACTGCGAAACATCAAGAAAGGTGCATCGATGAACTCTTATCTTCTTGAGATCAAGAAAACGGTGGATCAGCTGATTGCTGTGGGATCTTCAGTTTCCACCGAAGAACACATTCAAGCGATCTTGGACGGCCTATCGTCGGATTACACTCCTTTGGTCACCTCCATTATCTCTCGAGTAGATCCATACTCTGTTGAGGACATGGAGGCTTTGCTGCTTGCTGTTGAAGCTAGGATCGAACACTGCCACCGCCAAGAACTCACCTCGCAGGGGCCTTCAACTCCAATTCTAGTGAATTATGCTCAGTCTCAAGGTCGTGGCAGAGGATTTTCTTACCCTGAGGGTGGTCGTGGTCGTGGCAACCTGGGTTTCCGAGGTCGTGGATGCTCTGGTAGAAGAGGTGGTCGTAATTCATTTGGCTACAACAATTTTGGTCAACAACAACAATTCGGCTCTCGACCTCAATGTCAAGTCTGCAACAAATATGGCCATATGGCTCTGGAATGTTATCATCGTTTCAATCCCACCATTCACTCTCCACCATCTCAGCCACAGAGTCGCCCCACTCCTAATCCTCCTCATCAAGCTTATTTGGCTGAGCCTTTGTCTGTAACATCGCCTCCACGGTCTAATTAGTCTCAAGCACTGCTTGCCACGCCTTCAACAGTCTATGACCCCCTCTGGTATCCGGATTCAGGTGCTACAAATCATCTCACTCCAGATGCTTCTAATCTCAGTGTGAGACAACCCTATGAAGGTTCTGATCGTGTTCAAGTGGGCAACGGGTCAGGTATGAGCATTTTGCACACAGGGCATTCTAAACTATACTCCCATGCATCCAACAAATCCTTTGTCTTAAGAAATTTGTTGCATGTTCCTAGTTTAACCAAAAACTTGATTAGTGTGTCTCAGTTTGCAAAACAGAATAGAGTCTTTTTTGAGTTCCATGCTGATGCTTGTTATGTCAAATGTCAGGATTCCAAGGAGATTCTTCTCCGCGGTTTTACTAGAGATGGGTTATATGCTTTTCCGGATCTGCAGCCAAGCTCCCTTGCTCTGCAGCAATCTGATTCTGTTGTCTCTTCAAATTTACCTATTGCTTTACATTCCTTTAGGCTAGGCACTGCCAAAAGTGATGCAAATAATTTCTTTCTTTGGCATATTAGGCTTGGGCATCCATCTAGCCCTGTTGTTAATAAAGTCCTGCAATTCTGTAAAATACCATGTGATGTGAATAAAGTTTCAAAAGTTTTTGATTCATGCTGTGTTGGTAAACATCATCAGTTACCTTTTACTCGTTCATCCACTATTTACAATGAACCCTTAGCACTTATATTTTGTGATATTTGGGGGCCATCACCATTACCCTCTCGGTCGGGTGCTAGATATTACCTCACCTTCTTAGATGCTGCAACCAAATTTACTTGGATTTATTTTCTGCACCAAAAATCCCAGGCCCTGACTGTCTTTCAGCAATTCAAAACCATGGTTGAAACCCAATTCAAGAAGCCCATACAATCTGTCCAAACTGACAATGCAAAAGAATTTCTAGCCTTTACCAAATTTTTCCTTGATCATGGCATCATTCATAGGCGCACCTGTCCCTATACACATGAACAAAATGGCAGCATAGAACGAAAACATCGACACATTACCGAAACTGGCCTCACCTTGTTAGCTCATGCCTCTTTACCCACCTCCTTCTAGGAAGAATCCTTTCATACTGCAGTATACCTTATCAACCTCCTGCCTACACCCACACTTAACAACTACTCTCCCTTCCAAAAGCTATATGCCAAACCACCAGACTACACTTTCCTCCGATCTTTTGGTTGTGCATGTTTCCCATTATTGAGACCTTATTCCCATCATAAACTTGACTTCAGGTCTGAGAAGTGCATTTTTCTAGGTTATTCTGATCACTATCGGGGCTACAAATGCCTAGCTAAGTCAGGGAAAATCTATATCTCTCGACATGTTATCTTTGATGAGTCTTCTTTCCCTTATTCTGAGCTATTTTCTGTCACTGGCATATCTCAGTCTATATTGCCCAATACTAACATTCCCACAATTCCACTTATTTCATCTTTGAATGCCCCTCACGCAAATGCTCCTGCCCCACATTCCCCTACAGTTTTTCCTGCTACTACTAACTCTGACAGGTCCTTGGCTCCGCATCCTGGTGAGCTATCTGCTGTCATTCCCTCTGACAGTGTAGCATCTGCAGCTGTGCCCATAACTAACTGCTAACTGCTAACAGCAACTAACTCCTAACTGATTCTATCCCCTAACATTCCCAATAGGGTTGGTAGTTCTTCAAGATGATGTAACGGTTGTCCCCAGTTGGAGCCATCAAGAAGGTGTAGATCCCACTTCCGGGATCATTGTCTCCACTCCAAGAAGTCAGTTTTATCTCCGCGTACATTTTCATGCCCGGAAGAAACGTGTCTGTGGGGTGATGGAAGCTTTGAAAGACGATCGTGCTCTTTCCCGTCTGATCATATTGTAACAGCACTAGGTTCCCAGAATCCAACAGCTTCACTGTCATGTTTGTGGATGTGGAGCCTTGTGTGGAGGACCAATATCTTTGACCTGATGTATCCGTTACTGCAAGGTTTCCATCATCTGCAATTTGAAATACTCCGTTGGAACTCACAACAGGATTGTCTCTGTTGGCAACCCACACCGCTGTTTGCGTTCCTGGGTATTGTGATTGGTTGTACCATATCCCGAGGTAACTCTCTTCAGGGCGTCCCAAAGGAGAAAAAAAGCCTAATACAAATCTTTGTCCAGCTGAAGTAAGAACACTTGTAGTTCCAGTTATGTTTTGGCCGGCGTTCAAAATGTCTTTCGCTAAAAACGCATGAAAAGTGCACAGCAAACAAAGGGGGAAGAGAAGAGTGGTTCTCATGTTATCGCTTATTAGGTTCATGAGATTGAGAACCAGGTGGAGTGCTATAGTGCATATGGGCAACAGCCTCAGGCGGGTATACAATATTATCAAAAAGATTACAGGGATACTATATTAATCATATCTTTGCAACTTTGAGTTTTCTACAAGTAATGGTTCAACTATTGAATAAAGGATGCACTCTTAAAACATCACGTGGATACTAAATCATGGTAAAGAGATTTTTAAAATTATTAGAATTAAAAATTATACATTATTTTAAGTTGAAGACAAGTAAGGAGAGTTCCATTGTATGAGAGATCAATTGATCTCTACTTCGTGCAATTTGCAGCCACGAATCTTCCACTGCAGTTCCTTTATCTCAATGCCTATAATTTATACATATGATGAGTATAAATAATATTTTTTTATTTATTTTTTAAGTTTATCGATACTCTACCAAACTACTAGTCACCTTTTATTTCTACCTTTTTTTCTCTTCACTCATCCTAGCTGCTACTGGCCTGCTCCTTACACTTATCTATCTTTATATTTTTTTCGTTATCCTTTCCTTTCCTCCGATCGAAAAGCCAAAACAGAATTTTTGTTCTCCAATAATTTTGATAAATTAATCATGAGAAATATTATTTGTATCTTTTTTTAATATTTTTAAAGAGATACTATAAAGTCTCCTTTAAATATTAATCGAGAGTGAATTCTAATATTTTTTAAATTAATATTTAATATATACCACATAATATCCCTTTAAAAATGTATCGAAAAACAAATAAGATTACTTGTTAATCATGCATCTGTTTTTTCCCTTCCATTGACTCGACTATTAATACGACTGGTTTCATTTCATCAGTCGTTCTTATTTCATAGTTCTATAAAATCGATGAATGAATGAGAAATTATTCTCCTCCTTTAACTGTTGCGTTATGATTTTTGTATAATAAAATTTGATCAGCTAATAATCGAAGACAATAATTTATTTATGTACTTAAAAATAGCACAACATAATTTAATAAAACATACGGTAAATTTGTGACTATTACCAACGAACACTGCACAACATATTTTTCGGTGACACAACTTTTGATAATATATATCAGAACATAAATAACTTTACATCATATTACAAATAAACATGAGAGCAAAGATAAGCTCATACGTCCGTAATCTTAATTTTAAAACAACTTTTTAACTAGCTGCGCAGAGAAAGAACACAAGACCAGGCACATATATAACCATATTGAACCTATTCTATAATACACATCAGCAAACCAATGTTGTGAGACAGATTGAGAGTTTTTTAAAATCGCGAAGGGGGAGGAGGGGTTAAGTGTAGGGAGAAAGGGGAATGGGGGTGTGCACTCCCCTTGGATCGAACACAACCCCTGACTATAAGAGAGTGTGGTGTACCGCGGATGCCAGGCCTTGTCCACCCTAAATTTGGGTCCATTCTTTCTTTTATTTTTTTCGGCCGATAGTACAATTCTGCTTCTTGTTATCCAATTTTTCTTATGCCTACAGTAAGCGCCAATCTTGTGCCTTATGGTTTACTTTCTTCCAGACCCAAGAATTAAACTACGCGTATAGTATATGCACATGCACGTAAATCCACCAAATAAAAATTGAATCCATAACTAGAAATGCTTGTCCAAATTATGGCATGCTGATAGTGAACAGTTGCAATGGCTAGTTGGGATGGAAGACCCCAAAAACAAAAGAGTAGTTGGTAACTCTCTAACTATTGAGATTATTTATTTGCAATGTTAATTTACATAAAGAAAATTTACAACTACAAAATTGCAAAACAATTTTAACCTGTAAAATTTTGGGCTAAATCTGTTCAGTATAACATTAATTTTTTTATGTATAAATTCACGGATAGTTCAAGGACTCTATGCATTTATTATATTTTTTTTCAAGAAAAATGCATTTATCTTTGAATTATAAGTCATATGTATTTTAATACATAAACTTAAAATATTGTGTAATTAGCAAAAAATTATTGGATGTTCATAGAATATTAGGTGGATTGGATTCACATTTAATAATTGAATGATATTTTAGAATATGACTCACTACTAACTTACATTTTTTTAATAAAATATCGCTTTATTATTGGGTAAAGCATAATCCATGTGATTCTCTATAAATGTCTAATAATTTCTTGTAATTAGCATGATCTCTAAATGTTTTGAATATGTACCTCAATCATTATATTAAATTTTCTCTCTATATTTAACAGAATAATCACACGCAGTTGGCATATCTACTTTGAAGACAAAATAGTCCTTCTACGTAAACGATTGGCAATGCTTTTGAATCTATTAGTGTAAATTAGTTAGTGAGAATTTGTCAGGACGAATCTATTAGAATAAATCTCTAGTTTAATTAATCAGTAGGTGCTTATAGCTTAACCAAATTTTTAATTAGGTCCTATAGCTTAAAAGTTTTTAATCAGGTTGATATTGGATGAATTTTTGTTATCAAGTCCTTGGAGCAGCCTAAAATTTTCAAACTATTTAAAATTTTATATAGTTTAATAGATCTTTGCCCAATTTTATAAAATCAAACGTAAAAATTTACTCAATCTAACCGAAAATTTTGTAACGATGAATTATTTTAGGGATTTGACTACAAAAATTTATTTAATATAGAGACTTAATTAAAAATTTTTAAGTTATAGAGACCTAATTAAAAATTGAATCAAACTATAGGGATCAATAGATTAGTTAAACCGAAATCTCTTGAGCCATGTTAAATCTCATAATTCCTTAAATAATATGATTTTAACATATTAGTCTCTTGCAAATTGGCCACACCCAACTCAGATGACATGTGGCAATTAAAAATGCATATATGTTACTGGATAACAGATGTTATTAACAAAACGATTAAGGGTCCATTTGGTTTAACTTTTAGGAGAAGATCTTTTAAAAGAAGATCTTTTAGAAAAATTACTTTTAAAAGAATGATTTTTGTTTGGTTTGAATATGTCAAAAGACCTTTTAGGAGAATGAGTTTTGTTTGGATAGAATAAAATAAAATTACTTTTGATTGTTGATGTGAGAGTAATAGTAAGATCCTTTTTCAGGAAGTTTTTTTCTAAAATGAAAAGTAACCTCAAAGATACTTCTTCTAAAAGGCCTTCTTTCAGAATGCCTGAAAGAAGGCCTTTTGGAAGAAGTTAAATCAAACACTATCATTTACTGTACAAAATCATTTTCCCCCTCCTAGAAGGCCTTCTGACAATTGCAAACTCCAATACAAATGGACGCTAACATGGTCAAACGTTGTTAACTGTAGGCATTTATATATGCTTTTTCTTTGAGAAACTAGCTTGTTAAAACAAATTTTTCAGGGTCCAAAATATAATTTTTCTTAATAAAACATCTATATACTATATAATATTTATAAAGAGAGTTCATCAATGAAATTCTCTTTTTTGATACATTCATCCATGAAATTCTAAAAACATATAGGGTTCATTTGGTTAAAATTTTATGAAAAGTATTTTTTCAAGATTGGAAGTAGAAATAGAAGTATAAGCAGAAAAATATTTTGCGTTTGTACGTAATTGTAGAAATATTTTTTTTATCAAAATTAGAAGTTGTTAAATTATTTAAATGTGATAAAATATAAAAGTATTTTTTTCTTATAAAATTACAATATTAGTAGGCAGAAAATGATTTTTTTTTTCAAAAAATAAAGTTAAGGATAGAATGGTTTGTGGAAAAGTAATAGATTTAAAATTCGAAGAGCACTTTCTCTATTTCTACTGTTTTTACTTTTGAGAGAAATAACTCCCTATATGCTTCTAAAAAAATTAAAAGATTGATTATTATCTATTTCTTTTTAAAAAAAACATAAATAAATAATATTTAAAGGCACTTTTTTTTTTCAAAAATTGAAAAAAGGAAGTACTTTTTTCCTATGAGAAACGGAAATCAAACGGGCTCATACTGCAACATGCCAATGTATAATAACAATGGTTTATTTTTATTGTTGAGGATAAATGTTGGGTGATTTTTTTGAATATGGGATTTTGAGAGTGAAATTGAGAATATGTTGAATTTTTGACAAAATTAGAGAAATATGAAATTTTAAAGGAAATTCGGTAGAGAGAGAATTGGGTTCTATTTTTTTATTATTTTTAAAAAGTAAATATGGTGGAAAGACAACTGAATTTATTTTTTTATTATTTTAAAAAAATCCTATGAAGAGAGAATCAGATTCTATTTTTTGTTATTTTTAAAAAGTAAATTCGATGGAGAGAATCGGATTTACTTTTTTTATTATTCTTAAAAAATAAATCCAATGAGAGAAACATGATTTGCTTTTTAAAAATAATAAAAAATAGAAAGAATGGGTGTGTAGGGGAGAGTGTGAGCGTGAGATAGAGGGGGGAGAAAGAGAGAGAGTGCATAGTGTGGGGAAGAGGAGAGAGAAGAAAAAGTGTGAGAAAGAAAAAATAATAAAAAATAAAAATATCATATTTTTTAAATTTTTTCACACATAAATCATATAAAAAATAAATAACTTATGTTAGGTGATAATAAAATATCGTTATCTATCAAAGTTAGGGGTGTGTAACCAATTTTGTAGGTATGTATAAATTAAAATCTCAAATATATCAATTTTATTGTTATTTACGATAATAATCATCTATCAACTAAACCAATTTCTGCAAATTAAGTAACTCTACTTTAATCTAATATAATATAATATATTAAAATAAAATACATGACCTAAAAATTCTGTCACGTAATAATTGGTATTAAAAATTGTAATGATTTAAGTTATAAAATTTGAGCCACATGTCCCCGCAATAAATAAATAAATAAATTGAGCCACATGGCAATTACGTGTTCTACTTTATAAACATGTGGCAATTGTTTAAATGTCACTAATACATAATTTGAAATATGAAGAATTAATTGATTGTAAATCATCACAGAATCAGTTATTATTCAGTTCAATTAATGATCAATGCTATAAGTTTTTATTTTATTTTTAAATTCAAAAATATTTGAACCATAAAAGCTAACATAATACTTAATCTATAAAAGGAATATACATGACTTGCAATCCTGTCTTATGACAATTCCTTTTACAAAGTTGTGTGTAAAGACGGTATACATTAAAAAAAAAATTATAATCATATGCTAAAAATATAAATAAAAAAGCATTATACAAGTACTGACATTGGATACAAATACATCTCCGTTTCTGAAGTATCCATGCATTATAGTTGATGACATATAAAGTTGTTATTGGTTATGTTTTCTCTAGCTAAGAAATGCATAATAAAAGTGAAAGAGGCTGCACAAAATGAAGATAAGTAGTATGTGATCAACAAACTAGCTAAGGATAAATTATCTTCTGCTTTCTCTGTGTTTCAAACAGATGATAGATTGCAAACGGTTTGTTTTAAAAGGCTATATTTTCTTTACAAAGATTCCCAGGGCATTATCTCAATAGTTTGTTTTAAAAGGCTACCAAGATTGTTAGCAGACAACAGACTGCTCCAGGAGTTTTTTGGGGGAGTACTTTAAATGTCAGTTTGACTTTGGATCTGACTATAAATTATTAAATGTGAACTAAAAATCAAATAATAGTGCAATAGCATAATTATGGTTTGCAATAAGATTGATATAGCAAGGCCAGAGGTTGAATCACTGGTTGAAGAATGCATGCTGGATTGGCCAAATTTGTCCGATCATGTCAATTTCATCTTTTTCATCCGAGTCCCTCACTCCTCTCATTTCTATTTTCTTCCTATATACATTACAAATGACGTCAAATTTACAATGGGAGGCCATTCTTTCATCTGCACCATGTGCTTTTTTTTGGTCAGTGGCACCATGTGCTTAAAAAACATTGTTTTCCAGTGCTAACGTTGAATAAAGCTGTAGCACAAAGTGAACCTGGCCATCTTTTTTGGTAACATGTTTTGCAATACTCTAGGTTTGAGTCCTTTTAGGATCAATCTACAGTCAAGTCCTATACATCCCCTTGCTCCAACTTGTGCAGGCCTTTCTGGAAGACAAAGCCCAAGCTTCACGCGTGGCAAGGTTCAAACCGGTTTACACTGATAATGATGAAGATTTTGGGGATGTTTTGGCAGCTTTGAAGCAATATTCAGAAAGCGAAGTGTGTTTTATCAATTTATCACAAAGTATGTAGAAAAGGATATTATTGATGTCAAACATCCATCCATCAAACAATAATTCACTCTGATGTTTCCTTACACTATTTTGGTAGGTAGGATCAAATAATGGCTTCGTCTTCTATGCGCTTCGCGGTCCAAGGTGCACTATGCATCTTGTGACTGTAACGCATTAGATGGTAGAGATTTATGAGATGTATTGATATATCAATTATCTATAATGTATTATAGTAATATGTTAATTTTTAAAAAATTAAAAAATATAATTAAATATATTTTAGAAATTAATTTTTATATACTGACAGTATAAAATTATACTAATAATATAAAATAATTTTAAACTATTAGTGTAATATTACACTGATAGACAATATAAAATTATATTGATAAAATAAAATTATACTGATAAAATTTTTATAAATTTTAGAAATTAATTTTTATATACTAATAGTGTAAAATTATATTGACAGTATAAAATAATTTTATATTATCAATATAATCAAAAAATTTTATCAGTATAATTTTACTCTATCAATGTAATTTTATATTAATAATATAAAATTATTTTATACTATTAATATAATTTTATACTGTCAGTATATGATAATTAATTTTTTAAATATATTTAATTATATTTTTAAATTTTCTTAAAATTAGATATTATTACAATGCATTATAGGTGATTGATGTATTGATACACTTCACAATCTCACATCTCACCATCAGATTGCAAGATGCACCATACTTGACCAGTGAAATACACTGTAGATGGCGCCTCAAATAATAATTGAATTGTCTTTAGGAAACTATTGCAAGTCTCGTGTCTGAGCCTCTTTCTAAACTCTAAAGCCAACACGTATATTATTATCCAAGTCCTTCCCTACAATGTTTTCCACGCCAGCTGATACTCTGTCACTTTACCTTTCTTTTCAAAGAAAAAGTCATGTCTTTATTGTCTGGTGTGACTTGTCTTTACGACTTGAATGCATTTTTCAATTCATCACTATGAACACAAAAATCATCAACCAAATGGAAAGCAGCAATCAATGAGTTACTTTGGAGAGATCTTCTATAAGATGAAAGATGGTATGCTTGGTCAGTCATCTAAAAGCATTATCAACAAGATTGCAAATCATGGCTAGAATCTAATATAGAGTCGGTTACTTTTTCCGCTTAGTGTGATTTGCACTCGGTCGATAGTGACGACTCAACACCATCAAAGTCAGCCGACGGACTCAGCTCAAGTCTCGAGCAAACATTCACGAGCGGATTGCTTTTGACAATTTATACCAAAATTAACAAAGCAAACTCAATCAGTGTTTTAGTTGGCTTATTTTATATTTATGTAATCAAAATCTTATTAAAAGAGTTATTGAAAAAATAATCAATACCAAACATACATTTTTATTCACACTGCGGTTCATGGACATTATCGCCTATGCTTTATTTCATGTGCAGAGGCAGAGAAGTGCCAATTAGCCTTGCCACAACTATGTTCAAAGTCAAACATTGATGAGTTTGGAATTCAGGTGCGTAGGAAGAAAATAAAATGAAGCAAGCACCTTAGGAAGCAGTTTCAGACGCAGGAGCATCTCATTATAGCCTCGTTCGTGCCCTATCGACCTTCTTCAATGCTACTTTCAAATTGCAGACTTATTTCTGGTTTACTGGAAGACGTTGTGGTAGATAGGCCTCTGCTCCCAGAAAGAGTTGGTTGTTTTGGGGTTGGAATGGTTGCAGTGTCACTATCAAGCAATGTCACAACATTTGACATGGTTGGCCGATCACTTGGTTCATCTTGTACGCACAAGAGTCCAATATGTGCGCACCTAATAAATTGATTTGCTTTGCAACTTTCACCTAGGGACATGTCCATTAACTCCAGCAACTTATTCTCTGTCCATAGTCTCCAAGCCTGGAGCAATTTTGATAGAAAACTAACGATAAGAAATAGACTGCTAAACAAAATTGAAAGAAACAAAAAAAAAAGAAAGAAAAAAAGTGCAACAACTTAAACATACATGACCCAAAAGGGTTGAAAATTGGTCGGATTGATAAAATTCTTTGTTCTTTTTCCCACTGATAATCTCAAGTAAAACTACCCCGAAACTGAAAACATCAGATTTGGTTGAGAAAAGTCCGTTCATTACATATTCAGGAGACATATATCCACTGCAAAAAAAAAAAAAAGGTCATTGATTTATATATGCTTGTGTAATTTGTGAAAGCTTTCTACGATTACATATATATAATGGTACCAATACATACAAAAGCTGGTAACTTTTCAATGACACATCGAATTAACTTACTGAGTCCCTGCTACCCTTTCTGTGTTTGCTTCAGTGTCTTTGCCTCCGACTATTTTTGCCAACCCAAAGTCTGAGATTTTTGGTTGCATCTCTTCGTCTAGAAGAATGTTGCTAGTTTTCAAATCTCTATGAATTACTCTTAGTCTAGAGTCTTGGTGAAGATAAAGCAACCCTCGAGCAACTCCTAGAATTATATTGAATCGCACTTGCCAATCCAAAAGTACACTTTGTGTGGGATCTTTCAAGATTTTCATTTCTCATCAGAACAATGCAATTGGCAAACATGAAATATTTGAAACATACTAAAACATAGTGATAAATGTATTTTGAAACTAACCGAATATAAATGAGTCTAAGCTCTTGTTATGCATGTATTCATATAATAAAATCTTTTCGTCTCCTCTAATGCAATAGCCCCTTAGTCTAACAAGATTTCGATGTTGAAGTTTGGCTATCAAAATAACCTCATTCTTGAATTCCTGTAAACCTTGTGATGAAACACTAGAAAGCCTCTTTACTGCAACAACTTCACCGCTTTGAAGCTTGCCCTGAAAACAAAATCAACATATGTCATTATCCAAAAGTTGGGTGGTAAAAAATTAACTAAATTCCATCACCTTGTAAACCGGCCCATAACCACCTTGTCCAAGCTTATTTGCATCTGAGAAGTTATCTGTAGCTAGCAATATGTTCTCAAAATCAAAATAGGGTACCTCTATGCCTTCATTGTCTTGTTCTTCTAATCCCCCTACCTCAATCAAATCCTTCACATGTCTTGGACTATCATACAAGCACTCTCGATTTCTCTTATTACTTTCCTTGTCTTAAATTGTCAATTAGAGACATAACATAACAACATCAATTACTATGACGCAACTGGTCAGAAAGAAAGATTAACAGATAAAAGATTCCAAAGTAATTCAGAATTTCAAAATAAATAAACAAAATCGTTACCTTTCTTTCGAGTTATTTTCCTTCTGTATACATAAGCAACAATAATTGCACTTGCGAAAATAACCACGCTTGTAAGAGTTATCCCAACAATCAAAGATGCCTGGCTTTTTGAGTTTCCTTCATTTGCTTCAGTACAGCTTAAGGAAACATTATCCCAGCGATAGTTTTTATTGCAATGACACCTCTTTCCTTCTTCTGCTGCTTTGCAACTTGAATGCTTCCAACCGTCACATTGTGCAGACGTGTTGCAAATGGGTTCGTGTGGTCGTTGCCAAGTAACTTCTACTTCGTTTTTATCAAGGCAATAGTTGGTCACGTTAAACGGAAGACGAATTTCATCGCTTCGAGATATCTCATCTTCACAGTAAGTGTTTGAATCATCGACCCGGATGATGAACTTTTTGGATTCTTCATCCACGCTGATCACTTTATGAGTGCCACCGGAATTAGCAGTAATGAAGCTAAGCTGACCTATTGAGTGGTTGCAGCTGAAGCTGAAGTACATGGGGTCACCGCAGTTCCGTCCCGTGCTTAGGGGATAAGGGATTATGTTTGTCCCGCAAGGTTCACAAGTTCTTGGAGTTGGTGCTGCAATGCAACTCCACACAAGAACAAATTTTCAGAGCATGTTCCTATTTGATTAAAGCCACATGCACATCATTTACACACACAATTTCAGGGCATGTTCCTGCCGAGTTTCTAACATCTGCTTATATATGGTTTCACCTTAATTTGTTTCATGCGCACATACACTTTGATTTTGTACCAAGCATTATAATTTTTCTTTATATGTATATTGAAAAAAAAAAAAACATGAAATTGAAAGTACCTATGTCTGATCTGTCTACTCGGACAGAGAGATTACGACTATCACTCTCATCATCTTCATCATCGTCTTCATCATCATCAAGGTACCTTACGTGAAGTGTTTCTAAATCCTCTGTCCAGATCGAGCAACTTGAGACACTGCTATCGTTGTTGATAGGTGCAGCATATGAATAGGCCTGGCACTTGTTACACATGTGAAGGCACATTTGTTTGCATTCTGACTCATTTTTTGCCGGCTTTCTCTCATCCGGGATTCCCGGTTTCACCTTGACTAACGTTAAGAATTCTGTCGTCCCTGGTTCACATGATGCTGGTGCTGATTTTCTGGCGCATACCTTTTCACCAACCTTTTTGAATCCTGGTAAACAATTGCATCTCACATTTTTGTTAGCGTTACAGCTGGAGGTGCTGAAGCGGCCGCAAGCATTATACTCGTCGCAGGGGCCATCTGGGGCCCTCCAACGAACTAGCCAATCACCTGGGTCTCGGAGACTCTCCCACTTTAGAAACTGAAGCTCCCCAGTGGACTTCATCACTAGCCTTGTGTCGTTATAGTTCACGGTACGCAAACGAGGCCCGTTTTTCGCAGAAGTGTCTGTGGTCATGCTGGTTTTGTTGCTCAGCAAGTTAGCTATGGTACCGAACATTGACCTTACACTCGAGTTTGTTCCTCTCTCCCAATGGGTGTGATCGTTCCCGCTAGTGATGATGTAAGTGTTGTCCTCAGCTGAAGCCATCTTGAAGGTGTAGCTCCCAGTTCTGGGATCATTCTCAGTACTCCAAGAAGTTAGTGTTAAAACTGCGTCCATGGTCATGCCCGGAAGAAACGTGTCTGTGGGTTGTTCGAAGCTTTGAAAGAGGGTGAAGAAACTCTTCCCCGCTTGATCATATTGTAACAACACTAGGTTCCCAGAATCCATTAGTTTCACTTTTCTGTTTGGGGATGCGGAGACTTCAGATTTAGAGGACCAGTATCTGTCCCCTGATGACGTATCTGTTACTTCAAGATTTCCGTCATGTGCAATTTTAAACACCCCAATATTGGAACCCGATACAGGTCTGTCTCTGTTGGCAACCCATACCACTGTTTGATTTCCTGGATATTGTGCTTCGTTGTACCATATCCCCAAGTAACTTTCTGTAGGGCTTCCTCGAGGAGAAAAGAAGCCTAATACAAATCTCTGTCCAGCTGAAACAAGAACATTTGTATTTCCAGTTATGTTTTGGCCAGCGTTCAAAAAATCTTCTGCTAAACACGCCTGAAAAGTGCACAGCAGACAAAGGAGGAAGACCCGAAGAGTGGTTCTCATGTTATTAGTCAATTAAGACTAATGACGAATTTTTTGTAGTTGTGATCTTTTTATTACTTGTCATGGGAACCAGGTGGAGTGGTATAGTGCACATGGGCAACAGTGTTATGGTGGGGGTATACATTATTAAAATATTATATGGATACTAAATTAATCATATGATTCATATCTATGCACCTTTAACTACTGAAAAAAGGATGCACTATTAAAATATTAAATGTATGCTAAATTATAAAGAGATTTATTTTTAAATATTAGAATTGAAAATTGTACATTATTTTAAGTTGAAGACAAATAGCGAAAGTTCCATCGTACGAGAGATCAATTGATCTCTACTTCCTGCACCTTGCGGCCACAAAACTTCCATTCCAGTCTCGGATAATCACTTCCAACCCGAAAGCATTTTCTTCATCAAGAATTGTTGCATCCACATTGACTTTAAATATGAGTTTGGAGGGGGGAAAACCATCTGTTTGGAGCTGTTATGGCGGGTTCTTGAATCCCATCTCTCAACTGACCCTCGCTCTTTGGAAGCCAGCCAGATTTAATTTAACTTGTTTTGCAATCTAGTTCACGCTCTTCCTCTACAAAACAAATAAGAATTTTTCCATATTTAGACCCCATGTTTTGTGAGGAGAATTCACATGTTTATAAATTTAGTGTTAGTACTTATATGTATTTGAATATGTGACTATATTGAAATTTTATCTATTTATTTATTGAATCTACATGTATTTTTTATTGAAGGCAATTCTATTCGATCCGAATAAGACCATTTGGATGACAAAACTTTTTTTTTTGAATTTTAACACAATTACGTATCTAAGATTTGAATCTTGAGTTTCCTTTTTTTTTTTTTTTTTGATATGATATTCTGGAACCTTATTATTGTCGGATGTCAATATGATCAAATTATTATTATTATTATTATTATTATTTACTATATCAAGGCTCAGCCTATGGCATTTTCGACCGTCAAATTTGGTTTAATGCAACCATATTATATAATGATTTTATGTCTGAGAGTAATCAAAATCCTGCCATGATTAACACATGCATTTTTAGGGTTTTTTTTATATGGTATTTAAAAATAATTTATACCAAAATATGGGATTTTGGGGTAAATTACGGAAATATGAAAATTGAAGAAAAATTCATTGGCGATTTTTCAAAATGCAACAATTTTTTTAAAAACAAAAACTGTTATTGACGGTTTTTAAAAAACCAAAAAATAAATTATGTATATTCATGCATTGTACTAGAAAAAAAAATAAAAATCACCATTGATATTTTTTAAAAAAACAAAAATTACCATTGACAATTTTTAAGTCCCATATTTATATATTTTGATCCATAAATTTATATTTTTGTATATATTACACTCAGCTGCCGCATTAAAAATAAAAAACCGCATTTTTATGTGGGACTGGGAGACTCAAGGGCATGCAAGGTCGTTAAAGTCATCGTTATATCAATTTTTAATTCATCGATACTCTGCAAGATTACCAGTCACCTTTCCACCTTTTTTCCCCCTCCACTTGTCCTCGCTGCTACTGGCCAACTGCTTATACTTATCTCTCCTTTTCATTTTCCGTTATCCTTTCCCTTCCCTTCCTCCAACCGGAAAGCCAAAACCGGAGTTTTCGTTTCCCAATAATTTTGGCAAATTAATCATGCAACTCTTTTTTTCCCTCCCATTGACTTGACTATTAATATCCCTGGTTTCATTTCATCCGTCGTTCTTATTTCATAGTTCTATAAAATCAATGAATGAATGAGAAATTATTCTCCTCTCTCTTCCCCCTCACCAATAAAATTTGATCAGTTAATAAATCAAAGGCAATAACTTATTTATAAATGTAAAACTAGCACAACATAATCTAATAAAACATAAGTTAAATTTGAGATTATAACTAATTAACACTACACACCTTTTAATATTACATATTAGAATATACATGATTTTACGTCGTATTACAAACAGCGTTGCTTCATGGCACCAAAAAACTTTTTATGAAAAGACAACGAATAACCGCATGACATCATAAGAGGAGAGATATGTAAACCATAAAAGATTCCACTTAGTTGAGTACTATACTGTGAACAAGGTGTAAAGGCCACCAGATAATTGATTAGCAAATTTATTTGTGGCTTCCAGGGCAATGTAATTTATCTCGTTTTTATTCCACAAGAGGTAGTGTTGCCACTACTCAGTACTTATAAGTCATTATTATTATTACACAGTAACAAAAAAGATTAGCAAGAATTTTGATAGAATTTAGGTACACCGAATGAGTTACTGCATAAGATAAAAGTAGTAGAAACTACTAATCTAAAGTTGATGAGTATATGTTAACCGGCTTTGACAAAAAATCGATTAAAAATATATATATATCTATCCAGCATTTTTCTTAATCCTTACCATCAAAGCAACCGGCTGATATGAACTTAGGAGAATGACACCATCGAAAATGTTCTAAAAGCGAGGACAAGGATGCCATTCACTTCATCAAAGGATAAAACAGTTGGCTATCAACATTACATTCAGTAGATTATTATACAAGATTCCGTTTAAATAACCTTAACAAATACTCTTAATTAAATTCAAGACCATTAGATAACTCAGCAGCAATGTAGCAAACAATAAAATAAAGTTGCTTTTAATTCTCTGCATCCATCTTCATATACTGAAGTTGACCCCATGAGCCATGACCATCCTCGTGCTACCATATAGTGATGAAGTGACATAGGGAACAGAGTTGTTTGGGGATATTCTAGTGACATTCGACAATAAGTAAGATATTGCTGAAGACATCTCACATGATCCAACACATTTTACCTTTGAGCACTGCTTTTCAAATAATTTACTGATCTCCTCCATATAATATACTGGTTCTCTCCTTGGTCTTGCTGAAATGAAAAGCTCCTGGTGCTGGATCATCATAACCTTTCCTTCCATCAAGTTAATGCTAAATTTGCATCTACTTTCATGCCTGTAAGAATTGTATCCAGTGGATAAGCAAAACTTTATTAAAGAATCTCCACTGAGTGATTTCCTTGATCTTTATCCCTTTACAAATAAGATTCCCACTATCCGTTAGCTTCACTTTCCTGTGCATTGAACATGATCTTTCTAACATTTTGTTCTCCACTGGGGCATCCCACTTCCATCCAGAACAATGATCCTTTTCAAGAGGAACCTCGCAAATAATAAATTATTCTAGTACCTTCCCATTATGAGTCTATGGACTAAGATCTATACTGTTATCCATACTAATAAGTGTTACGGATATTTAAACTCAAAACAAATGACCACTTAAATTAATAATTGGAATTTAAGATTGCATTCCAATATAAATCACATATTTCACCATTTTTATTAAAACTAAAATATCTCAATTGATTGTAATTTAGAAGAATATTAGATAATCTTCCCAACTCCATCCATAACCATTTTGCTTTCTCTGTGTTTCAAACATATGACAGATTGCAAATGGTTATATTTTCTTTGTTAAGATCCCCAGGGCTTTAACTCACTAGTTTATTTCAAAAGCTACCATGTTGGTGAGCAGACAATGGACTGCTTCAGGATGGTGGAGTAATTTAATCGAAAGGTTGACTTTGGATCTTATTATAAATTATTACTTGTGACACCAAAAATCCTTTAAAAAATAAGTGAAATCAAATGAGATACTTTCAATGGAAATATTCATAAATATCCAGAGGTAGTTCACTGAAACCTTCTTTACTGGGGCCAAATGAAATAAATGATCAAAAGATTGTCGTTCGGGGTTGCTTGAAACTAAGAGCTTCCTTTTGTCTCGTCTTTATTATTTTTATTTCAATTAATTATTATTATTATTATTATTATTTTTCAAATAGGATCATTCTACGGCATTTAGGCCAAAAATATTTTGTAGTTTTTTAAGCACAACCGGACAAAGTGACGAAGTTAGGAAAATATATCGCTGTACCAGAATCAAAAAACTAGTGCTATACTATAATTATCATTTGCAGTAAGATTCATATATCAACGCCAAAGGATGAATAAGCGATTGATTGAAGAATGCAAGCTGGACAGTTAGGTTAAGTTTATCCGATTATGTCAATTTCACCTTTATCATCTGAGTCCCTCTCATTTCTGTTTTCTTCCTACTTACATTACAAGTGACATCAAGTTTATACTGGGAAGCCATCCTTTCATCAAGCATAATGTGCCAAAAGCTTTGTTTCCAGTGTCAATGTTCAACAAAATTGTAGCATGGTGTGAACCTGGCTTATTTTGTTGGTAACCTGTTGTGCTATACTATTGGCTTGAGTTCTTTCTTTCAGAATCAATCTACAGGTAAGTCCCCAATAGCCACTGCCTCCAAGTTGTGCAGACCTATCCGAAAGACATAGAGAGAGCCCTAGCTCCAGGCATGGCAAGGTTTAAACTGGTTTAAACTGATAATGATGAAAGTTTTTGGGATTTTTTGGCACCTGTGAAGCAATATTCAGAGAAGTGAACTGTGATTTATCAATTTGTCATATGGTAGGGTGAAAAGGAAATTATTGATTCTAAGTTATTGATGTCAGACATCCATCCATCCATCCAACAATAATTCACTCTGATGTTCCCTCACATATTTTTGGTAGGGTAGGATCAAATAATGATTGAATTGTCTTTAGAAAACTATTGCAAGTCTCATGTCCGAGCCTCTGCTCTAAATCCAACACGCAAAATTCTTATGTCCTTCCCAACTATGTTTTCCACGCAAGCTGATATTCTTTTTCATTTCACCTTTCCCTTTTTGGAAAAAAAAAGCCTGGTCTTTATTGTCTGGTGTGACTTGTCTTTGTTGATCCACACAAGTTGAATGCATTCTTCAGTTGCTCTCTCTGAACGCAAATCATCAACCAAAGGTTGGAAAGCAGCATCATAATACTTTGGACAGATCTTCCAAGATGAAAGATGCTAGCGGGTTACATTTGACAATTTATACACAAATTACTTTAACAAGAAGCAAACTTAATCAGTGTTTTAGTTAGCTTATTTATAAATCTTATTAAAAAAGTATTCGAAAAAAATAATCAATACCAAACATACACTTGTTATTTGATGTGTGTCCTCAACAAGGTCTCTATGCCACAGCACATGAGATAAAGCATAGGCAATAACGTAGTTCATATTAGTAATAGAAGTCACAGCTTTGTCATGAACTGCAGTTTGCATAAAAATGCATCCCTTAACAAGAAAGAAATTCATTTCCAATATTATGACTATATACTGCCAATCAGCATTGCCACAATTATGTTCAAACATTGAAGAGTTTGGAATTCAGGTGTGTAGGAAGAAAATAAAAATGAACCAAATTAGGAAGCAGTTTCAGACCCAGGAATTTCTCATTATAGCCTCATCATGCTCTATCGACCTTCTTGAATGCTGCTATCAAATTGCAGACTTATTTCTGGTTTACTGGAAGAAGTTGTGGTAGTCAGGCCCCTGCTCCCAAAAAAAGTTGGTTGTTTTGGGGTTGGAATGCTTGCAGTCTCACTATCAAGCAGTGTCACAACATTTGACATTGTTGGCCGATCACCTGGTTCATCTTGTACGCACAAGAGTCCAATCTGTGCACACCTAATAAATTGATTTGCATTGCAACTTTCACCTAAAGACATGTCCATTAAGTCTAACAACTTATTCTCTGTCCATAGTCTCCAGGCCTAGAATAATTTTGATAGGAAAATAATAATAAGAAATAGATTGGTAAACAAAATTGAAGAAAAAAGGACAAGAAGTTCATCGGGTGAAACGTATATAACCCAAAAGGCTTGAAAATTGGTCGGATTGATAGAACCTTGTGCTCTTTTTTCCACTAATGATCTCAAGTATGACTACACCAAAGCTGAAAACATCAAATTTGGTTGAGCAAAGTCCATCCATTGTATATTCAGGAGACATATATCCACTGCAAAAAAAAAAAAAAAAACAAATCACTATCATATGTAGCAGGCATGTGTAATTTGCACAAGCTATCTACATTTCCATATAATGATATTAAAACATGTAAAAGCTGTCAATATTTCAATCACACATATCAAATTAACTTACTAAGTCCCTACTACCCTTTTTGTGTTTGCCTCAGTCTCTTTGCCTCCGACTAGTTTTGCCAATCCAAAGTCCGAAATTTTTGGTTGCATCTCTTCATCTAGAAGAATATTGCTGGTTTTCAAATCTCTATGAATTACTCTTAGCCTAGAGTCTTGATGAAGATAAAGTATCCCTCGAGCAACTCCAAGGATTATGTCAAACCGTACTTGCCAATTCAAAAGTACACTTTGTTTGGAATCTTTCAAGATTTCCATTTCCAATCAGAAACAATGCAATTTGCATAAACGATATATTTGAAAAGCACTAAAATATAATGATAAATATATTTTGAACACCTCAATTAGACATCAATATGGGACATTATAAGACTTATATGAAAAAATATAGATAACTTTTCCTTTTTTAATTTTTTTAATTTTATTTATTTCCCATCCCACTAATATGATGTCCAAGAAAGTGTCTAATAATAATATATAAAATAATATTCTTGTATTTTGACACTAACCGAATATAATTGAGTCTAAGCTCTTGTTATGCATGTATTTATAAAGTAAAATCTTTTCATCTCCTTTGATGCAATAGCCCCTTAGTTTAACAAGGTTTCGATGTTGAAGTTTGGCTATCAAAATAACCTCATTTTTGAATTCATATAAGCCTTGTGATGAAACACTTGAAAGCCTCTTTACTGCAACGACTTCACCATCTTGGAGCTTACCCTAAATACAAAATCAACATATGTCATTATCCAAAAACTTGGATGGCATGAAAGTAACTAAACTAAAATGGCTGCCTCAATCACCTTGTAAACTGGTCCATAACCACCTTGCCCGATCTTGTTAGCATCTAGAAGTTATTTGTAGCTAATAGTATGCTCTCAAAACCAAAATAGGGTATCTCTATGCCTTCATTGTCTTTTTCTTCTAATCCTTCCACCTCAATCAAATCTTTCACATGTTTTACATTATCATATAAGCGCCCTCGATTTTTTTGATTGCTTTCCTTGTCCGAAATTGTTAAATAGACACATAACATTAACTATTTTGTACACAGCTAACAGAAAAGATTAACATTATACAGATGAAAAATTTGAAAGCAATTCAGAATTCCAAAATAAATAAATAAAATCTTTACCTTTTTTACGAGTTATTTTCCTTCTGCGTACATAAGCAAAACTAATTGCACATGCCAGAACAACCACACTTGTAAGAGTTATCCCAAGAATCAAATACATTTTGCTTTTTGAGTTTCCTTCTTTACTAGGAACTGCAAAAAGAAGAGAAAGATCACAACCCAAAAAAAAAAAAATGTAAATTTAATGCACCTTGTGTGTTTGTTGACTATGATCAACATAACATACTAACCTTTAGTACAAGTCAGAGAAACACCATCCCAACGATAGTTTGTATCACAAAGACACCTCTTTCCAACTCTTGCTGCTTTGCAACTTGAATGCTCCCATCCCTCACAGTCTGCGGACTTAGTGCAGATTGGTTCGGGCGGTGGTTGCCAAGTAACCTCTACTTCGTCTTCATCAAGGCAATCGTTGGTCACACTAAATGGGAAACGAATCTGTAAAGTTTCGTCGTTGCCAGATCTCTCATATTCACAGTAAGTGATTGAAGGATCGACCTGGATGACGAACTTTCTGGATTCTACATCCGTGCTAGTAACTTTATGAGTGCCACTGGCAACAGTGGTAGAGAAGCTAAGCTGACCCGTTGAGTGATTGCAGCTGAAGTTGAAGTACATGGGGTCACCGCATTTCGGTCCAGTGCTCAATGGATAAGGGACTATGTTTGTCCCACAAGGTTCACAAGTTCTTGGAGTTGGCTCTGCAATGCAGGTCCACACAAGAACACATTTTCAGGGCATGTTCCTATTTGAATAGTGCTACATGCACATCATTTGCACACACAGATGGTACTGCAGAGTTTCTCGCGTCTGATTATATTAAGTTTCACCTTAACTTGTTTTATGCACACATACACTTTGATTTAATTTGAACCTAGCAGTAAACCGAAAAAAAAAAATTGCACCTAGCATTATACTTTTTCTTTTTTAATTTAGGGAGAGAAAAAAGTTGAAATTGAAAGTACCTATGTCTGATTTGTCGACCCGGACAGAAATATTACGACCATTATCATCTTCATCATCATGAATGTACCCTTCTTGAAGTGTACTTAAATCCTGCGTCCAGATCCAGCAACTGGAGAAACCACGGTCGTTGTTGATAGGTGCAGCATACGAATAGGCCTGGCAGTCATGGCACGTGCCAAGGCACATTTGTTTGCATTCTGATTCATTTTCCGCCGGTAATCGTTCATCCGGGATTCCCGGTTTCACCATCACTAACGTTAAGAATCTCGTTGTGCTTTCTTCGCATGATGTTGCTGCTGCTGATTTTCTGGCACAGTCCCCGTCACCAACACTTCTGAATCCTGGTAAACACTTGCATGTCACGTTGCTGTTAGTGTTGCAGCTTGTGAAGTGGCCGCAAGCGTTATACACGTCGCAGAAGCTAGGTGGGGCGACCCAATGAACGGACCAACCATCTTGGAAACTGTCCCATACCAGAAACTTAAGCTCCCCAGTGTCCTTCATCACTAGCATCGTGTTGTCATAGTTCATGGCACGCACAAGTGGCTTGTCACCAATGATTTTGTAATGAGAACTGTTTGATACGGAAGGGCTTGTGGCTGTGCTGGTGAAGTTGCTCAACAAGTAAGCTACGGTATCGAATATTGACCGCGAATCCAAGTTTTTCCCACTCTCCCAATAGGGTTCGTGGTTCTTGGAGATGATGTAAGGGTTGTCCCCCGTTGGATCCATCGTGAAGGCGTAGCTCCCACTTCCTGGATCATTGTCACTGCTCCAAGAAGTTAATTTTATTTCTGAGTCCATTTTCATGCCCGGAAGAAACGTGTCTGTGGGGTGATGGAAGCTTTGAAAGACGTAGACACTCTTCCCCGTTTGATCATATTGTAACAGCACTAGGTTCCCAGAATTCAATAGCTTCGCTGTCATGTTTGTGGATGTGGAGCCTTCAAATCTAGAGGACCAATATGTTCGACCTGATGTATCTATTACTGCAAGTCTTCCATCATCTGAAATTTGAAACACTCCAATATTGGAACCCGATACAGGTATGTCTCTGTTGGCAACCCATACCACTGTTTGCTTTCCTGGATATTGTGCTTGGTTGTACCATATCCCCAAGAAACTTTCTGTAGGGCGTCCAGGAGGAGAAAAGAAGCCTAATACAAATCTCTGTCCAGCTGAAACAAGAACACTTGTATTTCCAGTTACGTTCTGGCCAGCGTTCAGGGAATCTTCTGCTAAACACGCCTGAAAAGTGCATAGCAAACAAAGGAGGAACAGAAGAAGAGTGGTTCTCATGTTATTAGCTAATTAAGACCGATGACGAGATTTACGTAGCCGTGATCCTTTTATCCTTTTATTGCTTGTCATGGGAACCAGGTGGAATGCCTTAGAGCATAAGGGCAGCGACACTTTGGTGGGTCTGCCCCAGAACATTGAAGGATGGATTATTAGAAGATCAGATGGATAATAAATTAATCATATCTATTAAAAGCAATGGTTTAATTCTTGAATGAAGGATATAATATTAAGAGATTAGATGGATACTAAATTATAAAGAGATTTTCTAAAGTGCTAGAATTGAAAATAATAATTTTTTTTTTAAGTTGAAGGCAAATAGTGAGAAAATTGTAACATATAAATTTAGTCTACATACTAAATTTTGACTATATATAATTATACATTTTGACTTTGATTGATTTGGTAATATAAAATTTTACGTCTCACAAAGTAAACAAAATTCTGCAATTAACAGATGCTCTTTTTATGTGGGCCTGTGTTTCAATCTCGTTATATGTTTTCTTTTCCAATGGAAAATACTTGAGTGCTAAAATTCTTTTCCAAATTTATTTGTTAAAATGGTGTGATAGGTAATTTGAGTATTAGATAGATAAGTGGGTGCATATATATATATATGATCTCATACATATCATTCAAGTCCTGCATTATTAGACCATTTATAATGGCTTTTTAACAACTATCTTTGTTTTCTATTAAATATTCTGGCAACAAATTTTGATGGATTAGCATTATTCTTTTTGAATTCATCATATTCTTTCAAACTATCAGTTATTAAGAAATGTTATTTATACTATTTTTTTAGCATCTTTTTCAAGAGATATCTTAAACTATTCTTTAAACATCAGTTAAAAATGAGTTTTAATTTTTCTTTTAATTAATATTTAAAAGACACTTGAAGATATTACTACTTTAAAACTATCTAAGAGCAGTAAAAATAACATTACTAATCAGCCACCTTTCTACCTTTTTTCCCCTCCGCTTGTGCTTGCTGCTTTAGGCATACTACTTACCTGTCTTTTTCTTTTTGGTTATCCTTTCCTTTCCTAAGTTCGGAATGGGAAATCAGAATTTTCGTTTCTCAATAATTTTGCCAAATTAATCATGCATATGTTTTTCTCTCTTCCATTGACTTGACTTTTAATATCAATGGCTTCATTTCATCGGTTGTTCTTATTTCATAGTTCCATAAAATCAATGATTATTCTCCTTCCTTGCCTCTTGCGTTATGCCTCTTTTTTTCTTCCCCTAATAAAATTTGATCCATTAATAACCTAACACAATAGCGTATTTATATCGTTCAAATCGATAAAGCATAACTTAATAAAACACACAGTAAATCGAGATTATGACAAATGAATATTACACAACTTTTTATAATACATATCAGAACATAGGAAATCTTACATCATATTACAGATTATAAATCACATATAAACATGAGCATAAAAGGTAAACTCGTAAAATATGTGATCTTAATTTTAAAATAACTTTTAAACTAGCTGCATAGTAGAAAAAAAGACACGAGATCAATCACATAACTTAACAACTAACTAAAGTATCATGTTGCGATATCAATTGAGTTTAAGCTTCTTTTTTATCTTTTAACATGTGGGAGAGGGAGTGGGGGGAGACGCATTATTGGGTGCTCATGAAACATCAGATTGGATTATACTCTACCTAATAATAAAGTGATATTTCAACTTAAAATTATTCATTCCTAACTTACATTTTTATCTAAAATGCTACTCTAATAATTTCTCATAGGAGAGAGGGGGGGGGGAGGGGATGAGAACAGGGTGGGTTGAGATTCAACATATTACTGTGAGAAATATTTTTTGAACATATTATATATAGACATAGTATGAGATATAGTATATTTATGTGAGTATGAGTGAATATCGAAATGCACATGTATCAAGATAAGTAATTGATTATATATTTATATGAAATGATATTGTATTTGAATATTTTACCTTTATGTACAAATAATATAGCTCTATCAGCGATTTTAAGCTTTTTTTTTTATTGGGTTTAAGATTATGAGCTATAAGTGTGATCAATATGGTCTGAATGTTCGTTTTGCTATCTACGTTATTATCAGTCCACTCAAATTTGGGCCCAATCTGTCTTTTGTGTTTTCTGTCGATAGTCCGATTCTATTTCTTATTGTCCAACCTTTCTTATGGTTACAGGGAGCTCAATCTTGTGTGTTACGGTTGACGTCAAGACCCAAGAATTAGACTCTGAGTACGCATTCAACAAATAGAAATAGTCATTTGCAAAAATTATTTTATAGCTATTAGCTAATTAAATGTTTTATCTTTAAATATTTTTTGTTAGAAGTTTCTTAGTATTTTTTATAAATTTTATTACTAAAAATTAATTAGCTGGACTTGATGGTCCTTTAACATTACTTTTTCAAAAATAATTAATACATCTAAATAATATATTACAAAATAGTTCATTTGGAAAAGACAAGACAATATCAAATAACAATATGTATAAGATTGTCTAAAAGTTTATAAAATTTAGGTGAGAATATTTTTTTCTTTAAAAGTACTATTTATTTCTTTAATATTAGTAGTGAAAATTCAAATTTAAATTATACAAATATATTATCTAAATAATAATTATAAAAATATATTTTAAATGTAAACTGAAATATAATTTTATATTTCATCATAACAAAATTTAGGGTAAATAACAGCTACCACCCTTGAGATATTACTAAATGACAATTAACCCAATTTTTGTGATAATTTAACACTCCACCTCAATCTCTAATGTAACTTACGGATTAAGTGAGAATATTCTAACAAAATATTCTTACTTAACCATGGTTATCATATTTTTTTTAAAAAAAAGAATTTACTGTTGCAAAAGGTTGTTGAGTGAATAGCTTCATCTTCTTCAACACATTCCTCTTTACTACCCTAGCCCACACCGTGAATACAAAGGTTGCGGCTAAAACCCTGAACCCAACCACCCTCTTTTCTAACAAGATCTCCATGTTAGCAACCTAGACCCAACCACAACGATCAATAGACTTAACATCTTTACTTCCTCCTCTCTCACTCGACTCCACAAACCAAAATCGGGGTCCCTTCGTCCCCTAGTGTTGGCGTTGCAATAGCTTGAAGAGAGGTAGGGTTGATAATGAAGCCATTCATCTTAAGGCAAAATTACAGAAGCCCAAAGGCTTTTCGATTCACTAATGGAAAGAAATTCTGTTGTCTGGACAGCTCTATGTTCTGGTTATGTTAAATCACAACAATGCGAGGAAATCTTCAAACCTTTCAGAGTATAGAACCACAAAAGCGCTAGTTGCCGATGCAATGATCATGATTAGCGTGCTCGGTATATGTGCAATGCAAGTTGCCCTTAGTTTGGGTAAGCATGAATCATTGTCACCCAATCTACCCAGCATATCATTCCTATTATTTCCCATCGTTATCTTCTTTTCACAATAGCCTATCCACTATTACTGTCATCCAAATTCATAAACCTAACATATCAAGATAGAGGAAAAAAAAAAAACAGAGCAGTTAGTTCAAATTGCTTCAAGCTATACAAAGAGTTCCAGTGAAAGGGGAGAAAAGGAAAGAGGCTAGGTCGCTCCCTTAACACCCACACATTTCATTATCTAATACTAACTGCACAACAAAACACACGAACGAATTAAGAAATGAAACATGCAAAAAACGGGAAAAATGGTGAATAAGGGTTTAGGGCTATTGGAATTTGACAGTAGTGCTTCTAGGGAGGGCGGCAGCGGTGGCGTGATCACGATGACAGCATGCAGTGTGGGGCAGCAACGACTCACAAATCTAAAGCAGATGGAGCACAGCAATTGCAAATTCGCATATGTCATGGTGGCGTGAGGTTGAGGCGAAGCGGCGGGTTGCAACGATGGCAGTGTAAGGTGCTTCGGTGGTGTGGGGCAGCAGTGGCGTATCTTCAGAATGAGGCTTCATATGGATGAGAAAGTGCTGTATGGTTGATATGTACTCAAGATGTGGGAATGTTACATATGCTGGGAAAATCTTCCAATTAGTTACTAGACTGGTAGTGATAGAGATGCAATCTTATACAATGTTACTGGTTAAGCTCACCATGGGTTTGACAATGAAGCTATTCAGCTTTTTGAGGAAAATGTTGAAGAAAAGTATCAGGCTAGATGCAATTACTTTTATCACGTTGTGGGAAAATGAAAGGAGGTGTGGCCTTTGTCTCAACGGGGAGATGTTCTCTTTCTCCTGGTAAAAGTGATGGCTTAACTAGATGTGGGCTAGCTAGGTTCCTTGTGGGTTTACCTTGGTTAGTTTGGAGTCGGGTCATTGACGGTGCTAAAGAAAGATTGAGGCAGAGTGTTAAATTGTCACAAGAATTGAGTTAAGTGTTATTTAGTTATACCTTAGGGGTGGAGGACATTATTTACCCTAAAATTTAATATATGAAAAATTTAAAATTTCAATTTTCAATAGATTGAAAAATATATATTCGATATTTATATTCCAAATTTCAAAATATTATATATAAAGATAACCATTTTTTATGTAAACATAAAAAGTAATTCAATAGTAAAATGTTACAATGACATATTGTGATATGATAAGATAAAATGTTAATATGTACAAAATTTTAAATTAAAAAATTAGTAATAAAATGTCACAATAATATACTACGTACTATGCGAAGAGTTATAATAGTAGTATGTAAAAATTTAAATTAATTCATATTATTAATATTTTAATAGTAAAATCTAATTATCTTTTACTTACTTTAAATGCATTATCAGTAAAAAGTTTTTTTATGTTATCATTTAATTATTTATTATTTTTTGTATCACTTTTGGAGTAGTTATTATAAGATTTAGAGAGTAAATCTCCAAAGTGGTCCTTATCAATTTTTACATTAGATAAATTAGTCTTTGATAAAAATAAATTGATAAATTAATTCTTAACTTTTTAAAAATCAAACAATTTAGTCTCTAATATTGTTTAATAAAGAGACTTGATAGAGTGACTAAATTATCCAATTTTTGAAGATTAGGGATCAATTTGTCAGATTATTTTTGTTACAGACTAATTTGTTCAATATAAAAATCGATAGGAATCACTTTGAAAGTTTATTCTAAGAGTTAATACTTTCAACAACTTCACAATACATGGTCAAATGATAATGCAAAAAAATTTGCACTTTATTCTATGCAAATAGCTTCTCTTCCTTAGCCCATGTGTGATAAAATTGACAGTATTTACATGAGTTTTTTATGGGTGCTACAGAAGGTAAGAAAAAGATTCACTTGTGCAATTGGGATGATGTTTGCAAACCGAAACACATTAGTAGCCTTGGTCTACAGCATGCCAAGTATTCTAATTTGGCTTTTATGGCTAAGTTGGGTTGGGGCCTTGTCCATCAACATGTTGAGCTTTGGGTGAAAGTTCTAAGGAGTAGGTATGGCTGTGGGGAGGATTTAATTCCTGCTATTTCTTTGAAGCAAGGGTGTTCCAATGTTTGGAAAGGTATTTGTGCAACTTGGCCTTACATTCAAGATAATTTAATTCGGTGGATTGGTTAATTTTTGGCAACACAAGTGGGTGTCAGTGTCACATTTAGATTCTCTTGTTAATCATTCTCTAGTTCCTTTAACCGCAACTGATCTTAATGCAATTGTGGCAGATTTTGTGTTAGATGATGGGTTTTCGAATGGGCAAAGACTCTTGGCTATTCTTCCTGCTAGTATTTGTGATCACATTGTAGGTTAGCTCCTCCTTTGGATTTGGGTTTAAACGATTCTCTTATTTGGAAAAGCAGCCATGATGGTGTTTTTTTTGTGAACACTGCTTATGATTATATTTCCAATACTGTGAACATGGATTTTGATCCCATTTTTTGCCTCATTTGGAAGTGGAAAGGTATGGATCCGATGAAGGTTTTTCTTTGGCAAATTGTGATAGATGCCCTTCCTACTAATTACTTTTGATTCTCAAGACATATCTCAAATGATGCTGCTTGTTCTAGATGCAGGATGAATTTATATGAAACCATGTTACATGTGTTCCATGATTGTGTTCTGCCCATGGTGGTTCGACGGCGGTCTGGCGGTGGAGGGTAATTGGCGGAGAGTGGTAGCAAGGGTAATTTGGTCTTTTTATATGGAAAAATATTCCCTTGCCATGGGAATGTTACAATCCTATGTATAAGATGAGATTATTTTGGGGGGAATCTTACCCCAAAATCAACCCCAAGAATATTTTTCCAAAACTTGTACCAAATATAGGCATCTTCATGAGATTTCCATGAATCCTATTCAAAACCCTCTACCAAACGCCTCTTATGATCTTCATTGACTTGGCAAGAGGGCAGTAAATAGGGGTGTTCGCGGTCGATTTCAGTTTGGTTTAGTTGGTTTTAAGAATTCAGAATGATCATTTGTGCAAAATAGTTAGAATACATAATATAAGCATAAACCAAACAAACTGAACACAACAATTGCATACAAGCAAAAACCCTCTAAATCCTACAGAGAATCCCACATCTCAAGAATCAATAACAAACTCAAATCAAATCTCATACACATTATATTTCAAACGAGGATAGTATGTTTAGAAATCAAAAAAATCAAAACTTAAAAAAGTACAAATCAAAGTTCAAATTTCAAATTTCAAAATTTAAATAACAAAAGAAAAACAAAAAACAAACAAAAAAAAACAAAAAAAAAGGCAAAACAAATCAATCACTTAATCACCATCTCAAACCCTTATCATCCCCAATACCCAAACCACCATCTCACCATTCATAGTTCATTTAAGCAAAAAAAGAAAAGAAAAAGAAAAGGGCACATAGAACAGTGGTTGCAAAGAGCAGTGACTTTGGGATGGAAGGGTGATGAGGCGCAATGCGGTGTGGCAGAAAAGGAAGGTTGTCGCCATTGACAAAAAGTAGGGCAACAGCATTGCAGGTAGTTAAGCTTGAAGAGTCGAAGAGCAAAGCCACTGCAGTGTCACACTATCATGGTTTGTTTGAAGAGATGAAGATGAAACACTTTGAGATGGTAAGATGGTAAGATTTTGGCTAGTGAGAGTTGAGTCTGAGAGATAAAAGAGAGAGGAGGAGGTGTTGAGTGAAAGAGAGAGAAAAGGGTCGTGAAAGTAAAAAATATTTGGGTTGCTAAAGGTTGGGCTTGGGCGACAAAAAGGGGCTTCATAAGGGGTGGTCTTATTTTTATTAGGCCAAAAAAAAAAAGGAATATTGGGTATATTTATTAGTTCGGTTAGGTTTGGTTTTCAATTTTGGAACTGAAAATCAAACTGAGCATATCTATTTTTGCAGAAAAAACCAAAAAAAAAAAAACAATCTTTCTATTTTTATTTGAATTTCAGTTTTTTGGTTCAGTTTTCTGGATATTTTTCAGTTTAATTTGGTAATAAACACCCTTAAATATAAGCAAGTGACTTTAGAGTTGGATTCTTCTGCAGCAATTGCACTCATTCTTAAGGATCTAGATGATCATCACCCGTTTGCCATGGTTATAGCAGAAGTTCATGACTTACTTTTAAAACCATGGCGGGTGAAAGTTAGAGATATCTATAGTGAGCCAAATAGGGTTGTATATTGTTTAGCTTTTGTTGGCCATTCTTTGCATTTGGGCATATGTTTTTGTTTTTCTTCTTCTGATTGCTTGGGATTAAAGATGATTTAGTGGGGTTGCGGCCTATGGATAAGTTTTGTTTTGTTTTCATTGGTTTGGGCGTTGTTGCCCTATTTAATCACACCCAAAAAAAAAAAAATTTGCACTTATAGTAAATTGAAATAATTTTTATTTTTTGTATAATTTATAAATATTAAGATTATGACTTTCATAAAAAAAAAATCATTAATTTATATTTTTTCAAATAAGAAAGACTTTAAATATAAAATATATATAAAATCAAATATTTAAATTAATATAAAATAATAAAAATATAAACAAATTGTTACATATTATTTAAATAATTTTGTGCATTGTACTTGTGGTTAATTGCTAATTATATGAAGAGAAAAACTACAAATTCATCCTTAAAATAAAAGACATATAAATTTTGATTCCTGAATCTAGAACAATATAAACATAATGTGGTCCCTAAATTTAATAGAAAAATTAACAAAGAAATTAACTTGTTCTAATATGATTAAACTTAGGGACTAAAATGTACATATTTTTTATTACAAGAGCAAATTTGTTGCAATCCTAATTTTTTAAGGACGAAATTATAGTTTTTCTTCATATACACTAGTGGCCATGGGTTTTGCCAATTTATACACATTTTTTTTTCATATAATTATACACAAGTTGTTTTTTTACACGAAGCAAATTTAATTGTTATCTCAGTTAGATCCTTTTATATTTATCTAATAAAAATCTTATTAAGATTTTTTGAAATGAATAATCAATAGCAAACATACACTTCTCACTTGTGTGTCCTGAACAACAAGTTTACTTTGCCTCTAGCTACGAAGATGGGACTGATTTTTGCAAAGGATTTGTGTTTTCAGCATATCATAGCGGAGAGCGACTGCCTGGAAGTGATAAAAGCGATCAATCATCATGAGAGTCACCCATCCTACTTTTATTCAGTAGTGAATGATTGTATGGGTTTCAGTTCCTCATTTGCAGCGTGTTATTTCTCCCATACGAAGAGGGAGGGAAACATTGTTGCACATAACTAAGCAAAATTTGCTTGCAGTAGTCTAGACAAGATATGGATTGAGGTCATTTGAGGAACACCCCCCAGTGGTCACTTTCTTAATAAACTCTGATTGTATTGCTTTGGCAGTTTCTTGAATAAAATTAGCTCTCCTCCATGACAATGAAAAAAAAAAGGTTTTCTATGCCTCTGCATATTGAAATAAAGCATAGGTGATAATGTTGCTTCATATTAGGAATAGAAATCATAGCTTTATGATGAACTACAATTTGTATAAAAATGCATCCCTTAACGAGAAAGGAATTCATTTCGAACATTTTGACTATACACTGCCGATTAGCAATGCCACAGTTATGTTAAAACAACGATTAGTTTGGAATTCAGGTGCAAAGGAACAGAATAAAATGAACCTAACGTCTTAAGAAGCAGTTCAGATCCAGAAGTATCTCTTTTGAGCCTTCATCACGCTCTATCGACCTTCTTGAGTGCTACTCTCAAAATGCAGACTTATTTCTGATTTACTGGAAGAAGTTGTGGGTAGTCCTTTCCTCGCAAAAAAGGTTGGTTGTTTTGGGGTTGGAAGGGTTGAAGTCTCACTGTCAAACAACGTCACGATTTTTGACATGGTAGGCCGATCACTTGGTTCATCTTGTACGCACAAGAGCCCAATATGTGCACACCTAATAAATTGATTTGCATTGCAACTTTCACCTAGAGACATGTCCATTAAGTCTAGCAACTTGTTCTCTGTCCATAGTCTCCAGGCCTGGAATCTCGATAGAAAATAATAATAAGAAATAGATCGCTAAAAAACTTGGAAGGAAAATAAGTAATGCAAAAATGAAACTTACATAACCCAAAAGGTTTGAAACTTGGTTGAATTGATAGAATCCTGTGTTCTTTTTCCCACTTATAATCTCAAGTAGGATTATACCAAAGCTGAAAATATTAGATTTTGTTGAGAAAAGTCCATCTAGTGCATATTCAGGAGACATATATCCACTGCAAAGAATCATTGTCATATTTAGCGGGTATGTGTAAAAGTTATCTATGATTTCATATAAAGCTGCCAAAACATATAGAAGCAACTTTTCAATCACATCCATCAAACTTACTAGGTACCCACTATCCTCTCTATGTTTGCCTCAATCTCTTTGCCTCCTACTATTCTTGCCAATCCAAAGTCTGAAATTTTTGGTTGCATCTCCTCATCTAAAAGAATATTGCTAATTTTTAAATCTCTATAAATTACTCTCAATCTAGAGTCTTGGTGGAGGTAAAGTATCCCTCGAGCAACTCCAAGAATTATGTCAAATCGCATTTGCCAATCCAAAAGTATGCTTTGTGCGGGATCTTTCAAGATTCCAATTTTGCATTCCCATTAGAACAAAGTAATTAGCAAATATGATATATTTGAAATGCACTAAAACATACTAATAAGTATACTTTGCGACTAACCGAATATAAATGAGTCTAAACTTTTGTTATGCATGTATTCATATAGTAAAATCTTTTCATCTCCTTTGATGCAATAACCTCTTAGTCTGACAAGATTTTGATGCTGAAGTTTGGCTATTAAAACAACTTCATTCTTGAATTCTTGTAAGCCTTGGGATGAAACACTCGAAAGCCTCTTTACTGCAATAACTTCACCATCTTGGAGCTTACCCTGAAGATAAAAATCAACATATGTCATTATGTGAAACTTGGTTGGCAAGAAAGTAACTAAACTAAAATGGATCGATGATCACCTTGTAGACTGGCCCATAACCACCTCGTCCGAGCTTATTATCATATGAAAAGTTATCTGTAGCTGCTAGTATGCTCTCAAAATCAAAATAAGGTACCTCTATGCCTTCATTGTCCTTTTCTTCTAATCCCTTAATCTCTATCAAATCGTTCACATGTTTTTCGCTATCATAGAAGCGACCTCGATTTCTCTGAATGTTTTCCTTGCCTAATTTTTTTGAATAGGCATATAACATTGATTACTTTTATGCAACTAACAACTTTATATATACAGATGAAAGATTCCTAAGCAGTTCAGCATTCTCAAAAAAGAAAAAAAAAAAAAAAGAAAAGAAATTGTTACCTTTCTTAGGAGTTATTTTCCTTCTGCATAAATAAGCAAAAATAATTGCACATGCCAGAATAATAACGCTTGTAAGGGTTATCCCAAGAATCATAGACGTTTGGCTTTTTGGCTTTCCTTTACTTGCATTTGGCTCTTTATTAGGAATGGATATTGCTTCTGCAAAGAAAGAGGAAGAGCACCACCAAAAAAAAAAAAAATTGTAAAATTTTTATTTATTGTGCGATGACCTGATCACAATGTTCAACATAGCATGCTTACCTTTATTAGTGCAATTCAAAGAAACACCGTCCCAGTGATAGTTTGGATTGCAAAGACACCTCTTTCCATCTCCTATATTTTGGCAAGTTGAATGATTCCAACCCTCACAATCTGCAGACTCAACGCAGATAGGTTCGGATGGTGGTTGCCAAGTAACCTCTACTTCATCTTCTGCACAGCACTCGTTGGTCACACTAAATGGAAAACTAATTTGCAGAGTTTTATCGTTTCGAGATCTCTTGCTACAATAATTCTCCAAAGAATTGACCTGGATGATGAACTTTCTGGAATTTGCATTGACGCTAATAATTGTATAAGTGACACCGGGTGCGGTGGGAATAAAGCTAAGCTGACTTGTTGAACAGTTGCAACTGAATTTGAAGTACATGGGGTCACCACAATTCGATCCAGTGCTCAACGGATAAGGGACTATGTTTGTCCCGCAAGGTTCACAAGTTTTTGGAGTTGGTGCTACAATGGAATTCCACACAAGAACACAATTTCAGTGCTACATACACATTATTTATGAGCATAATTTCAGGCATCACACGGGTATTTGGGAATGGATATATAAATAACTTGAGAGTTTAATTTTATGAATATAGTAGATGTGGTAAGATAAATAATAACGGATGTGACATCATTTAACCATATTCACCAATAAGAAGAAATCTGAAATTATTAACACACTATTTTTCATATTTTTTATAGGTAAATTTATCAATAATGCAACTGAAATTATCAATTATTTGCATGAAATTCACTATATGTCTGAACGTAATCCATAAATATAACATTAAAATAATAATATTCAACCGAGACATAGTACTACAGAGTTTTTACCATCTCCTTATACTTGGTTTCACCTTATTTGTTTTTGCGTATACACTCGAGTGCTGAGATGATTTGCATCTAGCACTATGAGTGTGTTTGGGAAGGAAAAAAAAAATAGGAATTGATTTGATTTGTAAATCAAATTTTATATTTGAATATTTTAAAAATAAAAAATAATCTCATTTGTTAAATCTCATTAATTTAATTACTTTATATTTAAAATTTTATTGAAATTAAAATGATTTGATAGGAATTAATTTAATTTTAAAATTTAAATATAAATTAAATTAAATTAATTTTATTTTAATTATTTCAAATATTTACCTAATATATTTTAAACATAAGAATCGATTTCTAAATCAATTTAAATCTTATTTTTTATAATCATTTCAAAGAGTACCTATACTCTCTCTTTTGCAGTAAATAATAATAATAATAATAATAATAATAATAATAAGCAACCATGAAATTGAGAGTACCTATTTCTGATATGTCTACCCGGATCCGGACAGAGAGATTACGAGCATAATCATCATCAAGTTCTTGGACTGTACTTAAATCCTGTGTCCAGATCCAGCAAGTGGGGAAACGACTGTCACGCCGTTTAGTGTCCACAGGTGCAGCATATGAATAGGCCTGGCACCGGGGGCACATTTTAAGGCACTTGTTTTCGCAATCTGATTCATTTGCTGCCGCGCGTATATCTGGGTTTCCCATTTTCACCATGACTAACGTTAAGAACCTTGTCCTGCCTTCTCCGCATGATGATGCTGCTACTGCTGATTTTCTGGCACATCCCCTTTCACTAACTTGACTGAATCCTGGTAAACATTTGCAGTGCGCGCTGTTCTTGTCGTTACAGCTGGAGAAGTTGCCGCAAGCATTATATGAGTCGCAGAAGCTTGTCGGCGCCTTCCAAAGAATGGACCAATCACCTTGGAAACTATCCCTTGTTAGAAACTGAAGCTGCCCTGTGGAATTCATCAGTAGCCTCGTGTTCTCATAGTTCATGGGACTCACAGTCTTGTTATTAATGATTTCGTAAGGACCTTTTGTTCCACCCGGGCTTCTTGTGCTCGAGCTGAAGTTGCTCAACAAGTAAGCAATAGCATCAAAATCTGACCCTGACTTCAACTCTCCGTTTTTTCCACTCTCCCAATAGAGTTTGTGGTTGTTCATGATGATGTAAGAATAGTTGTCCCCAGTTTGAGCCATCTTAAAGGTGAAGTTCCCACCTCGGGGATCACTCTCCTCTCTCCAAGAAGTCAATTCTAAATTTGTGTCCATTTTCATGCCCGGAAGAAACGTGTCTGTCGCGTGTTGGAAGCTCTGCCAGATGAAACTCATTCCCATGTGATCATCTTGGAACAACACTAGGTTCCCAGAATCCATTAGCTTCACTGTCCTTTTAGTGGACGAGGAGCCTTCAAGTTCTGAGGACCAATATATGTCCCCTGATGTATCTGTTACTACAAGATTTCCATCACCTGCAATTTGAAAGACTCCATTTGAATCCGCAACAGGCCTGTCTCTGTTGGCAACCCATACCACTGTTCGCGTTTCTGAGTCTTGTGATTGGTTGTACCATATTCCGAGGTAATAACTTTCTGGAGGGCTTCCCGGGGGAGAAAAGAAGCCTAACGCAAATCGTTGTCCAGCCGAAAAAAGACTTGTATTTACAGTTATCTTTTGGCCAGCTTTGAAGAAATCTTTTGCTAAACTTGCATGAAAAGAGTGTAGCAAGCAAAGAAAGAGGAGAAGAGCGGTTCTCATGTTCTTAGCTAAGTTGACGAAACCTTTGTACTAGTGATCCTTTATAGTGAGCATACGGTTAACAGCACTCTGGTGGGGCAGACACCGTCAAAAGATAAGGTCTCCGTGGTGCAACCTTGTTATTGGATGCTCTCGTATACTAGTCCTCTTTCCGAAAATCAATTAATTACCCTTCGTCCACTGTTCGCAGCTTTGCACATTTGTAACGTCATAAATTTGACTAGGACGATGATCAACCTACCAGAATAGACAATTTAATGATTTACAACCACAGTCTATAATTTTAAGTTTCTCCTAAGGTTTTGGTATAGTGATTACAAAATCATTAAGTTATTTCAAATATAGAAAAAAAATTAGTTTATTTACACTAAATTACTTTTTCTTTACTTTTATTTCTCACTTTTAATTCTCTCGTAAATCTTCTCCTTTTTTTTCCAATGCATAAATATTATAATTATTATATTTAGTTGAAGGAATAAGAAATAAGGGTAAAATTAGAAAAAAAATTAATATTTTCTCAAAATTTTTAAATGACAAATAATTTTAGATAATAATTTTTACTGGAAAGACACTTAGAAGTAGTCCGAGGAACGACCAATAATGAGTTCATGAAAGGCAAACATTTTACGTGGCACTTGACTAATATCCTCGAGCATACGTCAAACAAAATAATAATGCCAACCAGGCCCAATAAATCCAAAGTGTACTTGTACTAACTATAATCTGAGATATCCATGTGAAGAGTTATGAGGGCAAGGGCAAAGGGAAAATGCCCACACTTTTCTCGTATATTACATTCCCTGTTTATCAGCCTTTTTCTCCTATATCACTTGTACAATTGGCCTAGAAAAGATATTGTTATTCAAGTGGCCTCAATGAACTCAAGAGGGGGTAAATTGAGTTTATAATCTTTTTCATAAATTTACACTCTAATTTCTTTTTCAATAAGATTTAAGAAATTGGCTCAAAAGACTTAATTTAATAGATAGGAATGCAAGAGATATAAAGATTTAATTATATATATAAACAAGATATAGAATAGTAAACTTGTAATAAATTTAAAGAGATAAGGGAAGAGAGAATACAAACTCAGTTTATATTGGTTCGATCATCTCGTGTGGCCTACATCCAGTTCTACCAAGCAACCTATTTGAGAGTTCCACTAACTCTTTAATCTTTATAACTAAAGAGCACTCTTACACCTTGAGATCTCTCACCCTTGTGGTTGAGTCTCTCAAGAACCAAGAGATACCACACTCTTGTTTTAACAAGTGATACCTCACCCTTTACACAATCTCAGTAAAAGAAGAATACAGGAATTCATTCTCTGACTAGAGAAAATATTATAAGTTGAAGCATTAGAAGGTTTCTTAAGAGTAAGTGAGTTTGACCAAGTATTGAACAAAATGATTGATAAATAAGAATGATTTTTTTTTTTTAAAAATTGATCTTTGCTAATCTGGTTTTCTTATTCTCAAAAGTGTTAAAAGATCGATTTTTTTATAGACAAAAATTCGTGTAGACCATTGGGGTTTAATCCCAAAAGATGTGTCTCTTCAAAATGCACCCATTTGCATATTTCTGGGTTTGGTAATTGATTACATAGATTGATAATTAATTACACAGTTCAAATTTTGAAAACTAGCAACGGTCAACTTGATTGTAATCGATTACATTATGTGTGTAATCGATTACAAATGTGAAATTTCGAATTCTGGGTCCAAGAATAGTATGGTAATCGATTACTGGATATGGTAATCGATCACATCAATTCCAAAAATTGAAGAAATTAAAGTTTTATCACACTTTAAGTTATTCTTTCATTCTAAAAACATTTTTAAACACCATTTAAACATTCTCATTCAAATCATGCTTATATTGTCACAAATTCCTTATTAAGAACAACTAAATTCTTTCCATCCGAATTTTCTTTAGATTAAAAACTTGATTAACTTAAAAATGGCCAAATAAATTTACTACAGAAAAACCTTTTAACAAATTGATCTAAGTCCTAATTATTCTAACCATTTGACTTAGTCATCTTTGCTTGTTCATCTTCAAGAAACTCCAATGCTATTTTGCTTCCACTTTTTGGCATCATCAAAACCTTTAACATAACATTCACAGATATTACGATATTATGATATAATTTACAATAAGAAAATTGATCAAAAAAATTAAATGTACAGAAAAAAATGTTATGATGTGTCTTCTTCAGTTACGCAACTTTGCATATAAAGTATTTTTGGATGACAAGTATTTGGCTAGGACGGGGGTCCTCCCAACCGCAGTAGACAATTCAATGACTTTTACTAGTCAATAGTGGCTAATAACTCTCGTTATTACAAAGGTTTGGGTGACTTGCCACCATGGAAGTCGTCGTGTGAGACACTAGCAAGGGTTTACGACTTACTAGAAAGTATTAGATGTCCACATAGTAGAATTGTGTTCTACCTATTTATAAAGCAACATTTTAACTTTGAGTAGTGTAGGAATATCACCATTAACTTATATATTTATTTGAAATGTTGTCATTCTATAAATTAACAGGGTACAAATTTACTTGTGATTCATAAACACACAATAATTTATCCGGGATTAAAACTGTAGCAACGATCTCTTCATCAGTGAAGATACTTTCACATAAAGTTCATTATAGATTCACTCCAATTATTGGGAACAAGTAGTGGTAATTATTTTGAAATATGTATAGAATAGTATGTTTTTAGGATTTTTATTTTATTTGTCACTTTGAGAAAAAAAAAATTAGTCTATTTTATTTGTTATTCTTACACATTATTAACAAATTTATTATTAATTTTTAAATTTTATCATTCATATAATTTTAAACACAAAATTAATTGAGAAATATAATTAATTAGATGTTAAAATTAAATATAAATATGTTAGTAAATATATTTTAAATTAATCTTTGATTTTTAGTTTTTTAATTCTCGTTCATATAATTAGAATGACTGATAAAAGGACCAAAGAGAATAATGATCAAAAGTTTTACAAGCCATTGATTATTGAATGTCAAAAACAATAATGCTTTGCTTGAATGCAAAGAAAAATAAGAGAAAATAAAGAAAGAAATTAGAAGATAAAGAAAATGAAAAGAAAAATATATTTTCTCTTTGATTATTTGGTTGGATAAAAAAGCGTGAAGAAAGAAAATAAAATAAGTTAAATATTATAATCAATTTTATTTAGATTTATTAAACATATATATTAGATAATATTAAAAATAATTTTTATTTTAAACAAACTTTTTTGAAATTATAATCAAGTTACTCAAACATACATTTGTACCAATGGAGTTGAGAAGAAGAGTCAACCGAATTGAAGCTCCCGTGGAGGCATAGTCCGCGTAGGAAAATGAAAAGGTTCACAAGATGTATTTTTATACAACTAAAGTTCGCAAGATGTAGTTTGTATTAATTGTGTATGGTTTACATGTTTTCAATGTTAACTGTGGCTTGCGTTAAAGTACGTATGTAAAGAAACAAAACTTCCATTTTAAAATGTCCACTATGACACAATCAAATAGCATCACAAAAAAGGCATTCAAACATCTACACAGTAGGAGGATAATGAAAGAACAATAATACTAAGCAGTATGAAACTTTTTTTAAAAACCACTAGGTACGAGAATGCTGATACACTAGGTAAGTCAATAGCGAGATGGATAGGTGTATTGTTACAAAAAACAGTCTGAGTAATTCTCTAAAATTGCATTTCCACTCAAAAATAGAGACAATATTTATACAAAGTTTTCATCCTATAATGCAGGAAACAATCCCAAAAAAATATTCCTATATTTAATATAGCAAATTAGTCAACTAGCAAAAAAATTTTAATAATTATAAAATCAATCTCATCCCTATGATTACTCGGCATATCAGAAACTAATATTTATAGCACATATATGACTCTTGGTAACACTCCCCCTCAAGCTGGAGCATAGATACCTATCATGTCTAGCTTGTCATTTATACCATGGAACACCTTGCTTGAAACAACTTTTGTTAGCATATCAGCAAACTGATCTTCAGATTGGACAAATGGGAGCTATATAATCTTTTGGTCGAGATTTTAGTTGATGAAGAGACGATCAACTTCAACATGTCTGGTGCGGTCATGTTGTACTGGGTTTTGTGCAATCTCCATGGTAGCTTTATTATCACAGTAAAGATTCATAGGTTCTGAATATTCAATCCCCAAATCTTTTAGAATATTTCTAATCCACAGCAGCTCACAGACGCCATGAGCCATACCTCGAAGTTCAGCTGCCACACTCGATCTTGCCACAACCTTTTGCTTTTTGCTTTTCCAAGTTACAAGATTAACTTCCACAAAGATAAAATAACCAGATGTAGACCTTCTAGTTGTTTGATCTCTTGCCCAATCAGAGTCTGTATATTCTTCAATTTTAGAGACACCATTTCTAACAAATAACAAACCTTTACCTGGAGCATTCTTCAAGTATCTCAATATTCGACACACTGCATTCATATGTTCTTCACTTGGTGAACACATGAACTAACTCACAATGCTTACCGCATAAGCTATATCTAGCCTTGTGTGTGAGAAATAGACTAATTTGCCAACCAAACGATGATATTGCCCTTGTTTGTTGGAACTTGATCTGGAAAAATTCCAAGTTTATGATTCATTTCTATGGGTGTGGCCACAGGTTTGCAAGCAAGCATTCCAGTTTCAATTGAAAGATCCAACACATATTTATGTCGAGAAAGGAATATCCCCTATTTTGATCTTGCAACCTCAATTCCCAAGAAATATTTAAGTTGCCGAAATCCTTCATTTCAAATTTAGTAACCAAATACTCTTGCAATGCTTTCATTTCACCAGGGTCATCACCTATCAAGACCATATCATCAACATACACAATCAAAACTGTGACCGTCCCTGCTTTGTGTTTTATGAACAAAGTATGGTCTGAATTACTTTGTTATTGCATAAGAGAACCTCCCAAACCAAGCTCTAGGTGATTCTTTAGCAGTCCATACAAGGACTTCTTCAATTTACAAACTACACCTCTACATGATGAACTATGTTTAACTCTAGGTGGGAGCTCCATGTAGACCTCTTCTTCTAAATCTCCATTGACGAAAGCATTTTTGACATCAAACTGCTCAAAGGCCAATCTCGATTTTCTGCTCTAGAAATGAGAATACGGATTGTATTGATTTGGCTACCGGTGCAAAAGTTTCTTGGTAATTAACTCCATATCTCTGCATATATCCCTTTGCAGCTAATCTTACTTTGTATCTATCAATACTGCCATCTGCTTTGAGTTTTACTTAAACACCCGTCTACATCCAATCGTCCTTTTTCCTTTAGGCAAAGGAACAAGCTCCCATGTGTCATTCTTTTGCAAAGCCTCCATTTCTTCATTCATCGCCTTTTTCCACCTTGAGTCCATCAATGGATCCTACACCCTACTAGGAATAGATACATTGTATAATTGATTAATGATCAGTGCATATGATTCAGACAGTCTATGGATGGACACATGGTTGCTAATTGGGTATTTAGCTTTGGCTTTAGGATCAGGTTCATATATTTCTTTGCAACTCCTTTATTAGATCTTTGTGGATATCTAGGAGCTACATTCTCTGTAGGAGCAGATGTTTCATGGGAATCATCAAAAATGGGATTCAATAGTTGAAAATGAGACTCATTAGACATAGGAATTGAGGTTACCTGAGGAGGAACATTCTCGATTGATTCTTCAGTTATTGGTATAGACATGGGCAATTCTGAAGGCATTGGAGTTTTTGACAAGCTTGGAGAACCTGATTCAATTTCTGGAAGAATAAGCAGCTCACTATCAATGTTGGGACTACCATCACACCTTTGCTCAGTATCTTTTACAAAATGTTCATTCAACTCTTCTAACTCCATATACACATCTCCTCCATTGCCTTGTAAAACATTCTCCTCATTCCTTTGAAGAAAAGAGCCGGATAGTCCCCCCGAATAATAAGGCTCTAATTCATGAAAGGAAACATCCAATGTCACATGTAATTTCCCAGTGTGAGGGTCATAGCAATGATATCCCTTTTGAAAATCTGAATATCCAACGAACACACATCGTTTGGCACATGGATCGAGTTTATTCCGCAAGATTTTCAGAATGTGAACATAAACAGTACAACCAAAGACACGTAGTTCAAGATTCGATAAATGCGGAACTGAAAGTAAGGATTGCATTTTTTGCTGGGGTGTTTGAAAATCTATCACTCGAGAGGGTATTTGATTGATGAGATAAGCAGCAGATTTCACAGCCTTTCCCCAGTGATTTCACAGCCTTTCCCCAGTAGAAACGAGGCATATTCATGCCAAAGAGAGAGGCACGAACCACCTCCAAAAGTTGTCTATTTTTTCCTCTCAGCTAGTCCGTTTTGCTGCGGGGTGTAAGTGCAAGAAGTCTGATGACGAATCCCATGTTGGCCTAGAAATGTGTCAAATGATGTATCTAGATACTCAATACCATTATCAAAATGCAAAACACAAATCTATTTTTGATACAGAATATGCACCATACTATGAAATTCCTGAAAAGTTGTTCAGACATCACTTTTTTTATGAAGCAAAGACACCCAAGTCATCCCATTGCATTCATTAATAAATGTAACAAAGTAACGGGCTCTTTGCCATTTCACAAATGTCACAATGAAAATCTGAATCATTGATAGTTGAAAAAAGATTGGTTGTAATTTTCTAAGATAACCAAAAGAAAGATGTCCTAGTCTTCGGTGCCATAGCCATATGGTTGCTCGAGATTTGTTGACATTACCGGTGTGATTTGCTTTATTGAGTTCATGTCCCCATCCGTTGTCAACTCCAAGTAGTAGAGTTTGCCCCGTCTAACACCATAACCAAGAATCTTTCGAGTTAGAATGTCCTGGAAAACACAAAATAATGGCCAAAAAGTTACGGTGCAGGCAAGATTAGAGGTAATTTGGCTAACCGACAAAAGATTATATTCAAGGGATAGGACAACAAGCATAGTTTCTAATGTGAGGCTATTAGAAAGGATAAAAAATCCCTCTCCAACAATAAGAGAGGTACTACTGTTAACTGTAGATATAACAGACTGAGGAGATGGGAGAATGTATTGTAATTGAGTGGGGTCCTCAGTCATATGATTGGATGCACCTGTATCAATAATCCATGTACTATTCTTAGAAGCTGCAGAAAATACAGACGCCTTACCAATAATACCTGGGTGGGTAACATTAGCAGTAGGCTGTGATGGGTCCTCCTCTGTGACTGTCACCATAGCTTTCCCTGCAATCTTCTTTCTTGGTTTCTTTGTGAAGTCACACAATTCCGGATGGCCAATGATTTCATAACATCACTATTTTGAATGGCTTGTTTCGCCCAAATGAGTACACACCAAACTGCCGGACTTGCCAATTAATTGATTACTTCGACCCTTGGATAAGCTAGATGAGGGTGCTTGCCAAGTTTGGCTAGCCAACATAGCCGAGCTCTCAGAAATTGGACGAGAGCCTTCCATCGTTTGTCATTGCTGACAGTCTCTCCTAACATATGCATATGTGCTCTCGAAATAAAGTTTTGGGTCTTGGCGTAAGATTTCTCCACGGACTTGATCAAATTCAGAGTCAAGGCCACTAAGAAAAATATGAACACAAAGCCTAGACATAGCGGAATGCAGTTGGAGTATTCCTTCCTGAGAGATAGTCCTGTGATCGATTTCCTGAAAAATGGCGACAAGTTCATTATAGTAGGTTGATAATGGTCGAACATTCTGTTTGGTAGAGAAGGATCTCTGGTTTAGTTCAAAAAGACATGTTTCATCCTATCCATCATAGAAGGTTTTCGACACTGCCTCCCATATCTTTCGCAGTTAGGAGACGAATAAATCGCTGCATCAACGATGGGCTCATTGAATCAATAAGCTAGCTTTTCATTCTTTGATTTTCAGTAAGCCATGTTCCAAGATTAGGATCTCCAGGTGCAGGTCTTTTCACTTCTCCAGTGAGATATCCAGCTTTGTTGCGAGCACCAATATGCATCTCCATGAGTGGAGACCATAGGGAATAATTGGTATCATTGAGTATGATGCTGTTAGGGACTACGGAGTTGTCTTGGTGGACAATGATGGGGGGCGGCGGTGGTGGCGGGTTGGGGTTAGGTTGTGTAACTGGAACAATGGAGCTAGGGTCTGGATTTTGATTTTCCATGTGGTTCTGGTAAAAGTAAACAAAAGAAATAAGGGATTTGGATTTGAATTTAAGTACGAGGGTTACGATAAATCAATCTTTTCGAGGTTCAAAAACCTCTCTGATGCCATGTTACAAAAAAAGGGTTTGTGAGTAATTCTCTAAAATTGCATTTCCACTCAAAAATAGAGACAATATTTTTACAGAGTTTCCATTCCATAATGCAGGAAACAATCGCGAAAAAATATTCCTATATTTAATACAACAGATTAGTCAACTAACAAAAAAATTCTAATAATTATAAAATCAATCTAATCCCTATGACTACTCAGCATGTCAGAAACTAAGGTGGTGTTTTGTCAGTAAAAATATTTTCTATTTTTATTTTTTAAAAAGGATTTTTATTTTCAGATTTTTTGAATTTAGAAAATATATTTGCTTTGTTTGTTTTCAAAAAGAGAAAAAAATAAAAATATGTTTGATTTATCTGTTTTCAAAATATATTTTTAAAATCAAATTTGAGATAATAAAATTATATTTATCATTAAATAATAAAAATGTTATTTTTTTGTATATTTAAGTAAACTTTATTATTTGTAAATTTGAGATAACCTTAAAAGTATTTATTAAAATAAAATAATTCTATAAAATTTTAAAATTAAGAATAAAATAAATTGCTCACTTTTAAGTAATTTTATTATCAATATCAATTATTATATAATTAATAAACACTACAAAAGAAATTTTAACTGCAAAAATTACTTGTAATGATAAAATATGTTTAAAATATATTTGATTTATGAGCAAATTACAGTCATACTAAAAAAAGATATAATTAAATGAAATAATTAATACTATCTATAATTACAGTCTTTATTATACTTCAACTTGTCCAGCAGCTAAAATATACAAAAAAAAAAAAAGAAAAACATATAGTATATGGCCTGAAATGATAAAATAAAAATGATTTGTCCTTAAAATATAATTCATCAATCTAAGTATGACCTAAAATGATAAAATAAAATTGATATGTCATTAAAATACAATTCATCAATCTAAGTTATAAATATGAATAAATGTGCAAGTAAATAACAAACAGTGGACTGAGATATGATAATACCAACTTAAAGTGCCCCTTATGAAACTTTTTCCGTGAATTGACTGATTAGCAAAATGTAGCAATAGTTCAAAGATAAAGTCACGCTACACAAAGAAATTGCACAAACAAGTGGATTTACATTATAATCAAACAAACAGTACTAGAGAAGCACACTATACTTTCACAAGAAATAAAGATTAAAACTTAAAGCAGCTAATTAATCACCTAGAAAAACTTGCGGAGAATAAAAAGGAAGCCGATTATAAAGATTCTATTATAGAAATTGAATTCAGCCTACAATATTAAGCTACGCAGTTGATTTTGAACTGCTAAGCTAATATCTAGCATACAGAAACCATTATCTTCACACTCACAGTCACGAGCACCAATCAATCACTTGGAATCCAATAGAATTGCATTGCAGTTGCAATAAGGGTACGTAGTACTCACGCCATGGCACAAAGGAATACAGCCAAATTCAAATGTACAAGGAAAAGATGCATATGACAAGAGTTACACAGCACCAAACCTTAAAAGCCCAACGTCAAATGAATGAGAGTTAAATTTTCCAAGACGAGGGCAATAAAATACAACAAAAAGAAAAATCAATACTTTAACAACCAAAAGCTCCAAATGTGCACCTCAGTCTCTGATGTACTTCCAAAACTCCAAATTGTAGAATCCTCACTTGATGAGTTAATTCCCACACATGGCAATTCAGTAGCAAACATTTTCACAGTTCAAGTGCTAACTCAAGATTTGCAAATCATAATTAACCATGACATGTTTATGATCGAAGTGTACCTCCCCTGTTTGACTATTGCAAGATGCAAAAAAGAAAAGTCAGCACCTTTAAATGTTGTTTTGAAAAGTGGACATTCTTCACAATCACAATTACTTACCTTGAACCCAAGAAATCTTGTGTTTTGACATTATAATCCAAACTTCTTGAAAGTTTTCTTCAGTGCCTATATTTTAAACAAAAGCAGAATTTTAAGCACCGCCTGAAGTTGAGAGACAACAACCGTTATTCACTTGATGTAACAAAAGCAGTATATGCAAAAGGCACATATGAGATAAACAAATTCATCTTACTTCAAGGCTTTCCAATTTCTTGATCAATTAAAATGAGAAACCTATAAGCTCTTTTATCATCAACAAATGAAAAATAGAAACCATAAAACTTCAGCAGAAAGTTTAAAGATGAATTTCCTACAAATCCACAAAATTCAAGGAAGTCTCTAATACATTTTTGAAAAAAGAGATCGCATCTATTCCCACTTTCAAGAGAGTTTTGGGAACATAGGAGGATGACATGGTAATTGTGAACAAGATTTTGAGGACCGTGGGTGTAGCTGTGATTTTGGCCTGTAAAGTTTGCGAAACCAGCCACGGTTGCAAAATGTTGAGAACCCCACTTGTTGGTGGTAGCATTTTTCGGAGCTTATCCACCATGAAAGCCTCTCTTCTCTAGATAATGGGCATGAGTGAGTGAGAAAGGAAACAAGAAAAAAAAATTCATATGATAAGAAAATTTCAGGTTTGCGTGTTGAAAGCAAGAGTAACAATGATGGAAGGGAAAAAAGCAACAAAATTTCACACAAATAGGGACAGATAAAAGGGAAGAGAAAGCAAGAGCAAACCAAACCTGATGGAGCACCAATGGAAAATAGAGACAGCAACGGCAATGGAAGGGGCAGCAACGGAAGTGACGGTGACACAAGTGCCAGCGATGACAGCAAAGGGCAGGCACGAAAGCAGGAGCGCACAGTAGCAATGGACAAGGCAAAAGCGCAGCTTGCTATGGGGTTGAAAGTGAGCAATGGACATATCGAAATAGAATTAAATGTCATTAGTTTTACAGATATGCCACAGCATTGTGAAGGAAAACTTTTTCAACATCTTTGAAAACACTTCCTGAAAATGCCGAAAACAAGAAAATGGCATTTCCAAAATTGTGATGCTATTAGAAAATACTTTTAGAAACTAATTTTTGAAAGTTTGAACCAAACGTATTTTCACATCCAGTTTCTATTTTCTATGGAAATGAAAACAAAAATAGCCAAACCAAACATGCCCTAATATTTACAGCGCATATACAACTCTTGGCAACCTGTATTCATATACCCAATTCTAAATTTGTGTCCATTTTTTTTTTAATGGTCCGAAAGGCGGGTTGAGATTCAACATATTATTATTGTGTCTCCCTCGTCAACAGCGATTGGGTTTAAGCCTTTTCTTTTTTAATTTAAGATTATGAGCTATATGTATGATCAATATGGTCTGAATGTTCGCTCGTTTTGCTATCTGCGTCATTCTCAGGCCACCAAATTTGGGCTTTCTGTTTTCCGTCGATAGTCCGATCCTATTTCTTATTGTCCAACCTCCCTTATGGTTCTGACCAAAAAAAAAAAAACCTACCTCCCTTATGGTTACAGGGAGCTCAATCTTGTGTGTCATGGTTTACGTCAAGACCCAAGAATTAAACTGCATAAGTACGCATTCAATAAATAGAAATTGCCATTTGCAAAAATTATTTTATAGCTAATTAAATGTTTTATCTTTAAATAATTTTTGTTAGAACTTTCTTAATTTTTTTAATATATTTTATTACTAAAAATTAATTAGCTGGACTTGATTGTCCCTTACCATTACTTTTTCAAAAACAATTAATATATTTAAATAATATATTACAAAATAGTTCATTTGGAAAAGACATACTGTCGAATGACAACATCAAATGACAATATTTATAAGATTTCGTAAAAGTCTGTAAAATTTAGGTGAGAACGATTTTTTTCCTTTAAACGTATTATTTACTTCATTAATATTAATAGTGAAAATTCAAATTTAAGTTTTACAAATATATTATCTAAACAATAATTATAAAAAATATATTTTAAATTTAAACTAAAAAATATAATTTTATATTTCATCATAACAAAATTTAATACATGAAAATTTTAAAAATTCAATTTTCAATAGATTGAAAAATATATAGTCAATATTTATACTCTAAATTTCAAAATATTATATATAAAGATAACCATTTTTTATGTAAACATAAAAAAATAATTCTATAGTAAAATGTTACAATGACATATTGTAATGTGACAAGATAAGATGTTAATATGTACAAAATTTTAAATTAAAAAAATAGTAATAAAATATTACAATAATATACTAAGTACTATGCGAGGAGATATAATACTAATATGTGAAATTTCAACTTAATTCATATTATTAATATTTTAATAGTAAAATCTAATTATCTTTTAATTATTTTAAATGCATTATCAATAAAAAAAATTTATATTATCATCTACTTATATATTATTTTTTTATAACTTTTGAAGTAATTATTATAAAAATTAAACTCTTTCAATAATTTCGCAATATATAATCAAGTAATAGCGTAAAAGAAATTTACACTTTATCCTATGCAAATAGCTTTTCTTCCTCAGCCCGTGTGTGATAAAATTTATAGTATTTGCAGTAGTTTTTTATGGGGTGCTATAGAAGGTAACAAAAAGATTCACTTGTGCAAATGGGATGATGTTTGGAGACCGAAACGCATTGGTCGCCTTGGTTTACAGATGCCAAGTATTCTAATTTGGCTTTTATGGCTAAGTTGGGTTGGGGCCTTGTCCATCAACGTGATGAGCTTTGGGTGAAAGTTCTGAGGTATGGCTGTGGGGAGGATTTAATTCCTTCTATTTCTTTTAAGCAAGGGTTTTCCAATGTTTGGAAAGGTATTTGTCCAGCTTGGCCTTATGTTCAGGATAATTTAATTTGGCGGATTGGTGATGCTAGGTCCATTAATTTTTGGCAGCACAAGTGGGTGCTACAGTTAGATTCTCTTGCTAATCATTCTCTAGTTCCTTTAACGGCAACTGATCTTAATGCAACTGTGGCAGATTTTGTTTTAGAGGATGGGTCTTGGAATTGGCAAAGACTCTTGGCTATTCTTCCGCTAGTATTTGTTATCACATTGCAGGTTTAGCTCCTACTTTGGATTTGGGTTTACACGATTCTCTCATTTGGAAAAGTAGTCGCGATGGTTTTTTTTTTTTTTTTTCTGTGAAATCTGCTTATGATTATATTTCCAATACTGTGCACATGGCTTTTGATCCCATTTTTCGCCTCATTTGGAAATGGAAAGGTATGGAGCGGATCAAGGCTTTTCTTTGGCAAATTGTGATAGATACCCTTCCTACTAATTACTTACGATTCTCAAAGACATATCTCGGATGATGCTACTTATTCCAGATGCAGGATGAACTTATATGAAACCGCGTTACATGTGTTGCGTGATCGTGCTCTGGCAATTCCTTTTGGGCTAGATTGGTGGATCTCATTTCACATCCAATTTTCTATACAGCTAATTTGCTTTCTTGGATTCAATGGAATCTCAGCCTCTCTAATCCAATTGCAGGTGAAGATTGGTCTCAATTATTTGCTTCAGCGGTGCATTATCTTTGGCGTGTCAGAAATCAGGAAATTTTTGAATTCCAAACACCTTCTGATAATGACATGTTCCTGCAGTTTTGGTTCGTTTTTAAGAGCCAAAATTATTATTCTTCTAGAGTTGCTGGTTCGGATTCTAGGCCACATTTTCAATGTTATATATCTTGGTCTCTTCCTGATGAAGGTTGGATCAAGATTAACACAGATGGCTCGGTGAATCAACAGCGCAAAGCCTCTTGTGGTGGTCTTTTGAGAGATGATATTGGTCGATATGTGGCTGGTTTTGCAGTTAATTTGGGATTTTGTCCTATTACAGTTGCAGCTTTTTATGGTCTTCATTTGGCTTGGCAAGAGGGCTACAAGCACGTGATTTCAGAGCTAGATTCTTCTGCTACAGTTGCACTCATTCTTAAGGATCTGGATGACCATCACCTGTTTGCCACGGTGATAGCAAAAGTTCATGACTTACTTCGAAAACCACGGCAGGTGAACGTTAGACATATCTATCGCGAGTCAGATAGGTCTGCAGATTGTTTAGGTTCTGTTAGCCATTCTTTGAATTTGGGTGTATGTTTTTGTTTTTCTCCTCCTCCTTTGGGATCTATTCTTAGAGATGATTTAGTTGGAGTTGCTTTACCTCGGCTTATGGATTTGTTTTGTTTTGTTATCATTGGTTTGGGCATTGTTGCCCGGTTTAACCAATTAAAAAAAAAAGAAAATTTACACTTATAGTAAATTAAAAAAAATTATTTTTTGTTTGATTTATAAATATTAAGATTATGACTTTCATAAAAAAAATCATTAATTTGTATTTTTTTTTCTAGTAAGAAAGACTCTTAATATATATATATATAAAACAAGTATTTAAATTAATATAAAATAATAAAAATATAAACAAATTGTTACATATTATTTTTATATTTTATTTAAATAATTTTGTGCATTGTACTTGTGGTTAATTGCTAATTATATGAAGAAACAAACTATAAATTCATCCCTAAAATAAAAAATATATAAATTTTGCTCCTGGAAATTAGATCAATATGGATATAATTTGGCCCCTAAATTTAATAGAAAAATTAACTTATTCTAATATGATTAAATTCAGGAACCAAAATTTACGCATTTTCTTATTACGGGAGTGAATACGTTACAATCCTAAATTTTTTAAAATGAAATTGCAGTTTTTCTTCTTATAGACTAGTGGTAATGTGTTCTGCCAATTTATACATAATTTTTTTCATATAATTATACACAAATTGTTTTTTACACGAAGCAAAATTAATGATTATCTCTGTTATTAGATACTTTTATATTTATGTAATAAAAATCTTATTAAGATTTTTTTAAATGAATAGTCAATGGCAAACATACACTTATCACTTGTGTGTCCTGACCGACAAGTTTTCTATGCCTCTAGCTACGAAGTTGGAACTGACTTTTGCAAAGGATTTGTGTTTCAGCATATCCTAGCGGAGAGCGACAGCCTGGAAGTGATCAAAGCGATCAATCATCATGAGAGTCACCCTTCCTACTTTTTTATTCAGTAGTGAATGATTGTATAATAGGTTTGAGTTCCTCATTTGCAGCATTTTATTTCTCCCATACGCAGAGGGAGGAAAACATTGTTGCACATAACTTGGCAAAATTTACTTGTAGTAGTCTAGACAAGATATGGATTGTGGTCATTTGAGGGACAACCCCCAGTGGTCACTTCCTTAATAAACTCCGATTGTATTGCTTTGGCAGTTTCTTGAATAAAATTAGCTCTCTTCCACGTCAAAAAAAAATGTGAATATTATGTTTTAAGTTTTGATGATGCCTAAAATAGAATACCAAAAAGGGAAGCCACATAGCATTGGAGTTTCTTGAAGATGAACAAGTAAAGATGATCAAGTCAAATGGTTAAAATAAATTAGGACTTAGATCTATTTGTTAAAGGTTTTTTTTTGGTAAGTTTGTTTGGTCATTTTTAAGATAATCAAGTTTTAATCTAAAAGAAAATTTAGCTTGATCGAATTTACTTGTTTTTTAATAAAGAATTTGCTTTGATTTGTGACAATATGAGCATGATTTGAAAGGGGATGCTTAAATCATGTTTAAAAATGTTTTTAGAATGAAAGAATAACTTAAAGTGTGCTAAACCTTTAATTTCTTCTATTTCTGGAATTGATGTAATCGATTACCATATCCAGTAATCGATTACCATGCTGTTCATGAACCCAGAATCGAAATTTCACGTTTGTAATCGATTACCCAAACAATGTAATCGATTACAATCAAGTTGACCGTTGCTAGCTTTCAAAATTTGAACTGTGTAATTGATTACCAGTCCATGTATTCGATTACAAAACCTAGAAATGTGCAAATGGGTGCGTTTTGAAGAGACATATCTTTTGAGATTAAACTCAACGGTCTGCACGAATTTTTGTCTATAAAAATCGATCTCTTAACACTTTTGAAAACAAGGAGAAGAAAAAAAAAAGGATCAATTAAAGAAAAACATTCTTATTCATCAAACACTTTGTTCAATACTTGGCCAAACTCACTTATTCTTGAGAAACCTTCTAGGGCTTCAACTTGTAATATTTACTCTAGTCAGAGAGTGAATTCCTGTATTCTTCTTTTACTAAGATTGTGTAAAGGGTGAGGTATCCCTTGTTAAAACAAGAGTGTGGTATCTCTTGGTTTTTAAGAGACTCAAACACAAGGGTGAAGGATCCCAAGATGTAAGAATGCTCTTCAATTGTAAAGATTAAAGAAGTTAGTGGAACTCTCAAGTGGGTTGCTTGGGAAAACTGGATGTAGGCCACAAGAAGTGACCGAACTAGTATAAACTGAGTTTGCATTCTCTCTTCCCTGATCTCTTTAAGTTTATTGCAAATTTACTATTCTATATCTTGTTCATATATAATTAGATCCTTATATCTCTTGCATTCTCATCTGTTAAATTAAGTTTTTTGAGTCAGTTTCTTAGATCTTTTTGAAAAAGTAATAAGACTGTGAATTTGCAAAATAAAAGATTATAAACTCAATTCACCCCCCCTCTTGAGTTCATTGAGGCCACTTGAACAACAAAAAAGTCTTCTATGCCTCTGCACAATGAAATAAAGCATAGGCGATAATGTTGTTTCATATTAGTAATGGAAATCATAGCTTTCTGTACCCCCCCCCAAAAAAAAGGAAATCATAGCTTTATGATGAACCACAATTTGCATAAAAATGCATCCCTTAACAAGAAAGAAATTCATTGCGAACATTTTGACTATACACTACCAATTAACAATGCCACTGTTATGTTAAAACAATGGTGATGAGTTTGGAATTCAAGTGCAAAGGAACAGAATAAAATGAACCAAGCACCTTAGGAAGCAGTTTCAAATCCAAGAATATCTCATTTGAGCCTTCGTCACGCTCTATCGACCTTCTTGAGTGCTACTCTCAAATTGTAGATTTATTTCTGATTTACTGGAAGAAGTTGTGGGTAGGCCTTTCCTCGCAAAAAAGGTTGGTTGTTTTGGGGTTGGAAGGGTTGAAGTCTCGCTATCAAGCAATGTCACGATATTTGACATGGTAGGCCGATCACTTGGTTCATCTTGAACGCACAAGAGCCCAATATGTGCACACCTAATAAATTGATTTGCATTGCAACTTTCACCTAGAGACATGTCCATTAAATCTAGCAACTTATTATCTATCCATAGTCTCCAAGCCTGGAACAATCTCGATAGAAAATAATGATAAGAAATAGATCACTAAAAAACTTGAAGGAAAATAAGTAATGCAACATGTGAAACTTACGTAACCCAAAAGGCTTGAAATTTGGTTGGACTGATAGAATCCCGTGTTCTTTTTCCCACTAATAATTTCAAGTAGGACTACACCAAAGCTGAAAATATCAGATTTCGTTGAGAAAAGTCCATCTAGGGCATACTCAGGAGACATATATCCACTGTAAAGAATCACTATCATATTTAGCAGACATGCATAAAAGCTATTGACAATTTCATATAAAGGTGCCAAAAACATATAGAAGCTGTCAACTTTTCAATCACATGCATCAAACTTACTAGGTACCCACTACCCTCTCTGTGTTTGCCTCAGTCTCTTTGCCTCCTACTATTCTTGCCAATCCAAAGTCGGAAATTTTTGGTTGCATTTCCTCATCTAAAAGAATGTTGCTGGTTTTCAAATCTCTATGAATTACTCTCAGTCTAGAGTCTTGGTGAAGATAAAGTATCCCTCGAGCAATTCCTAGAATTATGTCAAACCACATTTGCCAATCCAAAAGTACACTCTGTGTGGGATCTTTTAAGATTTCCAATTTTGCATTCCCATTAAAACAATGCAATTAGCAAACATGATATATGTGAAATGCACTAAAACATACTAATAAGTATACTTTGGGACTAACCAAATATAAATGAGTCTAAACTTTTGTTATGCATGTATTCATAAAGTAAAATCTTTTCATCTCCTTTGATGCAATAACCTCTTAGTCTAACAAGATTTCGATGTTGAAGTTTAGCTATCAAAACAACTTCATTCTTGAATTCCTGTAAGCCTTGCGATGAAACATTCGAAAGCCTCTTTACTGCAATAATTTCACCATCTTGGAGCTTACCCTGAAGACAAAAATCAACATATGTCATTATGTGAAACTCGGATGGCAAGAAAGTAACTAAACTAAAATGGATATACAGTCACCTTGTAGACCGGCCCATAACCACCTCGTCCGAGCTTATTTGCATCTGAAAAGTTATCTGTAGCTACTAGTATGCCCTCAAAATCAAAATAAGGTACCTCTATGCCTTCATTATCTTTTTCTTCTAATCCCTTAGCCTCTATCAAATCTTTCACATGTCTTTCACTGTCATAGAAGCGACCTCGATTTCTCTGAATGCTTTCATTGCCTAATATTTTGAATAGGCGTATAACATTGATTACTTTTATGCAACTGATAACTTTATATATATAGATGAAAGATTCCCAAGCAATTCAGCAATTTCCAAAAGAAAAAAAAAAAAGAAATTGTTACCTTTCTTACGAGTTATTTTCCCTCTGCATAAATAAGCAAAAATAATTGCACATGCCAAAATAACAACGCTTGTAAGTGTTATCCCAAGAATCATAGACGTTTGGCTTTTTGAGTTTCCTTTACTTGCTTCTGGCTCTTTATTAGGAATGGATATTGCTTCTGCAAAGAAAGAGGAAGAGCAACACCCAAAAAAAAAAAAAAATTGTAAAATTTTTATTTATTGTGCATTGACCTGATCACAATGTTCAACATAGTATGCTTACCTTTAGTACAGTTCAAAGAAACACGGTCCCAGTGATACTTTGAATTGCAAAGACACCTCTTTCCATCTCCTATTTTTTGGCAAGTTGAATGATTCCAACCCTCACAATCTACAGACTCAATGCAGATGGGTTCGGGTGGTGGTTGCCAAGTCACCTCTACTTCATCTTCTGCACGGCACCCGTTGGTCACATTAAATGGAAAACTAATTTGCAGGGTTTCATCGTTTCGAGATCTCTCGCTACAGTAAGTGTCCAAAGAATTGACTTGGATGATGAACTTTCTGGAATCTGCATCGACGCTAATAATTGTATATGTGTCACCGGATGCAGTGGGAATAAAGCTAAGCTGACCTGTTGAACGGTTGCAACTAAATGTGAAGTACGTGGGGTCACCACAATTCGATCCAGTGCTCAATGGATAAGGGACTATGTTTGTTCCGCAAGGTTCACAAGTTTTTGAAGTTGGTGCTATAATGGAATTCCACACGAGAACACAATTTCAGTGCTACATACACATCATTTATACGCATAATTTTAGGCATCATATGAATATTTGGGAATTGATATATAAATAACTTGGGAGTTTAATTTTATGAATATAGTAGATGTGGTAAGATAAATAATAAGGGATGTGACATTATTTAACCATATTCACCAATAAAAAAAAATCCTCTAGCTATTAACACACGATTTTTCATATTTTTTATAGGCAAATTCATCAATAATACAATTGAAATTACTAATTATTTGTATGAAATTCACTCTATGTCTAAATGGAATCCATAAATATGACATTGAAATAATAATATTCAACCAACACATAGTACTGCAGAGTTTTTACCATCTCCTTATCACCTTATTTGTTTTTGCACACGTACACTCGAGTGCCAGGTGATGTGCAGCTAGCACTATGACTGTGTTTGAGTTGGGAAAAAATAGGAATTGAATTTATTTGTAAATTGAATTTTGTGTTTAGATGTTTTAAAAATAAGAAATGATTTTATTTGTTAAATTTTATGAATTTAATTATTTTATATTTAAAATTTTATTGAAATTGAAAAAATTTATTAAGAATTGATTTAATTTTAAAATTTAAGTATAAATCAAATTAAATTAATTCTATTTTAATTATTTGAAATATTATCTAATATATTTTCAGCATAAGAATCAATTTTTAAATTAATTTAAATCTTAATTTTTATAATCATTCTAAATATAATATTTAACTTATAAATCAAATTAATTCAAATCAAATCATAATTTTAATCATTCCAAACACATCTATACTCCCTATTTTGAAGTAAATAATAATAATAATAATAATAATAATAATAATAATGAACAACCATGAAATTTAGAGTACCTATCTCTGATATGTCTACCCGGACAGAAAGATTACGACCATAATTAACAAGTTCTTGGACTGTACTCAAATCCTGTGTCCAGATCCAGCACGTGGAGAAACTACTGTCACGCCGTGTAGTGTCCTGTTCAGCATATGAATAGGCCTGGCACTGGGGGCACATGTTAAGGCACTTGTTTTTGCAATCTGATTCATTTACTGCCATGTATTGTGTATCCGGGTCTCCCATTTTCACCGTGACTAACGTTAAGAACCTTGTCCTGCCTTCTCCGCATGATGATGCTGCTACTGCTGATTTTCTGGCACATCCCCTTTCACTAACTTGACTGAATCCTGGAAAACATTTGCAGTGCGCGCTGTTCTTGTCGTTACAGCTGGAAAAGTTGCCGCAAGCATTATATGAGTCACAGAAGCTTGTCGGCGCCTTCCAAAGAATGGACCAATCACCTTGGAAACTATCCCTTGTTAGAAACTGAAGCTGCCCTGTGGAATTCATCAGCAGCCTCGTGTTCTCATAAGGACGAACAGTCTTACTACCAATGATTTCGTTCGGAGAACTGGTCAAACTGAAGTTGCTCAACAAGTAAGCTACAGCATCAAACGCTGACCCTGAATTTGACTCTCCGTTTTTTCGACTCTCCCAATAGAGTCTGTTGTTCTGCAAGATGACATAAGGCTTGTCCCCTGTTTGAGACATCTTAAAGGTGAAGTTCCCACTTTGAGGATCATTGTAATCTCTCCAAGAAGTCAATTGCAAATTTGTGTCCATTTTCATGCCGGGAAGAAACGTGTCTGTGGGGTGTTGGAAGCTTTGCCAAATGTAACTCATTCCCTTGTGATCATATTGTAACAACACCAGGTTCCCAGAATCCATTAGCTTCACTGTCCTGTTTGTGGATGAGGAGCCTTCAAGGTTGGAGGACCAATTACTTCCCCCTGATGCATCTTTGACTTTGACCACTACATTTCCATCACCTGCAATTTGGAAGACTCCCATATTGGAACCTACGACAGGTTTGTCCCTGTTGGCAACCCACACCACTGTTCGCGATTCTGAGTCTTGTGACTGGCAGTACCATATCCCGAGGTAAGATTCTGTAAGGCTTCCCGGAGGAGAAAAGAAGCCTAATGCAAATCTTTGTCCAGCTGAAACAAGAACACTTGTAGTTCCAGTTATGTTTTGGCCAGTGTTCAAAAAATCTTTTGCTGAAGACGCCTGAAGAGAGCACAGCAACCGTGCATAGAGGAGGAAGAGGAAGAAGAGGAGAGTGATGGTTCTCATCTTATCAGTGAAGACCAATGATGGAGATTTGGTAGTCTTCATCCTTTACTGCTTGTCATGGAAAACAGGTGGAATACTATAGGCTATAGAGCATACAGGTAAACAGCACTCTGGTGGCGCATACATCAATATCATCATCATTAGATAGAGTATCATTGCTGCGACCTTGATGCTAGATGCCAATACTAGTCTCTTTTAAGAAATACAATTAATTACCCTTCTCCAGTTCGCAATTACATATAAACTATTCGTGATATCAAGAGTATGACTTGGACGATGGTTCTTTCTACCAGAATAGACATTTTAATAATGTATTAATCAATAATGGTCCATGCAAGACAAATCACTTTATTATACTAATGTTCACCCATGCGATGCACGGGTAAAAGTATACAGACTATAATTTAATTAATTAAATAATAAATTCATCAGCAAATTTATTTATTTATTTAAAAACAGAAGATTTGACATATTGGCAAAAAAATGAATGGTAATAATATATAAGAAAATGAATAATATAAAGATTCAAAATAATAAATACAAATAGTAAAGGTGAGCATACAAAAAAATTAATGTGCAAAAAAAAAAAAATTAAGTTTAACATTTGTATTTCCACTTGATCGTCTTTACGGTTCCTACGTTTAAAATTTTTAAGAAAGTATATATAACAACTCTAATCAAATGAAAAAAAAATTAAATGCAAAGAGCTTAAAATTTAAAATACAGCCAAAAAAAGGTTATACCTGAATTTTAAATCATTTGAAAGACTTCTTTGTAAACTACAACGATTTTTATTTATTTTTAGTCAAAAAAATTGAATAAAATTAAACGCATTATATGATAACCACTATAATTCATTTTAAAGAAATGATGCTTAGAATTAACGATTATAAAAAATATTAGAAAACACCAGAAGAAAAAATTATATTAATTAATTTCAGTTTATTTATTTGCTGAAGTCCTTATGTTGTATATATTTTACAAATAATTAAAATAATAGAGTACAGCATAGATTTACACTTTTCTTAATTTCACTTCACTTGGTACAGCTTTAAAATAATCACCTTAGTTTAATGTTGACTACTATAAATATCCCATAGATTTGTAAATAACTTAACTCCTAAAATCAAAAGTGAGATGTATAAAGTTAATAATTCATTTTGCTGATTTATTAACACAATTTTTTTATTGTTTCTTTTCCGACGATCCTATAAAATGAAAACTAATTTCAAGCATGATATCAAATACAAAACAAATACAAAATATTACACGAATACATCCAAAACCCATTACTCCAATACGAACAACAAAGAGAAACTGGAACGTGCCACAAAGAAGTAAAATCCTCAATCCTCTTCAATTTTGACCGCCTTTAGTTTGGTACTTGCTAAACCTTCCCTCTGTTTAGAAGTTATGTATGGACAGCAGAAAAGATTAAATTAAAAATAAAATCCATACTGAACTATGAGATACAAAGGATATTGAAGTGCAAGGTACAATGATGAGACAACTAAAAGCAACAAATGAAACAATACTCAGCGTCAATGAAGTAAACAATGAGGAGACATAAAAAAAGCAAGGATACATGAAAGTAAAAGCACAATTAAATCGACATATCAGTTAATAAATTAAAGCAGCAGTAATATTTATTTTAAGAAGAATAAACTGGTATGAAGGAGTTACTACATCACATACAATTCCATTAAAAGATAGTAAAACAGCAAGTAGTTTATCTGCCGCCTTAGATGAAGCATCACAGGGAAAAATGGGCATACACTGCAACACCACAATCAATAACTGCCATATATATATATATATATATACCCACAAAAGCCAACAAAAAGAAAAAGAAAAAGAACGATGTTTAACCTATAGAGAAACACCTCAAACAAAAATTTGATGTACTAAGTGACCATATAAGCAAAATGGTATCTTTGGGAAGATTAATAGGATTTCGAATAAGATGACAGAAACAAATCCCTACAATTAGTAAACTTCATTCATGCTAACATCTCTTTGGAAGCGTATATATTCCCAAATTATATATAAATGCTCTTTATATATAAAAAAGTGTAGTTCTTTTGCCTATACCCACAATAATAGAGTTTCTCAATCTACAGTGAATGATGAAAGATCATACTAAAAAATATTTTATTAAGAAAGCACCAAGACAACAGAGTACATATATACTTTGTTATTTGTACCTTCATGTCTTTGACAGCGAGCACCACTTCGGTCAGTTGATTTTCTAGGTACTGCAGTTGTCTAAGGCTCAATCCATCAAGTTCCCTACCCATCACCCTTCTACAGTTCTACTCAACATGAAAAACATGAAAAATATATATATAATTTAATATTTTAAGTCAATTTAAATGTTGAAATTAAATCTGTACTTACAATATCCGATTCTTACATTCAGACGAACCTTATAATGGAAATGTCTCTGTCCGCTACGCCTGTAACAGTGTAATGATATAATAATGAGGTCCCACGCAACCACATATGCCAAAAACATCTACAAACATGCAATACGACCCAGCGCAATCAAGAAAATGTCCTATGCCTTGTAAAATAACAAAAGCTAATCTCCGCAGACATGCATGTTGTCAGCAACCGGAAAGGCATAGAAAGGCGAAAAAAGGAGTAAATTAAAATGAAAAATAATGGAGTCGCCAACTTCTATTGCATCCTTGATAAGTTCGTATTATCTTAAATTAGTGCAAACCAAATTAATTGAAAAATCTATTTGTTTCTATTTTTATTTTGTATTTTTATTTCTTATTTTTAGTTTTAATTATAACAATATCACATTATTTTCAATTTATTTCTTGTTTGCAAGATTTTGGAAAGGAAAGAATAAAGAGAACAAAATCATATTTTCTATTTTTATTTTTTTTTCATAAAATCCTGAAAATAAGAAACATATTAAAAGCAAAATGATATTTTTGTAGTTAAAACTAAAAACCAGAAAGGCCCTTAGTTTTTAGCTTGAAATTATTCACAAATAAGATAAATAAATTTTGAAGATTTAATTTTATCTTGATGGGGGAATTCCGGCTCCTATGTATCATCTAGTACAAGAAATCAAAATCACATCTTTCTTTAAAAAATACTCTTGGTTACTTGATTTTAATTAAGAAAATTATTTGTTTCGTTTTTAAAAAAATTAATTAAAAACAAAACTCTTTATGATGCTAAAAGGGGTATTAGTCTCTATTAGCTCCTTATGCGACAACAAGTAAGTTGGGTTGGTACTAACAAAGGCACTCTGCCGTTCAAGTAGAGATTTGCACCGGGAGAGTAGAAAGCAGAGAAGGTGATCCTTTTCTTGACGGTTAAATCCTTTTATATAGATAGCGAGATGGTTGCTTTTGAGAGCAATCCATCTAGAATTTAGTTTTCTTCTTATTAGGAATTGACAAATATTATTGACTGATATCATGGAGAATTTAATTAAGGGAGATTTTAGCATTTATTTTACGATATAGGAAGAGTTAAGAAGATATAATTCTTGAAAAAGAGAAGAGTTACAGAAAGACAGCGCTAATCCTTTTTTTTTTTTTTCTCTCTTCTCTCTTTCTCTAATATCCCCTTGTGTGATTGTTGTTGAAGGGCTGGTATCTTTCCTTTTTGTTGGCAGCTCTATTGTTTTCTTTTTCTTTTCGTTGCATAGAGTTTTATGTGTTTTGTTTTGTTTTTGTTATTGCCTTTGTCCCCTCCGTGGATGTTTCCGTTGGGTGTCTTTGTGGACATTTTTGTTATCCTTATTGTGGGTATTTGATTTTCTCTTGTGTGTATTTTTATTTTGACAATCTTATAAATATTAGAGATATTTAGATTTATTTTAAAAGGAGGTATAATATATTTTTTAACCTATAGCATTATTTATGTTAATCTTTGATATAAAAGGTGTTTAAATATCGATAGTATTTGGACAAAGAGTAAAATCACATATCGTTGGTTAGTTTATAAAGTAGAATATATTTTATTAAATTTGAATCTAATATATTTTTTTCGATTTGTAAGTACTATTAAACATTTTTATAAATAGATTTTTTTTTCTCCTGATAAGAAAAAAGAGATATATTTCTTCTTTAATTATTTTTCAAAAGATATAATCATTATGAGATAGGATTACTATAAATATTAAGGGAACCAAAATCTCTAAATAAGTTCACATTCTCTTATTTAGTTTATTGTCTCTTACTTTTTAATTATTTTTTAAAATCATAAAATGTTTAATTAGTTAATTTTGTTATCTCAAAATGTGGATGCTGATACACGCTGATCAAGCTTCACCGATTACAAAAGCTTTATCTGTACTGAAGCCATCTCAACGAGGAATTTAATGTGGCTATTTTACGACATTGCTTTATCCAAATGTATAAATACACACATTAATTTCTAGATTTTTATATACTAGCAGCTTAGATATTTTTTACAAGATTAATTTTGACATATTATCTATATTAAAAAAAATTATATTATCATCAAATTATATATTATTATGTATAAAATTTTTAAAATAATAAATATAAGAGTCAAATATTTTTATTATTATATAATACCTATTTGAATATATGATACTTATATATTGACAATGTATCAAAAATAATTTCAAGTTTTATTGTTATGTTCCAGACATAACACATCTTTTGTGGTTTTTCCTTCTTGCCAAGACAACTTATATCATGTTTGGATTGCGATTAAAACTCCAAAATCATGATTTTTAAAGATATTACAAGCCAGGTGCTAACCATGGCTTAAAGCTTTTCATTAGAAATCCAAACAAGCTTTTAGATATTTATCATGTGATTTTTATGTCTGGGGTGTGATATTTCTTTAACCAACTATGCTCTAAAGAAACAACTACGTATTCTCTATGATGTATTTTATCTGTTCTCTTAGGAAAAAGTTTTGGTTTATAATATTTATTATTATTATTACGTATTAATAAAGTATTTATAATTAGTTTTCTAGTCTTATTCTTTACAATATTTAAATATACCAATAATAGAAAATGGGTAATATTAATAGAAGAAAGTAATTATATGCTAAAAATGAAGTAAGGATAATTTGACAAAAATAATTCATAATTAAGTATTATATTTGGATTCTTTAATTTTTATGTATATGATCAAAATTATAAATAAAATAAACTGAAGAGAATAGTTATTTTCTCTCTTTGTCCCAAACCAAACTTAGATATTTTTCATTTGATCGTTACGTTTCGGGAGTGCGGCTTTTTTTTTTGTTTTTTTTTTTGACGTGGTGCGGCTCTTCTTTCTTTGTCAATGGTTAGTCCATCCATCTTCATGTTCTTTCATTTTCCATAAAATAAAATGACGCATCGCGTGTCATTTATAACCTATACCGGCTGGTTATTTGTACACTTGCGCTTTTCTCACCGACTGTTGACGTCAGGAGATGTCCCTTCAATTAATATGAAAGCAACAATACTGTCATAGAGGCTTATCAATTTTTATATGAAATTTGTGTGAAATTATCATAGGTTATTTTGAATATTTATAAAAGTGTGATTTTTTTTTTTTTTGACAATCTATCATAGAATAAGTAAGAAAGTTTATTTTATTATTTTTTATAAAAACATATGTAAAATCCTATATTCTTGGTGGTGGATTTTGAAACGAAAAAGGCTGGTTGGATTCCTACCCTTGCAACTGGGGATTTTGGAACAAAGGAATTGTGGCATAACAAATTTTGCAAAGAATCCTACATGTTGCATGTAGGGTAGAGTTTTGAGATAAGAAAATTTGCAAAAAATTCTACATGGTCCATATAGGATTTTGTAAATCTAATAACAAAAAAAAAAAAACACACACACACACACAAATCCATGCAGTTCAATAAGTAATTAACAAACATAGGGTGTATTTATTTTAGCTTCTTTTGATAAAAATAAATAAATTTTTAATTATTAAAAAAATTATTTTTGTATAAATTATTTGTTTCAACTTTTATTTAAAAGCTAAAAATAGATTTTTATTTTTTTTTTACTTTTGAGTGAAGATGAGATGGATAGCTTTTATAAAAAAAAAAATTGCAAAAAATCATTTTTTGTCAAAAAAAGTTGAAACAAATACACTCATAATTTGATTAATACTAATCAATTTAAATTAATTGGGATGAGATTGGTTTTGAAAATTAAAATTGAAATTTAATCTAATCTAATCTAATCAATCAATCTCACATGTTTTAAAAAAACAAGAATTACCATAATCATTATTTTTTTTATGATAATCAATTTTTAAATTTTTAAATTTTTTTATTTTATTAGAATTTTTCTTTTAAAAACTTGAATAACAAAATATACTTGGGTAATTAGGAAAATAAAAATATATCAAACTTTAAATTTAACTAAAGTTAATTAGGAAAAAAATTAGAAGCAAATATAAGTGAGTGTACATAGACAAGAAAAAAAGAGTCAACAGCCCTACTCATAAATAACCAGAAGTCCAAATTACTAAAATTCTAAATTACACTTATTAATAAATGTTCAAACAACAACTATTTACATAGATGAGCTGGTATCAAATAATTACGGAGATTTGATTACAACATCATCAGCAATATAAGGGGGTTTAGATCGTATTGATTCGCATAATCAGGTAATGACTAAAACACTATAACAATTCCTATAATGTAGCGGTCAACATTATGTGTGTATCTCATTTTTTTTATTTTATAATGCAATTACAATTTCTATAGTGTCCTTATAAAATTTCTATAATTGCTAGCTATGTTTCGGGCCATGTGTGGCAATACTATATAGTGTGCTTGGCCGTCACTACATATATATATATATATATATATATATATATTAAGCAATCATGTGTTCCTTTCTCAGCTTGTTCCTTTTGATCTCGTTAATCTCAGATTATCTCATAACCAAGATTTAAGAGAAAGGTCAAATCATAATTTGATAGAGATACATCATTAGCGGATTGATACATGGCACAGGTGACCTAAGAATGGGTTTCAATGAAATCTTTCTTTCATAGTTATATTCTTAAGTTCAGTGTTTAGTACATCTCAACCATAATTACAATAAGCAATCTCATTCTCATTGTGGTTTTTTTATTTATTTTAATTCTCTTCAATTTAGTGTTCTCGTTATCGATTATTTGGGGATAATTTTTATTTCTATTTATATATTATTTGTGTTATCTCATTGAATTTTTTTGATAATAATAAAATTTAGAAGGAAATATGAGTGAGCGTAAATAGACATAAAAAAAAAACCAATAGTCCCACTCATAAATAACCAGAAGTTCAAATTACTAAAATTGGAAATTACATTAACCAACAATAATAAAAATTAAAAGAAAATATAAGCAAGTGTAAATAGATAAAAAAAAAAAAGACCCAATAGTCCCATTCATAATAACTAGAAGTTTAAATTACTAAAATTGGAAATTACATTAACTAATAAATATTCAAACAAACAACAACAATTTTTTTTTGTTATTTAAATTAGAAGTGAAAATATTTTTAGAATATTTAAAATAATTTTGTTCAACAATTCTGTCGATTTTAATATGATTATTTCATTTAAATCTTAAGGCCAAAAATATAATTTTTTTTATTCACTGCATTGACATGAATTAAAATATTATGTTTAAGTAAAGTTAATCATTTTGACTTTCAGTTTTTACGTTAAATAATAAATTTAAAGCACCATATCATTCAATAGTAATATTTACATATTTATTAAATTTATTAATTTTAATTTAATAATTAAAAAATTTTATACTAAAAATTAGCATGTTTTGATATATATATATATATATATATATACGTATTATTATTTATTTAATGTACAAGTAGTAAGTCATGGTAACTAATTTTTCTTGAACATAATTTCTTAATTCATGTCAATGCAATGAATGAACAAAAAAAAATTGATTCCTTAAGGTTTAAATTGAATTATCGAATTAAGGTCTAATTTAATAGTATTTTTTGAGAGGGTGTTTTTGCTTAATAAAAGCATAAATCAATTTTTTTATTTAGCAAATCGAAAAGTTAAGATATATTTGTTCTTAACTTTTAAAAGTTAGTGACTGCTCTAAGAAGTTCTAATAAAATATTTTTTAGAGTTAGATTATACTCTTTAAATTTTAAAAGATTAATAAAATTTTAAATTTTAATAAAAAATTAATTTTATTCTTTTATTAATTAAGAATTCTAATTTTCAAATATGTTGCCTAATTTATTTAATATTTATATTTATTATAATTATTTTAAATTTTAAAAACATTTTTACAAAAAAAATGAAATAAACACATCTTATATTTATTAATTACTTACCGAGACTGCTTGGATTTGTGTGGTTTTTTGTTGTTATTGGATGTGTCAAAATCCTACATGGACCATGTAGGATTTTTTTGTAATTTTTCTTGTCACAAAACCGTAAATGCAACGAGTAGGATTCTTTGTAAATACTTTTGTGCCACAATTCCTCTGTTCCAAAATCCACAGATGCAAAGGTAGGATTTTGGCCAGCTTTTTTTATTTCAAAATCTGCCACAATGAATGTAGGATTTTGCATAGGCTTTTGAAAACAATAATAAAATAACCCACATTGCTGCTTTGAGCAATCTAATTTATGTGATAATGTTGCTTTCACATTAATTGAAGGGACATCTCCTGACATTGTGATAATTTATGTGATAAAACTATTTTCAAAGCAAAAAAAAAATTATGTGATAAAATTATCACAATGTGGGTTATTTTGAACAATTTAGCTATTGAATTATAATTACCTTTATAAAGATTATTTATATCAAATTCACAAAAGTTAAATATCAATAAAAATGTAAACTAAATTTTAAATCCTAAATTTTAAACACACAGTCTCTCTCCCTATGTATAATCATTATATTATAGTTACCTTTATAAAAATTATTTATACCAAATTTTATAAAAATTAAATATTAATAAGAATGTAGCGGCTGTTACTCTTATTTTTACATACCTATCTGTCACACTCTCCATCGCTTTTGAGAAAATTTTGTTCCTATACACGCTTTTATATCATTACTAAGATTTCTCTTTGAGAAAATAGTCGAATATTCAGAGGGATAGATAGAGACGGACCAGTGTTTAGGAAACCTTACCTCTTATATATATATATATATATATAAACACTTCAAGGATTTTAATGTAGGTAGTTTCGATCTCTCTAGTTACACACATTATTGAATCTCTGCTCGCTTGGACACCGTGGGTAACCCGGAACAATAAGCAACCTGCAGGGATGGTGAGAACGCCTTGTGTTGATAAAAATGGACTGAGGAAAGGAACATGGACACCAGAGGAAGACTGGAGGTTGATTGCTTATGTTGCTAGATATGGCCACTGGAATTGGCGCCAACTCCAGGTTTGCAGGTACGTTATTTAAGATATCTATTTTATTATTTCTTCCTTTGTTTCTACCAATTCTGGCGGCAGGAGAAGTCCTCCAGGAGGTTTGGATTTCTCTCTCTCTATCCCTCTTAGAAAAGTCTAGGAGGTTTGGTGTCACTTATTTTACGGGCAAAGCCTTAAAGATTCAAATAGCATTTATAGAGACTTACAAGGTTAACTATAAAAAGTGTTTTATATAGATAATAAAAATTGAATTTACATCCTTATGGGGTATAAGACCGTTTTTTATCAATTGCATCAACCTTATTGCCACTAACTTCAATTTTTACTTATTCTAAATCATCACCCTTTTTTTTATAATAAACTGGTGCTTTTTGGATGTCATGGTATGCTATGTGGTGTTTTTTTTTTTTTTTTTTTTTGGGAAGTACATGGTATACTTTAAAAAGTAGAATGTATAGTTATAGTCAATGATGAGAAAATTAAGATTTAAGATTTTAGAAAATATTAGCACTTACATAATAAATTATATATGTGTGGTTATTCATTCATTTTAATTTTGTCATCAATAATTAAAATTGAGTATTTTACTTTTTAAAATATATTCTGCATTCATTAAAGTTATATATATATATATATATATATATATATATTGTAAAAAATGTCATGAAACGACCTTAACTCTAAGTGTAAAATGATTTAAGAGTCTTATACTTTAAATATTTTAATTAAGAACCTTAATGTGATCAATTCAATTTTCAATTTTCAATATATAGTAGGTATTAAAAAATGCCAACATATCTATACCAAGTAGACTATGTGTTTTAAATATTAGCAAGTAATTTTAAATTAAAATTTATATTGCATTTTTTTAGTGTTTTATAATTTGAATAAAAAATAAACTATTTTATCTATACAAACTATAATTTGAAATGTCTACTACTTTTTACATTTCCATTTTGGTTGTATCTAAAGTAAAAAGTATATATAAAATTTAATTTTAATGCATTATCGATGTAAAAGTATTTTACATAGATATCTAACCATATATTACCACATTAATAAAAATATTTGACTTTTACATCTATTATTTTAAAGGTGTGTCTATGAGTTTATGTTTTAAAGGAGAATAAAGGGAATGGAAGGAATTAAAGAGTACTTGATGAGTTCATTTTACTCTTTAAATTCTTCTTTTTCTTCCCTCTTTTTTCAAAATCTCAAGTTATAAACACACTCTAAAAATCTCACATATAGTGGTATAAAATTTGATGACTATATAAAATTTGTTTACAATTAATCTCATATATATATATATATATATATATATATATATATGAGATTAATTGTAAAAATTAAATTGAAAATAAATTATTTTGTATATATTAATTATTATTTGAAATGAAACATTTCTCTTAAACCGTACTTAAAATTATAATAATAACAATATAATTAAATAAAATTGATAGTATCATTAAATCATAATCATTCAAAATAAAGACAAAAAAAATTAATATTAATTTTAATGTATATAAAAAGTTAATGACATGTCATTAGAAAATGTATGTATTAATGATCTGTAATTTTAATGTATTACATAATTTTTTTAATAATAAAAAATTAATTCACGTTCTTGATTATAAACTAAAAAAAAAAAAAATAACAAGACCCTACGTTAATTGAAGAAAAAGAATTGAGATCCTCAAATTATCCTTCACTCTATGTATAAATTGGATTTTATTTTTCAGGTCTTGCTAGGTCGGGAAGGAGTTGCAGACTTAGGTGGTTGAATTACCTAAAGCCAAACATTAAAAAAGGGAACTTCACTCAAGAAGAAGATGAAACTATTGTCAAGCTAGTTCGCCATCTTGGTTACAGGTGTGAAACCTTCCCCGGTAGTACACAAGCGTTTTGCAAACCAAAAACACCTCGTGCTATGAGACGGAGTAAACGAAGATTTCCTTTACGAGTCATATTATTTGGATATCACAATTTAAAATTAGATTATAACATCTGTTCTGCTTAAATATTATTTATCTCATTTCGGTAAATATATATTTCAATATTTATTAACACTTATATTAATATATAATGTTCTAGTCAATATATATAATATTTATAGGCAATATTTATATAGTATGAACTGACAAAAAAAAGCATATTACCTTATTTCATACCCTTTTAAGGAATATCAAACCTTTATCGACGCTTATAGTCTACAAAGTTTATAAGTAATAACGCAATCAACCATTTTTTTAAGCTGTGACTTCTCCTGAACTTTTTTACATGAAAACGTTACAAATGTCTTGATGACTAATCTCGGACAGAGTTGAAATATTGTTTTTGACTTGATGGCAATCACCTTGTTTTCTATGATTTTGTTTTTTTTGAAGAGATTAATTAATTTGATATATTGTGAATGTAAAATTTTTTATGTTATTATCTAATTTTATTATATGTGACCTTGAAGTAGTAATTATAAAAATAAAACAGTTTTACAAATATAGTGCATGATCAAATAATTTTGTAAAAAAATTTTATACCGAAAATGTATAAAAATTAAATTCTTTCCTAAAATAAGATTCTTAAAGTTTTTTTTTTTTTTTTGACTTGGTTACAGCTTTAACCATCACGATTAATTAATGTCGAGTGCTACATTTATTCTATAGATGATATATAAAGCATTAACGTTGCTTGTTTGCAACATTAACCACATTTTTTATGAAAAAAAATTAGGTGTTTTAAGGGGAAAAAATGTTTTGCTCCATATCATTTAATATTTAACATTTTAGTTTGTGAGTTGGTTCCTATCTATTTATCCAAAAAAATATATATATATTAACACTTTAGTTATTACATTAAAAATGTATTAAAGTGAGAAATAGGAATAATCAATACAGTTAAAGTGTTGAGGAATAGCCACTGTTGTTAAAATTTCAACTTCTCATAGGATAACTATAAAAAAGTGGACCAATTCTCGATTTTACTAATAAGTTTATGGGGCTGTTTGACAGCTTTAGAAAATTAATTTAACATGATAAAAAAATAGAGCTAACTGTGTCGACTTGTATAAAAATAAATTAGTATTTGACTTGAAGCTACCTTAAAACTTAGTTTAATTAGTTTTTCAAATTGTTGAGAAATGATAAGGTAATAGATATATATATATATATATATATATATATATATAGAGAGAGAGAGAGAGAGAGAGAGAGAGAGAGAGAGAGAGAAAGAAAGAAAGAAAAAATACAAAATTAATTCTTTTGATATATAGAAAATACAAGATTATAAAAAAAAAAAACCAGCTTTAAATTTGTTTATGGAACTATTTTTGAACTAAAATTGATTTAAATAAAAACCAATTTTAGAAGATTTTGTTAGTTAGAAAACAACATGTATCTAAAATCTGACCCTATTTTATCTATATAATTAGTTTTTTAAGATTGTCAAACATCTTCTATGAATCTAAATTTATACTTGATATAAAACAATCTTGCATAAAATAATAATATATTATTGATAGATTCTCAATGTAAGTAATTTTTACATAATAATATATTGTCATATTATTAAAAATATTTAACTCTTATATTATTATCTTAAAAATCACAATCAAAGAATATATATTTGACTTACTTTAATTAATAAATATATCAAAATTACTCTAATAAAATAATACCTCTTTCTTATTTTATGACTGTGTAAAAATTTCTCTTCTTAGTTTTATTGTATAGATGATATATATACGTATAACTTTGTGCAGATGGTCTGCCATTGCTTCTCAGCTGCCAGGAAGAACGGACAACGAAATAAAAAACTACTGGCGTACCAATCTCCGAAAGCGATTTCAACAGAACTCAACCATACACGAAGAAGCTCCAGTTTCCAACTCGAGAGATCACTCCTTAATTGAACCAATGCCCAACAATATAATTGGCCCTTTCCAAAGCCTACCATCAACCTCTCAATCCAACGTTACTTTGTCACCGTCGAGTGAATTTTTCACAGCCACTAATCTTATTACTGCAACTGCCAGCAACAAAAATTTGGCTTTGGAAAATGAGTTTGCTTTTTTGGATGCATTCAGAGAGCCTATGAGCGAATTTTTCTCGTTGGATGACACAGCAATCGGTCCAATAATGCCAAACAATAACAGAATTGACCCATTTCAAATCCTTCCATCAACCTCTCAATCCATCGATTCTTGCCCTACTTCTATACCCTCATCCTGGAGTGAACTCTCTATTATCACAGATCATACCACAGTTGCTAGCATCAATAATTTGGTCCCAGAAGATGAATTTGATTTCCAGGATGCATTAATAGAAAAGCCTATGAGTGGAATTTTCTTGTTGGATGACTCCCCAGTTGATCCATTACCAAACAGTATGATGGACCCATTCCAAATCCTAGCATCCTCTCAATCTACCAATTATTGCCCTACTTCTACACACTCATCGTCCAGTGAATTCTCTATAACCACAAATAATAATATCACAGTTGTTAGAGACAAAAATTTGATTCCAGAAGATGAATTTGCTTTTGTGAATTCATACGAAGAACCTATGATCGGAAGTTTCTCGTCGGACCACTCTTTAATTAGTTGAACCAATGCCAAACTGCCCAAACAATATAACTTGTCCTTAACAAAGCCTTCCAACCACTTCCCGGTCCCCTTATTCTTGTCCTTTTCAATCCTCCAGATAATTGTTTTTATCTGGACACGTGAAAATGTGCTTGCGGAAGAGGAATTTGCTCCGCTAGAGACACAGAGAGCAGCTTTTGTTTAGAAGCATTCGAGGGTGACATTGCTGAGGTTGCAGGTGAAATATTGATTGCTGACTGGACCTGAATGCTCTCTGTGTGATGCTGAGCATTGAAATCTTGATAACGTATGTATTATTTATGCTGAGAAATTTCAGAATTTCTTAGAGTAAATATTTTTTTTTTCTGTGATTTGTACCTTGTTTGCTATATCAACTTTTTGAAAAAGGAAATAGATAGTTAACAAGACAATAATGGCCTATAAAATTGATTTAACAAATAGTAATTAAATTGATCAGAAAAAAGATGTCTTACTTCAACAATACTTAAGGATCTATTTAAAAGATTTATTTATAATAGTAAGTAATGGTCAATAATAGAATGGAATGGAAAAGAAGAAAATGGCATGGATATATACATGTCACATCCTTGTTAGGGAGTTTGATGGAGGAAGGGAGGAGAGTTTTGGTACTTTTATTTGAGAGTTCAATAATTAATAATAAAATGAAAGATTGAAATACTCTTATTTTCTCAACAAAAAAATGGTTGTTCCTCCCAAACTCTCCAATTTAAAAGGACAACAAATTTAGCTTTTTGAATGGCAAAGAGGGGTCTTGGAGTCCCTCTTTAACCATTTCATACCTTTCAGATTAATAACTCCCAAACACACATTTTGTAAAATTGACCTTGTCATTCCATGTCGCTTCATTGGTTGTCATTCATCCAAACATTACCTAAGATTGTTTCATGTATACGCTAATGTAGATTTGCCAATAATTAATTAGTACGATTTATACTGATGTTAATGGGCCAACAGTCGTACGAAACGAATAACAGGTAGGTACAGCTTATGGGATCAAAGAAGAAAAACGAATTATATGTTTTCCTTTTCTTTTTTGTATTTTTAGCCTTAGGTAGTGCACTAGAAATGTTAATTAAGAAAATTATAAAAAATGTCTGATGCGGACATAAATAATGCACTAAAAATGTTAATTAAGAAAACTATAAAAAATGTCTGATGCGGACATAAGTTATATTACTTCATATTAATGTGATATGAAGATAAAATCTACTCTTTATGTGATACTCAAGCATATACAAATGCTTAAGAGAAAATATATATATAAAAAAACTCCTTTTTAGTATATTGATAGCAATAAATTTTTAATCTATATTTACATGGTCTTGGAATTAAATGAAAGTTTTTTTAATATCATATGGATTAAATTTGATCACTTTAGCAATTCAAAAATATTGTTAAATGTATTTTTAAAATGAAAATTTTATCTCTATAATCGTGGAATAAAATGAAATTTTTTGAGTATCACATCAGTAAAATCTAGTAACTTTTAAAATATATTTAACCATATTTCTAAAATTTGACTAAATCAGTGAACTACTACTATATATTACAAGTAAGTTGGTATATTGAAACGCTTTGTAATCATCACATGTAAAATCACAAAGTGCAACACATACATTACTTGCTAAAGATCACTGCAGTCAACACCTCTCTTCAATTCTTGCGAGGATGGGTCTAGATGACACAATGCCCCATTTGGCACTTTTCGTCCAACGAAACCCTGGAGTCACTCTTTATTGTTTTATTTTTTGGGTCAGGGAAGTCTCATTTTTTTTTTTTGGGTCAATATCAGGGGATCACTCTTAACTTTTTATCGGCTGTCCTCGACGGGACGATCACTCTTAATTTAAGTTGTGCGTGTTTTAGGTCCATGGTCCACAACCAAAAAAAAGAAGCCCATGCTCGAGGCAAGATTAAGGCCCTCCAACGAACTTCAGGGTTGGGTTTTTGGTCAGACAGGGTTCACCTTCCAAGACGTCACAATTAATCCTTGATCAATCCAAAAGCCCATTGGATCACGAGTTAAACCCCAACATCCAACTTCATTTGAACTCTAACAACCCATCAGTGTGCAGTTGAGGCTACGAGGCCAGCTGTTGACAATTTGGAATGAAACGAAGTAGAAGGGAATAAAATAAAAAGGCGTAGAATAGAATGGAGGGAAGCGGCCTGGCCGCTGATACTGTCTTCGCACCCTCCCAGTAACAACACCTCCTTGCTTGTTTTGCTCAAGGAGAAGCCAGCCTTATGGAGGTGGTTCACCCCCTCCACGGTGGGTCGGTGACCTCTTCCTCTCTCCTTTTTTTTTCTTGTTTTGTTTTTATTTTTTGTCTCATCTCTTCATTACATTGGATTTGTTTTGATATTCCTTCTCATGAGCTTCTTTTGATTAGTTCCAATATTTGAATCATGAGAAGTGAAATGTAGCTAGCTCAAATCTTAATTTCTCTCGCAAGTGCTCACATTTTAGGGGGCTTAGGAGTACTACACTCATAACAGGTGATATATTGGCAACCTATGTTAGTGGTGGTTTTTTTTTTTCGATAATTTATGTTAGTAGTAATTAGATGAGACTTTTATTGTAATTAATATGCATGTTTATTGCATTTGTTATTTTCTATTCAAGGGTTACTTAGTGAATATTCTCTAGTGTTGTAAGCTTCTAATGTAAGTTTTGAGTATGTTTCTACAAAATATTTTGATTTATATAGGTTTAATCAGCTTTTGAAGGATATGCCCTTTGGATGTTATTTGTTGTATTAAAAAAACAAAGGGTGAAGCTGTTGTGTTTAAAGGAACCCTAGAGCAATTGTTGATATAAACCCAAAGAAAAAACAATAGCGAAAGATTAACCACAGGAAGAAGGACTTAGAGAGATCCTTTGCAGAATCTTTGCATGTGTGAATCTTTATTCTTGTACTGGGTTACTTGGTTTAGAGTAATTTTGCGTAGACTTCAAAAGGCTCTTGGAGGATATTATTGTGGTGCTAAAGTTTAGTCTTAAAGAGAAGCAATTGTGCCTACATACTATTTTGCAATGCTCTCACTTATAGGGTTTGTATTAGGCTAGTGATCTACCTAACCATCTGGCAGGTTGAGCTATGCTTGTTTCTTCTTTAGTTTCTTGTTGATGTAGATAGATAAGCCCTGTTCATGTTTGTAATGGGCCTTGCCTGTTTTCCAACTGTGGGTTGCTTGTATATGGCCTTTTTGTAATCTTGTCATGAATTTTAGTATTTTTGACCAAAAAAAAAAGGAATAGAGGGAAGTTAAGTAATTATTCTACTCCATTATATGAATATTTTAGTAATGAAATGGAATTTCACCTCAAACCCCTCAAATTGAGAGGGAACAAAAAGTGAGAATTTTAGTGAAATGGAATGGAATCTATTTCTTCACTAACCGCTCCACTTTATTATAAATTTATCAATTCAAATAATAAAAGCACATTACATATTCTTAAGTTCTATTCTACCCCACCCTAAGCCATCAATCCAAACATACTTTAGAAAATTGCACCACAGTTTGACTCTTCAAACCACCTATCCTCGAGGTTCACTAATATTCTCTATAATATTCAAATAGAGACTTTCTGTTAGTTACTGTCACTTTTAATTAATTTTTACTTAATTTTTAAAATATTTATTCTTTTTTTTTTGAGTTAAACTATTTGTTTATTATTGTAGTATGTTTTATTTTAATTTTTTATTATTATTCTTTTCTAAAAAATTTCTTTAGTATTCTATTATTCTTCCTTGTCTGATTTCATTTTTTTGAAAAAAAAAAAATTGTCACCCGCTTATGTTTTTTTATAGAACACACCAAAGTGATATTTTTATATAAACAAGAAAAAAATATATAAATATCGAATTCATTATCTTGATCTTAAATACAATTCCGAAGTTGAATTAAATTTTTTATTTAACACGACTTCTCTCATGATGATAATTATATTGCACTTTCGTATTTTGATACTCTATAATTGTCATATGAATGGAAATTAACTTTAGAAAATTTTCATTAAAATATTTAATTTTATTTAATAAAATAATTATTGATAGTAACTTTAAATTTCGATTAATATATGTTGTTAGAATAAAAAATTACACTATCATCTAATGAAGCCAAAGCAGCACAAGTGATAATTTTATTAATAGAATGACACTAAGTCATAATTGGCCCTACAAAGATGAGCTCACAATTATATAAAATGCTACAAAAATCTTTAATGCCACAAAAGTCACTCCCAAAAATATATTGTTTAATATTTTCAATACCACAATAATTTTTAACTTATCACATTATATTTATTATAGAGTATATTACTTTAGTTCCTAAAAGATTTATGTTTTAATAGTTTAATTCTTGAAAGATTATTTATATACACTTAAGTCTTTTAAAGATTTTGTACTATAATATTTTAATCCATTACTACTAATTTCCACTAGACTGAAGTATTTTATCAATAAATCTTTGGAGGATTCAAGTGCATGTAATTAATCTTTTGAGGATTGAAGTGTTATAATACTAAATATTTGGAGAACTCAAGTGTTACAATTGATCTTTTAAATAATAAAATATTAAAATATAAATCTTTTAGTGACCAAAGTATAGTTTTGCTCTTTATTATATGTATAAAATCAACACAAGATTCTTTGATGTTCAAACGAAGTCGCATAAGGGTGCAACATATATTACAGGATTAGTAACATGCTACAAAATTTATTTCAGGTAACCTCTTATAATCGGATTTATACAAAATTCAACAACAATAATATTTACAATTATTATATACAATTCAATTAAAAAATAAATATTATATACAATATTATATACACAATGAGAAGTCAAAAAATTGTTTCTGTGGCCCAATCTCTTACAATCAGATTTGTACACAATCCAATCAATATTTCCACTTTCGGGGTGTCCGAAAAGTTTGGAATAACACCAAATCAAATTAGTGGCAAAATTTTCAACAACCAAAATTATGGAAAATTACTGAACATATAGGTGTTTGAAAAAACGAAAAACATAGATGATTTAGGATGTGTTTGTTTCAATTTTTGAAAAAAGTGATTATAAAATTAAAATTTTTTATATAACCAAAAAAGCTGAAAATAGATTTTCTTTAGAAGCTATTTTTTTAATTTCTATTAAAAAGTTGAAAATAGATTTTTTGATATCCTGATTATTTTTAAAAATTTATCCAAATATGTTAGAAGTAATTTTTTTTTTTTTGCCAAAAAAACTCATCCAAACACACCTTTAGCATATAGTGCTAGTAAAGAATATTAAAAAGATTTAAAAAAATGATGAATTAAATTTACCATGTAATATTTAACAGTTTACAAGAATTAGTTAAAAAAAAAAATTACCACACAAATGCTATTTTTAGAAGATATTAGTAACAAAATTACCATACAAATGCTACATACTAAAATATGAATAAAATAAGAACATCAAATAAAATTAAGAGAATAACATATACCAAAAGGAAATATCAAAATACGAACTTGACTCCAAGTTCAAACAATTTTTACCATTAGGATAAGAAATTTTAGTGAACTAGTAGTTTGTAGAAATTATAATTGATCTATTATCTTGTGAAAAAGAAATAAAATGATAATGAAGAAAAAATGATATAAAAGGAATAGAAATATGAAGAGTTTTGATACATAAAAATAGTGAATCACTAATATTTTAATAATAATAATAATAATAATAATAAAGTTTAATTTGAATGACATTTATTTAAATGAGGGTAGTTTTGAGAATAATAATTGTACATTGCTAGTAAAAAAGTGTACATAAGCAATTGCAAGCATCAATAGCTTTTCTTTATGTTGATAAAATTTTTCATCCATATTTTTCTATACAAAATATGTTCATGTAAACAATTCACGTCAAAGTATGTCGAGGTCTACTTCAAGTATTATAACATTTCATTATTAAGCTTTTGGTCCTTGCTCTTTAAACTCAATGTTAAATGATGATATTTATAAAGATCAAAAGAAGATTCAGAAAATATTTATAACTTATAAGAATAAATATTTTTTCCAATATTTGTAAAGATCAAATGCATATTCTAAATATTTATAAGGACCAAAATTTAGAATGATAAAGATTTAAAATGAAAAAAAGATGAAAAAGAGTGATTAGAATCAAAGCAAAAGTTTTAGAGTGATCAAAATCAAAATGATTTATATTTATATGAATTAAAAATATATTTAAACCTAATTTATATATATTAAACGGGTTGAATTGCTAATAAATCTTTGAACAAGTAGGTTATTTACTTTGATATTCGGTCTAATTTTCAGTAGTTGCTAAACTGTAACTGTTAAAGAGGTAATGCAGAACTCCTTACAAAAAAAATAAAAGGAAAAAAAAGAAGTTGAGAGAATGGCAAGTATCCATTTCTTGAGTTGTTCTGCCCTACTCCATGGAGTAAAATATTTCTTTCTCTACACATCATTTAAATCATTTATGTCATTTTCAATTATATTTTCTTTTTCGTACTTTTTTTGTATCGGATGGTTAAAATTTATCTGGAAGAAGAAATAGTATTTCCTCCAGCAATATATAAGTACTTTTCCTATTTGTCAGCGTCAACATTTTAGCATTCATTAAAGCGAATACCGAAAGGTACACTTGTGGATCAAGTGGCTTCAGTATAGCCTGATAAAAAGGAGACATATTATTTTTACATTCCTAAATTTTGGAGATTCTAATATTTTCTTTCTATTTTTTTTTCTATCAGTTATGTCATTTATTTCATTTTTTTAATAATTTTTTCTCTCTTCTCTCTCTAAATATCCAATAATATCTACCTATCAAATAGTATAAAAAATATTTTCCAATAAAAAGCTTTCTCAACAGATAAGTCTGCAAACATTCACGAAGTATATGATTCATTCACATGCGAAACGTGTATCGCTTAAAGCTACGATGAGAATGTTCGAAGAAAAGACCAATATTTAATTGATTTAATTAGTTTAATATTTATTTTTTCAATTGATGTCTAAAATTTAAATATTGAGAATAAAAAAATTAGAACTAAAGAAGCTTTATCTTCCTAATAGGTTGATAGCACTCGAATCAAATTCTTAAACTCCAACAAACTAAAAATATTGGTGGTCTAGAACAAAATATATAAAGAAGGAATCCATCTTATTCGTCAGCATTCGTTCGGTAGGTTTTCGTAATCAGTGCTTTTTTCTTCGTACAGTCACATGCTACGGCTTCGTCAATACGTAGGAATCACTCCTCCAAAATCATACGATATGTGGACCTATAGTTTTTGGATACAACTCTTTTTTCTTTTATTTGTAAACAAGTCTCAAGTCTCAACACGCCAAAATAAGTGGGGAGAAGTCCAACAACAAAACAGTCCAAAGCCTAAAGAAATACAGTCAGAGATACCAACACACAACCACAAAATTAACACTACGACCAGAAAAAAAAAACCATAAAATTAAAACAGATCAGCATTTTAAAAAAAATGAAAAAAAAAAACCTAAAACCAGCTTCTTGATAAACTCCTAAATTATGCAACCACAGAAAAATTCAATTTTCCCCTTTGAACAAATCACATGCCAGAAAAACCATCCTTGCATCATGCTATTAGATTGTGTACCTATAATATCGTTTTGTGAAAACTGAAAATATCTATGAATAGCCCCGAAACATAGCAATCAAAGAAAATATCTCAGCTTGGTTTGGGACCAAGGGGGAAAAAATCTAGAATAGGTGTATTCTGTAGGGTGCAATTGGTTAAAGCAACACCGCATTCCCAAACATAACAATGAAATATATGTAGACAAATACTTTTTAGGATTATATTATGTGAATATAATATTTTTTAGATATCATGCCGACTTGCACTCCATCAATCATTAAATGAGATATAAATTTAATTTAAATAGGGTCCATACTATATCTAATGATAGATGAGATGTAAATCAATGCAATATCTAAAAAAATATTATATACACATAATATTTCTCTTTTTCAACAATTTTATAGACATAATTATGAAGACACCGTAGTTTTATATAGGTGGCGCGGTGTAATTATTTATTTACACATATTGTATATGCTTTTATCCCAGTTTTATGTAGATTGTAAGTGTTCTTTTATCGTGTCCAACTAATGAGACCGGAAAATCTAAGCTGATTTAACAAGGAGGGGAAAAAGAAAAAAATTGTTAAAGCACTACCGCATCCACGAAACATGGCAATCAAATAAAAAGACTAAAAACTCCAGAAATAAAACGTGTGCGCTTTACATTTGCTCAAAGCAATATCGTTAGATAGCAGCATTCCTGATTGAAATGGCTTACATACAGATAAAGCTTTTGCGATTGGTAAAGCCTCGTCAGCATGCATGTTTACAGAGCAGCTTTTGTCATTTAATAGAGCACACGACATTAATATGACTGAAGAATCAAAGCTATTCCAAACTAGACGGTAGGAATCTTTTTTTTTTTTTTTTTTTTTGTCATTAGATAGTCGGAATCTATTTGTTGATCTTGGAAGTATTCTTGATTGCGATGGGTCGTAACCTATGTTTGTGGCGATTTTTGGCGTGGTACGGCTGCATGGGGCCTCAAGTAGGCCGAGCAATTAACAGAGCCCGTAGACGAACGCTAGTAACATGGGGGGACAGAGACATCAGAGCCATTCCAGTACTTCATCGAGTCATCAATTAGACAACAAAATTCACGTGGAGAAATTTAATTGCCACATGTGGTTATGCTTTTTCCACTCAAATAATACTAAAAATATTATGTAGCAATAGGATTCATTATGGTGTGTTTGGATGGAGGAAAAAAATTGGAAAGTAGGAAATTGAGAGGAAAGAAGTTGAGTGGAAAGAAATAGAATAAATTTATATTTTTTATAGGTAAGGGTATAAGCAGATCAGGTCAATCCGATAAATTTGAAAAATCCAAACCAAACCAATTAAATTGGTTTGGTTCAGTTTGGTTTATTAAGTTAATCGGGGCTGATCTGATTGGAACCGATCAATATTCGGTTCGGATATTGGATTAGAAGATTTACAATCCGTTACCCAATCTAACCTGATCTCATATATATATATATATATATATATATATATATTAAAAAACACACTAACATAAATTACATTACACATGATTATAGACTTATTTCCTTTTCCCATTAACATTAAACACATTACGAACTTATTTTGTAATATAAGTTATCTTGTACTGTTATTTAATGTATGAACTTGAGCATAGATAATTTGTTTCTTTAATTGTGTTAATGGATGTAAAAGTTGGACAATGTTATATTAATGCCCCTTGATCGTAATGAATTGGAATGAAAATTATTTGTTTGAAAAAATTAAATCGGTAATCCAATTACCCGAATCGAACCAACTCGAATTTAATTGGTTTAGTTTGGTTCAGATTTGGTAAAAGAAATTCATGAATCTGAACCAAATCAAACCAATTAAAATTAATTGGTTCGAACTTATTTTTCCTCAAAACCTGATCCAAATCAACCCGTTTACACCTCTATCCATAGGTAGTTTGGATGAAAGGAAAATGGAAGAAAAATAATTTTTTTATTTATTTATGTGAAAAAATAAAAGAAAAGAAAGAGGTGATACTGTCAAATGATAATTTGATCCTTATATTGTTAGAAAAGGTATTTCAACTACATTAATTAATATCAAATAAAAAATTTTATTATTTTTAATTTAATAATTTAAGATAATATCAACCTATTAAATCAAACTAATATTAATAAAAATAAATTATTCAAAACTATTTAAAATAAAACTAACATTTTTAGTTAATATAATATTTCAAAAATATTACTTAAAAATATATTTTACCAACTAAATAATATCAAAATATTATTTAACTATTATTTAATATCCTATTTAAAATAAAATAATAATAATTGAAAAATTTTAAAATTTCATATATATTAATATTTATAATATATATTATATTATATTGTATTATTATTATTATTATTATTATTATTATTATTATTATTATAAAAAACAACATGTTATGCTTAAGGGGTATTATGTTATTGCTTTTGTACTAACATGCGTTTCTCCATGTCACACACTTCTTACATATACTTGTAATCGATTACAAGCTCAATTGGCTTTGTATAAAGATATTATTGGAAAAAAAACCACTCAACTCTCATTTCCTTCTACTTTCTGTCCAAGTTTGGGAGGAAAAAAAGTCTGAACTCCACTAACTATTCTACACTATTTATTCTTTCCTCTTCCAATTTCCATCCAATTTCCTTTACAACCAAATAAGGAAAATTGGTTCCCTTCTATCTAATTTCCTTCCCTTCTTTCTCCTTTCTTCCAATTTCCTCTCAAACAGACAAAGCCTTAAAGTTAAACTCTTAAACCTTTATTGTTCAATAAACTATCTATGGTTAACATTTATTGTTACTCTCTCTCTCTCTCTCTCTCTATTTATTGCTTTATTTAAAAGATATTCCCTCTATTTTAATTTATCTGTCAATTTGAATAATTTGATAAATTATTAAATCAATATTCCAAATACATTGACTTAATAATGTACGAAATTATCAAAATTGACAGATAAATTTAAACGGAGGGAATATATTTTGCACAATAATGATATGTTTATTATTTATGCTACATATGTCTTAATTAAATGTCACTAATTTTTTTTACATAGTATATTAAAATTATTATTGTTTTTATCTCCTGTTTAAAATATATAAAGAAGGAAGTTTTATTTTCAGTTATAATAAAAATCCATTAATTCACAATAAAAATAAACAATAAAATAATCCTAAAATAGACTATAGTTTTAAATAAATTTTATTTGTAATATGCCTTGCTGCAGCTAGGGTTTGGAATCCATTGCCATCATGAAAGCAAACAATTTGTACGTTTACTAAATTGTTTTTTAAGGGTTAAGCTTATTGTGCCAAGTGACAATGTTAGGGTCAATAGGTTGTTATGGGCATACAATTGTTATATTTTGACAATGTTAGAATGACGTTTATTAACTCTTTGATGAATGAATAAGTCTTATCACTTCATTTTATCCAACTGCCCTTATATATAGGGAATCTGGCAAAATTTTTCTATCTAAGAAGTATTGCTCTCATAAGTTTTGTAGACTCTGTGCCATCTATGAAGGTTTGGTATCCATTCCAGGTTATTAAGGAAACCATTTACTCCGTTTCATAGCACGACGCGCATATGTCTGTGGTTTGTGAAAACTTGTGTACTACGGAGGAAGGTGCAACACCTGTAACCAAGATGATGGACTAGCTTGATAATAGTTTCCTCTTGCTCTCGAGTGAAGTTCCCTTTTTTAATGTTTGGCCTTGAGTAATTCACCCACCTAAGTCTGCAGCTCTTTCCTGACCTAGCAAGACCTGAAAAGTAAAATCCAATTATTAAACATATATGGATTTGGCTACAAATCCATATAACATAACGGCGTCCAAAAAGCACCGGTATTGTTATATAAAAACATGACGATTAAGAAAAAATAGAAAACCAAATTGGTGGTTATATTGTACATGTTTGAAGCTATTGTTGATTAATTTGTTTCTAGTTAAATTACTAGAGAGGGCTTCTCCTGCCGCCACTAGAAACAAAGGAAGAATTAATATATAGTACAGATATCTTAATTTAAATACCTGCAAACTTGGGGAGTTGGTGCCAATTCCAGTGGCCATATCTAGCAACATAAGCAATCAACCTCCAGTCTTCCTCTGGTGTCCATGTTCCTTTCTTCAATCCATTTTTATCAACGCCAGGGGTTCTCACCATCTCGCTTATTGTTCCGGTCTAACCCTTAGTAAGGTAGCCAGCGGTGGACTTGCTTTGCAAGATAACTTTGGGATTAGTTGGCCATAGTATCCAAGTGATCGAGTACACGATTGTCTTTTCAAATAGAAAATTTTGTGTAGATAGATACAATATGATATACAAGAAATTAAAATCCCTTTTCAAAAGCGAGCGAGAAAGGGTGACACAGAAATATAGAGTACACTCTCTTGTTCCTTCGCCTTTCACGAGAAAAGTTTGCACGCTATCACTGATTATATATCCAATTCTTCCTTCATTTTAATTATTTATACGTGATGGTATAAGTATCTCAATAATGTCTAAAAAATTAGAATACTAATGACTATACCAATGATAAAACTAGGGACTTAGAGTACAAATTAAGAGTGCAAATAATGAGGTGAAACTAAAATGAAATACTAGAAACCGTGCAAAATATGATGTGATATGTATATAATTTGATTTCAATTAATTTAAATCGAACCGGGTTGACTTTACTATAGAGATAAAGCTCTCTTGATATTATTATTTTTTATTCACATAGTTTAAATCTGAGATATCACTTAAAGGGAATACATATCAAACTATTTGAACTAATTAAGCATTAGAATCTATATATAAATAGCAACACTTTTTTAATAATTTAGTAATGTTTTTAAATATTGCTGAATGTAAATTATGTTGTACTTTTCAATAGGAATATCTTAATAAATATAATGTTACAGCACATGGATTTTACTTAAAACTATTTTTTTTAAGGTTTTCTAACTAATATACTAATTACAGAATAAAAACTTTTTTAATAAAAAAAATTGAATGTTTGGACATAATATTTGACTGAACTACTAATTTGGTTGTCCAGAGATGTACATAACATTAATTAAGCCTGTATAAACTTATAATATCAAATAAGTCCTACAAAGATTATAAGTAATATCAAGTTAATCCTACTGTCAGTTTTCATCTCCTAATCGTTATTGTGATGGCTATGAGTAAAGTTTTTTTCTCACTTTAACCGAACTAACTTAAGGTTATTTAAAATCTTTGAAGGACTCTTTTTTTTCGATGGATAACAAAACAAGCTCAACCCATAGAAAAAGGATGGGGAGCAAAGACACAGGAATAACAAATATCCAACAACAACAACAGAAACCTTGCCTATCTGTCTAGCTATTTACAATACATGGACATTCGAAACTCTTATGCTAGATAGAAACTATTTTCGATGATCCAAAGACAAGCATATACAAGACACCAAGTTAGGATTCTGCATCAAAACAGCCTTTAAAATCTAGCTTTTAGCGAAAAAAAACTTGATCAAAGAAGAATTTCTCAAACAGCTGCATAAAATAGAATCTGTTTATCCATTAATACTCCAGCTGTAGGACCAATAAATTTGCTTGTTGAAAAGATTCCTCATACAATTCTGAATAAATCATCAATTCTGCATACACTCCGACCATCCAAAATTGTGTCTCCATCGTCAATCTCTTCAAAATCAAAATCAGAAGCAAGTACATCACCAACTAGTCCAAGATTATATTGCATACTATCCTGCTTGTTTCCATCTTTGAAGGACTTATTTGATGTTACAAATTTTAAAAAGACTAAATTAATGTATGTGTATCTTTCAAACACCAAATTGCTAGTTTAATCTAATATAGACTAAACGTACGAAATTTTTTTTCTAATCACCCATTAATGGCAATAATTCTTCTTGCAAAACAATTTTTTTTTCTTACACAGTTTTTTTTTTTTTTTTGAAGTGTAATTTTGAAGTTAACTCATTATAAAGCATTAAAGCTGGGGAATATTTTAAATACAGTAAAACCTTACAATTTATACTCTTGCTTATGATTTTAAATTAAGAATTACTAGTTGGAATAGAAGCCATAACAATAAAAATAGTAAGTTAATTCATGCAGTGGCGGATGACTCTGAACGATAAGGAAGCATTAATACTTATTAAAATTATGATATAAATCAATTAATTAACAACAACATTAGTGTGTCTGATTTAATTTATTTTGACAAAAAAATGATTTTTTAACTAAAAAAATATTTTTTTAAGAAGCTATTCATTTTAGCTTCTATTCAGAAGATAAAGATAAAAATAAAAAAAAATATTTTTGACTTTTAAATAGAAATTGAAATAAGTAGTTTCTATAAAAAATAATTTTTTAGTAGTTAAAAAATTACCTTTTATTAAAAAATGCTGAATAACTGCACACATATCAATGAATTATTTTTTATTTTAATATTTAAATTAACATATCTAATTAAGAAAATTACAATTACTATCATATGGTTTTTTCAATTTTTATAAATAAATTATAGTTATAGCACTTTAAATTATTAATAAAATTGTACTTCACAAATTAAAACTCTAGATATCAGTAGGCCCAAACCGTGAAAGTTAAGATTAAAATTTAGAAATAGTAGAGATATACAAAAAGAATAACTAGATATTATAAATATTGACCTCGTCAAAAAATCATTGAGGGAGAATCATATAATAAAAAGAAAAAAAAATAAAAACTATATATACTACCTAAAGTAGATAAAACAATAAAAAATAACATGAATAGAACAAATACGCAACATACTAAAGCTTGTCTTGAAGTAAAATAGAAATTCTGTGTATCAAAATATATTAGAATAAAAATGATAAAGTAATAAAATACCTATAATTAAAGAGAAAGAAAGCTAAGTTAAAATTGGAAAAGAAAGACCTAATGTTTTTAACCATACTGGTTACTGAAATTTTTTTTTACAAAGAAAAAAAAAAGGGAAATCAGGGGACGCCTGTCAGCCACTGAATTATTCGTAGAATCAAATGTTGTGGCTTCGTGTATACGTAGGAATCACGGTGAGAATTTACCGGTCTATACTAAGCATTTAGAATGTCAATAATATAGAAATATAGATTAATAATATTGCATATATGTTTGATTTTTATTATTGATAAATACCATCTATGAATCCTATTATGAAAAATATATATATATATATATATACATATCAGGTACAAGATTTTCAACTCATTCTCCTTCTTTTTACATTGATGAATAAGTAGTCATCAAGAGTATTAAAAATGGAGTGGAAATCCTATCTATAATATAAATATATAATATCCTACTTTTATATATCAAAAATCTAGATTATCTTGAGTTTCTATACTCTCTAATACTCTCATCGTTGAACCCAAACTAATATCATATAGTGAGTTATAAATCAACAACAAATCACTTAATAATTTATATAGAGTTTCTAAATCAATTAAACTATCTATTTAACCAAATTTATAAAATCAAAACACCCACCAATCCGTAACAGCCCAAACCTTTTAAAAAATTCTAATAACCACTCCACGAAAATCATACCATATGTGACTTACAATATCATTTTGTGAAAAATGAAAATATCTATGAATAGTATCCGCAAAACAGAGCAATCGGTCGAAAATATTTGAGCTTGGTTTTGGACCGAGAAAAGGAAAATCTCGAGTAGCTGTATTCTGTAGGGCGCATATTGGTCAAAGCATTGCCGCACCACCAAACCGGATTTGAGCTTTTTTATATTTGTTTTGAATATGATTATATTATGTTAAGAAAGAAATAAGTACAATTATTTTAAATAAGTAAAACTTTTTCAAAATTTGTCGGGCTTAATTTAAAGTACCTATATGTAGTTTTTTCTTAATTTAATATAAACATATACTCATATTTAAAACAAATAACAATATATCAAATGAAAAATATCGAGAGAAATACTTTTCAGTTTTCACCCAGCCTTTAGACATAATTACGGAAACACCGTAGTTTTATAGGTGGACAGTGGTATCTACTTTTATCCCAATTCTATGTAGGCCATAAGTGTCCGTTTTAAATGTCACCATTTGATATCTAAATAATACAACTGAAGTATCTAAGCTGGTTAGGTAGAGAGGGGAAAAATGTAGAAAAGGTGTGTTTAAGCACTGCCGGGTCCACGAAGCATGACAATCAAAAGAAAAAATCTAAGCTGCTTAAAAATTATTGAAATTAATGATATGTACTTTACATGTGGATAAAGCTCGTAAGATAGCTACATTCCCCATGGGAATGGCTTTCATGCAGATAAAGCTTTTGTGATTTGTGAACCCTCAACTAGCATGCATGTTTACAGATGCTAGACACTTCGTGAGTGAGGAATCAAACTATCAAAGCTGTTACAAACGCGAAAAAAACCAAACAAAAGGTGGGATTCCTTGTTAATGGAAATATTCATCATTGCATTTGGGTCATAATGTTTGTTAAAGCACCCCTATTTGAGTTGGGGGAAAACTCCACACAATTTTACTATTTAAATTCCACTTATGAGTTACAATTAGTGATAGTTCTTTATTTATACCACTCACTATTTCCTATGTAACTGACTAACTATTATTATTATTATTATTATTATTATCAATATCCTCCTTCAAATCAACTTTACCGTGAAGGATGCTAAAAGAAACAACAGTAACTTTTATTGCTAACAACAAAAATCCTAAAGGGATTATCTAATTTTCCTACCAGTATATACAAAAAAAAAAAAAATCCACCAGAATTCCATCGCTTAAAGTGGACTTGGCCCACTAAATCTCAAAACTAATTTCCCTTGTTAACTTGGCAGGCCTTCCTAGCTTGAAGCTGATCCATTAGCACCCAACCAAGGTTCAGTTTAGCTGTTGGAAGATGAAACATGACTAGCCCATTAACCACAATCCATGCCCAATTGGCAAGAACATAGCCCCAAATCTTACATCCTCAGTTTTGAACTAGCTACCCCTCTTTTTTTTGTGGGGTCACTGGAGGGGGGATTTTATCCACGAGAATCAAAGCAATTCCCTTTTGCTTCACGAGGTGTAGCCTTATTTCTTAAGGCACAGCCTTGTCTGCACCATTAGGGCTGCCGCTGTCATCACCACCTAGGGTAACACCACACTGACTGCTGCATAAGGACCCTCTTTGATTGCCGCATGTGGAATGATTGCCAATCAAAATCCTCCATTAGCCCATTTGTTATGCCCACTGGAAGAGGAGTGGAAAGATCGCTAGTGAGCGGGTTGTCATTAAGGGTGTTCGTGGTACGGTTTGGATCAATTTTAGATTAAATAGTTATCTGATCCAAACCTTAAAATTTTCTGCCGTTTGGTTTGGATTAGATGATTTATACTTTGCAAACCGATCCAATTCAATCCAATTTACATCGATCTAGATTGGATTGGATGTGCGATTTTTGTAAAAATAGAAATGTGACAAAGCAAGGGAAAAAAATGCTATTCACTAACACACCGTTTGGATTGGGAGAACATGAGTAAAAAGAAAATAAGTAAAGAGAAAATGAGTGGAAAATGAAAATTTCACTCGTTTGGTTTGCAAAAGAAAAGAACGAGAAAAGAAAATATAGCATGCGGGTCCCACAAAAATTTTTTCTCCACATAGATGAAGAGAAAACAGGGGGGAACGTTGCCATTAGTTATTGCTTTCCAAAATTACCCCTTTTCTTCAACCTTGTACTTGCAAATTGATGGTTATATTCAGATAAAAGAGGGCTTTTGATTGTCTGTGAAAGCTTGTTCTTTTTCCATTACAAGCAAAGCGTGTTAATACAGATGTTCTCGTCTTCTAATTCCTTTATCTCATGACAATGTGCTTGTAGCAGAATCACCACCAAGAAGACGATGATGATGATGATGTTATCTATGGACTTGGATCTTGCTTGTTCGTTCTATCTGATAACTACACAAAATTGGATCTGATTTTTCTTTTCAACCTTCTAATTCTCATAAGTAACACATTCAAAGCTGCCACTTTTTCCTTCTTTTTCAAAGGACCATTTGGTTTCTATTTTATTTTTTTTTGATGGGACCCATTTGTTTGCTTTGCAAGAATCGCCATAATGAAAGCAAGGAAAGGCCATATGAGCACTTGATTACGTTCTTTATGAAGTTTGAGACAATATATGCACGTAAAGGCTCATTTTTAACTAATTAAATAATATTAGTTAAATAAGAAAAGCAAGAGCTATATAGGAATACATGACAATAATGCATGACAGTAGACATTTTTAGAATTTATTGTTATAATTATTAATTAAATTTTCATAGTCGTAGAAGCCACAATTAAATACTAGTTTAACTTAATCATTTGATTAGAGTCATTTTATACATGAGATAAAGAAATTAGTTTAGAAGAGTGACAACAAATAAATAAAAAATTATAATAATTCTTAATATTTGTTATAAGATTTTTATTTTACTTATTTACTAAGAAATATTTTAGAGATATAAAATAAAGTCATATAAATAATTAAATTAGATGTGAAGTTATTATAAGGGTATAAATGTTATTTAATATAATTTCATTTTCTTTTCTCTCACTTTTCTTTCAATCCAAACAAAAGAAAGAATATCTATTATTTTCTTTTCTCTTTATTTTCTCTTCATCCAAATAGCAGGAGAGAAAACTAACTTTTCTTTTTATTTTCTTTTCTCTCTATTTTTTTTCCTTCCATTTTCTCTTACAATCTAAACAAAATGTAAGTTCTTAAACTTGAAAAGGAGAAAACGAGAAAGTGTGGGGATAAGAAATTAAGAATATATAGTTTCAGTAAGTCAATTTTCATTCTTTTAGTCTCATTCTTTTTTTTTTTTCTCCAATTCTTTTAGTCTCATTCATTTGGTGGTGTTAGACTGTTAGTGAGATTTGCATTCCTTAATGAGTTGGCCATTAGCATTATGCTATAAAGGGCCTTTCAATTTCATGGGCCGAGAAACACATGTCTTTTGGAGTATAAGTATAGAAATGGGCTAGATTCATTATATATATAATAGTAAGAAATATATTATGCGGTTCGATTTAGATTGGATCGGTTCCTAAAATTGGAACCAAAAATCGAATCGAATTGGGCAATTAATCGAACCAGAAAACTGAATTGGTGTAAAAATTTGTTGTTTTGGTCGGTTTTCAGATTGGATCGGATTGGTTGAACGGTTTAGATTGGGTTGGATTGGATTTGAATACCCTTAATCATCGTTGCTCTCACTCGCATCACTGTCATCAACCATGGATGATTCTGATGTTGGGGTAGCGGCTAGGAGCGATGCACACAGACCTTGTAGCGCCATCCATGTCTGCCATTCGACGAAAGTTTGAGGTGCTTCCGTCACCTATGCCTAGGTCGCCTACTTATGGATCGCTGCCACTATTGTGATGTCTGCCGCCGCAATTGTGTTGTCGGCCACTGCATCAATCTGCTGAAGCTTGTGTCTCCTTCAGTGAGTTGTTGATTTGTTTTGCGAATTGAGTTGTCTCTATTTGCTCCATGGCAATTCTGTCCACGCAAGTCTCTTTTTTGGGAGTATGTTGCAGTCCAAATTCTATAGACCATGATCCTGAAGCAAACTGATGAGTTCCTTTTGCTACAAAAAACTCTCAACAAAAGTATCAATTGATAGCATTCCTGTTCCAGTCAAGGAAAACTTCAAACAGTTTCACTATTCAAATTCCACGAGTTACAATTAGTGATAGTTCTTTATTTAACCCCCTCACTAATGCCCAACTAACCAACTAATTATTACTAGTATTGTATCAGTTTGTTTATGGTTATTTTGGCATGATGTGGTTGCATGGGGCTTCATTATAGGCAGCAACAGTGCTAAAATACGGAACAAGTAAATCGAGTTACAAGATTGTAATGATAGAGGAATCAACAGATATCATTATAAGACAATTGAACAGGTACTCTGATCCTTGTTACTGTTCCATTGAGCCCTGCATATTACACCTACAATATTAATTCGACAAGAGGGTTACTGATGGTCGAGAACAGAATAGGACAAGGGGAAGAATGAAGTCTGAGACGGGAAAAGGAGTCTTAGAAGAGAGTTCATAATTGCTACCACACTCATACTCTCTCAATTGCTTCATCCTTGTGCTAAATACTGAACAGGAAAATTTTTAAGCCCGGAGCTGGGTGCTCTTTGCCTTTGGTTCCTCCTGCATTCCTGCTTTCTCGGATTGCTTGTCGAGTGTCCTGCCCCAATAACTAACTCTTTGTTCACTTGGCCTCTCATCTTTTATCCCCAGATCTTTTTCCATTCTCTTTTCCACCAATTATGATTTGTCGCATGGAAGATAATGCACACGTAGTTAGTATCTGCCTTAAGTTTTTAATTTTTCTTAAATAGTTATTTTTCAAATAGTAAATTATGATTGGTGGATCAGGAAATGTGACAGAGTTTAGGAACAGAAGATTTTCATCCCAAAGTAACTAAGTAGCGGATACTGTTTAAAGTTTAAGCGCTACGTGACTGGAGTCTCGTGTTAATGTTAGTTAGGAATGGATTAAATAAGAATCATAGAAAATAAAAAAGACCCATATACTCATGCTTTTAAGGTTTGAGTAAAAAATATACGTAACTAGTCATCTATTTCTTTAGTAAGAGTAACGACTGTCTTTATTTGTTTGGCATATTTAAATTACTTATATTAATCCTTATTTTATTATAAAAGTATAAAAATTGTACGATTTCTCCAGGAGAACTATTTTTTCTTAATTTAAGTTTACATCTTTGTTCTTACATGTCGACATCACTTAAACCTTAACATAGTCTTTTTTTTGGTGCACCTTAACATAGTCTTTGTGGATGCCAGTTATGCACTCATGCTTGCAGCCTTTTTCTCTGTCATCTTTCTTTCTGTTTCGGGATGGCAAATTCTGTTTTTCTCATCTATCCTCAAGGGTTTGGGTGAAAGATAACCCGGACGGTTGTATGGGAAAAACGAACTGTGGCAATTGGCGTAGGTTCTGGCTTTTTGTGGCCAGGTTAAGGTGCAAGTGGCTCGACAAGGATATGTTTGTTGAAAACTTCCCAAGACCAACTATTCCAAGGTAGAAGTCACTAATCGGATGCTATTTTCTATAGGTACGGAGACGGTACTGGTATTGGGTATATGTACGAGTATATGGTACAAAAATTTTGTAAAAATTAAGGTATAAGTACAAGAGAATATATTATATAAAAATATAAAATCATAAATAATTAAATAATTAAATCATAAAATAAATGAAATTTTTATAATATTCAAGTAAAAATATCTAAAGAAACACTTTGAAATGAATTAGTAGTTGTATGTTTCATTTAAAAGCAAATCAAATAATTTAACTATAAATTTAATGTTTAACGAGTATTAATATTGGGTATATATCAAGTACGATATGACAGCCATTTTGAAGTATCATACTTTAGAGATTGGATGGAATTATCTTACGTGGGAGTTAGTTTATTCTTCATTGATAAAGTGTGTGGTTTGGGACATTATTTTCGTATGGGGATCCAAGCCAAGGTGTAATTGGTTTTTGATTCGGCACGATGATTAATGGCCTCAGGAGTTAGTGGTCTCCTCAAGCATGGTTCTAGTACAGTTCTTATAGTTGCAATATGATGCTTTGGTGCTGCCAAATTCTAGATTGCTCTAATTATTCAGTATGGAGTGTCATGTTAATTGGCTGCACTAGGTGTTGTGTTTTTATATTGGTCTCTGGTTTGTGTTTTGTTAGTTTTGGCACTAGCCTGGTTATGTTTCTTTCTATTTTTTGTTCGGATTATGCTCCTCTTCTTCATTGAAGAGATAGAGCCTCTATATTTGAATTATCAGGAAAAAAAAAAGGTAATCTTTTCTCGTGGATTAATGATTCTAAGCATTATTCGATTAGGAGGTGTCTATTATATCATTCACTTATTGCTTATTCTAATTTTTATTCAATTCGTTTTTTATTTTATTTTTTAAATGTCATTTTTTTCTTTTAATTGAAATAATAATATAACATTAGTTCAATATTATCAATCATATTTTAATTAAGCATATTATTAATTTGGTTAATATGTAATCTAACTTTTTAAATATTTATTATTAATTATATTTTTATTAATTATTAATTACATTTTTTAATTTTTATGTGACCGCTGAATATTATAAGTATTTGTGATTAACTTATCAATACAGTTATTTAGTCTAAATATTAAATTATTTTTTCGAACTTTTCTTAAGGTAGTAATTATCTAAGTAATATGGTGATAAGTATTCTGGGGGAAAAAATAATAACAAGAATGAATAATGGTAAATCAATATTCTAGGCACAATTCAATTTCGGACCTAGAAAATTTAGCTAATAGAGGGCAAGACTAATACGTTAGTATAATAAGAAGTTTTACATAAATATGTTTACGTATTAAAAGTATATTAATCAAGTTTTAAATAATTCAATTTACATATAAAAAATATTAATTCAAAATGATTAAAAAAATCCTAAATGAAATTGTAAGTAAAGTAACGAGTAAAGTGAAAAATAAAAAAATGAATTGACTCCTTTCAATTATATTTATTATCTTAATATGGCGTCAAATTTAATAAAATAATAGAAACAAGAATATAAATACTTATATCATCTTTAAAAATTTTCAAATTTTGATGGGTGTATCTACCCTCACCCCTTACAATATGCATCAGTACTTGAGGCACATACGCGCGGAAAGATAATAAGTTATTAGCGTAATAGTGTTAATAGTTTATTACAAATTCATAAATTCTTTTTTTTTTTTTTTTGAGAGAGAGAATACAAATCCATAAATTCAGGGAGGTAAAAGCACTATAATGTATAGCAAAGTTTGGTAATTGATTTGATATTTATTCTTTTTAATAAGGTCTTAAGTTTGGTGTTATAAATGAACCAAAAAAAAAAAATGGTGCTAAAAAAACTTTATATTATGGGTTAGTCTAATGGACTTGAATAAGATTAATCAAAATTTAGTAGACTTTAAATATTTGTAGTTAAAAAATGACAGAATAGTTGTAACAAAAATTTAACTATCGCATAGTTAAATAAAATAGCAACAAAAAGCCTTTTTTTTTTTTGGAAAAAAATATCATACGGGCATGAGTAATAAAATAGTAAAAGAAGTTTCTTAAAAATATTAATAATAGTAAAGTTAAATAAAACTAAGAATAGTAACAAACAATTAGTTCAATTATAAAAGAGAAACGCCAATATTTTTGAAAAATTAAATACAAATTAACGAAAAGTGACATTGAATAGCAGAAAGTAGCAACAGTTGCTCCGTTTGAAGATGATGGAGAATTTTATACGAGCCTCAACAGCTGAGAAAAGTAAACCTTTTTTTACCTGGTCAACAGCTGATAATGTTTTATTTTTTTTTGTCCAAACCGCTGAAAATGGTTAAAATTGGGTGGCGACGCCCCGGGTATGATTGGGCTAAATGAACTTTCTTTTTTGGGTCGAAATAGTTCCAATGAACTTGGATGTCGGGGTTTAAGTCGTGAGCCAATGGGCTTCAAGATCAAAGGTCAGGCCTGTGGTGCATGGAGGGCCTTATCCTTGCTTGTAGCATGGGCTTTAAACTTGCACACATGGGAGTTCCTGCTAAGAGTGTACAAAAGATGTGCGACTTAAATTGGGTTTTAATTGTTGGCTCAGGCATATGGTACAGTGGCAATCTATTGCCTCCAAAAGGTAGCCACACTTGGGAGCTACTCGGTTCAAGTTCCATGCTCCCCTCTCCCTCTCCCAGTGTGTGCGAGTTATGATAAAAAACTTTTTTTGGGTTTTAATTGGTGACAAAACAAATGGATTTAATTAAATTTAAATACGATCCAATTTCTCAAGCAAGCCAATTTTTTGAAAATTTAGACTTCATCCAATAAGCAGGCGAGGGATAGTAAGGACGGTAGAACTCTTGGCCTTACGGGACTGCACTCGAAGTAATAAAAATTTAAGAGATATGTTATAATACATATTTTAAATAATTCATATCAATATAAAAATAATATCATATTATATAAAATATATTAATTACATTTTAAAAATTCTATAATTTATCATTACTTTTTTAAAACTTAAGTTGTAAAGAATTATGTAGTTTAAGGCTATGTCAAGGCAACTCCAAACATTATTTTTAGAATTTAATTAATTTTTTTAAGGAGACCAACCAGACTAGACCCATAGTTCACGGAATTGATCTATCCAAAATAGAAAAAGGTTCAAAGGCTTCCCATAACCATTTCACAAAGTGACCATTATGGGTCCGACTTTAATAGTTAAAACCGCTACATGAAGGCATATGAGAGAGCACCTGATGGACTTTTAGGAATCATGCTTCAGTTATTATGATGACGTTTTAATTATTTTGATTGCATTATTATGGCTTTTTAATTGCTTTGATTGTGTTGCTAGGATGATATTAATGTCCTTTGATAATTATCTTTAATGGGTAGATTTATAACTATTTAATATTAATTTATAATTTTGATATTGACTATTAAATTAAAATTATTCTACCAAATATTATGGTGATTATTATAAAGTTTCGCTTTCCCTTATTTATTGGTTGTTTCTTATGACTTATATAACAATTATTAATCATAAATTGGCATTGATGAGTCATTGTAAGTGTTCTTTTATTACTTGGTTAGCTAACTGACTTTCCTTTTTGAAGCCATATAGGTGGCATGGAAGTTATATAGTTTTGTCAAGCCAAATGCCTATTTCACACAAGGTTTAATCGCTTCAGATGAAAGACGATTATGCCGTGACCATTTTCAATCGGATGACTTGCCTATTCAAACTCCTACACAATGAGATACACCCATACAGGGTGCTTACTTTGCCCGATCAGAAGCTTTTGTACGAGGAGCTAGACTCACCCACATGGAGTGTTGACCATGCATAACCATAAGCTCCTATAGAAGGAGATTTATCCATACCGGATGCCGAGTATGCCCGATCAAAAGCTTTTACACGAGGATATCCACCCATGCAAAGTGCCGACTATACCCAATTGGAAGTTCCTATATAAAGAGATTCACCCATGTGGGATGCCTACTTTCCACGATTAGAAGCTCCTCTACGAGGAAACATACTGAAAAAAACAATCTTTAAGACGTAGAAAGATCAGTTTGGTGTCATACGCTAGTCTTCACAGTAGATTGTCAGATTGTCTTTTTATACATTAGAGATTTATTTCCAATAAAAGTCCACACCAATCAAACCGATAAGAGTTTTATAATAAAATGTCACCCAACCTACCGTAGATTTAAATCTTGATTGGGATTTAGTTCTACGTTATGAATAAGGATTGGCTTAAATATATTTTTAGTTCCTATAAATACAGGTAATTTTGATTTTAGTCCTTTGAATTTTTTTTTTTGGCTTTTAGTCCTTTTTTTTAATATTATATTTTTGGTCTTTATTATTAGTCAACATTATTAAATAATAATATTTATAAGGATAAAAAAATTATTAAAATATTTATGAGAATAATATAAAATTTTCAATATTTATAAAGGTTAAACGTATGTTTTAAAATAATTTTTCAGACTAAAATTTAAAACGATAAGGATTAAAAATATAATATTAAAAAAAAGACCAAAAATTAAAAAAAAAATTTATAGGGATTAAAACCAAAATAACCTATATTTATAGGAACTAAAAACATATTTAAATTATAAGGATTTATTAGGCCATCACAAACATGGGGTGGAAATAGCTCAAGCAGCTTGTAAGGGGCCTTTGACCTAGCCTGTATTAGGCCTACTTTAGCCTAACCTATTTTATAAGCAAGCTAAATCAAGGCTTTTCAAAATCCTTTTTTTCAATTAAAAAGGTCAAGCTACAAGTTAAGAAAAATGCCTATTGGCCTGGCAAGTTAGCCTATTGTTATTGTTGTTATTATTTTTCAAAACCATAATGATAATACATTACAAGAAAAATAGCAAATAGCAATCGATTTCATAAGCATCCATTACCAATTTCAATCAGTGTCTAGACCAAGAGCTAGTGACTGAAAATCGGTCAATAAAATAGGGACCGATGTTTCAGTCATTAAATCAATCACTAAAATCAGCTTCTAAATCAGTCGCTAATTTGTAATTGATACATGTCAGTCACTAATTCCATCGCTAAAGTTGTGATCGATATTTTGGTTACTAAATCAATCATTAGATCAGTCACTAGTTTGTGACTGACATTTTTTAGTCACAAATTTGGTTGCTAGTTTATGATCGAATTATCAATCACAAAATCAGTCGCTAAATCAATCTTTAATTGTATGATTGAGTTTTTGATAACTACATCAGTCACTAAATCAGTCACTAACCACCAACTCAGTTGCTAATACCTAATAATGTAAAAATGAGTAATTTTGAATTTTTGAAATGCCGACTTTAAGCACCTAATATTCAGAAAATTTCACCATCAAAGAAACATACATTTTATATATTAGTCCAACCAAATAAACTCTTAAAATATTTAAAGCACTAAACAAGTAGTAAACACCATATAAACAAGTAATATTCATTAAATTACAAACAAAATGCTAAATAATAACTAGTCCTACTCAACTCACAACAATTAGTCCTACACAGGTCTTAATAACTAGTCCAACACTAGTCTCAATAACTATGCTACTCTTAGTCCTCCTTTAGTTCAATATCTCTAGTCCTTCTCTAGTTCTCCTCATCATCCTGCTCATCACCTTTCTCCTCCCTTTCAATTGTGTCTCTAGTTTGTTGTTGGAAATCAATAACATCAAAATTCATCCTCTTCATCATTGCTTACAATGGCTTGTTATTGAATTGGACTTGAGTTTCAATTCACTCCAACCCAGCCATAAGTGCACTATTTTCTTCTTGCATTTTCTTCATCATTTCTTCATGCTCTGTTCTTCGCACCCAGTTAGCTGATTGAGAGCTTGAGCTGTGATAATAAGGTCTTTTATCAACCATAGTAAATTCTAAGCCCAGACCATAAATCCTCCCTTTTTTTATTCTAGTAGTGTTATACCACACATCTATCTCATTTGGTTCATAAAATCCTTCCTCAGATGCTTTTTGGGTTGCCTCATTTTATGGCACGTGTAAATTTGACCTATCAATGTCAATATGACATGAACATCTATGTTAACTAATTTAAGCATGCTTATGACATATTAATAGAGCATACACTATAATTTAACACGATATATAGGTATACATTATATGCTAACATAATAGAGAAGCATGCAATAAATATTAAACAAATTAGTGATTACTTACATCTATATTTTCTAATTTCTTATCGACCCATGTTTGATCTTTTTGTCTGTGTGTATAGCAAAACAACTCTGATGGCATAGGAGCTCTCCCATGCAATCTCATTTACAAATGCAACAATAATATAAATAAAAAATATGCTAAGTTAATATGAAAATAATATTCTAACAAAATTACTTTAGGGAAAAAAATAGTAAGTTATTTGAAAACATAACCAAATTGACTCTATGTTGGGAAGTGGTACTTGATCCACTAGTATGATGAGAACCTCCAAATCCCTTATAATCAAATACTCAATTTAATTTTGCCTGTGAACTTTTTTCTTGAAGGTTGCGTTTGCCTAGCGCTCATGAAGTCTATCCCATACTATTTCTCCTAGTCATCTTGGTCTTGTTGTCTTGGCATGGACTTTTTAAAGCAAATTCTTTAATAAAGCTGTAGATCGTATTTCAAAATTCTTCTGAGCCCAAGCATTATCCCATGGCTCAAAATCAAACTTTCTTTGCAATAACGAAAGAAACATTATAAGTTTGTACACAAACTTTATAGACAAAAAATTTTGAAACTCACTGCAAATTCATCAAACAAAAACCATCTTGTGATAAATGGTATTTTTTTTTCTAAGATGACCATGGTTGTAGATAGTGTCCTTTGATAACCTCAGTGATTCCATCAACCACAATGTGTGAGGGCAAAAATCTATAAGCAAATATTATTAATTAAAATATGTCAAATATATTTAGATTATTTAAAACTTTTCATATACCTAACTCCATCAAAATGTAAAACTTTCTTGCCATTGTTTCTTTGAATATTTGTGGAATCATGAGAGGAAATCAATCCATGTGCAAGTTCTTACTGAGTCTAAGTGTTAGGTGAATTTGCACCAAGCATTGATTATGGTAGACTTGATTGAGAAGTAGATGCATTAGGAAGAAATTTTGGAAATAGGATAACTTTTGCAGGTGCATAAGGTATCCATTGAGAACTATCAACAATCCATGTCGGTCTCAATTTTTTTGGCCAATTCTATCTTTCTTTTCTCTTCATCTTTTTCAGACATCTGCAATTAAATGTAATATTAATTGTATGTATGTCAAATAACAAAAACTAATATATGGATAAGATAATCAAATAATTAATTTACCTTTGACATAAAATAAAAAATAGACTAATCATCATCATTATTAACATTGAGATAGTCATCATCATTATCATCCTCATCATTATCATCTTCATCATCATCAAGTAACTATCCAATTGAATGTCTTCATTGCCATTTTTAGAATCATTGTCAAAATCAAATTCTTCTTCTTCATCATCAGCTACATTCTATTTGGGTGTTCATTGTTACCAATTTATGCTATGGACGTACTACACTGAGTATAAAGTTTTCCATGCAAAATTGGGTTATTTTCTCTATGGATTATCCAATGCCAATAATCAAGTACAAACCATTTTCTATAAAGATGAACTCTAATTTTTTTCAGGTAGCATACAGTTCATATTTTTACACTTAGAACAAAGACATCTAATTTCTCTATTTGCCAAATGCACCAATTGGCATGCAAAAGAAATAAACTCTTTTATCCCATCCCCCATCTAGAAATTTATTAATATAACCTCCTTGACTTGACATATGTTTATTATACATCCAACTACAATATTGACGTATGTCCATATTCTGTATCATTATTAAACAAAAAATTATAATCAATTGCACATCATTAAAAAAAAGTTTTAAAGAACAAATAATTACAGCACAACATTGTTCAGTAAGAAACTATTCTTTCATTGTCTGGCTTATCACATTCAAGAAGAAATTATTCTTTCATCGAATTAATATTTTTTCTTAAATCTCATATCTTATACTTGACAAAATTTTGGCAACACTTCCATTGGTCTCCAAGTGCATGACTTAGCGTGGTAACATTAACCACAACAAAATATGCACTCAGAGAAAAAAGGAAGTGTTGCAGTAGAAATTTTGACAAGTATAAAATATGATATTTATGTAATAAATATTAACCAAATGAAAAAATAGTTTATTCCCAAATTATCTGACTTGGACAATTCAAGATTCAATATAACGAGTAATATAAAAATATATACATGTTTACAATATTAAATCTCAAACAAGAATCTAAGATTTCGCTCAAATTATTATACACTAGCACAAAAGCCAAAAATCAAGGTATAGCATCAATTGGCAAACAATAATAATCATAATCTTAGTAAGAATATAAGGTCAATGAATTAAACTAAAGTACTTTCTTGAGCAATTAATATCAACTAACCAATAAACACTTTACTCTCCCCTAAATAAGCAAAATTACCATTGCAAACCAAAAGCATAACCAATCAATACCCATTCAACTATAGTAACATAGTACTTTACGAATTAAAAGAAATGAATTTACATGATAAATTCCTCATAATTTTGAGCATGTCCTTGCTTGAGCTACTTCCATCACTTTATCTAATCACTAAAATCACAAGAGAAAAAAATTAAATCAAGAACAACATATCAAACCAAAATAGGGAATCAAAACTAAAAATAAAGCAATTTACATGGAAACAACTTTAGTAAATGTTATAAAATAAGTGGAAAAAAGTAGATGTATGAGCACAAAATATGGTTCAGTTTATAGCCTACATTCACAAATAAAGACCACTTGTATAATGGAAATGAAAATAATACAAAAGAAGTGTATATACTTCTCTCTATCCTAAGCCCCAAATATATCAAAATACTAATAGTGTATATACACAACACCCTCAATTAAATGAAACAAAGAGAAAATACAAGAAAACCAAACTTCTCTATGAGAGATGTTACATTTGAGATATTACAAATGACGATGAATTTACAAATGAAAGAGCCTTGTATTTATAGACCAAAATAGTCTCTCGTAACTAAAGATGTTCAAATTCAATCCAATCCAATCCAAATCGAAAACGAATTAAAACTGCAAAAGTTTGGATTGAATTGAATCTTCTTTTTCACAAACCACTTGAATCAAATCGGATTTCAGATTTAATTTTCAAAACCGATCTAATCCAATCCAAACCAAATAATACCATCTAATATAATTTTTTTATTTTAAATTTTGTACTTTTACTTATAATAATTTTAATTTATCACATAATTTTCTATATTTGTGTGTCATTTTCATTTAAATATCATGTCATGTATATTACATGAGCCATTTTTATTTTTATTTTTATTGATTTTTGCTATTAATTCAAGTTACTTTTTATTTATAATATTTTATACTTTAGATTTTCTTTTATAAAAAATTGATTAAACTGATCCAATCCAAACCGCAAAAAATTGGTTCGGAATGGATTGGATTTAAAATTTAAATAAAACTAAACCAATCCAATCCAAACTATTATATATTTTATTATTTAGATCGGATGAATTTTTTACTCAAAACTGATCTAAATTGCACCATAAACACACCTACTCGTAACCATCCACTAACCAATAGAAAAGAGATATGTACTCCTAGCCTCCCAATTTATAGGAGCCTAAAGCTAAAGAGAAGCTTTCATATTTGCAAGCCACTAATTAACAACAATGAATCTCAAAAAAATAATGACACTAATTATACCTTTACAATCTCTAACCTCAACACTAATCTCTAGTGCCTTATGACTAACCTCATAACTAATTTCTTTAATTAATAACAATATCTTATCTTAACACTAACTTCTATTGCCTTATAACTCACCTCATAACTAATAATCTTTTTAATTAATAATAACCCCTAATCTCAACACTAATCTCTAATACTTTATCACTAATCTTATAACTATTCTCTCTACTTAATAATAATATCTAATCTCAACACTAATCTCTAATGTCTTATAATTATCCTCATAATTAATCTCTTTAATTAATAAAGATCTATATCCTCATATCTAAAATATCATAACTTAGAAGAAAAAAACAACATTCCTTATTTTACTTGGTAAAATTTTTATGCAAGCACAAGCCCATGTCACTATCTCACATATCTAAAACAACATTTTGAGGCCTTCTTACATATTTATCTACATATTATAGTTATGCTTGCAAAATGTGCAATTGGTAACTACACAAAGAGACATAAACAAATTAAACTACATAATACAAATAACAACCAAGTGGATTTATCCTATGCTTGCAATGTCAAATATCTAATCTAAAATGATTTTAATCATAAATTCACAGAACAAACAATTATCAAATTTTTAAGCTTCATATTTAATCCATTACATTCAAGCTTCAAATTTTCACAATTAAACATATGAGGTTTACATACATTCTAAATCTAATTTCAAATAAGGATACCATTAAAACAAAAGAAAAACATCAACACATCAATAAAATCTAAACCAAACCTAATTAATCAATCTTAAAAATAATATTTTTAGGTCCCTAAATCCTAATCAACAAACCTATTTCTCACAAAAAACCGCACCTCTCTTTTCTTACTAATGGCCACTATCATCCCCACTTTTTTCGACCTCTCTTATCCGAACTAAATCACCTAAACCAACCCCAAACTTACCAAGAGAGATGAAGGAAGACGCCACCAGCGACTGGAGTAGGAGTTGGGCCCACGGTGGAGCTATGTAATGACAGTTATGTATCAACAACATGTGGTGGAGCTGGGCATGGTTGGGTGAACTGCAGGCAGCAGATCTATAGTAGAATGCTGGTGCTAATGGATCTATAGCAGAGCTATGTGATGGCAATTCTAAGGCACTGGAGCTGACAGTGAGTGGCAATGTTAATGTGGTTAGAACAGGTAGCAAATGTTGGTGGCTAGGCGGAGGGGAAGGCAGGGGTGAAAATGAGGGAAAGTGAAAATGTGGGATGGTGGGGCTTCAAACACCAAAATAAAACTTAGGGCTTTTTTAAGTTAAAGTAAAAAAATTATTGACCAATAAATCATTCACAAGTTTCAAAATTAAAGACCGATTTAGTGATCTATTTTATAAATAACAATAAAGTGGTAGACTTAATAAATCGATTGCTAAATCGAAATTAGTGACCAATTTTATTAGATAAGAAGAAAACCTTAGTCCGCAAAATCGGCCACTAGATGCAAATTTGTTGACTGATTTCCATAATAGATCGTTTCATATATTCACACAAAATCGGTCACTAAACACAAATTTAGTGATTGATTTATATAATAAACTATTTCACAACATTTAGTGACTGATTTAGTGGACAAAGAATGATTTCTTCTATAATAAAATCAATCACTAGCTGCAAATTTAGTGACTGATTTCCATAATAGACCATTTTCCATACTCATACAAAATTTGATCGGTTTCCATAATAGTCCATTTCACATACTCACTTGCATTTAGTGATTGATTTTGTGGACAAATGTTTTCTTCTTTTATAATAAAATCAGCCACTAAATACAAATTTAGTGACCAATTTCCATAATAGACCGTTTCATATATTCACACAAAATTAATCACTAAATTTGCATTTGGTGGATAAAGGATGTGTTCTTCTATAATAAAATTAGTCACTAAATGCAAATTTAGCGATCAATTTAGTCACCGATTTATATAATAAACCATTTCACATACTCACACAAAATCAGTCACTAAATTGCAAATTTAGTAACCAATTTTGTGGACAAAAGTTTTCTTCTTCTTCTTTGATAAAATCGATTAGTAAATGCAAATTTAGTGATCAATTTATATGATAACCCATTTCACATGCTCACATAGAATCAGTCACTAATTGCAAATTTAGTGACATATTTAGTGAGCAATTTAGTGGACAAAGCTTGTGTTCTTCTCAAATAAAATCAATCACTAAATCCAAAATTAGTGACTGATTTAGTGACCAATTTATGACATAAACCATGTGACATACACCTACAAATTTGATCATTAAATTGGTCACTAATTTTCCACAAATGTGGTCACTATTATTAAAATTAATGACTGATTTAGTTGATATAGGCGATGGGCTTCTCAAATAAAATCAGTCACTAAATTGCATTTAGTGATCAATTTAGTGATTACTTTTTTAAAAAATGCTCAATTTTTTTGGGGTAAAATAATTGGTCACATGATAAGTATTAGTGACTAATTTAGCAACCGGTTTTTTCCCCCAAATTGAATGATTAAGATCGGTCACTAAGATTCTTAGAGACTAATTATTTCCAACGTTAATAAACTCCTTGGCTTCTTAAATCGGTTACTAATTTCCAAATTTGTCGACAAAAATTTTTCTATAGCTAAATCAATCGCTATTCTGATTAATTTTAGTAGTGATAAAAGTCTTTTGATTTCTTTAGAAATAGGTATTTTAGTCAATTTAAGAAATCTTTTAGCCTATTTAAAAATGTATTTTTATTTGATAAATTTAAAAGCTTTTGACCTATTTAAGAGGAGGCTTTTTTGTCAATTTAAAAGTTTTATTATCAAGTATGTCTCTAAATAGATTTCTAGTTAGGCTAAATTTTTAAAAAGGTCAGGTTAGGCTTATACAAAAAAGTCTATGTCAGACAATAGGTCCAGATGGGCTACATATTTAAAATGCAGGTCAGACATAAGTCAAAGCCTATTTTAATCTATTTCCACTCCTAGTCACAAATCTCTTTCAAAGCTCCAAGCCTGTAGTACATCCTCTTTGAACACCACATGTTAATAGCCTAATTAGGTTATGTTTTGACTAGAATAGGATGATGAACTCCTTAGATTATATCTTTCCAATTGATTTATTGATATGGTTAATTAATAGAAGTTAAAGTAGAATAAAACCATACTACCAAGGCTCACTAACTTCTAGCTCACTAAGTCAATTCTATTGGCTTATGAGTTGGCTGATATGTGGACCGGACCCATACGTAATGGAACCAATCGATCCAAAATAGAAAGGTCCAAAGACTTTTGGTATTCCTTTCCTAAAGTGACCATTAAATCCTTCTTGTAATAATTGGCCATTTGATTTTAATGTTTAAAATTCCTATATTAAGGCTCGTTCATGGAACTACAACAATCAATGTTTTGGTCTAGCCAATAGCACTTAAGATCCTAAGTCTATCATCTGCTTGGCGGTCTTTTAATTAGTTGGTCAGACTCTATAAACTTGGATGGAATACTGACAAAAATGAAAAAGTACAAAAACTTCCTTTTTTTTCTTTGATTACTTGAGCAGTCTCGTCGTATAACTCTTTTCGCAAGACTTTTCACCTATCAACATTGACATGCACAATTATCATATAAATAGTTAGCGCATGAATACTAGAATCCAATGCTTAGTATACATCCACGGTGAAGGCTCCAATGCACCTTATTTGTCAAGGTATATCACATATCTTGTCATCTAAAGGCTAGGATATAAGGTGTATCTATGGGAATGATTCACTCCCTCCCTTCCCCTTCCCTTCGTCGGAGAGATTGAGCCTCTGCTGCGCTTCTTCAACCTTGACGCTTGCTACCACTGCTACATAACTGCCACAATGTACATGATCAACCAGCGCCAGGCGATCGCTCACCCTTCAATTAGGTCATCGTCCTCTGCAGCGAATCCTCCAACCCCTCTAGCAATGACGGTGGCGCTGGAGAGGGTTGTGGGTTTAAGCTCTTCTATGACAACAACGCCGACTCTGACCTCAGACCCTTGCCACCAATCAAGGAAACATCTTTATGGTGCCAAAGGGTAGGGACACGGCACCAAGGTGAGGGGTGGTGGCCGTGGGTGGCATTGGGAGGGCAAGCAATGGAAAAATGACAAAGGGTTGCAAGAGAGGTGGGGCTGGGGCTGGGGATGCGAAGTAGTTAGTGAAGTGGGGAAGAAGAGATAATGAGAATTTTATAATGAAACGATGTGGTTAAAGTATCCATACACCAGCACATCTCCACATCTACATTAACAAGGTGCTTCAAGCACCAACTTAAATGTGGTGCTTTGGAGCCTTCACCTACATTCCACATCATTCTATTTATTTTGACCAGTCCCTCCTCTTATTCTTTTAAGACCTTTTGCCCGTCAACATTGACGTACATAGTTATCATATAAATAAATAGTTCGTGCATCGACACTAGCATGCAATGCAAGCGCGTTCTACGGTGCACTTCTCTGGTCAAGGAGCATGATGCATCTTGCAATCTGATAGTGAGATTGTGAGGTGCATCAATGCACCAATCATCTATGATGTACTGTAATAATATCTAATTTTAAGAAAATTTAAAAATATAATTAAATATATTTTAAAAATTAATTATCATATACTGTTAGTGTAATCAAAAAAATTTATCAGTGTAATTTTACTCTGTCAGTATAATCTTCTATTGACAGTGTAAAATTATTTTATATTGTCAGTGCAATTTTACATTATTAGTATATAAAAATTAATTTTTAAAAATCATAAAAATTTTATGAGTGTAATTTTACTCTGTCAATATAATTTTACACTGTTTGTCAGTGTAATATTAGACTGATGTGTAAAATTATTTTATATTATCAATATAATTTTATATTATCAGTATATGAAAATTAATTTCTAAAATATATTTAATCATATTTTTTAATTTTTTTAAAATTAATATATTTCTATAGTGCATCATAGGTAATTAGTATATCGATATATCTCACAAATATTCACCATCAGATACGCTACGGTCACAAGATACACTAAACATCTTGGACTGCGAAGCGCATAGAAGTCGTTCATCGCAATGCATAGTACATACATCCAGATCATTCTATTTATCTTGAGCAGTCCCCTGCTATTATTAAGACTTTTTGCCCATCAACATTTACATAGAAATCATATAAATTGCGCGCATCGACATTAGCACGTGATGCATAATACAGACTCCACATCATTCTGTTTATTTTTGTCCCCTATAAACGGAAGCATGACATCAAGGGGGAGAGCATATTCGTTTTATCTTCGGTTGTGTTAACTTTAGTCACAGTGCTCGTTATCTATACTGCAAAGTTGAACATCACACGCTGAGCATTCGGGGTCAGTCAGCAATATTTCACTTGCAACGTGAGCAGTGCCACCCATCAGTGGTTCCATACAAAAGCTCCAGCTTGCAGGCTTTTCATAAGTTTCTTGCGTAGCAAATTTATCTTCCGTAACCACATTTTTATCCTGTGCGGATATAAATAATTCGCTCGAGTATTGAATACAAGGACAAGAATAAGTGGATTGGGAAATTATTGGAAGGTTTTGAAAAGGACAAATTATATCGTGTGGCATTGGTTCAGCTAGAGAGTGCTCCAACCCTAAAGTTCCGCTCATCGGTTCTTCATATGAATTCGAAAAAGCAAATTCATCATCCGGAATCAAATTTTCGTTGCTAAAACCTGCGACATTATTATTTGTGGTTATAGAGAATTCACTGGAGAATGAGGCTATAGAAGAAGGGCAAGAGTTGGTAGATTGAGAGGTTACAAGGATTTGGAAAGGATCAATCATAATGTTTGGCTTTGGATCAATTATTGGGGAGTCATCCAACAAGAAATATCCGCTCGTAGGCTCTTCTAATGCATCCAAGAAATCAAATTCATCTTCTGGAACTAAATTTTTGTTGCTAGCAACTGTGGTATGATCTGTGATAAAAGAAAGTTCGCTCCAGGGTGAGGGGATAGAAGTAGAGCACGAATCGGTGGATTGAGAGGTTCCTGGAAGGATTTGAAATGGGTCAATTGTTGTGTTTGGCATTGGATCGACCGGTGAGTCATTCGACAAGAAAAATTCGCTCATAGACTCTTTGGATGCCTCCAGAAATGCAAATTCATCTTCCAAAACCAAATTTTTGTTGCTAGCAGTTGTAGTAATAAGATTAGTGGTTGTCAAAAAATCACTTGTAGGTAACAATGTAGCGGTGGATTGAGAGGTTGCTGGAAGGCTTAGGAAAGGGCCATTTATATTGTTGGCCATTGGTTCAACTAGGGAGTGATTTCTTGAGTTAGAAACTTGAACTTTTTCCTGAGTGCCTGAGTTCTGTTGCAATCGCTTCTTGAGATTGGCGTGCCAATGATTTTTTATTTCATTGTCTGTTCTTCCTGGCAGCTGAGAAGCAATGGCTGACCATCTGCATAAAGTTAAATTCATCATGTATACAAGAAAACAAATAAGAGAAATTCTTATAAATTATTAGAATTAAAAAAAGTATTATTATATACAAGATTATTAAACTCTAATTAAAGTCATAGAATCTCAATAAACTTGAGTAGTAAACTCATATAAATTTAGAATTCAATTTAAATGCACTGACAGTATAAAACAGTTTTATATTATCAGTCAATAGAAATAGTGAAAAGTACCAACTCACACAAATAACTACCCATTATAATGAGGGATTCACCATGATTTCTCACTTTCCCATATTTTTATTGGTTGACAGTGTAAAACAGTTTTATACTGTCAGTGCATATCAATTAAACTCATAAATTTATATATAAAAATATTATTTAAAAAATATATCATAATAATTAAAAATAATCAACTTATATATCCATGATTCATATTATTGAATCGTTTAACTTTATAACAAAGCGAAAAAAAGAAGTCTAGTAAAAGTATAACTAAGCTCAATATATAGCTCAATTATCATAATATACTTAATTTTGCACTTATATTATTTTGTAGTTTGATAAAATATAACTAAATAATAATATAAATATAAAATTAGCCTAATAAACTCAATATATATTCCATAACATGGGCAAGTCATCTCAAGTACTAATAAAATTGACCAAAATTGTGCATTTTAAACAAATAAATACGAAATTAAACTCATATACTCAGCTAGTAAAATTAAGAATTTTTCGATTTTGTTAATTTATTTAAACTCCTATGAGTTAGAAAAAAAAAATTGGTAGCGAGTTATCTCATTTTAAGTTTTAATATCGTATATTCATAAAAATTTTAGAGTAACACTTCAACTTTATTTATAAGTCATTGTCGTCTTACGTTGTAATATATTTCTATTGTAATAACTAAAGTTTTAGTTGTTAAATATATACACAGTAATATATACAGAACATCTAAAAATTTCAAATAAAAAATGTGGTTAATATTATTGCAAGCAAGCACCATGAATGCAATATTATTTGACAAAATATGTATTTTGATCCCTGACAAAAATTTTAAAGGACAAATTAATATCTCAGAATTTAAAAATTTATGAATAATTGCTAATCATTAGAAAAGAGGGACATATTAATCCTTTCATATAGATTCATACAACAAAAAATTCTTAAAATTTTTGTACATAGATCAATATATCCCCCTTTTTGAATGGTAAAGAATTATCCATAAATTTTTAAATTTAAAAGAACTAATTTATCCTCCAAAGTTTCGTCGGAGAATGAAATAGGAATTTTGTCATATTATTTATATTGTAAATGTAACACTCGACATTAATTAATTGCAATGGTTAAAGTTGTATGCAAGTGAAAAAAAAAATCTTAAACTTTATGAATCTCATTTTTTTAAAAAAGAACTTAATTTTAATGTATGTTTAGTATTTTTCTTACAAAATTATTTAATTATATATTATAAAAGTTGTATTTTATCTTTTATAGTTATTATCTCAAAAATTAAATATATTATAATATATATAATTAAATGATAATATAAAATTTTTGAGTTTATCTAACCAATACCACTGATTAAAAATAAAAAAATTTTGAAGGAGTAAAATGTTCAAATTTTAATGCACAGAATGCATTAAAAAGCTCAAAAACTTCCCCTTTTTTTTTTTTCTCTTAAAGGCGTTGATTAGTAAAAGCTTAAAAAAAATTTATATAAAATATCTAATTAATTTCTTTATAAAATTTCGTACAAAACAGCGTGATTGGCTACCAAGTCAAAATAATATTTCAACTGTATAATCAACGCACTGACCTTGACGCGAATAATCATCAACGCCTGTGTAATGTCTTGGTTATATTTCAACTGTCTCATCAATGTACTTAGCCGACGTGAATAGTCATCAAGACATGTGTAATGTCTTGTGCGGTGTATAAAAGTTCATCAGAATTAAATGCTAACTTCATACATCAATAGTATCAGTATTATATATCTTTAGGTAACATATTAATATATTTTATCATAACAAAAGGTATTTGTGGTATGCCAAAGCTTATGTACTGCGGGGGAAGTTGTCACACCTGTGGCCAAGACCTCGGATTAGCTTGATAATAGTTTCATCTTCTTCTTGAGTGTAGTTCCCTCTTTTAATGTTTGGCCTTAAGTAATTCAACCATCTAAGTCTGCAACTCTTCCCCGACCTAGCAAGACCTGAAAAGCAAAATCCAATTATATATAGAGTGAAGAATAATTAAAGGATTTTAATTTTTATTCTAAAATTAACTTTCAAATCGTCAAAAAAAAAAATCTTATGTAGTAAATTAAAATTACATATCACTAATACACACATTTTCTAATGACTTTTCATCGAATTTTATACATAGTAAAATTAATATTAATTTTTTATTGTCTTTATTTTCAATAATGATACTATTACTTCTAATGATGGCTTGTGAAAATAAATTTTATTTCAAATAATTATTAATATAAAAATATTTCAGAATTTAATTTATAAAATTATCGAAAACATGATATATATTACTTTATCTCATATATATAGACAAAATGATTTAATTTTTATTCAAATTATAAAATAATTAAAATGCACTATAAATGTCAATTTTTTAAAAAATTATAGTATTTAAAATATAGAGTCTAGTACCAACGTTATGTTGGTTCAAATGATTCAGTACTTATTCCTTTTAAGTAAGATTTTAGGTTCAAATTTTGTGAATAGAAAAAAATTAGTATTAAGAGAGCTTTACCTTCAAAATGGGCTAACTAATTTGAATCAAATTAACTAGAGTCTAGTAATCTTTCGAATATTTGTGACCTATTCAAAAAAAAAAAAAAACAAAAGCCTAGTTGGTTTTTTTTTTTTAACAATTAGTCGCCATTTTTATGACACCAACTAGATATTGAAAATTGAATTGATTGTATGGAGGTTTTTAATTAAAATATTTAAAAGTTAAGACTCTTAACTTATTCAAAGTTGAGATCCTTCCACTATATTTTTCTCATTATCTATAATTTGAATCTAGTGAATATGAAATATATTTTAAGGATTAGTTTTGTATATGGGATAAAAATAGAACAGAAAATTTCATGGATTAAATTAGTAAATAATATTGTATGCAAAATTAACTTTTGAATTTTTTACCTCAAGTTTTACACACATGCCAAACTCAGCCTAAAATGCAAAATGTACAATTTTAATTACTGATGAGAAAATTAAAAGAAGATTTATCACATATATATACTCTATTATGCAAGTGCTTAATTATATTTTTTAAACTCTTAAATCTTAATTTCTCATTAGTGATTATAATCATGCACTTAACTCTTTAAAATATGCTATATACTTTAGAAAGGCAAAACCCATATAACATACCATGGCACCCAAAAAACACCTTCATATATATATATATATATGAAGGTACTGTTGCTTAATTTGTTTCTGGTCCACTAGATTTGGTAGAAACAAAGGAAGAAATAATAGGATGGATACCTTAAATTACCTGCAAACTTGGGGAGTTGGTGCCAATTCCAGTGTCCATATCTACTAACATAAGCAATCAGCCTCCGGTCTTCCTCTGGTGTCCATGTTCGTTTCTTCATTCCATTTTTATCAAAGCCAGGGGTTCTCACCATCTCTGCTGGTTGCTTCTTGTTCCGGTCTAACCCTTGGTAAGCCACGTTGTCCAAGTCAGCATAGATAATGTGTGTAACTAAAGAAAGAGAAACCACCTACAATAAAATCCATAAACTGTTTGTATAAGAGATGAGGTTACCTAAGCACTGGTTCGTCTCTATCAATCACTGAGTACGCGCAGTTTTCTCAGAGAATTTTTAGTAATGATTTAGAAGTGTATATACAAAGAAAAATCCCTTCTCAAAAGCAAGCGAGGGAGCGTGACAGAAAGATAGGCTAATTCTTCTTCCTTTGCTTCTGATGAGTAAAGTTTGCACACTTATATAATTTAGATGGAAGAAAGAAATTGGAAGGAAGGAAATTAAGAGAAAAAAATTGAATGAAAAGATATAGAGCAGATTTATAAATTTTATAGATATATTTGGATGAAAGGAAGATAAGAGAGAAAAATAAATAAATTTTTCTTATCTATTTGGGTGGAAAAGTAAAAGAAAAGAAAGAGTTAATATTGCTAAATGATAATTTTACCTTTATGTTATTAGAAAAGATATTTTAATTATATTAATTAATACCAAATAAAAAATTTCACTATTTTTAATTTAACAGTTTAAAGACGGTTTCCATTATTTTTAATAAAAAATTAAAATTTGGCATATTTTCAGTCAGATCCTATTATTTTAATATAAATGAGGAGAGAAAAAAAATAAAATCCGACTTGTTGTCAGTCGAATCTTATTATTTTAATGAAAAGGATGAGAGAGAAAAAGAAGATCTGATTTGCTATCACTCGGATCTCATTATTTTAATAAAAATTAGGATAAAGAAAAAGAAAATTTGATTATCTGTCAATCGGATTTCATTATTTTAATTAAAAAAATTTGAAATTCGGTGTACTTTCAAACGGATTTCTATTTTTTTTTGTGTTGGTATGTGTTGTGCGTGGGTGTGTGTGTGTGTGTGTGTGTGTTTGAGAGAGAGAGAGAGAGAGAGGGACTGAGGGAAGATGAAGAGAGAGGGGGAAGAAAGAGAGAGGAGAGAGAAAAAGAGAAAGAAAGACAAAAAATTATAAAAAATAAAAATATCATATTTTTTTAATTTCACCAAAAATATTGTATTTATCAAATTTTTTCGCAAAAATCTCATATAAAAAATAATTAATCTTTAAATAATATCAACCTATTAAATTAAACTAATATTAATAAAAATAAATTGTTCAAAATTATATAAAATAAAATTAATATTTTTAATTAATATAATATTTCAAAAATATTACTTAAAAATATATTTGATCAATTAAATAATACCAAAAGTACTATTCAATTATTATTTAATACTCTATTGAAAATAAAATATTGATAATCGAAAATTTTTAAAATTTTATATAGTTTTTACTTTGGATATGTTTTATATTTATTTTTAATAATATTGTAATAGAGAAATTAAAATTGTTTAGATAAAATTTTTAAAAATGTTGATTTATTAAAAAAAAAAAGATAAGAGAGATCACACAACACTTTCAATGATGTTGTACACTCTAGTCCTCTCCCTATCTAAATCACTCATCTCATGTCTCTCTCGCACACGCAGAAGGGCAGAAATGGAAAAGCTAAAAAATCACCCCTTCCCCTCCACTTTTCAGTCCGCTTCAAGGAAAAAAAGTCTGTTGTTCACGTGGACCCCACAAACAAAAATACACTGTTCAACTTCTCCTTCTCACATTTTCATTTTAGTCAAACAACAGAAATTAACTTTCTTTCACCCTATTTCCTTCCTCTCCCTTTCCTTCCATCCCAATTCCCTCCAACCAAACACAGCCTGAGGGCTTTCTTTCATTGTAATTGGGGATACATCTCCTCACATCAATAGTAGGTAACCAAAATATAACTGTACAAAAGTTTAAATATGTTTTCGAGCCTGAAAAATTAACGAGTTTTGATTTTAGCCCTTGAATTTTTTTTTCGATCCAAAAATATCTTAATTACATGCTTAACTTTAGTTTCTGCCATTAGTGAGATCCAATTAATTTATAAGGTGGCTAATAATACACCAACTCACTATTATCACATCATCCCTATACTTCATGTCTTCTACCTATTCTATCTCCTTCCATTACCATTACGATCACCATCACCATCGCTAACCACCCTTTCCAGCTGCAACCGCCACCCTCTAAGCCCTCAACTTGGCCGCGTCACCCAGCCCCATCCCCAGCCACCAAAGACTGCCATGGAAACACAACTCTACCCCCTTCACCAACCACCCTTCACCCTGGTGACTGCCCTCTATGCCTTGACCTACTGCAAAGTCCTACCTCCATGACATTGCTGGCAACCCCATCCTTCACCCGCCACAGCACCTATTGGACCTCCTCCATCTTTGATCTCATAGCACCAATACCCCTCCCTTCACAGCTGCATGCTTGCTCTTTTCTATGGGTTTTCTTTTATGTGGGTTTGAGTTGAACTCATTAAGTTTTTTGGATGGGGTTTTTTGGGGAAAGGAAATCTGTGATCTTTTGATTTCTTGTTCTTAGATTTTAAAATTGGAGAGAATTCTTCATTTCTGATTTCAGGAGTTTTTTCAAAATTGAATTTTGAGACAAAATCATGTGAAATCACATTTTTTTCATTTTTGGGTTTTCAAATTGAAGGTAGGAATTTCTCAAATTGGAGATAAAGTTCCAATTTTTTTTGGGATTTTTAGCACTTAAGTTTGTGAAATTTTGGTGTGGAAGAAAGTTTTATGTTTTATGTGAGAATGCTTGATACCCCCCTTGGATTGGTGATTTTGCCATCATTACATGAGTTCCTAGAATAGAGGGTGATGGTCATTTGGTTTGTTGATGGTATGTTGTTTTTGTTGTTGTTGCTAGGATTGGAGGAATTGAAGGAGGAGGCGGTAACAGGTGGCAATGTAATGGGCGAAGCAATGGAAGGAAGGTTAGTGAGAGAATGGGTAGTGATGTTGGTGTTAGTGAGAAAGAGGGGAAGAAGGGATGGGGATGGGTGGTGTGGAAGAAGGTAGAGATGATCTGAAAATTATGATATGGAATTCCATGAATAATTTTAGCAATTAACGGAGCTCTATTGACGATAAGGATTAAACCCAAACTTCTTTGAAAAAATTTGTATAGAAACCAAAAAAAAAAAAAATTACAGGTACTAAAACTAAAATTTACTAAATTTTTAAGGATCAAAAATATATTTAAACTTTATACAAATAACCGAGTAGATCAATTATAATCACATGATCCCATGGCAAAAATTGTGTGTGTGTGTGTGTAAAATTGTATATTATTTTTCTTTCACAAATAATGCTTAAGTTACGTTACCTTATATTTGAGTAAAGAAACAAAATTAGAGCGTGTATGTAATCTGCTTTGAGCCGTTGATGAAATTCATTTCTCCTAGACAAATATAGATTTAAAAAAAATTATATTATATAAAACATATTAATTGATGTTTAAAAATCTTATTACTAATTTTTTAAAAAAAAATTGTGTAATTTTGCACTGGATCAAGTCAACCCAAATTATGCATTGAATTAAACTAAAAAAAATAGTGGATCAACTTTTCAAAAATTCATATTTGTCCCAATAAACTTTAAGTTAGAATGGAAAGAGAACTACTATTTTGACTCTTAAAATATTAATTTATTAGTAAATTAGTTCTTAAAAGATGCTTTATAGTCCATGATATTTTAATGATAAATTTTGTTATTGCTGATAGATTTTATTAATGTTAACAAAATATATTTTAGGGACTAATTTGTTAACACATTGATTTTTTAAAAATTAATTTGCCAATATATTGATTTTCTAGTGACTAACTTATATTAATTATTAAGGTACTACAGGTTAATAAAACAACTTTTAAGCACTAGTTTATCAGCATTTTAATTTTTTGAGTGTCAAAATAATGATTCGCCCAAGAATAAATTACCAGGTTGGATTGAGTCTAGAGAACTTCTAATAATAGGTGGCTCATGTCGTCCCCATTATAGGACATTCGCTTGGGGATTAATCTGAGTTGAACCCTCGATAAAATTCATTTCTCCTACACAAATAATAAAGGGAGGGGTGCTTGATACGTAGGAATTGCTACGCCAAAATAATACCTCATCTAGACATATTAATATCATTTTATGAAAAATGAAAGAGCATTAGAGAGGACTAATGAGGATAAAGAAAGAATAGCAGCACCTTCAAAACATAACAATCAAACAAAAAGATATAAGCTTGGATCGAGAGTTGAGACTCAAGAGGGATAAAAAAAAAAAAAACTTGGAATAGGTGTGTTATGTATAGTGCACTTGGTTAAGGCTATACTGCAACCCCAAACTTAACCGTGATTTTCCATCCATTTGTATAAATTTAAGTGTGAAAATTTGTTAAAATTACTTTAATTTGAGCCTTTCATGAGTGTATTTTGTTAGAATTTTTAGAGTTTGAGTTTTTGTGTATTTAAGAGTTTATTTTGGGTTTTATTGTGTTCTAAACATGAATTTTAATTGAATTTTCAAGTTATGGAGTAATTATGATTAACAGAGAGAAGGGGCATATTAGTCAACTATTTGGGCACCCAGGCACTAGCTTTCCAACACCTAAGCAATGGAATCAAAAAATTGAGTTTGCTCTCTAACAAGTCAACACCCAAGAGCCCAATACCTAGCGCCTAGGCGGTGGAGTGCGAATTCAAAGTTTGTTGTCAAGTGACCTGGCACCTAGGCACCCAAGACTCAATGCATAGGCATTAGCGACAAAACTGCTCCTTTTTTTTTGTTTAATTGAGAAAAGCAAGAGAAGAGGCCAAGCATTTTAGGTTAGGAAATAAGAAAAAAAAATTCTCCACCTCCGAAAAGAGACAAAGAACAGATAAAGAAGAAGAGTTTGAAGAATCATCAATCCAAATCTTGGATTTTTATGATTTTTTTCTCCTAATTTCTTCTCTATTTTCTTCTGTAGCATAAGTTACTAGACTTCATAGTTAGGGTGAGGGTGCAATCTGATATAAATGGTTTGTTTATGAATTTCTTGTGATTTGGTATTGGTTTCTATGGATTAAGAATTTATTTATTTTTATTGTAATTTGTGAATGAGTTTTTCATTAATTGATTTAGAGTTCATACATAAATTGGGAAATTTATGTATGTTCTTGCCCTAGGCATAAACTTCATAATTTTCAAGGTTTAGGAATTTATTTTGAAATTATGTGGATTTTGGATTGGTTTGATTACTTAATCCCTCTTTTCACTAAAGTATGATTAAGGAATTGATATGTTTTGTGTAAGAAGAGGGAATTGGTTTCACTAAGAAATTGAAAATCAATTACTTAGAATTTTTCTTTTAATATATAGTTTTTCAACTTAAGTACATGAGGATTCAATTAACTTATAGAAAAATCAAACAAATCCAACCCCTATATTCTTTTGAACACTTGCTAATTTTGTTTGAAGTTTTTATTTTCTTTTATTTTAGGTTGTTACTATTCTTGTTTTAAGTTTTAATTTTAGGACTCCTTTTAATTCAAAATTTTGTGGTAACATAAATAAAAATTGATTAGTGAATTGTTATTTGATAATATCAATTTTTGGGAATGATACTCAATTATTGTATTTACTGCTGGAATGATTTGGTGCACTTATTGAATGGTTATCACCAAACAAATGAAAAATATCTAAGCTGGTTTAGAGAAGGAATCTAGAACAAGTCCGTTCTGTATGCGTCAAGGTTCTGAAAATTGGATTGGGCATTGAACTGGATAAGTTACTGATTCAGAGGTTTAATGGATCAACGGTTCGACCTCCGGTTCAACCAAGATGTAATAAAATATATATATTTATATATAAATGTATATAAATATGATTAACAACATGTTATAAGATAAATAAAAATGATTAAAACATTTTAATATGATAAAAATAGTTTTAGAAATCAAAATTGTTATATTAAATCATATTAACATAACCAATATAAGTATAGTATTAAGTCTTACATTATTTAAATTTTAAATTTTTTATTCGTAAAATTACTATAAAACATTCAAGAAGTCACAAATTATCTAGAGTAAAAGATTTTTACTTTTGAGATTTTTATAAATAATATCTATGTATTATTTTTTCTAATTTTTATCACCTCTAAGTTCTTTTTTAAAAAATAAAAAGATGTAGTAATATTTGAGTCAATTAAGATGTATTTTTGACATTTTTTGTCATAATAAAATAATTAATTTCATAATTGATAATCAAAATATAATTTTATATTTCCTTTTAAAAAATTAAAAAAAAAACCAATCGACCGATAAAATTGATTTGATTTAGCCGGTTTAACCGGTTCAATGCTAATTTTTTGTCGTAGCAATTCTCTAAGTATAACTGGATTGAATATTTGACCAATTCCCAATTCCGATGGGACCAACCGATTTGGTCGGGTTTTCAAAACAATGGTGTGCGTCCTCGAGACATAGCAATCAAATGAAAATCTATGCTGCTTTAAAAATCTAGAAAGCAGCGATTTGTACTGTACTCTGCAGTTGTTTAATTAAAGCAATGTCGCAAGACGGCTACATTAATCACTGATTGAAACGGCTTCAGTACAGTCAGCGCAGATAAAGCTTTTGTGATTGTTGCACGCGGCTCCCTTATAGCAATCGACGAGAAGTTCGGGACAGAGACATTTCCGGTTGGTAATTAGAGTCATAAGAACGTGAGCTGCATGTACTCAAACCAAAACTCCCGATTTGGCACCACTAACTCGAGCTTATCAACAATAGAAGGCAATCTATGGTCTACTGTATCTCCCATCTGCAAATATTTGGGCCGTTTTCGTCAATGAAATTCAGCAATTCAGATGAAAAAGAATAAAACAAAGGGACCCACTTGCTCTGATACCTAGCCAATAATCAGTTTTTTTTTAGTAAGATTATTGTTGAGAAAGAATAAGTAGCAGACTGATCACAGACGACTAGGAGTGGCTACTGCAAAATATAGCACACTCTCTTTTATAAATAAAAATAATCTCTCTCGCAGTTGTTAATAACAATAGCATACCGCACTGTCACACGATCTTAATCCTTAGCCTTCATCTTATTTATAATCACCCTATCCGCGGCTACCAAATTACTAGACTTATCCATTAAATAAACTTCTCAAACAAGCTAATTTTTTCATTAAGTAAATAGCTATTAAATTAAAATCAATAATTTTTTAATCAAAGAATTTTGACATGAGCAAAAAAAAAAAAAAAAAACCAACAAATATTGAATATCTTTACATGTTGAAATTAATCTTCTTTTAACTGCAGGATTATAAAAATTATGGGATTTTTCTTTGAATATGAACTTACATCTTTCTCCTGTTAGCTATATTTCTGCAAGCTAAAGTTGCTTACCTTAACTCAGGTTGTGTGGATACCAGTTAAGCACGTATGCTTGCGGATCGTTTATCAGATACATTTCTTTTTATTTTAGGAATGAAGACTTGTTGTCCTTGTCTACTTTTAGGGAAGTTTGGAAAGAGATTTGAATTTCTATTTTTGAAAATATTATTTTTAGGAATATTTTATTTTAGGTATGTAATTTTTTAAAGTATTTGATAAATGGATTGAATTATCAAAATTATTTTATTTATTTTCAAAAATATCCTTGACAATTCAGTTGTGGATAGTAGCCGATGATAGATGACAATAAGGATAATTTGATCTTTTTATAAGAAAAGATATTTTCATTCTATAAAAATATTACAATCTTATATATGAGATAGCAATATTTTGGTAAAATTCTTATTCCAAAACCAATTTTGAGAGTGTAATATTCTCAAAAATATTTTTTTAAAACTTATACTAAATATGATAATTTTCTTAACTTTTCAAAAAATATATTTTCTAACATTATACCAAACACTTCCTTAAGGGTTGGGTGAAAGAGAACTTGGACAGTTGGATATCCTTTTAAAAGTTTGTATATAATATTATGAGTAAATTGGCATTTTATTCCTTGGAAGATTTATATTTAATATTTTATTTTTTACTATAAATATAACAAGGAAAACAAACTATAATAAAATATAATTTTCAGTAATTGTTTAATTTAAAATTTATACATCAAAATATAATCAAGTTAATCTCACATTTCAATATTTAATTGAGTTATGCACCATATATATAATTATATTATATATAATTAAATCTCACATTTCAAGTTTTCATTAATGTGTTCAATATGATTTTTTATAACAAAATAAAAATAATTATTAAAAATATATGAATAAATAATAAATTATTTTCAATATAAATTATATTTATATATAATAAAAATTTAAAATAATTACAATTGACATCATAAATATTTAAACAACTATACTAACTTTTAAATTTTAAATTTAACAATTAATAAAAATTATATTCTATTATAATTTATTTTTTCTGGTTATATTTTATAGTAAAAAAAATAGAAAAATCAAAAAATATAAAATATATATATATATATATTTAATCTTTTAAAAACTAAAGTATTAAAAAAATCTTTTAAAAATTAAAGTGTATACATTTAATTTTTTAAGAACTAAAGTATTAAAATAAAAATCTTTTAGAGAGTAAGATGTAGATTTACTCTAATATCATTGTGGTTTCTTAAATAAAGCCTAAGCCACATTACCTTATATTTCCGAAAGGTAACAAAATCAGAGTGTAAATATATTTTAAAAAATGACTAAAGACCAACTATATATAATCAAATAATAAAAATTCTATAAATATCAAATAATGTAAATATAAGCAGTTAACATTAGTTTTCTTTCACACAACTAGAAACAGTAACAATGTAATTAAAAAAAAATGATGTCCGACTTTTCCTTCATACATATTGGTTATTATTAGGTCAAACGTTCATTATTATGTCAAAAGTCATAATGGATGGTTGAAGTACAACTTTAGGAGGCCTGCTTGCCTTATGTTTTTATATCCTATTTTCATTTCATTTTTTTGATTTTGCTTACGAAAATATCATTTTGTTTTTAATACATTATTTTTTAAGATTTTGTGATAGAAATAATAAAAATAAGAATTCCCATTTCTGTTATTTTCCTTACAAAATCTTGAAAATAGGAAATATATTCAAACAATGTGACAATTTTATACTTAAAATTAAAAATAGGAAATGGGAACAAGAACCAAACAAACTCTTATTTTCTTAAAGTTTCTAAGAGTGAAAATGTTAAACCCATCAAACGTGACACTGACCGAAATAAATCAACAATCTTCCTCCAAAGTAATTTGGGAGATTCGAACCTATCACCTTGCTTTCATACCACTAATCGAATCAAGTGTTTCCATAAGTCAAAATCTATAGCAAATGGTAAGAATAAGTTTATTTTCTTGAAGTTTCTCACAACCTCATCTAGCACAAGGATTGCACCTATTACAAGTATCATAAATTGGGATATTAAGCCCATCCAATTTTAAGAATTTATAACAAGAATAAATTCTTGGGGGAACCACACCTCAAAAGCTAGTTACTGGAATGGAAGAGCCCAAGTCCTTATAAAGCATCCCTTTCGAGGCGATCTCCCTGATGTGAAACTTGTTACATTGCCACCCCTTTAGAAAGCTGGCGTCCCAACGATTGTACTTTATGATACTTCACTCGACTACGGTCAGCCCCTCTGCCTGTCAGAACCCTCCGGAGGTAGCCCTTTCCAACTGGCCAGCTCTTAATGAAAGTACTATTTGTAATGAGCATAAATTCTTGAAAGAATCACACTCCAAAAGCTAGCTATTAGAACAGGAGAGTCCAAGCTCTTATAAAGCCTCTCTTTTAAGGTGACCTCACCAATATAAGATTCGTTATATTGCCACTCCCTTCAAAAGCTGGCATTCCAACAGTTACACTATGCGACATTTCACTAGGTGGTGCTTCACTTGATCACGGTCAGCCCCTCCACCGGTCAGAAACCTCTGCAAGTAGCCCTTTCTGGTTGGCTGTCTCTCAATAAAAGCATCATTTATAATAAGTATAAATTCTTGGGAAAACCACATCCAAAAGCTAACTATTGGAATGGGAGACCCAAGTTCTTATAAAGCTTCCCCTTCAAGGCGACCTCCCCGATGTGGAACTCGTTACAAAATGATACTAAACAAAAAAGTCAACACCTACCAGTCTACCTACTCTTTTCGATGCACATGATTTTTAGTAATGTCTTTATTTTATTTCTTTTGACAATAATTTTTCAATCTATAGCATTAGTTAAGCAATAGTGAAAGCTTTTTGTATCTCTTAATAGATAGAAAGTCCACAAAATTTCACTTACATATACAATTCATTCAAAAGTGAAACACCTATTGTGGTCTAAAGCATCACAAGGGCATATAAATAACTTTATATCTTAATATACCTCCTTATGTAAGTGGCTTTTTAAACTTGAAACATAGACAATATACATGCCTGTCTACCTCATCATAGAGGCTCTAATATTATGTCATAAACCATTTCTCTTAAATAGAAATAGTAAAATGAGCTCAACTAGTCAAGTTAAAGCCACTTGACCCCACTAATCTTGACAAGTTAAGTTGAAATTTTGAATCTACAGAAAAATTTCACCTTGCCTAACCATGAATTAGAGTGAATCAAGGTAAGTTTGATTGGTCGCTTTTTTTTTTTTTTTTTTTATAAACCATTTGTGTTAGATTGTTAGTGTGTGGCGTCACTCTATGGTAGAATTGTTTTGGGGCCGCGAGTTTTTCACTAGAGAGGAGACACTCACACAGATACAAACACTATAGTAGGGTTTTATCTCACATTTTCATCTTAACCCACACCCACACTCTCAGTGGCAGTAGTCCACACCACCCCCAAATCTTTTCATCTTCACACCACCTCCTCTTTTGTGTTTGACTTCACATGCACCCAATGGCAGCCACTCCAAGCTTGTAGCAGTGGCCATTCTCAATGACCTAGCAACAATGTTCCTTACGTCCTTGGTCTATCATCATGTGTTCCCTGCATCCTTAGTACTTTGCTCCACTACTTCTCAATGTAAGTGCAGAAATTAAAATTAAAATTTGAAAGAGATTTTAGTTACAAGCTCTTCTCTTGCTTTTCTTATCCTTGGAATAGGAAATTGGAAATTGGAAATTGGAAATAGATAGAGATGGCTTTGACTCTTGCTTTTTCTATTTTTTTATTTTTAAGTTTTTTGGCGGGTTAACCCACTAAGCCACCCAAATATCAGGTGGGTTCAACATTCCAACCTATTTGATCAAATCGAATCAACCCGTTTACGAATCCTCTTCTAAAAACTTAATAGATTAGGTAAAGACACAAGAATGACTTTATATTTTAGTGGGAAAAAAACTTAATGGTATGAAAACTTTTCATCACTTTTAGTACGAATGTATTTCATGGCTTGGTTGTTTTCAACTAATAGTCTCTCTTATTTCTTCAACCCTTGTTTTCCATCAAGTTCCCTTTATTTATACTTACCATCACATATTCATATCTTTCATATTGTACCATTTAGAAAGCCCCTACATCTGAGTAATGCTATACTGCCATAATTTATTGCCAAAATTTTTGACAAAAAATATGGTTGGTTGTTGGATGAGATAAAATTGTTTGACTCATTTATTTATCCAAGAGTTAACATATATGCCACATCATTCTAGCTAATAAATTCGGGCAAAAATTCTGGCTGTCAAGTATTTTTCCTTTAATAATTATCTTGATTCCTAACAAATGGCAAAAAAAAATAATTGGTTTAAATACCCTTTCGATCCTCATAATTTCATTAATTTGGGTCTTTATAATATTTATTTTTTGGTATATATGTGCTCATTGTTTTTTATCATTTAGATTTTGATCTCCTAGATATCAAAGTCAAAATAAATTGAATTATAAGAATCAATTCTTTATGAAAAATAGAAACTCTAGGAACTAAAACCCAATATATATATATATATATATATATATATATATATATATATATATATATATATAAGATCAATAATTGTAAGGAGCCAAGAACCAAATTTTTGATACTATACAAACTAAAACATAATAAGTATTATAAGAACTAAAATTAAAATTATAAGGATCAAAATCTTGTTTAAGCCAAATAATTTTGCAACTCATGTTACTATTTCTTTTAACTTGTTTAAATTAATGCACTAATTACAAAATAAAAAAAAGTTTAGAATAATAAAATTATTAAATACGTCAAAAACTTAAAAATAAAATCTTTTCTTTTTTAAAACAATTATGACACAGGTTAATTTTGTTTTTTTAACATAATTAGATGAAATATATTAAATGTCCACAAAAATTTGTCTTTATTCCAAGGGCAGGAATTCTTACTTGCACGACACTTTGAGAAGTTTAAAATGCTCGTCTAGTAAAAGTGAATATTTAATATTTATCTAATTTTTAAATATTGATTAAATTAAAAAAAATTTAATGATTAATGTTACATAAAAATTAATTATGGTACACTATATGATGTTTGGAGTATGAATGCTCTTTTAACATTAATCGCTCGATTTATTTTTTAACTTGATCAATAGTTAAAAATTAGGTAAATATTGAATATTCAGCATTTTAAACTTCTCTGGCGAGAAAAACGGTTTGGTTAGCTTTTGATTACGGCACTCCTGCCATAGTTCCATTCATCCATATCCAAACACATTGATAAAATTTTTCACAATTCCTAAATTATAAAGCCGGGGCATATATATTTTAAATGTATAGTGAAAGCATACAATTATACTCTTACACACGATTACCAATTCAACAAAACTCCAAATTAGCTGTCAAAGGAGTTATGAGGCATTTTTTAGTTCTCAAAAGATTTGCAGCATTAATTTAATTCTCAAAAAATTAAAATTTATTTCAATTTAATCTAAATATTAGTTTAAATATTAATCTTTTTTTTAATCTTTTGAACTAACTTGATATGAGTTTTAATCTTTTGAGAATTAAATTGGTGTTTAAAAAAAGTTTTGATATATTAATTTGATCCTTAAAATATTTATAATGCTAATTTGGTACTCAAAAGATTAATTTTTATTTTATGTTAATCCAAAACTTAGCTTCCATAAAAAAACCACTAACTAATGTCTAATGTGTCACATTATGTGATGATATGTCATGTTATATGATGAAATGTCATGTAGTAACATCATCTGCCAAAATAGACCCCAAATTAGTTCTTGAGAAAGTTGCAGGACATCAATTTAGTCCTTAAAAAAAATGAGATATTGACTTTGTGATATATGAACCCTTCTCCCCCCCCCCCACGAAAGTGTGCATATATTGACAAAAAAAAAAAAAGAAATAAAAATTAATCTTTTAATAATCAAATTAATACCCTACAACTCGTTTGAGGGCCAATATGGGTTCATGTTAGGAGATTACGTGACACATCATCACATCATGTAATATATCAAATATCAATTAACTTTATTCACTGAAGCTAATGTTTAGACTAATATAAAGTAAAAATTAATATTTTGAGAACTAAATTAATGCCACAATTCATTTAAAATCAAAATTGATGTCCCAAAATTCTTTTGAGGATCACTTTGAGATTTCACTCTAAGAATTACTCGATCGAATGGAAGCCATAAAAATAAAACTAAGACCAAAATACTGAATAAGACCAAATAGCCATAAGAATAAAACTAGTGAGTTAATTCATACCGTGGCGGATATTGGCACTAAATGGTAGTTGAAGTATTAATGAAGAGATTTTTGGCTAATAAGATTTGACACTTTTTTTTTTGGGTAATCAATGGGAACAAAAATTGAAATTACAAACATCCCCTATCGAAGGCTACACCAGACAAATCTTATCAAAGCAATGAGAACTGAAATTCTAATTTCATAAATATTACTCAAGTCTTTCATCACTAAAATCTTTCATCATTAGCCTATTTCTAATAATTTAACTATAAAGACTTACAATAGAAATCAATTAATTCATAGCACTAGCTTAAGAAATTGTTTTATTGTAATATATAATGTACGGGATACCTGATTGAGACATCATATTTCAGCGTTATATTGTTTCATTCATTTATAAAAATAAATGCAATTGGAGCCCTTGAAATTCTTAGTAAAATTATATATCACAATTTAAAATCTTAAATATCAAAATACCCAAATCATGAAAGTGAAAGTTAAAATCTAGAAGTAGTAAAGATATATAAAAATAACAATAACAGCAATCAACTTCACAAAAGAGATCATGAAAGAAAGACCATAGAATCAAAAGAAAAAATATATTAAGTAGAGAAAATAATAAATAAAAGAGAATTAATGAGAATTACGCAATAAATCAAAAGCTTATCTTGATGTAAAATAAAAACTCTATGTATAAAAAATGTTAGAATAAAGCTAAATAAAGTAAGCAGTACCTGACATTGACGGTCCGAAACAATACTTAGTAGTTAAATTGGAAAACAAAGGCTAAAATTTTTAACCATATTTACTACTTTTTCTTAAAAGAGAAAAGAAATACTCAAGGAAGCCTCTCGTTGTCAACTCAACGTAGCTTCGCAACTGAATTATTCATAACATTACATGTATTCTGATTGGTTTGGTGTTTTAGGAATTACCACACCAAAATCATTTTATGAAAAATGTAAGAACGCAAAATGGACTAATCATGACAAAGAAAAAACAGCAGTTCGTTTAGCTCCTCTCTGATTGAGAGTTTTTTTTAAGCTTTTTTCCAATTATCGAAAAAAAAAAAAAAAAAAACAGCGGCGTTCCCTTAAAACGAAAAAATCTAAGCTTGGTCTGTACCTTACATTTGGATTAAGCAATGACGTCGTGAGATAGCTTCATTCGCGATTGAAATGGCTTAAGTACGTACAGACAGAGCTTTTGTGATTGAGGACGCCTCATTAATTAGAATGCACGTTTAGAGACTATTTTTTGTCATTCAACAGAGGACCAGGACACTTACGTGACCGAAGAATTAAAGCTATTGAAAACATCCCTAAACATAACAATCAAATGAAAATTATCTAAGCTGGTTTGGCAAGGAGGAAAAAAAAAATTAGAAATTTATGTGACTAATGTGAGGTACCAATTAATTAGAGCAATACAGCGTCCCCATATGTCGTCCTTGGAAATATGTATTCTGGAATATTGCGTTGAGTCGTAATGCAGGATTGTAGTTACTTTTCGGCATGGTGTGGCTTCATGGGGCCTCATCCTAGGCATAGCACTTAACAGAGCCCGTAGGCGAGGGACCAGAAGAAGCAGGGGACCCAGACATTTCAAATACTTAATTTTGAGTCATTAGACAGCCTCACCAGTGGCTGGTACTCTTTCCGAACCAAAACTCCCAATTTAGACCCTTCACACATTGGCGCGTGCTGTTGTGCATCTCACCAAATATGGAGCACCACGCACTGCATCATCCAATAGCCAAGATGTCGTGGTTTATCATTACAATTAAGTGTAGTGAATCATCGTAAAATTTCTTCCAGCTCCACCATCTCCAACTCCGTGCCTCTCACTCATCTCTCTCTCTCTCTCTCTCTCTCTCTCTCTCTCTCTCTCTCTTCAAATCCCATGCGCATCTTTTTGTTCTCTTCCTTCACACATTCTCACTCCATTATTCATTTCTTCTTCCGTTCCTAGTCACTTCTAGACCTATTCCCAACCTTTGATCCAAAAAGCTGAGAACTTGCTATCTAGGTATGCTAGATACAAGCATATAGTGTCATGGGATGTGATCAAAACCACAACTTTAAATATTTTTGAATTACTACAAGCGTACAACCTTAGTAAACTGTCTAGCTTTTATTGTTTTTGATTTTGTAATAAAAAAAAATGTCATGCATTCCAAGAAAAAATTTGACTATTCCATGAAGATTATGCCAGTATGGTTGAATGTTGGGGGATGGCGGTGGTGATTATTATGAGGGGAAGAAGAAACCAAAAACGGAAGAAAACATAGAAGTGTGGCGAAAGAGAGGAGTTCTGGGTTGCAGTGGGGGAAGGATAGCAAGGAGATCGGGGGTCAGAATAGGGTGAGAAATTTTGTTGTAGTTCACCACACTTGATTGTATTGATAAACTATTGCATCGTGATTGTTGGATGACGTGACGCATAATACTCCTTCGATACCCGAAATACGTCTAAGACAGTGCCTCATTGATTTAGTTAAGATTTGAATATGCGTTCCACCCATCCAAATCTCATATAGGGTGCTAGAACACATAACCAATTGTGTTTGTGTGTTTTCATGTTCAAAATTTTCATTTAGCAACAAATTGTTGCTTTTGAATTTGGAGTATTTTCGATTGTAAAAAGATGATGAATTTTTTATTTTTTATCCTTCATACTTTTCATTTTAAAATAGATGCTAATTTATTTAATATAAAACATATACCCTTTTTTTAGTAATTATACAAAATAAAAGTGATTTTGATTCATATATTCAAGTAACATTAATTTTGTCAAACTCACTTTTAAAATAAAGATTTTTAAACATAAATCACGTTATAATAAACTTACTTTTGATCAAAATCAAGTTTACAAAGTTATGTTGATTCTTAATCAAGTTTATAAATTCCAATTCAAACACACACTATATCTTTCACTAAAACCTGAGTTTAGTCCCCCCCCCCTCCCCCCCAAAATAATAGTAATCAATATTTGTTCTTAGATTAGTCCTTAAAAATTCAAGAGTCTATTCTTGTTTTTATTTTTTTAAAAAATAATTTTTATTTATAGATTTTTAAGTTTTTTAGAAAAAAACATGTTCTATGTTTCTTATTTTCAAAAAAGGTAGACATTATATGTGTTTGGTTTGTTTATTTTTAATAAATTAAAATGTTTAAAAATAATAGTATATTACGTTTGTAAATAAATTTTAAATTATTAAAATAACTTAATATTTTTTTCTAATGAACAATATATAAAATAAATCTATACGCACTTGCTAGAATTTTGACAATCTCTATCTTTTCATTTTCCTTCAAGATAAAAAATAAATAATAAAAAATAAAGAAATTTTATTCATTAATGATATGAATATTTAGATATATTGTAAGTCCATAAAAATTTTAAATTAATTGCATTACAATGCCTTTTGAAATTTCAAATATTTACAAATAGCCACTGCATTTTAGGGAAAATTGGTCAAACTCACAAGACTAGCCTTCTTAGTACTAAGATTTGGTAGGTTGAGCTTAAAAAGTCCTAATCTACTTAAATCAATTTATTTTTAGCACAATTTCTCTTTTACTTGCTTTTTCTTTTTGTGGTTTGACGAAAAAAAAAAAAAGAATATATAATGAAAAGAATTTTGACACTTGGAACTTTAAATTTGATTTTGGTGCTTAGTTTGTTTTAATTTATGTTATTTGATTTTAATGTGTTGAAATTTTGATTATGTAATGTATTGAACATTGCCACTTGAGACTTAACCAACATTAAATAGGAGCTATTGACGGTGGTTATAGGATTGGCTCAACTCGTCTAACTCACAAGCCTAAATAAGTTGGGATTAAAACAATCAGTTTAGCTATTTAATAACCACACTATATTCACAACCCAAAAAAGGAAAAAAATCACAGTGTGTTTCATGTTTTTTTTTTTCTTTTTTTGGTCGAAATTTTAACAATAATTGTAAAAATTCACATTTTTACGTTTTCACTTATTTTACGGAATATTTTTCAAAAATGTTATCATTAAAGTTCAAGCAAACACATTTTCATCTTTGTTTTATGTTTTTATTGGAAATAAAAACAAAAAAGACTCAAACTAAATAGGCCCTACATTTCTAAATTAAAACCTTGAAAGAAATGAATTAAAATATTTATCCTTTAATTAATTTATCTAACAAAGTTATTCTTGTAGACTTTTTTTCTTAATTAATTATTGTCAACTGTTAAATATTACATGGTAAATTTAATTCATCATTTTTTTAATCTTTTTAATATTCTTTACCAGCTCAATATGCTAGGATGAGTTTGGATTTTTTTTTTTTGGGGGTAATCAATGGGAACAAAAAATGAAATTACAAACCTATTCAAGGCTAGCTACCCCAGACAAATCTTGCCAAAGCAATGAGAACTAAAATTATAATCTCATAAATGTTACTCATGTGTTTCACCATAGAGATTTATAATAGAAATCAATTAATTCATAACACTAGCTTAGTAAATTGTTTTATTTTAATATATAACGTACAACATACCTGATTGAAACATTATATCAGTGTTATATTGTTTCATTCATTTATAAATAAATGCAATTGTAGCACTTGAAATTCTTAGTAAAATTATATATTACAATTTAAAAACTTAAATATCAACATACCCAAATCATGAAAGTGAAAATTAAAATCTAGAAGTAGTAAAGATATACAAAAATAACAATAACAGATATCAACTTCACAAAAGAGATCATGAAAGAAAGACCATAGAATCAAAAGAAAATATATATTATCTAAAGTAGAGAGAATAATAAATAAAAGAGAATTAATGAGAATTACGCAATAAATCAAAAACATATCTTGATGTAAAATAAAAATTATTAGAATAAAGCTAAATAAAGTAAGCAGTACGTGACCTTGACGGGAAACAATACTTACTTAGTAGTTAAATTGGACAACAAAGACTAAAATTTTTAACCATACTTACTACTATTTTTTAAAAGAAAAAAGAAATAATCAAGGGAGCCTCTCATTGTGAACTCAACGTAGCTTCGCAACTAAATTATTCATAACATTACATGTATTCTGATTCGTTTGGTGTTTTAGGAATTACCACACCAAAATCATTTTATGAAAGATGTAAGAACGCAAGATGGACTAATCATGACAAAGAAAAAACAGCGGTTCGTTCAGTTCCTCTCTGATTGAGAGTTTGTTTGAGTCTTTATCCTAATTATCGGGAAAAAAAAAAACAGCGGCGTTCCCTTAAAACAAAAAAATCTAAACTTGGTGTGTACCATACATTTGGATTAAACAATGACGTCGTAAGATAGCTTCATTCCTGATTGAAATGGCTTAAGTACGTACAGACAAAGCTTTTGTGATTGAGGGCGCCTCATTAGCTAGCGTGCGCGTTTAGAGACTAGTTTTTGTCATTCAACAGTAGACAAGACACTTACGTGACTGAAGAATCAAAGCTATTGAAAACGTGACTGAAGAATCAAAGCTATTGAAAACATCCCTAAACATAACAATCAAATGAAAATTATCTAAGCCGGTTTGGCGAGGAGGAAAAAAATTCTAGTAATTTATGTGACTAATGTGAGGTACTAATTAATTAAGGCAATACAGCGTCCCATTATGTTGCGTTAATTATGTCGTCCTTGGAAAAATATATATTCTTGAGTATTGCGTTGAGTCGTAATGCAAGATTATAGTTACTTTTTGGTATGGTGTGGCTTCGTGGGGCCTCATCCTAGGCACAGCACTTAATAGAGCCCGTCGAGGAGGGACCGGAAGAAGCACGGGACCAAGACACTTCAATCACGCGAGGCGCTGGTTTGTTGGCTAAAGGAGTTAGCCTTGCTACACTGCACCCCTGGGACCAAGATTATCGCGTTCGACCCTTAGGTCAAAGACCCTCCGCACTAGTATGACCACAAAAAAAAAAAAATTCAAATTCGTAGAACTGAAAAAAACAAAAAAGACATTTCAAATTCTTGATTGAGTGATTAGACATTCACATGAGTGGCTGGTACTCTTTCCGAACCAAAACTCCCAATTTAGGCCCTTCATATATTTAGTAAAGATCACGGATTACATCTTTGACTAGAACCTGAGTTGTCTCTCTCTCTCTCTCTCTCTCCAAAACAATATATATATATATTCTCAATTTTATCCTAAAAAATTCAAGAATATGTTTTTGTTCTTATTTTTCTGAAAATAATTTTTATTTATATATTTTTAAATATTTTAGAAAAATGCTTGTTTTGGTTCTAAAACATTATATGTGTTTGATTTGTTTATTTTTGATAAACTAAAATGTTTAAAAATAATCGAATAAAGTTTGTAAATAAATTTTAAATTGTTAAAATAATTTTTTTTCTAAAATGAACAATATATAAAATAAATTTATACGCGCATACTAGAATTTTGACAATCTCTATCTTTTCATTTTTCTTCGAGATAAAAAATAAATAATAAAAAATAAAGAAATTTCATTTATTAATGATAGGAATATTTAGATATATTGTAATTCCATACAAAATTTTCATTAATTGCATTAGAATGCGTTTTGAAATTTAAAATATTTACAAATTGCCACTGCCTTTACGTGAAAATTGGGCTATCTTACAGGACTAGCCTTCTTACCCATTTAGACCCATAGACCAACATTAAATGGGGGCAAGCAAGCTTAACGTTAGCCTATTGACATTCACTGTAGGATTGGCCCAACTCATCTAATTAGTGAACTTAAACAAGTCGAGCTTAATACAGTCGATTTGGTTGTTTAACAATCATAGCGTGTTCATGACCAAAAAAGTAAAATCACACTCTGTTTTCATTTTTTCATTTTTTCTTTTCTTTTTTTGTCAAAATTTCAACAAGAATTGTGAAAATTCACGTTTTTATGTTTTCACTTATTTTAGGAAATATTTTCCAAAAATATTATCATTAAAGTTCAACCAAACACATTTTCATCTTTGTTTTCTATTTTTACTAAAAATAAAAACAAAAAGACTCAAACTAAATAGGCCCTACATTTCTAAATTAAACCCTTGAAAGAAATAAATTAAAATATTTATTCTTCAATTAATTTATCTAACAAAGTTATTCTTGTAGACTTTTTTTTAATTAATTCTTGTAAACTGTTAAATATTACATGGTAAATTTGATTCATCATTTTTTTAAAATCTTTTTAATATTCTTTACTAGCACTATATGCTAAAGGTGTGTTTGGATGAGTTTTTTGGCAAAAAAAAAAAAAATCACTTTTAGCATATTTGGATAAATTTTTAAAAATAATCAGAATATCAAAAAATTTACTTTCAACTTTTTAATAGAAGTTAAAAAGGTAGCTTCTAAAAAAAATTATTTTCATCTTTTTTAGTTATATAAAAAATTTTACTTTTATAATCACTTTTTTCAAAAGTTAAAACAAACACATCCTAAATCAACTACGTTTTTCGTTTTTTCAAATACCTATATGTTCAGTAATTTTCCATAATTTTGGTTGTTGAAAATTTTGCGACTAATTTGATTTGGTGTTATTCCAAACTTTTCGGATACCCCGAAAGTGGAAATATTGATTGGATCTTGTACAAATCTGATTGTAAGAGATTGGGCCACAGAAATAATTTTTTGACTTCTCATTGTGTATATAATATTGTATATAATATTTATTTTTGATTGAATTGTATATAATAATTGTAAATATTATTGTAGTTGAATTTTGTATAAATCCGATTATAAGAGGTTACCTGAAATAAATTTTGTAGCATGTTACTAATCCTGTAATATATGTTGCACCCTTATGCGACTTCGTTTGAACATCAAAGAATCTTGTGTTGAATTTATACATATAATAAAGAGCACAACTATACTTTGGTCACTAAAAAATTTATATTTTAACATTTTATTATTTAAAAGATCAGTTATAACACTTAAATCCTCTAAATATTTAGCATTATAATACTTCAATTCTCGAAAGATTAATTACATGTACTTGAATCCTCCAAAGATTTGATGGTAGAATACTTCAATCCAATGGAAAATAGTAATGATGGATTAAAGTATTATAGTACCAAATCCTTAAGAGACTCAAGTGTATATAAATAATCTTTCAAGAATTAAACTATTAAAACACAAATCTTTTAGGAACTAAAATATAATTTTATTCCATAATAAATATAATGTGATAAGTTAAAAATTATTGTGGCTTTGAAAATATTAAACAATATATTTTTGGGAGTGACTTTTGTGACATTAAAATTTTTTGTAGCATTTTATATAATTGTGAGCTCATCTTTGTAGGGCCAATTATGACTTAGTGTCATTTTATTAATAACATTATCACTTGTGCTGCATTAGCTTCATTAGATGATAGTGTAATTTTTTATTCTAACAACATATATTAATCGAAATTTAAAGTTACTATCAATAATTACTTTATTAAATAAAATTAAATATTTTAATGAAAATTTTCTAAAGTTAATTTCCATTCATATGACAATTATAGAGTATCAAAATACGAAAGTGCAATATAATTATCATCATGAAAGAAGTCGTGTTAAATAAAAAATTTAATTCAGCTTCGGAATTGTATTTAAGATCAAGATAATGAATTCGATATTTATATCTTTTTTTCTTGTTTATATAAAAATATCACTTTGGTGTGTTTTATAAAAAACACATAAGCGGATGACAATTTTTTTTTTCAAAAAAATGAAATCAGACAAGAAAGAATAATAGAATACTAAAGAAATTTTTTAGAAAAGAATAATAATAAAAAATTTAAATAAAACTAAGTATAATAATAAACAAATAGTTTAACTCAAAAAAAAGAATAAATATTTTAAAAATTAAGTAAAAATTAATTAAAAGTGACAGTAACTAACAGAAAGTCTTTATTTGAATATTGTAGAGAATATTAGTGAACCTGAGGGATAGGTGGTTCAAAGAGTCAAACTGTGGTGTAGTTCTCTAAAGTATGTTTGGATTAATGGTTTAGGATGGAGTAGAATGGAACCTAAGAGAATGTAATATACTTTCATTATTTGAATTGATAAATTTATGATGAAGTGGAGCAGTTAGTGAAGAAATAGATTCCATTCCATTTCACTAAAATTCTCATTTTTGGTTCCCTCTCAATTTGAGGGCTTTGAGGTGAAATTCCATTCCATTACTAAAATATTCATACAATGGAGTAGAATAATTACTTAACTTCCCTCTATTCCTTTTTTTTTGGGGCCAAAAATACTAAAATTCATGACAAGATTACAAAAAGGCCATATACAAGCAGCCCACAATTGGAAAATAGGCAAGGCCCATTACAAACATGAATAGGGCTTATCTATCTACATCAACAGAAAACTAAAGAAGAAACAAGCACAGCTCAACCTGCCAAATGGTTAGGTAGATCACTAGCCTAATACAAACCCTATAAGTGAGAGCATTGCAAAATAGTGTGTAGGCACAATTGCTTCTCTTTAAGACCAAATTTTAGCACCACAATAATATCCTCCAAGAGCCTTTTGAAGTCTATGCAAAATTACTCTAAACCGAGTAACCCAATACAAGAATAAAGATTCACACATGCAAAGATTCTACAAAGGATCTCTCTAAGTCCTTCTTCCTGTGGTTAATCTTTCGCTATTATTTTTTCTCTGGGTTTATATCAACAATTGCTCCAGGGTTCCTTTAAACACAACAGCTTCATCCTTTATTTTTTTAATACAGCAAATAACATCCAAAGGGCATATCCTTCAAAAGCTAATTAAACCTATATAAATCAAAATATTTTGCAGAAACATACTCAAAACTTGCATTAGAAGCTTACAACATCAGAGAATGCTCACTGAGTAACCCTTAAACAGAAAATAACAAATGTAATAAACATGCATATTAATTACAATAAAAGGCTCATCTAATCACCACTAACATAAATTATCGAAAAAAAAAAAACACCACTAACACAGGTTGCCAATATATCACCTGTTATGAATGTAATACTCCTCAGCCCCCTAAAATGTGAGCGACTGCAAGAGAAATTAAGATTTGAACTAGCTACATTTCACTTCTCATGATTCAAATATTGGAACTAATCAAACGAAGCTCACTAGAAGAAATATCAAAACAATCCAATGTAATCCAGAGATGAGACAAAAAATAAAAACAAAACAAGAAAAAAAAAGGAGAGAGGAAGAGGTCACCGGCCCACTGTGGAGGGGATGAACCACCTCTGTAGGGTTGGCTTCCCCTTGAGCAAAACAAGCAAGGAGGTGTTGGAACTGGGAGGGTGCAAAGAGAGTATCGGCGGCCAGGCCACTTCCCTCTATTCTATTCTACTCCACACCACACCACACCATTCTATAATTTCTATTTATTTTGTCACAGACATCAAGTTGGGGGTTGCAAATTGTGTTTTTTCCCTCAGCTGTATTGCGTTCAAGGACACAGCACGATATCAAGATTTCAATGCTCAACATCACACACTGACGCATTCAGGTCCAGCCAGCAATCAGTATTTCACCTGCAACCTCAGCAATGTCATCCTCGAATGCTTCCAAACAAAAGCTGCTCTCCATATGTTCCTAGCGGAGCAAATTCCTCCTCCACAAGCACATTTTCATCGTGTGCGGATACAAACAATTCTCTCGAGGATTGAAAAGGACAAGAATAAGGGGACTGGGAAGTGGTTGGAAGGCTTTGTAAAGGACAAGTTATATTGTTTGGGCAGTTTGGCATTGGTTCAACTAAAGAGGAGTCCAACGAGAAACTTCCGATCATAGGTTCTTCGTATGAATTGACAAAAGCAAATTCATCTTCTGGAATCAAATTTTTGTCGCTAACAACTGTGATATTATTACTTGTGGTTATAAAGAATTCACTGGAGGATGAGTGTGTAGAAGTAGGGCAATAATTGGTAGATTGAGAGGATGCCAAGATTTGGAATGGGTCCATCATACTGTTTGGCAATGGATCAATTGGGGAGTCATCCAACAAGAAAATTCCACTCATAGGCTTTTCAATTAATGCATCCTGGAAATCAAATTCATCTTCTGGGACCAAATTATTGTTGCTAGCAACTGTGGTATGATCTGTGATGGTAGAGAGTTGGCTCCACGATGAGGGTATAGAAGTAGGGCAAGAATCGATGGATTGAGAGGTTGATGGGAGGATTTGAAATGGGTCAATTATGTTATTGTTTGGCATTATTGGACCGATTGCTGTGTCATCCAACCAGAAAAATTCGCTCATAGGCTCTTTGAATGCATCCAAAAAAGCAAACTCATTTTCCAAAACCAAATTTTTGTTGCTGGCAGCTGCAGTAATAAGATTAGTGGCTGTGAAAAATTCACTCGAAGGTGACAAAGTAACGATGGATTGAGAGGTTGGTGGAAGGCTTTGGAAAGGGCCAATTATATTATTGGGCGTTGGTTCAATTAAGGAGTGATCCCTGGAGTTGGAAACTTGAGCTTCTGCGTGTATGGTTGAGTTCTGTTGAAATCGCTTTTGGAGATTGGTACGCCAGTAGTTTTTTATTTCGTTGTCCGTTCTTCCTGGCAGCTGAGAAGCAATGGCAGACCATATGCACAAAGTTATACATATATATCATCTGTACAATAAAACTAAGAAGAGAAATTTTCACACGCCATAAAATAAGAAAAAGGTATAATTTTTTTAGAGTAATTTTGATATATTTATTAATTAAAGTAAATCAAATATATATGCTTGTATGTGATTTTTAAGATAACAATGTAAAAGTTAAATATTTTTAATAATATGACAACATAAATTTTGTATAAAAATCATTTATACTAAGATTGTGTCAATAATAAATTTTTATTTTATACAAAATTGTTTTATATCAAGTATAAATTTACATTCACATGGGGTGTTTGACATCTTAAAAAACTAATTATAAAGATAAAATGGGGTGAAATTTTAGATAGATGTTATTTTCTAACTAACAAAATCTTCCAAAATTGATTTTTATTTAGCTCAAAACTAGTTCCATAAAACAAATTTAAAGTTAGTTTTTTTATTATAATCTTGCATTTTCTATGTATCAAAAAAATTAATCTTGTATTTTCTCTTTCTCTGTATATATCTATTACCTTATCATGTTAAATTCATTTTCTAAAGCCCCATAAACTTATTAGTACAATCGACAATTGGTCCACTTTTCTATAGTTATCCCATGAGAAAGACAAAATTGTGGTCTGTCTGCATGTTAACTCCTTTTTTTTTGAGTGTATGTGTGCGCGGGCGCTATGATCATAAACTTGTAAAAGTTTTAAATTAAATGTGAAATTTTAACAACAGTGGCTATGATTTATTCATTATTCCTCAACACTTTATCTGTTTGATTATTCCTATTTCTCACTTTAATACATTTTTAATGTAATAACTAAAGTGCTAATATATCTTTTTTGGATAAATAGGTAGGAACTAACTCACAAACTAAAATGTTAAATACTAAATGATATAGAGCAAAACATTTTTTTTCCTAAAAACACCTAAAATTTTTGCATAAAAAATGTGGTTAATCTGCAAACAAGCAACAGTGATGCTTTCTATATCATCTATAGAATAAATGTAGCACTCGACATTAATTAATTGTGATGGTTAAAGTTGTAACCAAGTTAAAAAAAAATTATGAATCTTATTTTACGAAAGAATTTAATTTTTATACATTTTTGGTATAAATTTTTTTTATAAAATTATTTGATCATGTATTATAATTGTAAAACTGTTTTATTTTTATAATTACTATTTAAAAGTCACATATAATAAAATTAGATAATAACATAAAAAATTTTCCATTCATAATATATCAAATTAATTAATCTCTTCAAAAAAACAAAAAACCATAGAAAACAAGGTAATTGCCATCAAGTCAAAAACAATATTTCGACTCTGTCCGCGATTGGTCATCAAGACATTTGTAATGTTTTCATGTAAAAAAGTCCAGGAGAAGTCAAAGCTTCAAAAAATGGTTGATTGCGTTATTACTTGTAAATTTTGTAGACTATACGTCTATAAAGGTTTGATATTCCTTAAAAGGTTATGAAATAAAGTAATATGCTCTTCTTTTTTTTCTTCAATTCATAAATATTGAAATACATATTTGCCGAAATGAGATAAATATATTTACGTAGAACAGATGTTATAATCTAATTTTGAGTTGTGATATCCAAATAATATGACTCAGAAAAGAAATCTTCGTTTACTCCGTCTCATAGCACGAGGTGTTTTTGATCTGCAAAATGCTTGTGTACTACCGGGGAAGGTGTCACACCTATAACCAAGATGATGAACTAGCTTGACAATAGTTTCATCTTCTTCTTGAGTGAAGTTCCCTCTTTTAATGTTTGGCCTTAAGTAATTCAACCACCTAATTCTGCAACTCTTTCCCGACCTAGCAAGACCTGAAAAATAAAATCCAATTTACATATAGAATGACAGATAATTTGAGGATCTCAATTCTTTTTCTTCAATTAACGTAGGGTCTTGTTTTTTTTAGTTTGTAATCAAGAACGTGAATTAACTTTTTATTATTACAAAAATTATGTAATACATTAAAATTACATATCATTAATACGTTTTTTTGATAAGTTTGACAAGCTCCAAATCCTTCAACAGAAGGAAAGCACAAATAAGGAAACAGCAGATAAGCAAACTAAGCTATACAAAAAGTTAAAAAGAAGGACCTTGACATCAAAAAACTAGAGAAGCCCCAAAATACCCAGAGAAAACCACCACTAGCAGCCCACTATATAAAACACAAACCCCTAACTATCTAAGTATAAAAAAAGAGACTACCTATACACCATACACCAACAGCCAGCCACCACCAGAGAAAACAACCACCATCAACCACTAGCAACCCCACACCAAGAAACCACCTTGAGAAAATCACAAACAGGAGCAGAACCCAGGAAATCAAACCAAACAGCAACAAAGCCACCAATCAAGACAGCTGGGCAGGGCAGCAAAACAGAAAAAGCACCAGAATTTGCAACAAAGCCCTAGACAAGAAGTCCAAATAGCAAAGAAAGAGCCCGTTTGCAAATTTTCTAATGACATGTCATTAAATTTTTTTGTCTTTATTTTGAATGATTATGATTTAATGATAATATCAATTTTATTTAATTATATTGTTATTATGAATAATTTTAAGTACGGTTTAAGAGAAAAGCTTCATTTCAAATAATAATTAATATATATAATTTATTTTCAATTTAATTTTTAAAATTATCCAAAAATGTGATATATATATATATATATATATATATATGTGAAATTAATTTTGATATACTGTCAATGTAAATAAATTTTATATAGTAATTCAATTATATACCACTATATGTGAAACTTTTAGAATGTGTTTGTGACTTGAGATTTTGAAAAGTGAGGGAAGGAAGGATAGAGTTTGAAGAATAAAATAAATTCATAGTTACTTTTTAAACCTTTCATTTTCCTTTAAAACCTCAATTCACAAATACATCCTTTAAAATAGTGGATGTAAAAGTCACATATTTTTACTAATGTGATAATATATAGTTAGATATTTATATAAAATACTTTTACATTGATAATGTATCAAAATTAAATTTTATATATACTTTTTTACTTTAGATACAACCAAAATTGAAATGTAAAAAATAGTAGACATTTCAAATTATAGTTTGTATAGATAAAATAGTTTAATTTTTATTCAAATTATAAATCACTTAAAGATGCAATATAAATTTTAATTTAAAATTACTTATTAATATTTAAAACACTTACTCTAGTTGGTATTGATGTGTTGGCATTTTTTAATACCTGTTAGATATGAAAATTGAATTGATCAGGTCCTTAATTAAAATATTTAAAGGATAAGACTCTTAAACCATTAACATTTAAAGTTAAGGTCGTTTCACAATATTTTTCACATTGTATATAATATGTATTGATGACAAAATTAAAATGGATGAATAACCTCACATATATAATTTATTAGGTAAGTGCTAATATTTTCTAAAATCTTAAATCTTAATTTTCTCATCATTAACTATAATTATACACTTTACTTTTTAAAGTATTCCATATACTTCAAAAAAAAAAAAAACCACATAACACTCCATGACACCCAAAAAGCACCGGTTTATTATAAAAATGATATTTGTTTTTTTTAAATGAAAAAAATGTTTTAGAATAAGTAAAAATCAAAGTTGGCGCTGACGAAGGTTGACACAATTGATAAGGAACGATTTCGTATCTCATAATGACGTAAATTGAATTCTCATTGTCGATATAAAGACAATTTTGATATGCGACCTTATAAGTCCCTGTAAGCGCTATTTGGATTCTAAAACTTTGCTTGGATCCTAGTAAAATGAGCGTTGCCAAACCTCCTAAACTTTTGTAAGAGAGAGGGAGAGAGAGAGATCCAAATTGGGGGTTATGTATGTTTGAAGGTACTGTTGCTTAATTTGTTCTTGGTTAGATTACTAGAGACTAGAGAGGACTTCTCCTGCCGCCAGAATTGGTAGAAACAAAGGAAGAAATAATAGAATAGATATCTTAAATTACATACCTGCAAACCTGGGGAGTTGGCGCCAATTCCAGTGGCCATATCTAGCAACATAAGCAATCAACCTCCGGTCTTCCTCTGCTGTCCATGTTCCTTTCCTCAGTCCATTTTTATCAACACAAGGCGTTCTCACCATCCCTGCAGGTTGCTTATTGTTCCGGGTTACCCACGGTGTCCAAGCTCGCATAGATTCAATAATGTGTGTAACTAGAGAGATCGAAACTACCTACATTAAAATCCTTAAAGTGTTTATTTATATATATATATATATAAGAGGTAAGGTTACCTAAACACTGGTCCGTCTCTATCTATCCCTCTGAGTATGCTACACGACAGTTTTCTCAAAGAGAAATTTTAGTAATGATATAAAAGCGTGTATAGGAAGAATCAAAAGCTTAACCACATTACCTTATATTTCCGTCCGTAAGGTAACAAAATCAGAGTGTAAATATATTTAAAAAATGAAGTAAGACCAACTATATATATAATCAAATAACAACAGTTATATAAATATCAAATAATGTATATATAAGCGTTTAACATTAGTTTTCTTTCACACAATTAGAAACAGTAACAATGTAATTAAAAAAAAAAAAAAGTGTCCGACTTTTCTTCCATACATATTGGTTATTGTTAAGTCAAGTATTTATCATTATGTCAAAAGTTGTCACGGATGATATAAGTATAACTTTAGGAGGTCTGCTTGGTTTATGTTTTTATATCCCTATCCTTGTTTTTCCTTTGTCAATTTTAATTACAAAAATACCACTTTATTTTTAATACATTTTTTAAAAAAATTTTGTGATAGAAATAATAAAAATAAGAAATTCTTGTTTCTTACTTTTATTATTTTTCTTACAAGATGTTAAAAATAGGAAACATATTGAAAATAATATGATATTTTTATAATTAAAACTAAAAATAGGAAATGAGAACAAAAACCAAACAAGCTCTTATTTTCTTAAAGTTTCTAAGAGCTGAAATGTTAAACCCATCGAACGTGACACTGACCAAAATAAAATCAACAATCTTCCTCCAAAGTCACTAGGGAGATTTGAACCCATTCCCTTATTTTGATACCACTAATCAAATCAAGTGTTTATATAAGTCAAAAGCTATAGCAAATGGTAAGAATATAAATAAGTTTGTTTCCTTGAAGTTTCTCACAATCTCATCTAACACAAGGACTGCACCTATTACAAGTATCATAAATTGACATATTAAACCCATTCAATTTTAAGAATGATACTAAACAAATAAAGTCAACAACTACTAGCTTACATACTCTTTTCAATGCACATGGCTTTTAGTAATGTCTTTACTTTTTTTTCTTAAACAATAATTCTTTAATCTATAACATTAGTTAAGCAATAGTGAAAGCTTTCTGTACCTCTTAATAGATAGAAAGTCCACAAAATTTCACTTACATATACAATTCATTCAAAAGCAAAACACCTATTGTGGTCCAAAGTGTCATAAGGGCATATAAATGATTTTATATATTAATATGTCTCTTTACGTTAGAGGCTTTTTAAACTTGAAGTATAGACAATATATATGCCCACCTCCCTTGTACTAAAGACTCTAATATTATATCATAAACTATTTCTCTCAAATAAAGATGGTAAAATGGACCCAACTTATCAAGTTAACTTACCTGACCCCACCAATTTTGATAAGTTAAGTTGAAATTTTGAACCTACAGAAAAATTTCAAATTGCTTAACCCGTGGGTTAAAGTGAACCAAGGTAAGTTTCAGCGGTGGTTTTTTTTTTTTTTTTTTCAGCAAACCATTTGTGTTAGATTATTAGTGTGTGGCATCACTTTGTGGTGGAATTGTTTTGGGTGAGCTTCTCACTAGAGAGGAGACATTGACGCATATGAACATTATACTAGATTGTATCCATGAAAAAGAAAACCGGACCAAACTAGCCGATTGGATCAGGAATTGGATACTAGGCCAATCCGGTCATCATCTTTGACCCGTTAATCTCAAAAATCGGTGATGGTTAGAATTGGGCAAAACTAGTGAATTGGACCGCTTAACCAGTTTGGTTATTTTTTTAAAAAAAAAATGGTCAAAATATTGTTATTTTTTTTAGAACCTTGATTCTTTTAATATGTTTATTTGTTATATGTTTTTAAATTAATTTAAAAGTGAAAACTAAAAACGATTGTTATGTTATTTATGAGCACTTTCCAAATGAAATGTAGGTGAATATTAAAGTAAATAAATTTTATATTTGAGATATTTGACAAAGTGCCTTATAGTAAATATTATTTTGTATTAATTATGTTATTGTTAGTGACTTAATATGATTTTTTGCTTTCTAATATATATATATATATATATATATATATATATATATATATATATATATATATATACCTCGGTCAAACTTTTGGTTAGACTTTTGAACCTTTAAATCAGTGCCTTGACCAGTTTAATGTCTGATTCGATTTTCTTAACATTTGTTTTATCTCACATTTTTATCTTCACCCACACCTACACACCAAGTGGGGGTAGTCCACACCACCCCCAAAATCTTTTCGTCTTCACACCACCTCCTTTTCTGTGCTCGACTTCACATGCACCCAATGGCAGCTACCCCAATCTTGTAGCAGTGGCCACTCTCAACGACCTAGCAACAATGTTCCCTATATCCTCGCTCTGTCATCACATGTTCCCTGCATCCTTAGTGCTCTGCTCCACCACTCCTCTATGCAAGTGCAGAAATCAAAATTAAATTTGAAAGAGATTTTAGTTACAAGCTCTTCTCTTCTTTTTCTTGTTCTTGGAATTGGAAATTGGAAATAGATAAAGATGGCTTTGACTCTTGCTTTTTCTATTTTTTTTTTTATTTTTAGGTTTTTTGGCAGGTTAACCCCTCATGCCATCCAAATATGGGGTCGGTTTAGCATTTTAACCGATTTGATCCTTATAATATTTATTTTTTCAATGTATGTTCTCTTTGTTTATTACCATTTGGATTTTGATCTCTAAGAGATCAACATCAATGTAAATTAAATTATAAGGATCAATTCTTTATGAAAGCAACTATTGGAACTAAAACATAATAAATATTATAAGGACTAAAATTAAAATCAATAAAAATTGTAAGGATCAAAATCTTGTTTAAGCCAAATAATTTTACAACTCATGTTACTATTTCTTTTAACTTTTTTAAACTGATGCACTAATTACAAAATAAAAAATTTTAGAATAATAAAATTATTAAATACGTCAAAAACTTAAAAAGAAAATCTTTTCTTTTTTCTTAAAAAATTATGATACAGGTTTTTTTTTTTTTTTTACATTATTAGACGTAAATATATATTAAATGTACACAAAAATTTGTCTTCATTTCAGAGGCAGGAATTCTTAGTTGCACGGCACTTGAATTAAACATATTGACAAAAGAAACTTCTGCATCAAAAATGGTTTGGTCAGCTTTTGATTCAGATTGCAGGTTCGCGACGGCACTCCTTACATAGTTCCATTCATCCATATCCAAACACGTTGATAAAATTTTTCACAATTCCTAAATTATTTCATTGTAAAGCCGGGCCACATTTTAAATTTATAGTGAAAACATACAATTATACTCTTACACACGATTATCAATTCAGTAAAACTTCAAATTAGCTTTCAAAAGAGATATTAATTTAGTTCTCAATAAATTTGTAACATCAATTTAATTCTTGAAAGATTAAAATTTATTTCAATTTAATCTAAACGTTAGTTTCAATGTTAATTTTTCTTTTAACTTGATATAAGTTTTAATTTTTTGAGAACCAAACTAATACTCCACAATTTTTTCAAGAACTAAATTGAGGTTTCAAAGAATAAAACTTTAAATTGGCCTTTGAAAAAGTTTTTAGACATTAAATTTGTCCTCAAAAAATTTACAATGCAAATTTGGTATTCAAAAGATTAATTTTTATTTCATGGTAATCCAAACCTTAGTCTCTATGAAGAAACCAATATATGATGTCTAATGTGTCACATTATGTAATTATATGTCACGTTACATGATGATATATCATGTAGTGACATGTTGTCTACTGAAATATACCCCAAATTGGTTTTTAAGAAAGTTGCAGGATATTAATTTGGTCTTTGAAAGAAATGAGGCATTGGCTTAGCATTGGATCTATTCGCTTCTCACTAACTACACTCAGGTTTGATATCAAACAGAGCCTGATTTGTAGTATAAGAACCCTCTCCCTTTCCTATAAAGGTGTGCGTGCATTGACAAAAAAAAAATGAAATAAAAATTAATCTTTTAAAGATCAAATTGATATCATGTAACTCTTTGAGGACCAATATGGATTCATCTTTGTAGATAGCTTGATATATCATCACATAATATAATATATCAAATATCAATTAATATTTTTTTCACGGAGGCTAATGTTTCGACTAATATAAAATAAAACTTAATATTTTGTGAACAAAATTAATGTCACAATTCTTTTGAGACCGAATATTGATGTCCCAAAATTCTTTTGAGGATCACTTTGAGATTTCACTCTAAGAGTTACTCGTTCAAATAGAAGCCATAAAAATAAAACTAAGCCGAAAATGCTGAATAAGACCAAATAGCCATGAGAATAAAACCGGCGAGTTAATTCATACAGTGGCGGATGTAGGCGCTAAATGCTAGTTGAAGCATTAATAAAGTGATTTTTTTTGCTAATGGGATTTGAAACCTTTTTTATTTTTTATTTTTGGTAATCAATGGGAACAAAAAATGAAATTACAAGCCTCCCCTATCGAAGGCTACCCCAGACAAATCTTGCCAAAGCAATGAGATTTGAAATTATAATCTCATAAATATTACTCAAGTCAATTAATTCATAACACTAGCCGAAAAAATTGTTTTATTTTAATATATAACGTACGGCATACCTGATTGAGACATTATATCAGTGTTATATTGTTTCATTCATTTATAAAAATATATAGCACTTGAAATTCTTAGTAAAATATATAGCACAATTTAAAGTCTTAAATATCAACATACCCAAATCATGAAAGTAAAAATTAAAATCTAGAAGTAGTAAAGATATATAAAAATAACTAACAGATTTATAAAAGAGTTTAATTGGTATGCACTGATAGTGTAAAATAATTTTACACTGTCAACCAATAAAAATAGGGGAATGTGAGAAATCATGGTGGGTCCCTCAATATAATGGATAGTTATTTGTATGAGTTGGCACTTTCCATTATTTCTATTGGTTGACAAACAGAAACTGCTTTTACATCACAACAAGATTCAAATTAAATTCTTTATAAAATATCAACTTCACAAAAGAAATTGTGAAAGAAAGACCATAGAATCAAAGGCAAAAATATATTATCTAAAGTAGAGAAAATAATAAATAAAAAGAGAATTAATGAGAATTACGCAATAAATAAAAAACTTATCTTAATGTGAAATAAAAACTCTATGTATAAAAAAATTAGAATAAAGGTAAATAAAGTAAGCAATACCTGAAATTGACCGGAAACAATACTTAGTAGTTAAAGGTGCGTTTGTTTTAATTTTTTGAAAAAAAAATTATGAAATTAAAATTTTTTATGTTATTAAAAAATTAAAAAATAATTTTTTTTAGAAGCTATTTTTTTTATCTTCTATTGAAAATCTGAAAAAAAAAATTTTAAAATTCTAACTATTTAGAAAAATTTATTCAAATATATCAAAAGTAACTTTTTTACCAAAATAATCTTACCCAAACGTATCATAAATTGGAAAACAAAGACTAAAATTTTTAATCATACTAACTACTTTTTTTCAAAAAAGAAAAAAGAAATAATCAAGGGAGCCTCTCATTGTCAACTCAACGTGGCTTCGCGACTGAATTATTCATAACATTATATGTTTTCTGGTTCGTTTGTTGTTTTAGGAATTACCACACCAAAATCATTTTACGAAAAATGTAAGAACACAAAATGGACTAATCATGACAAAGAAAAAACAGACGTTAGTTTAGCTCCTCCCTGATTGAGAGTTTTTGTTGAGCCTTTATCCTAATTATCGAAAAAAAAAAAACAATGCATTCCCCAAAAACGAAAAAATCTAAGCTTGGTTTTGGGACGAAGAAAAGAATCTAGAATAGGTGTATACTGAGGGCGGTGCAATTGGTCAAAACAATACCACATCCCATTGATAACGACAGAATTTGAGAAAATAGAAATTGAAATGAGAGAGACTGGAGGAAAAATGAATCATCTCAGATTTGTTCACTAACTAATTCACATAAATTACACGTGGGAATTTTCATCTAATACATCCCTAACATAACAATCAAATGAAAAATATCTGAGCTGGTTTGGCAAGGAGGAAAAAAAATCTAGAAATTTATGTGACTAATGTGAGGTACTAATTAATTAAAGCGATACAGCGTGCCCGAAACATAACAATCAAGCAATGAATGGTGTGTACCTTACATTTGGATTAAGCAATGACGTCGTAAGATAGCTTCATTCCTGATCGAAATGCCTTAAGTACGTACAGACAAAGCTTTTGTGATTGAGGAAGCCTCATTAATTAGCATGCATGTTTAGAGGCTAGCTTTTGTCATTCAACAGAGGACAACAGGACACTCGCGTGACTAAAGAATCAAAGCTATTGAAAATTTGGCGACAGAACAAAAACTAGGAATCCATACGTTGTCCTTGGAAATATATATTCTTGAATATTGGGTTGGGTCGTAATGGGGGATTATAGTTACTTTGTGGCATGGTGTGGCTTCATGGGGCCTCATCCTAGGCATAGCACTTAACAGAGCCCGTAGACGAGGGACCGGAAGAGGCAGGGGACCAAGACATTTCGAATTCTAGATTGAGTCATTAGACAACCATATGAGTGGCTGACTGGCAGGTACTCTTTCCAAGCCAAAACTCCCAATTTAGACCCTTCATTTATTTAGTAAAGATCGCGGATTATACCTTTGACTAAAACCCGAGTCTCCCCCCCCCCCCCCTTCTTTTCCCTCCTCTCTTCTTTTTCTTCCTCTAACCAAAAAAAAAATATTTGTTCTCAATTTAGTCCTTAAAAATTCAAGAGTCTGTTCTTGTTTTTATTTTTTTGAAAATAGTTTTTATTTATAGATTTTTAAGTTTTAAAAAAAATTCTTGTTTTGGTTCTATGTTTCTTATTTTCAAAAAGGAAAACATTATATGTGTTTGGTTTGTTTATTTTTAATAAATTAAAATATTTAAAAATAAGAATTTAATTTAAATGCATTGATGATGTAAAATAATTTTACACTGTCAGCCAATCGAAATAGTGAAAAGTGCCAACTCATACAAATAACCACTTATTATAATGAAGGACTTACCGTGATTTCTCACTTTTCCCTACTTTTATTGGTTGACAATATAAAATTATTTTACACTGTCAGTGCATATCAATTAAACTCTAAAATTAATTGTATATGAAGTTTGTAAATAAATTTTAAATTATTAAAATAACTTAATTTTTTTTCTAATGAACAATATATAAAATAAATTTATACGCACATACTAGAACTTTGACAATATACTATCTTTTCATTTTTCTTCAAGATAAAAATAAAGAAATTTCATTTATTAATGATATGTATATTTAGATATATTGTAAGTCCATAAAAATTTTAAATTAATTGCATTACAATGCATTTTGCAATTTCAAATATTTACAAATGGCCACTGCATTTTAGGGAAAATTGGTCAAACTCACAAGACTAGCCTTCTTAGTTTTGACTACTATGATTAGGTAGGCTGGGCTTAAAAAATCCTGATCAACTTAAATCAATTCATTTTTATCCTAATTTCTCTTTTACTTGCTTTTTCTTTTTGTGGTTAGAATATATAATGAATACAATTTTGACACTTGGAACTTTGAATTTGATTATGGTGTTTAGTTTGTTTTAATTTATGTAATTTGATTTTAATGTATTGAACATTGTCACTTGAGACTTTGATTTATTTATTTATTTATTTTTGATCCAAGAGGCTTTGATTTTGGATTTTGGTATTTAGTTTTTTAAAGTAAAAAGACCGATTTAACCCATTTAGACCCATGGACCAACATTAAATAAGGACAAGCGGGCTTAATATTAGCCTATTGACATTGGCCATAGGATTGGCCCAACTGGTCTAGCTCACGAACCTAAACAAGTTCGGCTTAAAATCGTCAGTTTGGCTATTTAACAATCACACTGTGTTCATAACCAAAAAAACAAATCATACTGTGTTGTCATGTTTTCTTTTCTTTTTTTATTTATTTGTTCAAAATTTTAACCAGAATTGTAAAATTTCATTTTTTTTTTTTTATGTTTTCACTTATTTTAGGAAATATTTTCCAAAAATGTTATCATTAAAGTTCAACCAAACACATTTTCATCTTTGTTTTCTGTTTTTACTAAAAATAAAAGCAAAAAAGACTCAAACTAAATAGGCCCTACATTTCTAAATTAAATCCTTGAAAGAAATAAATTAAAATATTTATCCTTCAATTAATTTATCTAACAAAGTTATTGTTGTAGACTTTTTTCTAATTAATTCTTGTAAACTGTTAAATATTACGTGGTAAATTTAATTCATCATTTTTTAAAGTCTTTTTAATATTCTTTACCAGCTCAATATGCTGAGGGTGCATTTGGATGAATTTTTTTGGCTACTTAAAAAATCACTTTTGACATATTTAAATAAATTTTTAAAAATAATCAAAATTTCAAAAATTATGTTTTCAGCTTATAAAGCTTAAACAAATACTCTTAAAAAAAAATCTATTTTCAACTTTTTGGTTATATAGAAAAATTTAATTTCATAATCACTTTTTTTTTAAATTAAAATAAACAAATACGTTCAGTAATTTTCCATAACTTTGGTTGCTGAAAATTTTGCAACTAATTTGATTTGATGTTATTCCAACCTTTTCGGATACCCCGAAAGTACAAAATATTGTTTGGATTATGTATAAATCTGATTGTTGGAGATTGGGCCGCTGAAATTATTTTTTGACTTCTCACTGTATATATAATATTAATTGTATATAATAATTTTTTTGATTGAATTGTCTATAATAATTTTAAATATTATCATTGTTGAATTTTGTATTAATCTGATTATAAGAGGTTACCTGAAATATATTTTGTAGCATGTTACTATTCCTGTAATATGTTGCACACTTATGCGACTTCGTTTGAATATCAAAGAATCTTATGTTGATTTTATACATATAATAAAGAGCAAAACTACATTTTGATTTCTGAAAGATTTTTGTTTTAACAATTTAGTTTTTGAAATATCAGTTATAACATTTGAGTCCTTAAAAAATTTGGCAGTATAACACTTCAATTCAATTGAAAATAATAATAGTGGACTAAAGTGTTATAATACCAAATTTTTTAGGAACTCAAATATATACAATTGATCTTTTAAAGATTAAAATATTAAAATATAAATTTTTTAGGGACTAAAATGTAATTTTACTCTGCAATAAATATAATATGATAAGTTAAAAATTATTGTGGTTTTGAAAATATTAAATTATAGGTTTCTGGGAGTGACTTTCGTCACATTAAAAAATTTTGTAGCATTTTATGAAATTGTGAGCTCATTTTTGTAGGATCAATTATGACTTAGTGTCATTTTATTAATAACATTGTCACTTGTGCTGCATTAGCTTCATTGGATAATAGTGTACATTTTTTATGTTAACAACATATATTAATCAAAATTTAAAGTTACTATCAATAATTATTTTATTAAATAAAATTAAATATCTTAATGAAAATTTACTATAGTTAATTTTCATTCATATGACAATTATAGAGTATCAAAATATGAAAGCGCAAAAAAATTTATCATGATGAAATAAGTCGTGTTAAATAAAAAATTTAATTCAACTTTGGAATTGTATTTAAGATCAATAATGAATTCGATATTTATATCTTTTTCTTGTTTATATAAAAATATCATTTTAGTGTGTTTTATAAAAAAAATATAAGTGGATGACAAAAAAAATTTCAAAAAAATGAAATTAGACAAGAAAGAATATTAGAATACTATAGAATTTTTTTTCGAAAATATTACTAATAAAAATTTAAATAAAATTAACTACAATAATGAACAATTAGTTTAACTGGGAAAAAAAAGAATAAATATTTTAAAAATTAAGTAAAAATTAATTGAAAGTGATAGTAAATAACAGAAAAGTCTCCATTTGAATATTATAGAGAATATTAGTGAGCCTCGGGGATGGGGAAAGGGATTCGGGGAAAGGGGATAGGTGGTTCGAAGAGTCAAACTGTAGTGTAGTTCTCTAGGGTATGTTCGGATTGGTGGTTTAAGGTGGAGTAGAATGGAACCTAAGAGAATATAATTTGTTTTTATTATTTGAATTGATAAATTTATATTGGAATAGAGTGATTAGTGAAATAATTGATTCTATCCTATTTCACTAATATTCTCATTTTTTGTTCCTTCCCAATTTAAGGGATTTGAGGTGAAATTTCATTCTATTACTAAGATATCCATACAATGGAGTAAAATAATTATTCAATTTTTCTCTATTTTTTTTGGGTCAAAAATATTGAAATTTATTGATAAAATAGCCTAATTATATGTGAAAGATTACAAAAAGGTCATATACAAACAGCCCACAATTGGGAAATAGGCAAGGCCATTAGAAACATGAACATGATTTATCTATCTATAGGAAGCTAAAGAAGAGACAAGTATAGATCAACCAGGTTGATCACTAGCCTAATACAACCTTATCAGTGAGAGCATTGCAAAATGGCATGTAGCCTCAGTTGCTTCTCTTTAAGACAAAACTTTAGCACCGCAATAATATCCTCCAAGAGCCTTTTGATGCTCTACAAAATTACTCTAAACCAAGCAATCCAGTACAAGAATAAAGACAGACAGGTAAAGATTCTACAAAGGATCTCTCTAAGTCCTTCTTCCAATGGTTAATCTTTTGTTATTATTTTCTCTCTCGGTTTATATCAACAATTGTTGTAGGCTTCCTTTAAACACAATCGCTTCACCCTTCTCTTTTTGACACAACAAATAACATCCAAAGAGCATATCCTTCAAAAGTTGATTAAACCTATATAAATCAAAATATTTTGTAAAAACATACTCAAAACCTACATTAGAAGCTTACTACGCTAGAAAATACTCACTGAGTAATCAATAAATAGAAAAGAACAAGCTTTATAAACATGCAGATTAATTACAGTAAAAGCCTCATCTAACCACCACTAACATAGGCTGCTGATATATCACTTGTCATGAGTATAGTACTTCGAGACCCCCTAAAGTGCGAGCAATCATGAGAGAAACCTAGATTTGTGCTAGTTACATTCCACTTTTTATGATTTAGACACCGGAGTTAATCAAGAGAAGCTCACCAGAAAGGATATCAAAACAAATCCAATGTAATGAGGAGATAAGACAAAAAACAAACACAAAACAAAAAATAAAAGGAGAGAGGAAGGGGTCACCGAATCATCATGAGGGGGATGAACCACTTCCATAGGGCAAGCTCCCCCTTGAGCAAACCAAGCAAGGAGGTGCTGGAACTAGGAGGGTGAGAAGGGAGTAACAGCGGCTAGCTTCTCTCTGTTCTATTTTACACCTTTTTATTCTTTTCCATTCTACTTCATTTCATTCCAAATTGTCAACACCTAGCCTTGTAGCCGCAACTGGACACTGATGGGCTGTTAATTCAAGAGAAGTTGTATGTTGGGGTTTAATTCGTGATCCAATGGGTTTTTGGATTGAAGGATTCTCAAAGTTTTGGAAATTGTGACTTAGTGGAAGGTCAACCCTGTCTGACCAAAAAACCTTGCAGCTCATTGGAGGGCCTTAATCTTGCCTGGAGCATGGGTTTCTTTTTTGGTCGAGTAACATGGACTTAAAGCATGCACAACTTAAATTAAGAGTGATCGTCAGACCCCAAAGAAAGAAATTAAGAGTGACCGGCCCTACGAGGACATCCGATTAAAACTTAAGAGTGATCCCCTGACATTGACCCAAAAACTTCCCTGACCAAAAAAAGAGTAACCCCAGGGTTTGTGACTGGTTGGATGACAAGCAGCAAATGGGGTATCTTGTTATCTAGACCCATCCTGGCAAGAATTGAAGGGAGATGTTGACTGCAGTGATCTTTAGCAAGTCATGTATTATAAAGTGTATCAATATACCAAATTATTTGTGATATATTATTGTAGTTCATCAATATAGTCAGATTTTAAATATATAGTTAAATGCATTTTAGAAGTTATTAGATTTTATTTATATGATATTCAAAAAAATTGATTTAATTTCATGATCAATTTTGGTCATTGTGAAAATGCATTTAACAATATTTTTGAATTACAAAAGTGATCAAATTTTATCTATATAATACTAAAAAACCTTTTATTTAATTTCAAGACCATGCAGATATAGATTTAGATCTTATTGTCATCAATATACTAAAAAAGTTTTTTTTTAATATTTTCTCTTAAACATTTATATATGCTTGATTAATAATATTTTAAATTTTGGAATCTTTTGTTAGTGAGTTATATATGTTAAGTTTCTTGTAAATGTTCATTAAAGCAAGACCTATACCGTGATTTTGTATCATGACTACCCACCCTTCAGTATAGCGCATGCTTGATTGTTAAATTAAAATTTATTGATTAACAGTTATTAAAATGACTTTTTTTTTTTTTTAAGAACTGCTCACGAATTTCAAGTCGGAAGTGGTGATTATGGTTGAGGCCTAAACATAAGTGATAGAATTACTAGTTTACTACCTTGTAATCCCACATACCAAGGGTTTGATCCCCATATCCCATTCCCTCCCCCCTCTCCCCCCTAATAAAAAAAATTCAAAGGTGGTAATTAGCTAAAGTCTTCTTTATAATAATCACTATAGATTTGAATTTGTAACATTGCAGATAAAATCCAGTTGGCATAACAAACCACTTCTACAGCAAGCAACCGCTTTTAGATATTAAAATAACTTTTAAAGATATAATTTAATTGTTTTTAATTTGATCCTTGACTATTTCATAATTTAGGCACAAATGTTTTTAACTCTTCAAAAAATAATTTCTTAAATTATTCTATACTTATTTTTTATTGTGTAAAGGCCACCTTTTTTATTATCTAAATAGAAAATGATTTTAAATCACTATAATTAACATTTTCATATAAGAAATTTTTTTTATTGTTGTACATAATAAAATATTAAATGGTTATTTTTCACAACTAATCCAAACTCTCTGGGTTTATTTAATTTATTATATGTTGTACTCAAGTGACAAAGAAAGAAGAGATTTTATCTTCATACCTCACATAAATATGAAGTAATATAACCTTTGTCCGCCTTAGACATTTTTTATAATTTTCTTAATTAAATTTTTAGTGCACTACTTAAGCCTAAAAATACAAAAAAGAAAAGGAATACATATAAATATGTGTTTGGTCTCGCTTTTGTAGAACTGATTCTAGGTAAAATTGATTTTGTTGGAATTAATTTGGTTAGAATTGATTTTGAGGTAAAGTAATTTATATTTGATAATTCATCTAAAAGTAATTCTGACAAAAAATAAAAAATTTTCATTTTTCTCATAATTAATTCTAGAGAATCAACTCTAGAGGCAAAAATTAATTTTGAGAGTCAACAATCAAATATCATCAAAAATTGATAAAATCAATTTTGAAGGTGGCAAACATACTCCTAAACATGCTATTCGTTTTTCTTCTTTGATCCCATAAGTTGTCCCTTCCTATTATTGGTTTCCTACAACTGTTCACCCATTAATATTAGTATAAACAGTACAAATTAATTATTGGCAAATCTACTTAGCGCATACATGGAATATTCTTAAGTATTGTTAAAGTAAAACATTTTTTTCTGATCAATTTACTATTTGTTAAATCAATTTTATAGGTCATTCTTGTCTCCTTAATTATCTATTTCCTTTTTCAAATAGTTGATATAGCAAACAAGGTATAAATCACAGAAAAAAATATTATTTACTCTAAGAGATTCTAAAATTTCTCAGCATAAATAATACACACACCACACCATTCTACAATTTCTATTTATTTTGTCGCAGACATCAAGTTGGGGGTTGCAAATTGTGTTTTTTACCTCAGCTGTATTGCGTTCAAGGACACAGCACGATATCAAGATTTCAATGCTCAACATCACACACTGACGCATTCAGGTCCAGCCAGCAATCAGTATTTCACCTGCAACCTCAGCAATGTCATCCTCGAATGCTTCCAAACAAAAGCTGCTCTCCATATGTTCCTAGCGGAGCAAATTCCTCCTCCACAAGCACATTTTCATCGTGTGCGGATACAAACAATTCTCTCGAGGATTGAAAAGGACAAGAATAAGGGGACTGGGAAGTGGTTGGAAGGCTTTGTAAAGGACAAGTTATATTGTTTGGGCAGTTTGGCATTGGTTCAACTAAAGAGTTGTCCAACGAGAAACTTTCGATCATAGGTTCTGTGTATGAATTGACAAAAGCAAATTCATCTTCTGGAATCAAATTTTTGTCGCTAACAACTGTGATATTATTATTTGTGGTTATAAAGTATTCACTGGAGGATGAGTGTGTAGAAGTAGGGCAATAATTGGTAGATTGAGAGGATGCCAAGATTTGGAATGGGTCCATCATACTGTTTGGCAATGGATCAATTGGGGAGTCATCCAACAAGAAAATTCCACTCATAGGCTTTTCAATTAATGCATCCTCGAAATCAAATTCATCTTCTGGGACCAAATTATTGTTGTTAGCAACTGTGGTATGATCTGTGATGATAGAGAGTTCACTCCAGGATGAGGGTATAGAACTAGGGCAAGAATCGATGGATTGAGAGGTTGATGAAAGGATTTGAAATGGGTCAATTATGTTATTGTTTGGCATTATTGGACCGATTGCCGTGTCATCCAACCAAAAAAATTCGCTTATAGGCTCTTTGAATGCATCCAAAAAAGCAAACTCATTTTCCAAAACCAAATTTTCGTTGCTGGTAGTTGCAGTAATAAGATTAGTGGCTGTGAAAAATTCACTCGAAGGTGACAAAGTAATGTTGGATTGAGAGGTTCGTGGAAGGCTTTGGAAAGGGCCAATTATATTATTGGGCGTTGGTTCAATTAAGGAGTGATCCCTGGAGTTGGAAACTTGAGCTTCTTCGTGTATGGTTGAGTTCTGTTGAAATCGCTTTTGGAGATTGGTACGCCAGTAGTTTTTTATTTCGTTGTCTGTTCTTCCCGGCAGCTGAGAAGCAATGGCAGACCATCTGCACAAAGTTATACTTATATATCATCTGTACAATAAAACTAAGAGAAATTTTTACACGCTCGTAAAATAAGAAAGAGGTATTATTTTATTAGAGTAATTTTGATATATTTATTAATTAAAGTAAATCAAATATATATTCTTGTATGTGATTTTTAAGATAACAATGTAAGAGTTAAATATTTTTAAGAATATGACAATATATTATTGTGTAAAACTATTTTATACATTGATAATTTATCAATAATTAATTCTTATTTTATACAAGATTATTTTATATCAAGTATAAATTTAGATTCCAAGGGAATGTTTGACAATCTTAAAAAACTAATTATACAGATTGTTTTCCAACTAACAAAATCTTCTAAAATTGGTTTTTACTTAACAATTGTAGTTCAAAACTAGTTCAATAAACAAATTTAAAGTTAGTTTTTTTTGTGGATTTGGATTCTCTAAAATGAGTATGTTCGTAAAGTGAGAAAGTAAAGGGTTCATCACCCTTGAATCAATAACTTTCATAATATATGGATCCTATCCATTGATCTAAGGATAATTAATCCCTTACTTTCTCATTTTATCAACATGCTCATTTTTATACAAGCCTGACACAATTAGTTCTATTTTTATATCATGATAAATTAATTTTCTAAAGCTGTCAAACAGCCCCATAAACTTATTATTAAAATCAAGAATTGGTCCAATTTTTTTATAGTTATCCTGTGAGAAAGACAAAATGATGGCCTGTCTGCAGGTTAACTCCTTTTGTGTGTGCGTGTGTTTGCTATGATCATAAACTTGTAAAAGTTTTAGGTTAAATTTGAAATTTTAACAATGGTGGCTATGTATTATTCATTATTCCTCATCACTTTAACTGTATTGATTATTCCTATTTCTCACTTTAATATATTTTTAATTTAATAACTAAAGTGTTAATATATCTTTTTTGGGTAAATAGGTAGGAACCAACTCACAAACTAAAATGTTAAATATAAAATGATATAGAGCAAAACATTTTTTTCCTAAAAACGCCTAAAAAATTTTCTTAAAAAATGTATTTAATGTTGCAAACAATCAACATTAATGCTTTATATATCATCTATACAATAAATGTAGCACTTGACATTAATTAATTGTGATGGTTAAAGTTGTAACCAAGTAAAAACAAAAAAAAAAAAAACTTAAACTCAATGAATCTTATTTTACGAAAGAATTTAATTTTTATATATTTTCGGTTAAATTTTTTTACAAAATTATTTGATCATGTACTATATTTGTAAAACTGTTTTATTTTTATAATTACTACTTCAAAGTCACATATAATAAAATTAGATAATAACATAAAAAATTTTACATTCATAGTATATCAATTAAATTAATCTCTTCACAAAAAAAAAAAAAATCATAGAAAACAAGGTGATTGCCATCAAGTCAAAAACAATATTTCAACTCTGTCCGAGATTAGTCATCAAGACATTTGTAATGTTTTCATGTAAAAAAGTTCAGGAGAAGTCAAAGCTTAAAAAAATGGTTGATTGCGTTATTACTTGTAAATTTTGTAGACTATATATACGCATCTATAAAGGTTTGATATTCCTTAAAAGGTTATTAAATAAAGTAATATGCCCCTTTTTTTTTTTTCAATTCATACTATATAAATATCGCCTTTAAACATTATATATATTGACGAGAACATTATATATTAATATAAGTGTTAATAAATATTGAAATACGTATTTACCGAAATGAGATAAATATATTTACGTAGAACAGATGTTATAGTCTAATTTTGAGTTGTGATATTCAAATAATATGACTCGGAAAGGAAATCTTCGTTTACTCCGTCTCATAGCAAGAGGTGCTTTTGGTTTGCAAAATGCTTGTGTACGACCGGGGAAGGTGTCACACCTGTAACCAAGATGATGGACTAGCTTGACAATAGTTTCATCTTCTTCTTGAGTGAAGTTCCCTCTTCTAATGTTTGGCCTTAAGTAATTCAACCACCTAAGTCTACAGCTCTTTCCCGACCTAGCAAGACCTGAAAAATAAAATCTAACTTATATATAAAGTGAAGTATAATTTGAGGATCTCAATTCTTTTTCTTCGATTAAGGTAGGGTCTTGTTTTTTTTAGTTTGTAATCAAGAACGTGAATTAATTTTTTATTATTAAAGAAAATATTTAATACATTAAAATAACATATCTTTAATACGTACATTTTCTAATGACATGTCATTAAATTTTTATATACATTAAAATTAATATTAATTTTTTGTCTTTATTTTGAATGATTATGATTTAAGGATACTATCAATTTTATTTATTTACATTGTTATTATTAATAATTTTAAGTACGGTTTAAAGAAAAGTTTCATTTCAAATAATAATTAATATGTGCAAAATAATTTATTTTCAATTTAACTTTTAAAATTATCCAAAAATGTGACATAGTCATCCAATCGTATACTACTATATGTGAGACTTTTAGAATGTATTTATGCCTTGAGATTTTGAAAAGAGAGGAAAGTAAGAGAAGAGTTTGAAAAATAAAATGAATTCATAATTACTCTTTAAATTTTTTCTTTCTCTTCATTCCCTCTTAAAACCTCAACTCACATATACATCCTTAAAATAATGGGTATGAAAGTCAAATATTTTTATTAATGTAGCAATATATAGTTAGATGTCTATGTAAAATACTTTTATATTAATAATACATTAAAATTAAATTTTATATATACTTTTTTACTTTAGATACAACTAAAAAATAGTAGACATTTAAAATTATAGTTTGTATAGATAAAATAGTTTAATTTTATTCCAATTATAAAACAATTAAAAATGCAATATAAATTTTAATTTAAAATTACTTATTAATATTTAAAACATATAATCTAGTTGGTATCGATATGTTGGCATTTTTTAGTACCGACTAGATATTGAAAATTGAATTAATCACATTAAGGTCTTTAATTAAAATATTTAAAGGATAAGACTATTAAATCATTTTATACATAAAGTTAAGTTCCTTTCACAATATTTTTCACATTATATATAATATATATTTGACTTTAATGAATGCAGAATATATTTTAAAAAGTAACAATTTTAATTATTGATGAAAAAATTAAAATGAATAAATAACCACCCATATATAATTTATTATGTAAGCACAATAAAATCACATAACATTTAAAATTAAATCTTAATTTTCTCATCATTGACAATAACTATACACTTTACTTTTTAAAATATACCATATACTTCAAAAAAAAAAAAAAACCACATAACATACCATGATGCAAAAAAATTAAAAAAATGTGATGATTTAGAATAAGTAAAAAATCGAAGTTGGTGTCAACAAAGGTTGATGCGATTGATAAAAAATGGTTTCATATCCCATAAGAATGTAAATTCGATTTCTGCTGTCTATATAAAAATTCTTTTGATAGACGATTTTATAAGTCTCTGTAAGTGTTGTTTGAACTCTAAGACTTTGCCTAAACCTTGGTAAAATAAGTGACACTAAACCTCCTAGACTTTTCCGAGAGAGAGAGAGAGAGAGAGATCCAAATTGGTGGTTATGTATGTTTGAAGGTACTGTTGCTTAATTTGTTCTTGGTTAGATTACTAGAGACTAGAGAGGACTTCTCCTGCCGCCAGAATTGGTAGAAACAAAGGAAGAAATAATAGAATAGATATCTTAAATTACATACCTGCAAACCTGGGGAGTTGGCGCCAATTCCAGTGGCCATATCTAGCAACATAAGCAATCAACCTCCGGTCTTCCTCTGCTGTCCATGTTCCTTTCCTCAGTCCATTTTTATCAACACAAGGCGTTCTCACCATCCCTGCAGGTTGCTTATTGTTCCGGGTTACCCACGGTGTCCAAGCTCGCATAGATTCAATAATGTGTGTAACTAGAGAGATCGAAACTACCTACATTAAAATCCTTAAAGTGTTTATTTATATATATATATAAGAGGTAAGGTTACCTAAACACTGGTCCGTCTCTATCTATCCCTCTGGATATGCGACTGTTTTCTCAAAGGGAAATCTTAGTAATGATATAAAAGCGTGTATAGGAAGAAAATTTTCTCAAAAGCGATGGAGAGTGTGACAGATAGATAGGTAAAAATAAGGGCAACAGCTATTACATTCTTATTAATATTTAATTTTTGTAAAATTTGGTATAAATAATTTTTATAAAGGTAACTATAATCCAATGATTATGGAGAGAGAGACTGTGTATTTAAAATTTAGTTTACATTTTTATTGATATTTAACTTTTGTGGAATTTGATATAAATGATCTTTATAAAGGTAACTATAATCCGACAATTAGATTGTTCAAAATATCCCACATTGTGATAATTTTATCACATAAATTATTTTTTGCTTTCAAAATAATTTTATCACATAAATTATCACTATGTCAGGAGATGTCCCTTCAATTAATGTGAAAGCAACATTATCACATAAATTAGATTGCTCAAAGCAGCAATGTGGGTTATTTTATTATTTTTTTTAAAAAAACCTATGCAAAATCCTGCATTCTTTGTGGCAGATTTTGGAATAAAAAAAGCTGGCCAAAATCCTACCCTTGCATCTGTGGATTTTGGAACAGAGGAATTGTGGCACAAAAATATTTTCAAAGAATCCTACATGTTGGATTTAGGGTTTTGAGACAAGAAAAATTACAAAAAATCCTACATAGTCCAGGTAGAATTTGGACACATCCATCAACAACAAAAAAACAAACAAATCTATGCAACCACGGCAAGTAATTAATAGACATAAGGTGCGTTTGTTTCATCTTTTTTATAAAAATATTCTTAAAATTTAAAATAATTATAATAGATATAAATGTTAAATAGATTAAATAAAAAATTGAAAATTGGAATTCTTAATTAATAAAAGAATAAAATTAGATTTTTATTAAAATTTAAAATTATATTAATCTTTTAAATTTTAGAGAGTATAACCTAACTCTGAAAAATATCTCAATAGGGCTTCCAAAAGCAGCTACTAACTTTTAAAAATTAAGAACAAAAGTACCTTAACTTTTATATTTATTAGACAAAAAAATTGACTTACACTTTTTTTAAACAAAAGCACCCTCTCAAAAAATATTAGCAAACTAGACTTTAGTTCGATAATCTCATTTAAACCTTAAGGAATCTGATTTTTTTTGTTCACTCATTGCATTAATTTGAATTAAGAAATTCTGTTGAAGCAAAGTTAGTTACCATGACTTACTACCTGTACATTAAATAGTAGATTTAAAACACCATATTATTAAATAATAATACTTACATATATATTTAATTTATTAAAACATGCTAATTATTAGTATAAAATTTTTTAATTATTAAATTAAAATTAATAAATTTAATATATATGTAAATATTACTATTGAATGATATGGTACTTTAAATTTATTATTTAACGTAAAAACTGTAAGTAACTTTACTTAAACATAATATCTTAATTCATGTCAATGCAGTGCATAAAAAAATTTATATTTTTGGTCTTAAGATTTAAATGAAATAATTATATTAAAATCGACAGAATTGTTGAACAAAATTATTTTAAATGTTCTAAAAATATTTTCACTTCTAATTTAAATAACAAAAAAAATTGTTGTTGTTTGTTTGAATATTTATTAGTTAATGTAATTTCCAATTTTAGTAATTTAAACTTGCTCATATTTGCTTTTAATTTTTATTATTGTTGGTTAATGTAATTTCCAATTTTAGTAATTTGAACTTTTGGTTATTTATGAGTGGGACTATTATTTTTTTTTTAATATCTATTTACACTCGCTCATATTTGTTTCTAAATTTTATCATTGTTGGAAAAATTCAATGAGATAACACAAATAATATATAATTATTCCCCGATAATTGATAACAAGAGCACTAAGTTCAAGAGAATTAAAATAAATAAAAAAACCACAATGAGAATGAGATTGCTTATTGTAATTATGGTTGAGGCCTACTAAACATTGAACTTATGAGTATAACCATGGAAGAAAGATTTTGTTGAAACCCATTCTTAGATCACCTGTGCCATGTATCAATCCGTTACTGATACGTCTCTATCCAATTCTAATTTGACTTTCCCCTCAAGTCCTGATTATGAAATAATCTGAGATTGATGAGATCAAAAGGAACAAGGCGATAAAGACCAAATTAACACGTCACATGGTTGCTTAACATGACTTATATATATATATATATATATATAAGTGCAGTGACAATCAAGCACACTACATAGTGTTGCCACACATGGCTCGGAACATAGCTAGCAATCATAGAAATTTTATAAGGACATCATAGAAATTATAACTACATTATAAAATAATAAAATGAGATATACACATAATGTTGACTGCTACATTATAGGAATTGTTATAGTATTTTAGTCATTACTTGATTATATGAACCAATACGATCTAAATCCCCTTATATTGTTGATGATGTTGTAATCAAATCTTTGTAAGTATTCGATACCAACTTATTTATGTAAATAGTTGTTGTTTGAACATTTATTAATAAGTGTAATTTAGAATTTTGGTAATTTGGACTTCTAGTTATTTATGAGTAGGACTGTTGACTCTTCTTTTTTTTATCTACGTATACTTGCTTATATTTACTTCTAATTTTTTTTCCTAATTAACTTTAGTTAAATTTAAAGTTTAATATATTTTTATTTTCCTAATTACCCACATATATTTTGCTATTCGAGTTTTTAAAAGAAAAATTCTAATAAAACAAAAAATATATAAAAAAATTAAAAATTGATTATTGTAAAAAAAAAATGATTATGGTAATTCTTGTTTTTTGAAACCATGTGAGATTGATTGATTAGATTAGATTAGATCAAATTTCAATTTTAATTTTCAAAACCAATCTCATTCCCATTAATTTAAATTGATTAGTCTTAATCAAATTATGAGTGTATTTATTTCAAATTTTTTTGATAAAAAATAATTTTTTGACAATTTTTTTTTTATAAAAGCTATCCATCTCACCTTCACTCAAAAGTTACAAAAGAAGCTAAAATAAATACACCCTATATTTGTTAATTATTTATTGAGCTGCATGGATTTGTGTGTGTGTGTGTGTGTGTGTGTGTGTGTGTGTGTGTGTGTTTTATTGTTATTAGATTTGCAAAATCCTATATAGACCAAGTAGAATTTTTCGCAAATTTTCTTATCTCAAAACCCTACCCTACTTGCGACTCGAAGGATTCTTTGCAAAATTTGTTATGCCAACATTCCTTTGTTCCGAAGTCCCCAGCTGCAAGGGTAGGAATCCAACCAGCCTTTTTCGTTTCAAAAACCACCACCAAGAATATAGGATTTTGCATAGGTTTTTTTCAAAAAATAATAAAATAAACTTTCTTACTTATTCTATGATAGATTGTCAAAAAAATAAAATCACACTTTTATAAATATTCAAAATAACCTATGATAATTTCACACAAATTTCATATAAAAATTGATAAGCCTCTATGACAGCATTGTTGCTTTCATATTAATTGAAGGGACATCTCCTGACATCAACAGTAGGTGAAAAAAGCGCAAGTGCACAAATGACCAGGTGGTGCAGGCTCTAAATGACACGTGATGCGTCATTTTATTTTATGGAAAATGAAAGGACATGGAGATGGACTAACCATGACAAAGAAAGAATAGCCGCACCACGTCAAAAAATAAAAATAAAAAAGAATAGCCGCACTCCCGGAACGTGAAAATCAAATGAAAAATTATCTAAGCGTGTCTAAAATTGATTTCACAGTCTTAAAATTTATTTTGGAGGTTTTTGATAATATTTAATTATCTAATTTTAAAATTAATTTTAATTTTTAAAATTAATTTTAGGAGAAATAAAAAAATTTTATTTTCTGTTAGAATTATTTTTAAAAAAATTATCAAATATAAATTATTTTACCTCAAAATCTATTTTAATTAAATTAATTCTAACAAAATTAATTCTATTTAAAATCAATTATATAAAAACAGAATCATACACACTATTAAGCTTGGGTTGGGACAAAGAGAAAAAATAACTATTCACTTCAGTTTATTTTATTTATTATTTTAATCATAAACATAAAAATTAAAGAATCCAAAAATAATACTTAATTATGAATTATTTTTATCAAATTATCCTTACTTCATTTTTAGCATATAATTACTTTCTTCTATTAATATTATCCATTTTCTATTATTGGTATATTTAAATATTGTAAAGAATAAGACTAGAAAACTTATTATAAATACTTTATTAATACGTAATAATAATAATAAATATTATAAACCAAAACCTTTTCCTAGGAGAACAGATAAAATACATCATAGAGAATACTATAAAATAGTTGGTTCTTTAGAGCATAGTTGGTTAAAGAAATACCACACCCCAGACATAAAAATCACATGATAAATATCTAAAAGCTTGTTTGGATTTCTAATGGAAAAGCTTTAAGCCATGGTTAGCACCTGGCTTGTAATATCTTTAAAAATCGTGATTTTGGAGTTCTAATCGCAATCCAAACATGATATAATTTGTCTTGGCAAGAAGGAAAAACCAAAAAAGGTGTGTTATGCCTGAAGCATAACAATAAAACTTGAAATTATTTTTGATATATTGTCAATATAAAAGTATTATATATTCAAATAGATATTACATAATAATAAAAATATTTGACTCTTATATTTATTATTTTAAAAATTTTATATATAATAATATATAATTTGATGATAATATAAATTTTTTTATATAAATAATATATAAAATTAATCTTATAAAAAATATTTAAGCTGCTAGTATATAAAAATCTAGAAATTAATGTGTGCACTTATACATTTGGATAAAGCAATGTCGCAAGATAGCCACATTAAATTCCTTGTTGAGGTGGCTTCAGTACAGATAAAGCTTTTGTAATCGGCGAAGCTTGATCAGCATGTGTCAGCATCCACATTTTGAGATAACAAAATTAATTAATTAAACATTTTATGATTTTAAAAAATAATTGAAAAGTAAGAGACAATAAACTAAATAAGAGAATGTGGACTTATTTAGAGATTTTGGTTCCTTTAATATTTATAGTAATCCTATCTCATAATGATTATATCTTTTGAAAAATAATTAAAGAAGAAATATATCTCTTTTTTTTCAGGAGTAAAAAAATCTACTCTTAAAAAAGTTTAATAGCACTTAGAAATCGAAAAAAGATATATTAGATTCAAATTTAATAAAAATATATTTTATATTCTAAATTAACTAATGATATGTGATGTTACTTTTTGCTCAAATACTGTCGATATTTAAACACTTTTTACATTAAAGACTAATGTAAATGATGTTATACCTTGAAAAATATATTGTGGGTCTTTTTAAAATAGATCTAAACATCTCTAACATTTATAAGATCATCAAAATGAAAAAACACATAAGGGGAAATCAAACATCCACAATGGGGATAACAAAAATGTCTAGAAAGAGACCCAACGGAAACAGCCACAAAGGAGACAAAGACAATCGCAAAAACAAAACAAAACACATAAAACTCTATGCAACGAAAAGAAAAAGAAAACGATAGAGCTGCCAATAGGAAGGAAAGATACTAGCCCTTTTCAACAACGCTCACATAAGGGGAGATTAGAGAAAGAGAGAAGAGAGAAAAAAAAGGATTAGCGCCGTCTTTCCGTAACTTTTATCTTTTTCAAGAATTATATATTCTTAACTCTTCCTATATCGTAAAATAAATGCTAAAATCTCCCTTAATTAAATCCTCCATGATATCAGTCAATAATATTTGTCAATTCCTAATAAGAAGAAAACTAAATTCTAGATGGGTTGTTCTCGAAAGCAACCATCTCACTCTCTATATAAAAGGATTTAACCATCAAGATAAGGATCATCTTCTCTACTTTCTATCTCCTAGTGCAAATCTCTACCTGAACGTCAGAGTACCTTTGTTAGTACCGCCCCAACTTACTTGTTGTCGCATAAGGAGCTAATAGAGACTAATACCCCTTTTAGCATCATAAAGAGTTTTTTTTTAATTATTTTTTTAAAAAAGGAAACAAATAATTTTCTTAATTAAAATCAAGTAACCAAAAGTATTTTTAAAGAAAGATGTGATTTTGATTTCTTGTACTAGATGATACATAGGAGTGGGAATTCCCCCATCAAGATAAAATTAAATCTTCAAAATTTATTTATCTTATTTGTGAATAATTTCAAGCTAAAAACTAAGGGCCTTTCTGGTTTTTGTTTCCATTTCATGTTATTATTTCCTGTTTTTGGTTTTAACTACAAAAATATCATTTTGTTTTTAATATGTTTCTTATTTTCAGGATTTTATGAAAAAAAATGTAAAAATAGAAAAAATGATTTTGTTCTCTTTATTCTTTCCTTTACAAAATCTTGCAAACAAGAAATAAATTGAAAATAATGTGATATTATTATAATTAAAACTAAAAATAAGAAATGAAAATACAAAATAAAAATAGAAACAAATAGATTTTTCAATTAATTTGGTTTGCACTAATTTAAGATAATACGAACTTATCAAGGATGCAATAGAAGTTGGCGACTCCATTATTTTTCATTTTAATTTACTCCTTTTTTCGCCTTCCTATCGCCATTCCGGTTGCTGACAACGTTCATGTCTACGGAGATTAGCTTTGTTATTTTACAAGGCATAGGACATTTTGAATTTTCTTGAGTGAGGAATCAAAGAAAGATAGGAATCCATTGGTTGCTCATGGAAGTTCATTTTCTTCGATTGCGCTGGGTCGTATTGCATGTTTGTAGATGTTTTTGGCATATGTTGTTGCATGGGACCTCATTATTATATCATTACACTGTTACAGGCGTAGCGGACAGGAACATTTCTATTATATAATTGAGTCATTAAACAACATGAGCTGCTGCGGGTACTCATTCCAAAACTCCCAGTCACTTACTTATTTGACTGGTAATAAGTTGGTTTTATACTTTCTTTATTTTGAAATAATTATCCACTTTTTAAAATTTTATTTTTCTAATTATACCCTATTATATAGAGAAAAGTAAGTGAAAAGAAATAATTAACTAAAAAAAGTTAAGTAAGAGTAATTTTATAAAATAAATCTAAATTTTTCTATTATTGATACTTTTTCAATCATTTCTTTAATTGATGTGATTAAAACTAGATCGTTATTGCAAAATAGATCTTTAATTGTTCAATACATTTGAATTGTCTATGAAATTGATCTTCTTTTAGCCATAGGATTATAAGAATATAGGATTATATTTCTGCACAAAAGCTGTTCAAGAGCTATTTTTGTGGAATAAGAACTTAAATATTTCTCCCAACAGGTTAAGGTTGCTTAAACCTTAATTCAGGTTATACCAGTTATGCAGGCATGCTTATTGCCCTTTTCTCTGATATATTTCTTTCTATTTTAGGAATGAACATCCCGTGATTCTCATCAAACCTTAAGGTTTGGGTGAAAGACAACTTGGACAGTTGTCTGGGAAAAGAGAATTATAGCAACTGGCATAGGTTTCTGCGGCTAGGTTAAGTTGGAAATGGCACGACAAGAATGTTATTGATGAAAACTTCCAAAGAATTGTCAAGAATGTGTATGATGGCCTAGTCCTCTTCGGGTAATCTTTTGGTGGATTAATAAATGTAAGCGAAGTTTGAATACTACTGAGGATTTTAGTGAGCCTCAACAGCTAAGAATGGTTGAAATTGGGTGGAGACCTTCAGGAGAAAGTTGGGTTAAAATTAACACTGATGGGATGCTAGAAAGAGTTCAAATGAAGTTGGGTGTTGTTTAATTCGTAATCCAAAGTACTTCTGGATTGAAGGATTCTTGGATTGTTTGGCGATTGTGAGGTGCTAGAAGGTGAGGCCTCGGGTGCAGCGGGGGGCCTTAATCTTGCTTCCAGCATGCGCGCTCTAGAAATGTACAACTCGAATGTGAATCCAAGGTTGGATGAAAAGGAGCACATATGATTGACCAGAAAAAAACAGAAGCAAATGGGATAGCCTGTCACCTGGAGCCATCCTGGCAAGAATTGAAAGAACCTTATTAAACAAGGACAGAAGCACTACTTGCAAAAAAAGAAAAAAGGACTATTTTCCCACCAATTGAGAGAAGCTTGTTTTCGTACAGACCACTTAAATAGTAGTCTTAACTTATAACGTGGCCAAAAAATTTGGGACACCCCTCTTGCTGAGATGAGTTTGTTGCTTTGATGCTATTGGATTTCTTACTTTATGCTCTATGTTTTAGGCTTTTACGCCTTCTATCTACCAAAACAATATAAACAAAGAAGTAAATCCTTCCTGACACCTCCCCCCCCCCAAAAAACAAAAAAAAAAAAAAGAAAAAGAAAAAGAAGTAAATCCTTTTGAAAATTAGTATCTCACCATATTGGTTTTATAAAAATTTTTGTTATAAATTTAATCCTTTAAAAATATAAAACAATTCCGGATTTCAACTTTTTGAATTATCACTACAAGTATAAAAGACAAGGCTAAAAAGTCAAAACTCTCCCAAAAAGAGAGAAGTAGAAAACCAAAAGGTCATGCATCAAAAATAGAAACACAAAAGATAGCTGTTGACCAGAAAAAAACCCAAAAAGAAGACTAAAATCAAAGGAAAAGGCACGACTTGAACTAAACCACCTTGTTCTCCCATAGATTTCTTCAATATGTTTCGAACACTGCTGTTATGTTCTTAAACCACCTTCCGATATATTGAAGCTTATTCCCAGAAAGAAAGCTTCCATAAAAACAACTTTTCACAACCCATTCAAGATACTGTCACTGAATAACTAACTCCATTATTCGAGTCTCCACAAGCCATGATTTGCAAAATGAAATCTGAAGGGAACTAACAATGACATAATTCAGCTTCATTTCTATTACTAGCTTCCTTATATGTAATCCACAAGAATGCATCAAAAATTTTCATTAATTAATTAGAGCACCACCTACATACTTTCCATACGTCCTTTATAAACTACAGAGATATCCCTTTTCACTTCACCCCAAACCCCCAACTTATAGTCACATTCCTAACAGTGACTACCTCTTGCTTTCTATTCAGGCGTTTCCAATTTCAATAGTCCCAGATTAACAACAACGAAACAAAAGAGAAGGAAAAAGAGAAGAGGGGGGGGGGGAAGCCATGATGAAACCCATTTGCTTTCTACTAATGCCACGCACCTTTATACTATTGAACTCCGCCTAGACCAAATCCACCCTGTCATCATATCTTGTAATATTTTGAATCCTTTGGAGCAAGCTTTTGTGTTACTTCTGAGCAATGAGAACTTATTTTTTTCCCCCTCCTGCAATTGGAGGCTCCCCTTCCCCCACTCGGCGGCCTTCGCTTGGATCAGGAGACACCAGGTTATATTTTGGTTTAATACTCTCCATACCCACTTTCATTTTTGGTCCATATTAGGGATGGAGTCAAAGTTAGTCAGTTAGTTGCAGCTGTTAAATTCTGTTAGAAAGTTGTTAACTAGTTTCAGCTTTCAGTTATTCATCTGTGTTAGCTATAAGTTACCTAGGTATAATGCATTGGTATAAAATCTTGTATTCGGTCTTGGATCAGATTTGAGTTGAATTCAATCAAGTTCATATTTTTCACAAACTCTCTTCATTGCTCTCACCCCAGAGCTCTCTCATTTCTCCTTCTCAATCACAGTTCTGATGCCTTACAGTTTCAAAACCAAGAGGAATGGATAAAGTTGCGATACTCTCTTCATCGTCACAAAACTTGGGCCGTAAACCATCGAGGGCAGCCCAATGTGTTTTTCTCACCAAGGGGGCTGAACTCCATTTGAATAAAGCCCAATCTGTGTTGGCGAAACAAATGTTTGGAAGACTAATATAGTAACGCTAAGTCTTTCTAACACTAATCTGAACGTTTACTCAACGAAACAAATATTTTCATCTTGGGCAATGATTTTATTTTTGGATAATTGTTTTGGGCATAATTCCGATTAATAGTTTTTCTTTCCTTCTTAAGATGACATAGTTTCGGTTAACAGTTATTTTTGCCCCTTTTTTTTTTTTTTTGGGAGCATTTTTACTATGTCGTTAATTTTTCATCTTTCCAATCTTTTATGCAGGCCATATATCTTATATGGGACAACGTAATACCATACGCAAACTCGATTCTTATATTATAAAGAACCTTTAACCACTGAGCAATAATAGTGCTCATTGAAAACATACTACGCGTTAAACGTGCATTTTTAAAATTATTAGTCACCTAGAAGATCAAAATGGACGAGGAAAGCAAGAGAATAAAAACATATTGGTTTCAAGAATAACACTGTTAAATATTCTAAGAAATAACTGGAAAAGTGTTGTCTAAAACTCAGTTGAATAGCTTAAGATATCCCCGATTCGGCCATAAAATAATGAACGCTTCATGAATCAGGTGGACAAAGAGAGGAGGAAGGAAGGAATAAGAGAAAGTTTGTGTTCCCATCGTCCAAGACTAACAGGCTAGTCAAATTTAGACGTGAAAACACAAAGAACGGTAATAAAAAGAATGGTAATAAGAAGGGAACAAATTTTAGCATCTTCGCTCAACAATGCTTATATTAATATTAATTAAACTATTTATGCATGAGTAGTGCCTCCCAGCTCTTTCATGTTTATTACTTTTTCGAGTTTTAGCCCACATACTTGTCTGCGGAATATATCCAATTACCAGTAGCAAGGCTGTTTCAATTTTGTTTTATCTTTTAGAAAGAGCATCCATCTTTGTATCGTCTTTTCGCTTAAGCGCTTAAAACTCATATAGCTCGGAAAATGTTTACGCCGCAGGGAAAAAACAAATCTCTAGAAATGTAGTACCATTCATAGTGAGAGCAGTGTTTTATGTAAAATGACTATGATTTATACATGTGATAATTTTGATTTCAATTGATAAATTACAAAAAGTTTAAAATTCATACATGGACGATGCACGCTCTATTAAATAATATACGTACACTTTAATTTTTCACAGTAGTATGATGAAAACCAACCGAATTTTTATCTCGCGTATATAGACTGCGTTGTTTGGGGCGGGGGTGGGGAACCTAATATGAGCCTTTCAACTTAATTAGCAATACAAACTCTCGATTTCAATTCTTTTGTCTGTTGCTTGTTTTGTATGTCTCTCGCTTGAAATTTCTCATAATTTAGAGAAGTTCTTCCGTACTCTTGAAGAAAGAAAATGCTTGCTTCAACGAGCTTATTGTTTTGTAGGAAAAAAAATCCTTAAGAAAATATAAATATTTCCCCTTAATTTATTATATTTTTCCAATTTTTTTTGTTAACAAACCATTAAGAGTGAATTAATGGTAAGCATTTTGAGTAATATATATGAGATCATAAGTTCAAGTTTTGTATAAAAAAAATTCTTTGATGACGTGCTCTACACTAAATCTTCCAATTATATATTTACATTTAACTTATAATTTTTTCTCTTAAGGTATAGAGGTATCTTTTTATCTTATTCAAGCTAGGTTAATCCACGGAAATAAAAATCTTCTAGCGTTAATTTTTTTAGTTTAAATATATTTTTAATCTCTATAAATATTAATTATTTTAATTTTAATCCCTCTAAAACTTTTGCTTTGGCTTTAGTCCCCCATTTTTTTTGGTTATTATGTCTTTGCATGTTCTTTATCATTTAGACCCAGTGTTACATATTAATATTTATAAGGTTCAAAAGAAAATTCAGAAAATATTTATAATAATCATAAAAAAATTTCAAATATTTGTAAGGATAAATACATATTCTAAAATATTTATAAGGACCAAAATTTAGTACTACATGGACAAAAAATAAAAAAAAAGGAGACCAAAATCAAAGTAAAAATTTTAAAGCGACCAAAATCAAAATAACTTATAATTATAGGTACTAAAAATATATTTAAGCTTTTTTATTTTTATTTATAAGACTCAAATATAAGACTTTACTTAAAAATAACAAGGGTTGAATCAAACAAAGTGTTGATGTTATAATCACAATTTTAAAGTTTGAGTGATGAAATCTTGTATTTGTTAGGAAATAAAGACCATATAAATGCATAAACTTATAAACTTATTGACTTAAGGTAGATTTTGGATCAACATGTATCATGTCTACTATTGTAAATTTATGTTTAACCGATTGATGGAGAAGATCTCTCCAGAATATAGCTTCATGCTGCTTTAACAAGGTCTATATAAAAGTTTTTTTAGCAGTGTTTTTCCGTACACGCCTCTAATTCAAGATAACATCCTTGTTGTACATGAGCTCCTTTTACTCAAATTAACATATACCTTCGTAAAGGTATTCTCTCGACCAACCTAAGTCAAATTGATAATTTAGAATTGCTCTGTCTCTCTATTGCTTATAATCTTATGGTTATAAATTTAAAAGGAAAAGTCTTTGTCTTTCTCACCAAAATAAAAGTCTATACATACATAAATGCTTTTTGCACCCACATTTTAGAAATTTGAAAATTGATATATAAATAATTAAAGATTTCAATTACATTTCAGATGAATGTAATAAAGTAATTACTAATAGATATAAAATTTTTTTTTATTAAATTCATCAAATAAGATAACTAAAATATTTAAATATTAATACATTATTGGCCATATATTTTACCAACAAATTCATTAATAATATAATTAAAATCTAATTATTTACACATAATTCCTTAAATGTTCGAATAATATATCAACAAAGTGTTGGCATAATAATAGAGATATGTTACAGCCTTAGGAAGGACTTCCATTCGATTTTTAGAAAGGACATCGGTTGAAAGAATAAACTTAATTGCACATAAAAAGGATTAGCCCTTTTCTTGATAATATAAAAAGAAATACGCTCAATAAGCCAAAAAAAAAAAATCCCGATAATGTCTAAAAAATTGGTGTAGATATTAGTATTGTTATGTATATCCTTGCCAACTTGTCCATCACGAGTGGCCCCCAAAGTTGCGTTGCCTTTTTCTTTTTATCTATTTTTTTTTCCTTGGCCCCACTACACTTTTAACCCTCACTCACAAAGTCACACAGCAAATCCTATGAACGGCAAACTTTGGTCAATAGTCAATACAGAACCGGACACACACGTCCGTGCCAACCTTACATATTGCCAGTAAGACTCAAGTGTTTGTTGTATTGTCCAGTGTTATCAAAACAGACATCATTTGCAGGCCTTCTCAAGTTTTGATCACTCCAAAAGTCTCACGTTAAATACTAAAGTGCTCCTCTTTTTTTTCGTCCTCCCTTTATTGGACGCAATTAATATATATACCTCCATTCGTAACTCTCCAAGACCCCCCCCTCTTGTTATCCTTATCTCCTTTCTCTGTTTGCACAACAAGGAAAAGCCATGAAGAACGCTTCAAAGAACAGGTTCTTAGCCTGTTTCCGCCCCGTCGTTGACATAGATGCGATGCTTGAGTCCAGAGCTTCTGTTGATCGCTCTTCTAGTCGTCGTTTCTCGTGTATCCCCCTTGCAGACAAACCTGAGACCAAGTTTTTGGACCAAGAGAATTGGGTTGCTCCTCAACCTCCAAAACGAAAGCTTGCTAAGGTGATCAAAGTTGTGGTGTTTAAAACCATATTGGTTAGTCTTTCAAACTTTCATTCGCTTGTTTTTGTATACATAAATTGAGTTTATATTTTAAAAAAGTTAATCCATTATATCTATATTTGTCTTGAATATCTTTACCTTGCAGAATAAAAGAGCTCAATACAAAAAACGCTTTAGCCAAGATTGTTTTGGATCAAAGCGCAGTTATTCGGAATACTCAGCAAGTTCATCAACTGGTGTCAAGAAATCCATGTTAAGGCTAGAGTCTGTGGACAAGACTAATGAATTGTCGTTGCCAAGTTCATCTTCTAGCTCCCCGGCAGCAAAATCAAAGGGCTTATCCAAGTATGACTCTAACAAAGAGCAATTAGAGAAGTGCTGTGGAATATTCCTGGTTCTCATAAGCTTAGCAGCTACGGCCTATTGGGGCAGGTTGAGAGGCATTATTTTGACATCAATATGGCTATGCTTTTACTCTCTTTTGGTGGCAAGCTTTCGCCGGCTAAAAGAGGCTGCCAAGTTGTGGAACACCGAATCCAAAGACTACAAGAATAGGGAACCGAACCATAATGGGAAGGGCTGGTCCAAAGGGACTATACATAATGGGGCATTAAATTTTTGACGTGCGAATTCTCTTTTTCGTGCTTGAGGCTTCTTCTCTGCTGCTCCGTGCTTCCTATAAAATAAAAGCTTTCTTAGGCACAACAGGCAGGGACACAAGTTTCTTGCGTTATCTTTTTCACACTTGGGAAGTAGCTGAGAGGAGAGGACAGCTGAAACACTGTTCCATTATTTATTTCTCCTGCTCTTTTTCCTGTTTGGCTTCCTGTTACATATATCTAACAACAGAAATGATATTTGTATCTATAATTTTAGATATTGTACGGACATTTGGGAATCAATACATAAATAACCAAAATTTTAGTTCCGGTGAATATAATAGAAGTGATAAAATAACTAATAATAGATGTAAAATTTTTTTACTGAATTTATCATTAATATAGCTGAAACTTATGCTTATTAACACATAATTTCCCAAGCATATTCACCCTAACTGAAATTACCATTCTACAAAAGTAATGTTGAAATAAACGTACTTAACAAATGGAAGGTAGAAAAAGTAGTTGTTTGGTTGTTGTATCTAAAACTTAACTTGTCACAAATCTTCACCTGATTACCTGAAGTACTAACAGGGTAGTAAATGAGCGTTAAATTCTAAATATCTTGGCAATCTACTTTTTTAATATGGTTTTGACGGGTTCAATTCCCTTTCAATGCAGCAAGGTAATCCATGATCACGAGAGAAATATAAAATAACGGTCACACAGCCTAAAGTTACTAGATTCACGGGTGGACAAGGAGATCCAATCTGATCTGGTTTTGACATAATAGATAGGAATAAATCGTAAATCCTAATGAGATTGATAGGAAAAATAACGTGGTTTGTTCATAGATTATGGACATCAAAAGTGAACAATTAAGAGTAAACAACTAAGGGAGAGAGTGACACAAAACTTTAACCTCACCTATTACTATCAAATACTTTGCATCTTATGTATATCATCACCAAATGTTGAGTCACTATATATATATATATATATAATTTAAAAAAAAAAAGAAAAAAAAGATGGGTCCATTATCACTTTTCTTTTTTATTTCTTCTTTTTCCATATTTTTCATTATTCTTTTTCATAGATATCTCTATGCATGTGAAAAAAAACTATGTACAGATATCTTTTATCATGTGCCAATGCGGCATTTATCTTGCTCGTGTCCATGACTCAACTGGTTTGAGGAATTGAGATAAGACTATGTATTTTTTAGGTGCATGGAATTAAATTCTCTCAGACTGATTTTCATATTTAGTGGTCATTTCTCTAAAAGGAGATCCCAATGCTCATGATCTAGTTGAGTAGAGATAGAAGTCCTCAGGTTTAATATGCGGGTGGGGCGCCTCTTTTTACCTAAGTTGGGGCATGTCACTGATGCCATAGCTTGTTGTTATTTTTCTTAATACAAAGAAATGTTTGTATGAGATATATAGAACTCTGTGGCTTAATCATTGGTTATAGAAGAGTTGTTGGCAACTTTTGGAGAAACATTTAAACAGCGGTGAGATTAGTTTTCTCAGGTTGGCTGCACTACCTTGACATGAACCACACGTTTGTCCTCCATTATATTTCACGGAATTGTTTCAAGTTTCAACTAGTTTTCAAAAAACCAAGCCCCAACTCTTTTTTAAGAAAAAGAAACGACTATTTTTCAATTTTTTCGTGTCTAGGAGAGAAAATTTTTCTTTATGGTTTTGTACTTCTGCGTCCATCCTTGCACATGGAGATGTTGGCTCTCTTACGTGTGGGTTAATTTATTGCATGGATAGATAGAGGGGTGAGGGGTGAAAGTAGCTTAGGTTGGGTTAGATTTTAATTTAAATGGATTTGAGTTATATTATAAATATGTAACTTGAGTTTAGCCTTATTATTTGATATAGACTTTTTTTAGGGTCTTAATCAAGTCATTTTAAAAGTCTAGTTTGACCTGTTCGAAAATCTATTTAAATATTTGTTTGATCATAAAATTATTAAATAGATCAAAAAATTTACTCTTAGGTCAAAAAATCAAATATGACAAAAAAAATATATTTTTAAATAAATTAAAAGACTTCTTAAATAAACCAAAAAATTTATTTAAAATAAATCATAAAATTTTGATTATCATTAAAATTTGAAATAATAATAATAATATAATATAAATATGTCAATATGTTGAATCTAATAAATATTTTCCATAACCTGTAATTTGACTTATTTAATTAAAAAGATTTTTTGAAAGACTTGAACCAAACTTTACTAGTATAAAAGCTAGGCTAAATTAGAGACGAATGTAGTTTAGACCAAAGGCTCCTAACAAATTGCCGGAGCTAGTTCCACCCTAACCCTTAGTTTATATTCCGTTCCAGGTCCTGAGATCCGTGGCATTGTTAATCTTATGATTGAAACAATATTTATATGTCTTTTCCCTTCTTTTTTTTTGGGTCGAAGTCTTTTCCCCTCCTTAAACGTAACTGTAAAGACCGACGACCATAAACGAAAATGTAACTATAAAGATGCGGGCCCATCCCTAAAGTTGCTTATGTATAGCTGCTCTTGGCCAATCAAAAGGAGAGAAAGAAAAGATGATAAAACTATAAGAAGTAGTAAAAGCTAGGAAACCAAAGCCAAAGAAAACATGATTTTGATAAATATTAATATAATATATTAGTTATTAAATAAGGATATTTTGATAAATATTTTTATAATCAATTCTTAATTTTAAATTTTTTAATATTTATATAAATAGTTAAAATAACAGATATTATGAACCGAAAAAAATATTAAATAAATTTAAATACAAATAAGGAAAGCAATGCCCACTTTACTAATGACTAGACAATAAACATTACCATTAATTGCATTTTAAATTTTAAGATAATATTTTGTCGTTTCTATTAATCATAGTAGATATTGGTCCCTATAATTTTTTGAGATTTCAAATTTTCAATCCTTATATTTTTCACTTATTTGATTTTTATTCATATTGTTGAGAATTTATTTATTAGAAAACATTTTAAATTAGGAGAAAGGTTTGTTCTAGTCCAACGGTCATCAAAGCATACTTATAGATAACTCACTAAAAATAAATTTCAAAAACCAAACTTAAGTTATGAAAAAACATGATTGGAATGATAATTAAGTGAGACAATTAATTCTATTGAGATATTGTTGAGTATCATGATATTTTCACTTATTTGAGTTTCAGCTTCTATAAATTTTATTCATCAAAATTAAATGGTTCTTATTATTTATACATGCTTGGTCTTTATCGTTAAATTAAAGATTCCTAAAGAACCAAAACCTTTATAATAGAGACTTAGAAAAATCTTAATCCCAAAAAATATTATAAAGACTAAAACTCAAATAAGTAAAATTAGAGAAACCAAGATTTTCCTTAAACCTTTCATTAAAAAGCCACTAAAACTTGGGTGACAAAAAATATTTATGTATACTTCAATTCATACTGTGTAGCTGATATTAGTTCTAAAAGCACAAAGCAAATGGGGATTTTTTTTTTTTTTTGGTTATATTATCTGAGGTTAGCATAAATTTAATTTGTTTAAAGTTTTTCTTAATTAATTGATTATTATTTTATAGTATATTTTATCCGAACATTAAGAAACAAATTCCGTCCTTGCTAAAAGGTATGAGATTTTTCTTTTTTGGGAGTGGATAAAGGGTATGAGAACTTAAAAAGAAGTAATTATCTTTAATTATGAAATTTACATTCATATGAAATAGTAACACAATATAATACGTAAAAGTGCAGCTTGTTTCATACTTATCAACACAATTCATCAGGTACTGTGACGTGATGCAATATACAAACACGCTAAAAGAATTTCTCATCAAGAAGAGGGGCGTCCTGTATATATAGAAAACAAGGTGGATTATGTGGCGGGACTTATCCTGGTCATTGATAATATTATAATAATAAAAAATAATATAAATAACTTTTCTATTTTCATTTGTTACTTTCTTTTCCAATCCCCTCCCTCTTTCCCTCCCCCCCCCCTTCTTCAATTGTGTCCCCTTCTCTTGCAGCATCCTGCCTCCATTTCTGCCGGCAACCACCTCACCGGCTGACAATCACCTCAATGTGTAGTGACTGTGAGAGCGCAATAATGTGCCCATTTTCTTCAACCAATCTATGGTCTAATTCCCAAATCCATCTCCCTCCCACTCTACAAGTAAGCACTAAAATAAGGATGTAGCATGTAATGTAAGAGATCTTTGAGGATGGGGCAAAGAAGACCTTCCCTACTATTCCATCCTATTGCCATTCATAGCCCAAGTAGCTACTATTAGATTAAATTATAGCCATATCTTAATTCTTGGGTTTACAAAATGGGGCGAAGAGTTTGGTTTGGCTATCGGGATGGAGTGTTTTTGGGTGGTCCCATTCTGATTTCTTAAGATTCAATTTTGGTTGGGGGTGGGAAAAGGGGAATGGGGTCAATAGCGGTGACAAGAGCAGTGGCAGAAGGCGGCGGTGGAGGGTGGGGCGTTGCATGGTGTAGTAGAGACAATAGAGACGCAAATCTTTCTTTTTTTTTACTTTGTCAACATCGGGGTGCTGGTGCCATGGTCGGCGATAGGGCAATGGCACCCGAAGAGGGGAGGTGATATGAACTCTGTACAGAAATGCGACATCCGTAAGAGATTTAAAATCGTATAGCGCCCGTAATACTTACTTAACCTGTGAATAAAAATTTTGGGATAAAGATTAGGATTTTTTATCCATTGTCTATAGATAAAACAAGATCCAAGAATACTAAGAACTCACAAAATATGAGAGTAAAAAGGAGTAAACTTTTCACGAATGTATTAATTATAAAAACTTTGTCTGATCTATAAGCCAATTTGCCTATTTAAACATTAAAAAAAAAAAGGTAATGAAAAACTGAAAATCCTAAAAGATTTGATCCTAACTAAAAAAAATATTTGATCTCATCCCAAAAGATTTGATCATAACTAATCCTAACTAAAAATTCAAATAACAATAAAATTGAAGTCCAAAATATCATAATTACTAAACTCCAATTAATTAACCAAAATTAATGTAACAATATCTAGCTCAAATAATATAAGAGGGCCCCAAATCAACTAAGTCCTTCAATTATGGTTAAAGTCAACTACTTTGATTCTATAGCTAAATTAGTTTCTTCAAAGTAGTTATTTGAGAGTGTCATTTTGACCAATCCTTATATCCTAACTTGGTGGTCCCAATCAGGAGGGGAGGGTGTTGGCAAAGGTGCTGGAAATGGGGGCGATGGTGGATGGAGTGGCAGCAAAGAAATTAAAAAATAAGAAGAATAAAATAAACAAATTATATAAAATTATTTTTTTGTAATATAAAACTCCAATCTCAACTATTGGTTATAATTTTAGAATTTAATTTAAATACACTGATATTATAAAATAGTTTTACACTATTAACCAATAGAAATAGTAGAAAGTGTCAACTCATACAAGTAACCACCTATTATAATGAGAGATTCACTATGATTTCTTATTTTTTCCTATTTTTATTAGTTGACAGTGTCAGTGCACACCAATTAAACTCATAATTTTAATGGTTAAGATTCATTAATCAAATTGGTCACTAACTCAACCCCCTATGCAAAATCCACCATAAAACAAAAGATTGGAGGGGGGAAAAAAGAAACTTCTAAAAAAATGTTGCTTTGTTAAAAAGTTACCATTTTAAATTAAAGAAAAACGAAAGTGGTTACTTGTATAGAGTGCAGGCATTGGAAGTTTAACTTTTGCAAAGGATAAAACTAAGAAAGACTCGAAAGTGATGCATACTTTTTATCGACCACCAAATGAAATATGAGGCTTTTCCTTTTGCAGTTTTGCGTGACCACTTCGTAGATTTATTAAAGATGGCGTCGTGCGACAACTGCAACACGTTAAATGGACCTTATCCGTCTGTTTTTTTTTTTTTTTTTTTTTGTCTGACTTGTCCGTGTGTTTCAAATACGTGTTCTCCAAAGAAGGATGCCCAAACATTGTACGTTTCGATGGATCCGATGTGTATATCCACGAAACTTCTACAAAGTAATCTTACTGTTGGCTTTATTTGACAATAGACAGGATCATTTTACGATATGATGAACTTAATATATTTGTTCATGATATCTGCAATGGATACAGCCACTTATATTAGATATAATTTTGAGAAACTCTAAGCAGATAAAATTACCACATTACCATCAAACTATAACTCTTGATTTAATGATTAGCGTTAAATCCAACATTTACATGTCACTTGTTCTGCGCCAACAGCAATAGGCTGTTTTCTCATTAGTATCGTCAACGTTGTATGGAATCTTAACTTGCTGATTATATACAGCAAAAGGCAGTTAATTATACAATTGAGGGTAAACGAAATGCAGTGTTAATTGTTGGTGTCACAGTAACATCGCACCAACAGATAAAAGATACAGGCATAGCGGAGAGACAAACGCGCGGCACATTCCAAGCGACAATCGACACTACAGCTCTACTTGGAACCATTGGTTTAATTTATGCTTATCTGCTGATTGATATATGCAATTTCGAAATCATTTAACAAATAGTTTATTCTCTTAGTACGGTTATTGAACAAATCTGATGTTTACAAAATTAAACAGCTGGACAAATGAGTTCACGAGTTTTGAAAGGAATATCTTCAAGAGTAATCAGCTAAAGATGAACACACTTGTGTAGCAGTATTGCAATTTGCGAATGCAACTTATACCGTAAATATATATAGGGTGTTTTTTTTTTTTATACATATATGGGATTTGGTTTTAAAATGTACCAAAATATAAAAATTGGGACAATTTTAGATAGATATGAGTTTTATATAAAATCAGAATTTCTGATTTTTGTTAACAATAAAATTAGAAATTTCGATTTTTGTTTACATTGAAATTGGAATTTTTGATTCTCAGAAAATTGAAAATTCCGATTTCAGCCTGATGAAAGCCTGTAAAATTGGAACTCAGTACAAAACTAAAATCAGAAAATTTGATTTTATTAAACCCCATGTTCCTGTAAATACAGCTCAAATTCTAGTCCTCCGGCTTAGCTAAATCAGATACCATTATCTTGATTGAATATACAAGTAACATGGAAAGAGAACCTCATGATTCAAACATTACATTACAATTACATTCGCCCAAAAAGAAAAAAGAAAAAAAAAAAAAAAAAGAGGTTCAAAACATAGCATATTTTCTATCGGTAACAATAACAACTAACAAGAGAGACTCAAAGATTACCAAACGTGTCCTCTTAATTTTCTCCTAAGGACTTGGTGCTTGCTGATGAGACATTGCTTTTGGGTTGAGATGAGGTTGTTGAGACGCTGGCGCTCTTCACCTGCGAACTCTGGGTGGAGGAGTTTGAGTCAGTGTAGAAAACTATGTCCTCCTGGTTGTCAACAAACACTTGTAGTGTCCTTGGAATTGGAGGCAAACTCACATCCAAGATCCCCTCAAGTATTTGAACCACCTGACCCATGGTTGGCCTGTGAGATTCATCATCTTGGACACTCCAAGATGCGACTTTTATTATTCTTGTAACCTCTTCAATGTCTGCATTTCCCTCCAACCTAGGGTCCAAAAGGGTAAGGGCATTTCCTCCTTGGATTACAGCGCTAGCAGCCCATGTGGGAAAGAACTTCACTTGGCCATCTTCAGAAGGCTCAGAGTTCCTCCTACCGGATACAAACTCGAAAAGCATCATGCCATAGCTGTACACATCAGCTTTGGCTGTGATAGCCACCCCAGAAATCCACTCCGGCGCAAGGTAACCTCTTGTTCCTCTCATGGTTGTGAGGACCCTGCTGAATTCCCTTCCAACTAGCTTTGCCAGGCCGAAGTCCGCGACTTTGGGACAAAGGTCAGCATCTAGAAGAATGTTTTCTGGCTTTACATCGCAGTGTATGATGCAGTCCCTACACTTCTCGTGGAGATAAGTTAATCCCCTTGCCGTTCCAAGAGCAATTTGGTACCTCGTTTTCCAGTCCAACACCTCAGAGTTCTTGTTCTGAAACAGATGGGAATCCAAGGAGCCGTTTGGCATGTAATCATAGACCAGCAACTTTTTGGCTCCTTCAGAGCAGAACCCTCTTAGCCGAACAAGATTAACATGTTGGACTGTCCCAATTGTGCTAACTTCTGTTCTGAACTGCTTCTCACCTTGGCTAATGCTTTCCAGCTTCTTCACGGCCACAACACTTGAATCAGCCAAAGTTCCTTTGAAGACAGAACCAAAACCTCCTCCTCCAAGTTTGTCCGAGAAATTCTTTGTTGCATTTTGCAAATCTCGGTACCCAAATGCCACCAATGAACCCTCCACAGGCTTTCCCTTCCCAACCATTAGCTTCCTTCGCCTAATCATGACAAATAGAACAAGGGCCAGGAGAACCGCTATGGCAACAACACCTCCCACAACAGCACCAATAACTGTCCCCTTATTGCTTTTAGCATCATGGAACTCAGAAGCTGCAAGCTTGAGATACAGAGTTTCTCCACTGCTATCATCTGAAGATAGCTGTTGAAGATTCAAGAGGTCTCCGTTCCAAATTGAACATCCATTGCTGTCATATGCATAAGCAGTGCAGGAGCAGTTGTTCAAGCAGGTTGATTCGCATTCCCCAACATTCCCTACCCCCACAGATTCTGAATGTTTAGGCAATGCCATGTTTGGGATTGCAAAGAACCTGTCCTTCTTGCCGCTAGAGGGATTGGAACTCTCACACTGCAACCTGTTTTTCCTCACACACCCACCTGAGTGATCCTCTAGGTCCCAGTCAGACTTTGACTTTGGCTCAAAACCATTCAAACAATTGCAGAATGGCATTGAGTTTTCAGTGCAGCTCCCAAACGCGCCACAGAAAGCATAAACCTCACACTGCCGTCTCGGCTGCGACCAAAACAAATTCCATTGCTGAGTGCTATCCAGCCACGAGAGTTGCTTGATCTGCCCCGAGACATCCATCACAAACCGAGATATAATTGAAGTATTATACACGGTATAGGTGAAATAGCTCTCATTCTCATTTGACACAAAACTGAAATTGTAGATATAATTCAACCTCATTTCAGGCACCAAGCTGAAGATGTGTCCATTCCAAGGGCCACTCGTCCAATACTGCTCAGTCTTATTCCAAAGAATAAGGTATGCGGTGGTTCCTTTGGGGTCTAGTTCTAGATCGAAGAGACCCGTTGCAGGATCTTCGTTGTTCTTCCATGAAGTGAGATATTGAGGCTGCTTTGTTTTGTTGTCAAGTTTGATCTTGCCACCAGGAAGCCACGTATCTGTTGGATGATCAAAACTCTGCCAAAGAGCTTCTGATTCTGATGATGCATTAGGCTTATTACTTAATATAAGATTCCCATCATCTAGAAGGACAGCTACAACAGAACCTGAGCTAGGAGAACTCAGATTCGTTGACCAAACTCGATTTTGAGACTCATCAAAGAGAACTAAATTACCGCCAGATATTGTGAACTTGGCAGTGTTCTTATCAGATACCGGGTGGTCTCTATTTGCTACCCAAACAATAGTTTGTTGCGAGACCTTTTTGTACCACATGCCTATGTAGTAATTAGAGGAGTTACCTGGCTTGAAGAAACCCAGTTCAAAGATGCCACCATGGGAGAGAAGGGTTTGATCACCAGAGAGAGTTTGGTTTGAGGAGATGGTGGTGAGAGCTGCAAGGGAAGGATGCAAAGAAGAGAAGAAAAGGGTGATGAGGAGGGAAAGCCAGAAGAAGCATGGGTTACTCATGTTTTCCATGGCTTTCGTTCTCCACCGAGCAAGTTGCAAGGGGAGAAGAAGGGAGATATTTAGTGCGACTTCGGGTGGAAGTGTGGAACAGAACAGAACAGAACAGACAATCAAGACATGAAGTTGGGGAACAGAACAGGATTGAGTGTGGCGTGTTGGAAGGGGTTAAGGGTGGCTGCTGTTGTGTTTCATGAAAGTCAACAAAAACGTAGCCCACTGACAGTTGTGCCGCTTTGGCTTGCTGCACTATCTCAATCCAATCTTAGCTTTTCTCATTAATTACCAATTTAGTTTCTTTTTATTATTTTACATATTTTTAAAATTCTATTGACCAACAGTCACACTCACATGCCAATGAATAAAAAAATAATTTTTAAGATATTTTTACATATTTAACTTTTTTTTTTTTTTTACAAGACATAAATATTTAGCTTATTTGAATTCGATGTGAAAGTAATTCTCATATGAAGCAGGGATATATTAATTATTATTATTTTTTATCCATTTTATCTGATATTTTAAGTAAAAAAATTTATTTATTTTACCTGGCATTTGTATATATAATTAAAAGTATTTATTATTAATTTTATCATTCACATGATTCTAAATATCAAAAAATATCTCATCAAAATAAAAATTAATCAAGAAATATAATATGAGATTAATAAAAAATTAGTTAAATATTAATGGTTGATTTTAAATTTCTTAATTCTTATGTATAATGTTAAAGTGACAAATAAAATAAATAAAAAATAGTATAAGAGCTACTTCTTAAAACTTAAACTTGCATTATTATCTTTAATATTAAAAGTAATTATTATTTTAATTCACAAATTTGCATCTTTCTTCACCACCTTACATCACGTTTTTAAGACATCTCTATCCAGCTTTCCAGGATAATGTCCTTGTCATGAGTTGTAAACTTCTTGTCATAATTGAGAAAGCAATATATCCATGGATAGATTATTTATAGAATTTTTTATTAAATAAATTTAAATAAAATACCTATTTTGATTATTAACAAAAATTTTAGAAAATAAATTAACCCTTAGAATTAAAAATTTATATGTAACCCTCATTATTAAAAAAAAATATATATTAGTCTCTTCATATATATTCGTACCATAAAAAAATTTTTAAAATTTTTATATGAAGAAATTAATATATCTCTTTTTTAATAATAAAAAACTATTTTTAAAAATAAATTTATTTCTCAAAATTTTTGTTAGAAACCAAAACAAATATTTTGTCAAACATATATATATATATATATATATATATAATTTGATTAATACTTATAATTTCTTAATAACGATAAGCATTACATGTTTTCATAAAATGTTTGGGAAAAAATGAGTAAACATAAAATAAATCCAGTTCACCAAATACTATAAAGAAGTTACTCATGGATAGTGCACTACTTTTTTCTGAAAATTTATTTATTAACAAAACTATAAATAAAAGCTCTTGGCAATCATTGTGAAACTTACTAAATACCAAAATCCAGGGTATTTTATCTCCTTTTTTAAGGGGGAAAAAACAAAATAAGTACTACTTCCAATGCCGTCGAGGTGTTTTTCGTCGGTTCATGAAGGCGCGGCAAACATTGCTAAGATTTCTGATCCGGGGCGGGTAACAATCTGGCGAAAAGTCAAATAAGGCCGTTCCTCTGATTTAAAAAGAATCACCACGGTGAATATACTAATTATATAAATGACATATAAATAATTTATAATGTAATTAATTTTATATGATCTATTAAAGATATTTTTTTAAAAACTTTATCAAATCCTTAAGTTTAGATCTCTTATTTTCGAGTTGAAAGTTAGGTCTCATATTAATAATTATTAATATATAGATATTAAATTCTAAATTTCAAATATTACATTAATAAAAATATATAATCTCAATTTCAATTTTTAAATTAAATATTATATTAACAAAAATATATAAAAAATTTATAATATATTATATTTTATTAATTATATAATATACCTACTAGACCTGTCATCCATCTACTTAATATAACAATATTTCACGGTGCTGATCTTTTTCAATTAGAACCAGAGTCGCGGCCGTCAAACAATAGCTTTCCCCTCTTTTATTAAGTACACGTTACTTTTTTAATAGGAAAACAGTAATGTGGAAATAGTACAAGTGGACGACGATATGCAAGTGTCATTGTGTGAATGAATGAGTATTTATATTTCTGCTCTGGCAACTTACTGGCACTTTGCCAATAATTCAATTTTGTATGAAAATATAAATTTTCTTTAAAATAAGATCCGCAATATTTGTATTGATTAAACCAATTAAACGAGAACTCAAGTTGCACACTTGCACTGAAATAAGTACTTTATTGTTTATCGCAAATATTGTATATTTATAAAGGATGATTAAAGAAGACAAACAATTTTGATCTTTGAAAAAAAAATCTTATAAAAATTGCATAATTTATACTTTCATAATTAAATTTTTTGAAACACTTTGTGATTTTATTTGAAATTTTATTATAGTAAATTCGTAACCAACACAAAATTTTCAATTATCTAACATGTTGGGGCATGCCATACCGTGGAGAATTTCCTGCTTAGGTCCATGCAGTTTCAATTTTTAAAGTCATTGCCACATTTGACCAGGTGGTGGTTATGCCATTCTCTCAGGACCGCTGTTGTCTACTACTATAATTGAATTGGTAAAATTGCAATGGGTTCATGACTTCCCCCCTTTTTTCTCTTTTTTTTTTTTGGTTTTTTGATTAAAGACTTCTATACATGACTTCTTATTCATCAAGGGATATGACTCCATCAAATCTTTTATATTCATAAGTTAAGAAAAACATTGATTGCTAGGTTATACTGTACAATGATTGAGATTTAAAATTATTTGATAATTAAATAATTTCATAAATATATAATTTTATATTTTAATTTTAGAATTTAATTGATATATATTAATAATATAGAAAAATAAAAAAATTATAATAAATCTTTCATTATAATAAATATTTATTTATATGAATGGATACTTTTTACTATTTTTATTAGTTGATAATGTAAAATTATTTTATATTATCAATATATTTAAACTAAATATTTAATTTTAATCCTTTATATAAAATTTAAGAATTTGATAATTAAATTTATTTTCTTCACTTTCACAATAACAACTATTCTTATTTAATGCTATTTATATATATTAAAATGAATGAAAATGTTGGTTTCCGTCATTTTCTCTCATTTAATAATGATGAAGACACTGGTGATCAAGTTGAGGGGTTGGTTGGGAAAAGACAAAGTGGTATTAATGGCAATGCCTCGGGTTTGATGGGAAAGAGCTTACGGTCATTTTCACCGGACAATTTTCAAAAATCGGGGGTTTGACGCTGTTGGGGTTCAGCCGTTCAGGTTCCCTCTGCTAACAAAGCATCCAAAGTGTTCTTAACTTATTCTACGATAATTTAATCTACGATGTTCAATGTTCTTCAAGCCCAACCTGTTGTCTTGGGGCTGTCCAATTACGAGAGAATCTCGTTCATTCATAAATGATGAATTCCCTACACTATGACACCGTTAAGACGATGCTCTGACTACTGTTTTTTTTCCTTAACTAGACAGTACTCGTGCGTTGCACGAGGAAATAATTCTTTAAATTATTATTAATTTAGAGTTATTTAAATTTGTAGAATGTTTTATTTTATAAAAAGTTAAATTAATTTTTATAATTTTGTTTGGTAGAAATTAATTTTATTTTTGAATATATGTATCTTTATACATATATTGTTGTCAGTTAATACAAAATAAAAAAAATAAGTAAATTAAACATCTTTCTATTAAGATATATTTTTATTACACAATATTCCTTTCTATTTTCAAAACATACACCCCAAATATGATTATAAGATGAATTTTGTTAATGAGTTTAAATTTTTTTCAAAAAACTGAAGGTAATTTATTTGACAATTTGATTAACTACAAAATTTTTTTAAAAACAATAGAATATCCAATAAAATAACAAATTAGTTGAAATGATATAACATATAAAGATATAAAGATTTTGATACTAATTAATTAAATTAAAATTTAGATATTATCTTTATTAGGTTATATTTAATATAAATATATTAATCATAAATTGGAGGATAATTACTGCAATCATTTTAAATTGTAACAATGATTTATATATATTATGATTATCTAATGATTGTGCACAATTATTTATCCTAAGAATTTCGAAATTAATCAAGTTGAATTATAGATATTATGTTTGCCAATTTGAATTTAACATATATTGAACTAATATATATTATAAATATATTAAAATATTACAAAATGTTATAGAGTATATCTCTAAAATAAATAGTTAAAATCACTTAAATTGTTCTAAAGTTTTGATTTTGTCAAGTTTAAATTAATACAAGTAACTATGTCTTTTATAAATTAAATAATAGCAAGATATTAGTTTTACAGAATAAAACACCCCTAATATAGTTATAAAATTAATTTTATTAATGAGGTTAAGTAAAATAATGCAGGTAATTTAATTGACAATTAATTTGATTAACCACATTTTTTAAAAAAATAATAAAGATTTTGAATACCCTATAAAACATTGAATTAGTTGAAATGATAAAAATTATAAAGGTATAAAAAATTTGAAATTAATTAAATTAAAATTTAGATATTACTTTCATCAAATAAATTTAGATATTTTCATTTTTTTAATGGAATAAATGATAAGTGATATGAATATTTCAAAAAATATATATATACATCATTATTTTTGTAAATATAATTATATTAAATTAAAATTTTAAAATTATAACTACAAAATAAAGATATAAAACATATAAAAGTAAAGAAAATAAATTATATGAATAATATAGCAAAATTATATTTATTAAATTTATTTGTATATTATTCAAAGTAAAAATGTTTGATTATTTTACTATATATATAGACACACACATACATACATAAATATGGTTAGAATTGATGCATGTGAAAAAAAGTATTTGGTCATGTGTTAGTATTACCTTGAAAAATGTAAAATACTTAAAATAAGAATTTATAAATATGTTTGAGCCATTAATATATTAAATATTTTATTTAAGTTTCTATTCTTTGTTTTTTAGTCAATATACTAATGGTACAGGATGAGAAATCTTTACAAACATATAGAAATAATTTGATCGAAAATATATTTGATTTTGTATCAAAAAGCATATTTTGAAAATGCATGAATTAATAAAAATTTAAAAAATTTTAGTTTTGGAAAAGAAAAATGGCTATTAATGAATAAGTAGAAAAGCTTAAAATTGGTGGTATAAATATTTAATGCAGAATGCCAGAAAAAGATAAAATAAAATATATTAAATTTAGAACATTAAATGGAGACTTTTGATATCCAGAATATGAAAAGTCATAATATTACTTTAAGATATAGATATATGATATGATATGACTAGATCAGTTTTGGCCCTATGTGTAAAATTTTTCATATATTCTTTTATTCTTGAATGTAGATTAATTAAGATTTACTTTTTAATAATATTAAGATCTTAAAAATTTATAAATTAATTAATTAATTAATATATAAAAATTTTGGTTACTCAATTATTTAGGTATGTTTAGTAATCTATTAATTGTTAATTGTACTCAATATACGTAAGTCCCAAGTATTTTCTTTCACTATATATAGCCATCTTTTTGTTTTTTTTTTAAAAAAAATAAGGGTTGAAGAATCCTACTTTTATTGAATTGATGGTGAAAGTTTTAGTTAGATCTAATAAAAAATTTAAAAATGAGCCAATTGTTTGGTCTAATAAATAGAAAATTAATTATAAAATTATTTGATTTTGATTTAGTTTAGTTCTATTATTTATTTTCAATACGAAAGTTGACTGTCATGGCAATGAGAATGAACAATGATATATACCCTTCGTGAATCATCCGACGCTTATTTGTGAAAAGCCTTAACAAAACAAAAGAAGGAGCATCACATGTAGATTTACTAATAAAAAGTCAAATTCAAATTTATGCATTGATAAATGAATAAACAATTTTTTTAGGGTACATAAATGAATAAAGAATTTGCTTGGAGTTCAAGTCACTAGGTTCTGGAAATGGGGTGTTCCGAACCAAAAATGGAACTCCAAGGGCTACTATTGATAGTGATCATTACTGGATAGATTGAATTTCATAATAAAGGGGTATATGCAAAGATTTCGATACTCAAATCAAAAAGTATAAGAGGTATAGAGTTTAGAGAATGTAAACGTATCTGATTTGAGAGTATTTACTCTTATTTATAGATGAGGTTTGGTGATAATGGTTGCTTCAACGAATTTCCAAAATTCTTGTGTAATGGCCTTGGGTTTATAACGATTTTGTGCACATTATGGAATCCGAGTTCACGCATTACCGAATCTGGATTAAATACCTGTGTAGCTAAAGCGAGGTCCGTTACTTCATTCTCAATGATCTCCAATTTTGGGCTTCTGAGCTATATGAAGATTAAACCTTAGTGGGTTGACCATGATATTGGACTCTTAAGTTTAGTCCGGAATAGAATTTATCCATTGGTTGAAAATCTAAAAAAAATAGTACGTGAAATGCAATGGCTACTTGGTAGAGAAAAAAAAAAGTATAAAAAAGGTCTCTAAAAAGAAAGAGATATAAGAAGACAAAAGAAGGAGAAAGAGATATAAGAAGACAAAAGAAGGAGCATCACATATAGATTTACTAATAAAAAGTCAACTTCAGAATTTATGGATTGATAAATGAATAAAGAATTTTTTTAGGGTACATAAATGAATAAAGAATTTGTTTGGAGATTGGGTCACCGGGTTCTGAAAATGGGATGCTTCGAGCTAAAGATGGAGCTCTAAGGGTTGCTATTGACAGTAGTCACTAGTGGATAGATTGAATTCCATAACAAAAGGGGTACCTGTAAGGATTCTGATATTCAAACCAAAAAGTGCAAGAGGTATAAAGTTTGAAAAATGTAAAACTATATGATTTGAGAGTGTTTACTCTTATTTATAGGTGAGGTTTGGTGATAATGGTTGTTTCAACGAATTTCCGAAATTGTTGTGTAAATGCCTCGGGTTCATAACGGTTTTGTGCACGTTATGGAATCCGAGTTCACGTATTACCGAATCTGGATTAAATACTTGTGTAGCTGAAATGGGGTCCATTACTTCATTCTCAACGATCTCCGATTTTGGGTTTCTAGGCTTTATGAAGGTCAGACCTTAGTGGGTTGATCAAGATATTGGACCCTTAAATTTAGTCCAGACCAGAATTTATCCATTGGTTGGTGAATAAAAGAATACATATGTAAAAATATATGCACAAGTAACATTATTCAAAATCTATAAAGAATATTACATGAAATGCAATGGCTAATTGGTAGAGAAAAAAAAATGTATAAAAAAGGACTCTGAAAAGAAAGAGGAATAGGAAGAAGAAACATCATGAACAAGAGAAAATAGAGAAAATAATATAAAATTTATACTATAATATACAATGTTATTTATGTAATTTTTTTTTTTGTACGTTGTTTAACCTTAAGTTTATTAATGATTTGCTTATTTGTTAACAGAGTTGATTCGTCTAATAACATTTTATTCATGGTTTGTGATATATAACTTGTATTTGGTTCCTTGATTTTCTTATTAAAATTAATATGAATAAAAATTTTTTATAAGCACTTGATAAGATAGAAAAAATGTCCTAATAAAATTGGAGCAGCCTATCCAAACAAAATAGAAGTTTATTAATAATTTCTAGAAAGTTGTATATGCGGCTACAAATTCAACCCTATTTTACCTGTGCGCCAAACTCCAAAACTTGAAAATGCACAAGAAACCTTTTGGCAATTCTTGTCGTCTATATGAAAAGTCTAAACAGGCCCACCCAAAAACATTGGGATGATTATCACATTTGACTTTCGCAGCCTCTGTTTTGTCCTTAACTAATAATATATGGGATAGTTGGACTGCTGGGTTGGAACTTTGAACAGATTTCCAAGTTCCAATTCACATTAGTGAAAGATCGATGCGTGCAATCAAATTAATAGAACTTTGGTGTTGGTTCAAAGAATGTGCAGGGGAAGTGACGAGTTTAAACCAAATTCCTTAGAACTTGTCTGTCACAAAATCTGCAATAGCATTAACAAATAGGTGCAAACAAAGATGTACTCCTGTAATGAGAAATTCTTACATGCTATAAAAGCAAAATAGAAGTTTTGTTCTGTATTATTCACTATTTAATATGTCAGTTATTATATTAAAAATTGAAAAAAAAAAAGAAACAATAATAGCCATAAAATTTGATATATCAAGCCATAAATAATATAAAATAAAATTTTTATCTTATTTTCATAATATCTAAAAATTTCTCCTAACATAATAGTATACAAAAATTAATTATTTACTGAAAGATGTGAGGCCCCTTTGGTCTACGCTATCATTCGCAATGCATGATATTCCTTTTACATTCCTTAAGTCCTTTGTAACAGATCTAATGGATCTTTGTTCCTGAGAGAGAATTCTTCTTTCCTCAATTTCCTCTACCAGCAGTAAGATGAATAGGAAAACCACACGGCGTCGATGACCAAGTCATGTGTCCCATGTGGCCATGACTCAGAACCTAAACACAGTCACGAATTGCAGAGTCAATTCTTTGAACTGATTTTGGTTTTAGAGTATTTTGGGGCTCCTACAGGTTCCTAAGGGTACTTCACAAATTATTTATCCCAGACTTGGAGAACAGAACAGTTTTTTTTTACTGAATTCCCTTTTTTATTGTTATTATAAGTTTATGTTTGAGAGAAAAGTGCGTGTTAATTTAAAGCCATGAGATGTCTTTAGTTTTATCGAATATTTACAAAAATATTTATAGGTTATTTATTAATTGAAAAATCTAAAAACTAAATCTAAATTATAATGCTATATGAATCAAAGGCGAATCAACTTAAGCCGGGCATTACACTTTTTTTCATGATTCTTTAAACTACTACTTGGCATGGATAAGATTTTTATTTTTATTTTTTCAAAAGCAAATACCGCGTGACGTGATAGATGATATGGTGACAGCACGTCCATTGGAAACTGCTTTTGTTAACATTTTGGCGGAGACGCCGAAACAGCATTGCCTATTCTAGAAACAACTGATTTGTGTGGCAGCAACATTTCATATGGTTCCACAAAACATTGACAAGCTAAAATTTTGATCCAATCAAGAGTTTGTTTGTTTGGTTTAATTTTTAGGAAAATTATTTTTAAAAAAATTATTTTTATTTAATTTAAAAATATTAAAAATAAATTTAAAAGAATAAGTTTTATTTAGATAAAATAAAATAAAATTATTTTTTATTATTAATATGAGAGTAATAATAATTTTTTTAAAATTTTTTTTAGAATAAAAAATAATTTTAAAGATATTTCTCTTAAAATGTTTTTTAAAATTTTAAAAGACCTTCTGAAAAATGGCTTTACATATCAAATACATTAGTTACTGTATATTTTCATTTTTATTCTAATAAAAGGCCTTCTGAACCCCTTAAAAGTATAACCAAATGGGCACTTGACGAGTGCTACCATCCTTTTCACTAGTCAATGAGTATGATGCATGTTATAATTTGATGGTAAAGATTATGAGGTGTATCAATATATCATTTATCTATAATATATTAGGCAGTTGCTCTAGTGCTAATTTAAAAAAAAATCAGCGCCGTGAAGATAGTAGTTATATAAATGACATGTGAATGGTCTATAATACAGTTAATCTCACATGGTCCATCAAAGACACTCTCTTAAAGACTCCATCAAGTACCAGAGTTCTGACCTCTGATTTCTGAGTGCAAAGTTGGTCTTGCACTAATAAATATGAATGCATAGACATCGAATTCCGAGTTTTGAGTTAGGTGTCACATTGACAAAAACATATAAAGGGGCTTATGATATATCATATTTTATCAGTTATATGATGTATCCACTACACCTATCATTCATTTATTTGATGGAATAATATCTTCACGGTACTGATTTTTTTAAATCAGCACTAGAGCAACTGCTAATATATTATAATAATATCTTAATTTTAATTAGATTAAATAATAAGATTAAATATATTTTAAAAGTGATCAATATTTATTTATATAATTTTAAAATTAAATAATTTTTTTGGAATATTTTAAAGAATTCTATAATATCATAAAATATTTTTTGATTTATCTGTATAATCCTAAAATTAAGCAGAATTATTTTGAAGTTAAACAAAATTTTTTGGAATATTCTCTATAATTACAAAATGTGCAAATAAAATCATACAAATAAATATTAGTCATTTTTAAAATATTTAATCTCATTTTCTTAATCTAATTAAAATTAAGATATTATCATAATCTATTATAAATAAATAATATATCAGTACACCTTATAATCTTTACTTATTTACAAAATGTACCATGCTAGTTGGCTAGCAAAGGGCATCGAAGACAGCGCCCAACTGATGTACTCTTGAGACGCGTTACCACCGTTTCACCGGCGATATTTGTACCCAGGGAACCAGTCAGTCTCCGTGAAAATATACACCAGTGCGTCGCTATTAAGTTTGAGCAAGTTAATTATCTGCCCACGCGACTTTTTTGTGTTTTCAAATGCATATTACGTTCCAAGAGGAGTTTATGTTTCAATTTGATTTTTTTTATTTAAACTATTAATCTCCGAAATTTATTAAATTTTAACTAATATAATTTTAATCAAATCAACTTATTAAGAGATTTAAAGAAAATAAGTGTTGAATCAATTGAACAAATAAAATATTTAAACAATTGCCAACCCTAATTTAAATTATTAAATAAATTTTTTTATATTATTATTTAATTAGATATTTTTATTTATAAGATTTATAAAATAATAGTGATTAAATTAAATATTTTGATTAATATAATAATATATAATTATATATTTATATAAATTTTTTTACATTAAAAATATATACAAATTAAATTATTAAAGAAATGGCTATTGTAATTAATTACTTGAAAATTTAACTTCTAAATAATAAGTTTCAATGCAATATTTGTTGATGGTTTAAAACATTGTATACTAACCATATCCCCTCCCTCCTCCCTCTCTCCCCCCCCGCCCCAAAAAAAAAAAAAACACGTTGTATACTAACATTACATTAAATTTAGACTCCTTCATCTATAGTACCAAAATTCTCCATTTTGGTCAACGAAAAAAAAAGAAAAAAAAAAAACTCTTTCATCTAACGCTTTTTCGCACGTAGATGAATGTACAGCTCCAAAATCTGGAGCACAGTGGAAATTATCTCCCTTGCATAAGCATCATGAAACGAATGCATACTCATCATCCTTTGAGCATCAATCACTAACTGACAAACCCTCGCGCTCTTCCCGGTCCCTCCTGACCGATAAATTTCAATCACCACGTGAAAGACTGTAATTTACACGTGAGTCAATATACCAAGCAGACACATCAGTTTTGTCTCCATTCCAGGGCATTATCGATGGATCATTTTCGTTATCAATAACAAAAAATGACAATGATATGTCAGTGGTAAAAATAAGAAAATAGAAATATAAAAAGTATGTTTACTAATATAAAACATTATTATATATGTTTGTATAATATACTCTTTTAATACCAGCCATCTTTTTTAAATGTTTCCCATTGTAAACTTGTTCGTCTCCAACTATCGTGATAGACCATCCGAACAAAAATGTGATTAGCTGATTATAGCAAAAATATAATCAGAAGACCAACGATAGCATACACGCAACAAGTTAAGGTCGCATATTGATGAAAACTTATGATTCCCCAAATATATTAGAGTATGCTACAACCTCATAATATTATTAATTCAGTATTATTTATTTATTTATTATTATTGAAAAAAATAAAACAAGCCACCGATTGTCTAACCTAATCACAATCGAGTGACCCGTTACATCGCGAAGGCTTTTATGTTTCTCTCGTTCCTAGATTAGACTAGCCATAAATGCAAAAACATTAGTGCCCTATCAGCTAGCCATGGATGTAACAGTAAAGCCAGATTCAACTAATACAACAGAAAACAGCTGTGATTGGAAAACCTTTTTGACAATCCTCGCTTGTGTTTAGCAAAAGCCGTTCATTCCACTAAACAACACTATTTGAGTCATATATTAATGATGTTACACAAATTGAACCATCCTCTTTGGCCTATAATTGCTAATAAACAATTGTTCATCTGCCACTACTTACCCCCACCTCTTCATTTGGTCTCGCTTTCTCCTAATAAGCTGGCATTGATCATTTCCGATCCCAGACTGAGCTTTCTTTCTCATAGACCATAGTATTGAATTCCCCAGGATACGTCCCTATTGAATTCTCTTCCTAGTTTGTTAGGCATTTGGCTTCATTTGCCTCAAACAAAAAACCCTGTCTGGTAACATAACATCTAATTTTTAGTGCCCAACACAAAATCTACCAATTCTGATATTCAAGCGACATTAATTAACGATGCTGTAAGTTGTAACCAACCCAAAACTAAATTCGTGGATAACTATAATAACTACTAAAAATATAGACAATTCATGGTTTATTGGTTCAAGTAATGACATAAATTAGGTTGAAAATTAAGAGTCTTTGTTCACATTACAATAACCACGCCAGGGCGGCTGGGGGATCGAAAGATGATATTTTTTTTCCACATCATTTTCTTTGTATTATATTCTATACTTTCTTCCTTGGAAAAAAGAATTGCTGAAATGCATGTTCTTCTTATTTTATTTAAAATGACATGTAATTAAGATCATTAAGATAAGTAACTGTGATCAATTGGATAGGAATGGATAATTATTATCTAATCAGCAATTATTTGCTAAAGAAATCCAAAATGTGAGAAGTAAGCTACGTGAAAAGACTAGTCCACCCTTGAAGTAACCTAAACGAGTTTTTTTTTTTATTCAATGACTAGTGCCTATTGTGCTGGCGGCTAAGGCTTGAGGACAGTGAAGGAACCCACTGAGAAATTCGACACACAGAGAGAGAGAGAAACAAACAGAAAGAGAAACTTCTCGTAGCAAAGTCTCTGATCCGTTACCACTTCAATTCCTCAAACTCCCCAAAAATCTAGGCACTCTAAAGAAAAAAAAAAATTCTCTCTCCCGTCTATCTCCGGTGACCAAAACCGTAATTTCAATTTTTTTATCCCCGCTGATGAAGCCTCAATCACCGGCTCGACCCGAACCGGATCGTCCGGTTGCGACCCTCTCCCCTCGCTCCCCCATCACCGTAGCGTCCGGTTCGCACCGGAAAATCGCGATCGCCGTCGATCTCAGCGACGAGAGCGCCCACACCGTCCGGTGGGCGGTCCAGAACTACCTCCGCCCGGGGGACACCGTGATCCTCCTGCACGTGCGCCCCACGAGCGTCCTCTACGGCGCCGACTGGGGCTCCGTCGACCTGGCCTCCGCGGACGGCGGCGACGATGCCTTGTCGGAGGAGTCGCAGCGGAAGAAGCTTGAGGACGATTTCGACAACTTCACGGCGACGAAGGCGAGCGACCTGGCGCAGCCACTGGTGGAGGCGCAGATCCCGTTCAGGATCCACATTGTAAAGGACCACGACATGAAGGAGAGGCTGTGTCTGGAGGTGGAGAGGTTGGGGCTGAGTGCTGTTATCATGGGGAGTAGGGGTTTTGGTGCCTCCAAGAGGGCCTCCAAGGGTGGAAGGTTGGGGAGTGTTAGTGATTATTGTGTTCATCACTGTGTTTGCCCTGTTGTGGTTGTGAGGTACCCCGAGGATAAGGACGGTGGTAATGGCTGTGGTGGTGTTGGTGGCGGCGGTGGAGGTCAGGGGAAGGTTGGGGATGAGGTGGAGGTTCTTCACCCTGTGCCTGAGGAGGAGCATGAGGTTGAGGAGTATCATGATGCCGAGGATGAACACAAAGGTTTGGCCTTTAGCTTCTGTTAACTTGAAACTTGAAAATTGAAATTGTGTAGTCAAAGTTGCCTTTTTTTTTTTTAATTAAAAAATAAAAAATAAAAATTCGTGAACAAAAATTCGTATGTTGTCTTAGAGCAAAAAAGAAAGTAATTGTTCTGTATGGTGTTTAATGATTAACACTTGAGCTTTTACATTAAAAAACTGATGTGTTTGTTGAATAGTAGTAGTACAGACCAACTATTGATGAATGACTTGTTATTTGGTTTTTGTGTTTTTGAGAATTCATGACTTGGGTTGGGGTTCGTGTTGTTGGTTTCTTTGTTTATTGAATTTTCAATTGGAGCTGAGGTTGGCATTTTGCAATTTGCGATGATGAGGATCATAGCAGGTAGAATTAGAAATGCCCTTAATTTCATGGTGTTGGACTATAGGGATTTAATTCTGCGTAATGGTTGGCTGGCCTTCCTTAGTTCTTAAAACAACAGAGAAGAAACGAAGTGCTTGGGTTTATTGGTTCACCGTTGGTTGTCTGTTTAGAAACAGGGGAGTGCCTATGCTATGATTTTAGAAGTAGTTCATGTTCTAGTATTTTTCTAACTTGTTCAATTTTTCTATGGCATCTAGTGCTGTGTTGTTTGTTCTCAGTATTTCCCATTGAGCTCTTCACTTTTGGTCAATGATTTGTTTGATGATTTTGTGGTTCTGACGACTTTTCTGAGGTGAATTATTTTGGACTTCACTGTTCTATACATGAACAACTGAGGGTATGTGATGTAGCCATGTAGAATAATAGGCCCTATGCTGTTTCAGTTAAGCTGTGGCACAAAAACTATATGGAGGAGTAAAAGGATAGAAAGGAGATCTGAACACAAACGAAGAGGACTGGCTTTCTTATATACAATAGCTGAAATAGAAGAAGATCCGTATATAGCATAGCAACCCTCACTAAAAAGATTTGTAAACCTTGGAATACATCTAATCCTAGATAACTTGAACAATAGAAACCTAAGAAACCCAAATAAAATAAAGGAGATCAATACCACTGTACCTGTGCTACAATTAGGGCTGTTAAAAAAAAAACCTGTTAACCCAAACCAAACCAATCACCATAAACTGGGTTTTTGGGAAAAAAAAAAAAAGTTTAGAACTGAACCTGCTTTATTGGTTTAGATAAATGACTCAAGAAAACCGGTTATACCCATAACCGAACCAAGTCTCCTTTCTTATCAAATTTTAATTCTCGGTTTTTACATATTTACATGTTTGACTCTTTCTTATATCCAGAAAGTGCAAATCTTGTTTCTCTCTGTTTTTCGAATTTCAAGAAGCAAGAAACCCATGGCCTCTCACCCTGTTTCTCTCTTTTTTGTGGTTATGCACTCAACTACTTTGGCTGCTGACAGCAAAAATGGGGCAGTGTTGCACAACCTCGTTGGGAATTCATTAAGTGGGTCTGCATTCATCTTGTTTGTTCAATAACAATACGGTCACCGGTTTTATTGGGTTTTGAACCAATTTAGATGTCTTAAATCAGTTTGGTTCAAAAAACTGAACCAGAATTCTGGTTTAGGTTCAGTTCAATTTGGTTCTTTTAATTAACCAAACCATGCCCAGCCCTTGCTACTATAACGCGGGCAATACTTGTGCTTCAGTAGCGTGAACAACACTAAGCTAAAGTACCTGAATAGCACCCCAACTTTTTAATTACAAATAATAATTGAGCCGTCTTCTGCATCAGAAGACTGTTTCCATTATCACTCCCTCTTTCTCATACTGAATTCAAACTCAAATGTTTCCTGCATTGCAATTTCTTATGGAAGTGCGGAATATTATCATTGTACTTTTGGAGGTAAGTTTTGAACTGTTTACTCAAATTTGATGGTTTGATATGCTTAATGGTGCAATTCAGAGGATCAATAATGATGATATATTACTATGTATTTCTAGACTGCTACCAGAAGTCATTTATTTAATAGCTGTCACTTGTCAACCTAAAGCTCAATCCAATTCCCATCACTTGTTATGTTTGCATTAACGCATTCATGTCAAAATCATGTCTATAACATACATGACACTATGATCCATTTTTTCCCCCTCTCTTTTCTATTGTGGCTGGTACTAAATAATTCCATTTAGTTAAAAGCTAAAGTTACTAAACAGATCTGGGTTGAATCCATTTGCTATTTTAGCACAAACAAAGAAAGGTTACAAAACTGAGGATTTTGCAAAAAAAGAGAAGGTAGATCCTCAAAGATATAATTTTTATTTTAATTAAATTTTCTTTGGTCAAGGAGACCACGGAGCTCCTTTTTAATTAACTCTGTTGCATGCAGTTCTAAGCATAGAGAATATAAAATACGGCCTGTTGTTCCTATTCCAAGAAGCCATCAAATTATGAAATAACCACAACAGAACTAGGAAGTATGCAAGCTATGGTATATTGTATATCATTATAGTTTGACGTTTTCTCATGTTTAACCTGTTGATTTTTGGCCTGTGAACAGGTGCTCGATAAGAGTACAGAGCAACGTCAATATCTTACTGACTTCAGGTAATGCATGAATAACATCTGCAATTGGTCAATAAACATTTTATCATTCCTCAAGTTTCAGAATCAGATGCTATTGGCTCCCACTGAACTGTTGTAATGTATAGAGACAGATGGATAACTTTTGTTGCCTTCTGTGCTCTTTTCTAAGTTGGAATTGGACGAGGGAAGTGTTGGGAGTGGTATTCCCAGTTCCCTCTATCTAAATTATCTTCCAAGAGATATAATTTGCGGGAATATGAAAAACCACGTGCACAAGATTGTAGAAGACTAGAAGCACACTTGATTGATGTTTCTTCACTGGCAGCTGCCAGATTTTTTACATTTAGAAAAAGTTTAGCTTATTAGATGAATATATTAGTGTTGCTATCTTCTGAACTGCTGTATATATCATGACCTATACATTAAAATTTACATGTCTTTGATTTATTTTTCAGAAACGAGTCACAGCACCAAGGCATGAGCCTAAAGGAGAAGAATTTGTTAAATTTGAGAAGTCTCTTGGACAAATTATACATTGTAAAGCGGTTGTTTGTTTAGTTAGCATTTGTATGCTTTTGTACAAGTTTGCTTCTACCCGGCTTCAATACTCATTGACAGGTTTGAATATGCTATCATTCAACATCGATGATTGGTTTGGAGTCTCTTGATCCACTTCATGTTTGAAAACCATTTATAGATCAAGAAACAAGGAAGCTTTATTTTATTTTGTTTATGTATGTCCTGTAATACCTGTTACAATGCTTAAATTTATGTTGAAGGAAAGTTGGATTGATGATGGCCCATCACAAATATTTTTTTCATTTGCTTCTAAAAGAAAGAATCTTCTCATGTGAAAATTGTGCATAACCTGCTTATGTGGACGTTTTCACTATTGATTAGGTCATGTTAAAAATACGAGAAATTAAAAAATAAAAAAAAAAAGTCAAAAGTGAAGGTATGCTCATGATTAGGACACCTAATTTTCACATTAAAAGATCCTCTCTGCCTGAACCCGCGAAACAAAACACATTCCTGGTTTGTTATACCAAGGTTTCTGGACTGCGGTTCACATTGTTTCAATATGTTGTATCCATTTGTTGGTCCTTGACCAGTCGGCTTATACAATCTATGTAAAGTAAAAAGTGTTTTCTGTGGTATGGTCAGATAAATAAGTAATTGAAGATTAGTTTGCTTAAAATTGATAGAACAGTTACTAAGGTTCGCGCGAGAGTGTTAAAGCAAGCAGCGAGTGAAAGGAATAAAGTCGCGAGCACAAGTTTTGACGAATTGATGCCTACGAGTAGCTAACTAGTAGTAATTTGTTGACTTAACAACCTGCACTTATATCGTTCATCATGTGCTTCAGCATCGACATGCTATTTCGTCAATTGTCTTTATTGAATCACCACGTTTGAACTACATGTTATGCTTGTCCTTCTAAATAAGTCATGTTCGAGACTATAATGATTGGCTTGTCAAGACTTAAGAGGACCTAGCCAAGAAGGTAGGTAAATTACCACTGACAATGACAACGAAAATTCAATGATTCAACAACTAAATTCTGAGACACTGGTTCTACAGTGCGTTAAATTTGGCACACAGTGTGCGTATAACCGATTAGATGGCTGAATTTGCGAGCTTTAGTCAAAGAATGATTCGATTCAACAGTGAAAGTTAGCGTTCAGTGACATCGTAAGTATAGTGTTGTGCATTGTCATGTCATTCTGGAGGCTTTGCGTTATGCCTAAGGCTTTGAATGTAGATCTATTTATTGAAGGGCTTTCATTTTTGGTCATGTGGACGTGAATGTGCTGGAAAAGGCCCTTCGATAAGTTATGTAAAATAAATTAGAGTGGTTTTTCACAAGCTGTTTTTACTTCATCCGCTTTACTTTAAAGTAAGATAGATGGCATATGATTTGGCCCAAGGCTGAATAGGGATTTTAATTATGACCGTATGCATGTACTGTACTTTTACCTTCTTCCATAATTGTTTCACAACCTCTTATAGATAAAGTAAACTATCACATTGAGGCCTATGATATGATGTGACATTGAAATGTAGTAACCCCTCATTCCTTTAAACCTTTTGCAAACCGGGTTTGATTTTAGAATCTGACTTCTTGTTACAGTTATGTGGCAAACCAATTGTTCTACTTCCCTATAAGCTGCTGAAAATGTGCCTTCCTCATAACGAATTTCATCTAATAAGGAATGATAAGTTGGTTAGGAATTTTTTTCATGCATGCCTTTGGCCCTTTTCCTTTGGTTTTCCCCTTATCTTTACTGTATCAATTGGACAATGAATTAAATTTAGCAAAGATGTTTTCATGAGGAGTTTAACTCGTTAAATTTAACTCTTGTAAATTTCTTTGATTACTATGTAGGAACCAATGTCTTAAAAATCGAGTCGGAGGTTGCACCGGCCAGATTGCTTCCTTAAATTTATATGCATCCTCATCTCATGAAGTTGAGATTGTTTATCTTTATCACATCAACAGACCTTTTTCCCTTACTTTCTATATTTTTTGTTCGGGAAAAATGATAATTGGGAGGATCCCAATGCAAGGAGTATTTGTCCTTTTGAATAACAAGTTCAAAATTATAAAATAAGATCATGGTTGAATGAGCTAGATTTTGATTAATAGTCTAACTAATTTTCAAAAACGTGAATTGACCATTCCTTTTAGCTCATTCACTTAAAATTGATTATTAAACGGGGGTCCTTTAGTCCTAACCTTACGCGCCACCTTCGAACTTGCGAAATGCCTAACTGAAGTATCCACTCTGACCATGTTGGCCAATTTGCGGATAACGTTGAGAATTGGGAAACAATATGAAATGAATTTGGACGACTTTAATTTATTCTGAAGGGTTGATTTTCATGTTGGCATATAGCAGGCAAATTAGCTTTAGTGTGCCATGTAACGCTTTCTTTCATCATATCTACCACATAAGATGGATAATGATTTCCTCTCGTTCAGGCGCTGCTCCAGTTCCATGAAAATTAGTAGTGCTACTTGCTTGTTTTGTGTTCGAGGAAATGGAATGAATGATGGCTGTCTTTAATACACTTTCGTTCATGCTTTGTATGCTGATTGGGTAAATCTTTTCAATCAACCCACCATCGCAATGATGTTTTCTTATATGCAATCAATACTAAAATCTACCTATTTTACAGTACAGTCCACCCATTTTTTAAGTAAATATTCGAATTTAAAAAAGATATAGCTACAAATTTAATATTTTAAAAATTTTAGACACTAATTCAGTCTTCTATAATCTAAAATTAGGGAAATTACAAACCTACCGCGAGATTAGTTGATATTATACTTGTTCCCTTATTATTTTTAAAATTACACTTGACTCTCTTTATCTATGAAGAATAATACTATAATCTCTCTTATAGATAATAGGCAATTATTGACATTAATTATGAGTGTATTTGTTTGGGATTTTTTTAATTAAAAAAATCAGTTTTCGTATATTTGGATTATTTTTTAAAAATAATCAGATTTTTAAAAAAATTTATTTTCAACTTTTTTGTAGAAGCTGGAGTAGCTTTTGAAAAAAAATCAATTTTAAATTTTTTTAGCTATATATAAAAATTAAATTTCAAAATATTTTTTTTTAGAGTTAAAACAAATGTATCGTATATCTAACTTCCATATCACTAGTTATGATTTGTTAGTATTAGAGTTTGTTTAGTTTACATTTTTATTATCTGTTTTATTTTTTATGTTTCTTGTTTTTAGAAACAGTAAATATAATTTTATTATTTTTACTATTTTCCTGATAAAATCCTAAAAATAAAAAATATAGGAAATAAAAACAAAACCAAACAGCTCTTAGTTTTTGAAAATCTAAAAGGAAAATAAAATATTGTATTTTCCCTTTAGTTTCCTCGTACCCAAGTTTAACCCACATTTTAGTCCCCCATAGGGATGTCAATTTTATCCACCCTCGTCGGTACCAACGGGTAATACCTGTGACAAGGTGGGTATAGGGGGAGGATTTTCCACCCATGGATACTGAAGATGGAGAATTCAAATACCCATTTGCTAAATGAGGCGAGGGCACAGATCATAATCCCTGTACCCGCATGCATTCAATGTACAATTACCAAATTATACTTATACACACACACACACACACACACACACACACACATGCACACAATATAAGCCCTAGTTCTTAATGACCTTCTATTTCTCTCACCCTTTTTAGTTTTCCAGCCGCTGCTCCCTTACCTTCTTCTTCCTGCTATTCAAGTTCCGAACTCAACCTTATAGCCACATGTTGCCTCCATCTCCAGCATTAATGCATAGGTCTTGCTTTGCTATCCCGCGTTCGTCTGTCATCCTGCATTCGTTCGCCATCCTGCGTTCATCTGTCATTCCGGATTCATCTGTTGTCCTACGTTTGTCCACTATCCTGCATTCGTCCGCTATCCTAGGTCGTGTCTGCCTCTGCAACCACAAGCCTCTACCTCTACCGCCATATCTTTCTAGTGCTCTAGTAATTACTTCCTTCAACTTTGAAAACTTAATAGAGTCCATTAATATATTTATGGTGGATTGCTTCTTTAATTTTAGCCTATGATTCTTTCTTTTGCAGATCTATTATTAAGGATTAAGCATGTTGATTTTGCAATTCATCTAATTAATTTTGGATGGAAAGACTAAGCCTTTGGAGAAACCCAAGTCTGACAAGAAAGAATACGATGAGGTATTTCAGTCAAACCCTTTTTGGGTTTTCTTTTGCGGTTGTTTTCTCAATTTTTTTTATTATCTTTTAATTGGTGTTGCAATTAATAAAAAATTTTCAAGATTGATGTTCTTTGGCTTGAAAATTGCCAACAAGTTTAAGGAAGAAGGGTAAAGGGGGTGTGGGGTTTGGGCCTTTTGCAAAGATTTGATCTTAGAGCTATATTTATATTTGTTTGGGTTTAGTTGTCTAATGATGTATTAAATTGAAATTTAAGAACCAGCTAGGAATATATTTGTTCAAACAAATATATAAAGAGCGGAACTGGGCGTGCCTACCATAAAACAATCACCTTATATTACCTTATATATGTGCGTAGGGCAAGAACATTTCTGCCTTTGGTTGGCTTCACAAACACTTCTTATTCATTTCTTGGCCTGAACATAGCATTTGCAAAACAAGAACTTGTAGTTAGCTTAATTTTGGTTTTGCACATGCATAGTTGTTTGGGTCAATTTTTGCTAAGGTGGTGTTTTATGATAAGCGTTGCTTTTCCCCCCCTTAAACATATTCCATATATATTTTCTTGAATATTGATCTATCTTCCAAATGATTAGGATAATGATGACTGTGTTAGATTCTTTCCTTCAACTTGTTTTCACTCTAGTCAATTACTTGTATTTGTGAGGTGGATTGGGCACCACTTGTGTCTCTTTCCACTCCTAACAGATGGAAGTGAGTTTACTTGGTGCATGGTTCTAAATTGCTAATGCAGAGAACTTTGTGGAAGCAGTATTGTGGCTGCAATTGTGGGCAATTTAAAACCTTGCTTGTTGGTTTCATTCAGAATAAACCATTTAAGTTTATGATGATAGTTTTGTTGTGTTTGAAGTATGATATCTAGTTAGTGCCATGTGTGAACTATTGCATGCTTGTAATTACTGTTTGTTGTGAAATGTTAGTTTCAACCATGAGTGATTTGAAATATCTTTTTCTAGTGTTTGTCAACTTTTGAATCTGTTTGTGAACTTACAATTGATATCTATTGTTATTTTGTAAATTGACATGGCTAACATTCAGAAGAAAAAGGAAGAAGAGAAGGTCAAATACTTTACCATAATTTAGTGCGTGCTGTGTTCATATGATCTGTTGGAATAATGATCCTATTAACCCTGTTGCATGCACTAAATAGGCGCTAAAGGAGTTGAAAGCCTCAAGAAGAGTGGAAAGAAATGAAGGCTCTTTGCCATGATTTTAATTGTATACATCCATCATTGAGCTTTGTAATGACAATTGTTACCATGAGGACCTTTCTTTTTGTGGCTACTTTATTGTTGATGTTGGTACTGAACCTAGGCATGTCATGATTATACGTTCCTTATGGGTACCCATGGATATCTGTGGATACCCACGTATCCGCGGGGGTTTCCAAACATGAGTACCCTCGTGGGTATGGGGAGGGGAACGGGGGTGGGTACTTATCCACGGAGCAGGGGACGGGGGATTACCTCACCCCATTGATAGTCCTAGTCCTCCACCTTTCGCCACCCCCTCATGCCACATCGCCACTGTTAGTGCCACTCTGCCGTTACAAATGCCTTAATTAGGCTTTAGCTTCATTTTGGAACTCACCTCCAATGCCACCAACTTCAAGAGTTCCCCTTTCAACATCAACCCCTCCTTAATCACTCTTATCATCGCTACTCCCATAATGTGTTCCTTTCTCCACACATGCAAACACCCCCACAATTAGATTCACTTTTTAACTAGAACCCAAATTTAACCACACATTTCATTTCCTATGCAACCCACAACATTCCCCTCCTCCCCCCCCCCAAAAAAAATTAATATGCCCTAATCTCTTCTCCTCTTTCACTTGTTCTCCATTGAGTTCGAACTTGTGTCTTGATCTAAGAGTGTGTGAACATTGTAGTGACATTAGTTCGTTCCAGATTGATGCTCCGTAGTGATGGATGCTCCATGTATGCGGCTGAAGGAGGAGGTTGTGGTGGTGTTGTAACCTTGGTTGGAGGCGGATGGAGGCAACATTGGGTGTTTGGGGTGAATGGCCACAATGGTTTTGGGTGGTTCCATGAAGGGGATGGCCTCGGCATGGGGGAGATGCTAGGTGGTGGTGGTGGTGTTGGTGCTAGAGTTGCTGAGTGGTGGCTAGGAAGAAGAAAAGGTAGTGTTGGTGGAACTTGGAAGGTAAAATGGGGTCAAAATAGTCAATAGGTCTTTAATTAATAAGGGTATATTGGAGATTTCACCATTTGTGTTAATAGAGATTAACATTGTTTATTTTAACAGAATCAGATATAATTTTAAATTTAACGAAAAGGTAAGCGTAATGTCTAACTACGGATGGCAATAAGGATGCGTAAGTAGAGATATCCACAGATGGGAATTTGAATGTGGGATTTTTTTCTATGGGGAAGGAGATGGGGATGGAAGTTATGCCTCCTGCCTTGTGGGGATATTTGTCCCGAGGGTATATTAGTAATTTCATATATAAAATTGATATTTATTACATTTTTAATACAAAAATAAAGAAAATACAACCCTAACTTACTTACTTTCTCACAATCTTACGTATTCATTGTTGTTTATTACAGTTTACTTGTAATAAATTAATATTTATAACTTGATTTAAAATTTAAAAATTTGGTAATAATGATATAAAACCCTGAGTTTAAGACTTGGATCAACTTTATATTATTAATTTTAAGTTTTTTGTGTTTTTTTTTTTTCAAAATTTGCAAACTAATTAAATTACTTAGAATTGTCAACTGAATCTAGGGAAGGTAAAGATAATTTATTCTTATCTAAAATATGCATCAATTTAAAAACTAACTTAATGTATGAAACCTTTATACAACCAATGGAATATTCTATATGCTTTTAGGCAATCAATTTAAATATTTATTTTTAAAAATATTTTGTTAATGTTTGAAATTATTTTAGAATTATGGATCTAATTCAATCTTAAAAATTAGTTAAGGGAAGGACTGTCCATACAACTATTATAAAGGTTAAGGCTATAGTTGAATAGGCTTTTAAAAAAAGCACTTTTTTTATTGAACTTTTTTTAGTAAAACTTTATTTTTAAGAAGTTATTTTATATTTGGATAGACTATATGAAAAGTATTTTTAATTATTAAAAATATTTATAAATCTATTTGGATAAAAATAAAGAGAAGTGCTTTTGATGGTCAAATTACAGAAAATGACATTTAAAAAAGGAGAGAGAATTAGGATTTGGTAAGTATAAAAAAAAAGAGGATATAAATTAAATTATTGATAAAGATAAATGATATTTTTGGAAGATAACTTTATTAAAAACCACTTATACTTCTATTTTTCTTAGAAGTTGAGTATGACTAACTTAAAAAAAATGATAAAATAATTTTTTTAATTACAAGTGCTTTCTTTAAAAAGCCAATCCTAACACCTTAAAAAATACATAAAATCATTTAGAAAAAAACCTTTTTCTCTAAGAAAAGCCAATCAAAATGCGCTCTAATTGTGAACCTAACTCTATTGTAAAAGTTAAATAAAATATATGAAAAGTTATTATTTTAAAATATTTAATACCTTCTTCTTTAAAAAAAAAAAAAAACACATTTAAATACTTCATCAATTTGCATCAACAGTCTCGTTTTTCAGAGCTTAAGATATTATCATAGATTTAACCTATTTAAATGACTTATGTAACTAATTCTCCTTTAATTATGAGAGTAACATCATTATTTTTTTTTTTTTATATCAGTGAATCTTCTAATTTAATATAATGTGGTAGATCAATTTAAAAGCTTGTAAATTGATTTATCCACCACCTAGCAGCCTGCGGTTCTATAAATACAAACCTATGCTTGCTAACCTCCACTTACTTGGAGTTGCCATCCTATCCTATGCAAAGAAAACTCAGCCAAGTATATATAATAGGGCAGTGTCTGTAATAGACTATCTCTAGCTTTGGTCTAAGTTGATAATCGGTGAATATTATAAAAAAAGTAGTAAGTGGGGCAAAATTTTAATTCTAAAAGTAAAGTTAATACTCTTTAATTAACTTATAACTAGCACCCAAAAAGTTATATAGACATCCAATAAAAATTTAACTCATTAATATATATTAAATTTTTTAAAAAATATATATTTTTTAAAATCAATATGATAATTATATCAAACAAAAAAATCTCATCAAGCATATCAAATTTATTTGATTGAAAATGTATTTAATTTTGCGAAAAAAAACAAATTTGATTTCTAACCAAAAACATATTTTGTAAAGGCATAAATTATTTTAAAATTGAAAACTTTTGTTTTGAAAAAGAAAAATGGTTGATAATGAATGAGTGAAAAAGCCTAAAATTGGTTGTGTAACTATTTAATGCAAGTATTGAAAAAAGATAAAAATAAAACATATTAAATTGAAGTATTAAATTGAGACTTTTGGTATCAAGAATATAAAAAATCAAAGTATTACTTTAAGATATAGATATATGATATGATAGTCATTTTAATCTATTTTCAACAATATTAAATCATTGATCTTGTTTGCTTAAATTAAAATGAGGTCACAATACAATTCTATAATTTTAAATATAAAATTTCTATGGGTGTAAAATAAGATTCTAAATACTATTAAAAATATAAAATCTTAGTTATAAGATCAAAATTAAATAGCAGAGATTTAATATCAATCAATTACCAATTTGGATTATAACTGAAGATGGTCTACCACAGCTTCTACCTATATAATAGCTTCTTCGGCCTTATTCTCATTCCAGGAAATTTTATTTTGCTTTGCAACTTTCCCAAAATGAACAAGCAGCGTTCGGAAGTAATGAGGAAGGTGCGGGGACTAGCCACATTCAACCATGCATATTCAGGAGCATCTACTTATTTCATCTTTACTCGAAATGGGAAGAGGATAGTGTGGGGCTATATGATTATGAACGGGCGGGCTTAAAGCATAGCCTGAAAATGATCAAGCTGGCCAACTCCATTCACCATATTCTATTTTTGATTTGATAAGTCAACTTCATGAGCTAATCCTCAAAACATAAGTTAAAATATCTTGCTCGTACGAAATATGAGCCATAAGATCTACGTAGTATTTAATGAATCAAATCAAATCAATATTTCCTTTATTTTCTTTGTGTCCACATTATTATTATTATTATTATTATTATTATTATTATTATTGTTTCTCATAGTATCTCTTCATCCGATAGATAAGAATCTAATATCTCAAAATACGGCTAGACGTTTAAGCGACAATCTCTCCCAATGGTATTTTTTTCTATATACATAAATTTTGATATCAAACTTAGGATCACATATTGAAGGGATTCGAGTCTCTTCTATTTGAATCAAACACCTTGTTGGTATTATTATTATTATTATTATTATTCGGATTTTTCTAATCTGTGATAAGTTTCTTATTGAAGAGTAAAATTTTTAGGTTCTCAATATGTATATTGGATACATTAAAATGTTCACAACCTTGTCAATTTTTATACCTTAACAAGTGTCCTTAGGGCACTTGTTAAAAAATTCATTATTATTATTATTATCATAATCAATATTATTACTATTGCTATGTTCCAACTTTTTATTTTTTGGTGAATTTACTTTTTTTTTTGGTGAATTTTTGCTATGTTCCAATTCGGTTGAACTTGTTTTATTTGGATTAAAATGAATAATTAATAACAATGAATTACAATGATGCAATAAGAAATTGATTTATTTTACTATAATTAATTATACAAACTGATAAGTATTAGAAGATGAATTTAATTTAAATGCATTAATAGTATAAAATAATTTTACACTGTTAACCAATAGAAATGCTAAAAAGTACCAACTCATACAAATGATTACCTGTTACAATGAAGGATCCGTTATAATTTCTTATTTTTTAGCATTTTTATTGGTTTTACACTGTTAGTGCATCCCAATTAAATCTTTAGAAGATAACAACATTTATAATTAAGTTTACTATAAATACAAACATATAATTAAATGTTTAATGTAAGAATAATATTATATGTATATTCTATTTTTGGACATCATACCAATATACATTTATTTATCATTGGATGAAATATAAAATCCAATTTAAGTGGAGTTCATATCTCCATTCAATAATAGATAGGTACATGATGATATAGTGTTAAAAAAAATTATATACAAACAACATTTATGTAATTGATGGAACTAAGTAACCCGATTTCCGTACGAAAATTGTTTATGATAATTAAGTTTGCACCGCACACTCATCAATCATAAAATTAATAATTGACGGTTCTCTGATACTCCAAGTCTCTCTCTCCTCTGTTTTTTTTTTTTTATTTTTTTTATTTTTTTTATTTTTATGTATCGACTACGGATACTCGAAGTTCTTTTACAATATTAATGAATCAATTGATAGAATGTTTAATTTTATGTTACGAAATCTCAAATTATAATTTAGATAGAAATTACCAGAAAGAAATTTATACTCAAATTATAATTTGAAAATTTTCAAACAAGAGGCTAGTCATTCTACAAATTCCCTTTGTTATGACATGAGAAGAGACCGAGGTGCTTCGTCAAGTGGAGCACCATTATTCAAACGCGAAATCACTTTGACTATCATTTATATTCCTCGACGCGGAGGTTGAACGTGTCCAAAAGAAACAAAGCAGGAGCAAGAAGCGTAAAATTCTTCCATACCCTACGAATAGGTGAAAAGTCAGTAAAAATTCTGTTGTCGTTTTCACGGCCATGAGATCATTGGTCAGCGCAACACAGCGATGCATCAAAGGACAAGAAAGACACCACAAAGAGAGAGGATCAGGATCCACTCTCAATCGCCGTCAATAGACAGTGGCGAAAGAGAGAAAATCCAGAGAAGAAACCAAAGCATAGAACCACCACCACACAATCCAAGCACACCATACATAACACCGATAATTCTCCACCACAAGAACTTAGCCCACTATGTACATTTCCCGCTTCATCATAATATAATTGTTTATTTTTCTTCTTAGTGGTATATAATATTTTCATTTTCAATTTTCAAATTTGCAGCTGCAACTGCCTCGATTACATCCCCTAAAATAAAAATCACCCTTTGAATTAAATTTTTAATTAAAGTATGTGATTAGACTAGGTTACATCCTCTTTACCATGTGTGCTTCTAATAATTCGAATGGTTGGTTGATGGCTGATTTGCTGGGAGAACCTCCCTCAGCCACAACATCTTCTGAGGCCCTTAAAATAGCTTTACTGGCTTAGTACGACTTTGTATTATATTATTATTAACTCAATATATAATTACCTTTTTATATTATACAAGTAACAGGGTTTTGTATCTGATTTCAATAAAGGTAAATTCCCCTGTATAAAGCTTTCATCCACTTGATGTGATGGCCGGCCGCGCCAGCCATGATTTGTTCTACCGATGTGCATTCAAAGTAGCATGCTCATGCATAGCGAATCAATCTTTTAATTATATATTGTATTGATTTTTATAATGATAATCATACTAATCCAACCGACTTGTATTGAGCCAAGGATAATAGCTCCCAGATATTTGGTTACCCATTAATTAATAAATTTAAAAAAATGAAAATATCTCTTCTTAAAATGATTTATTTATTACAACATCTCAAAGTGTGGATAGGAGCACTCAGTGCAGTTACGACATTGACCTTGTAAGACTATAGTAATTGGTTGGTGGGAACAGATATTATTAAGCAGACCAAGTAACCAGGTGCAATTCCAGAAGCATGGCACATGAAGTAAGCATGGATTAATGGTCATAGAGTTAGGGAGGTTCCCATTCATTTCGTAATTCACATGTTTGTGGTTGTAAGGCATGACTAGCCAGCATAACCGCTCCAGCAAAGCAAGTTACTCACACCACAGAAGGAAAGAGAAATTTGCGTTTATAGCCACAGCCACAAGTTTACAAGCGTGTGGCGTGTCTAACCACTCGTCGTAGCATTTTCTGACACCCTTTTGTCTTTCTCGGTTGAAAAAACGAAGAATATCCCGATGCATTCCGCTTCAAGCTACTCACTTTTTTTGACCATTTCATGCAACTCAAACTCCAACCGATTCAAAATTATTGTAAAAACAAAGTCATCACATCACCATCGATAATTTTCATAACTTGGAAATAACTACTGGACGCAGCTTTCCAACGTAATTATTCATTTCGCGTCCCAAGTTCCATGTTCAATTGTTCACGCGTAAAATTAGCTCATTAATTAACCATTTTAAGCATTGGAAGACTAAAATTAACGTATATATTCCTTTTTCAAAAACAAATAATCTAATGTCCAGTGTTATCATTATACAACTAAATTGAATATTAATGAAATCAAAAGTAAATGCATAATTGGAGAATTCGATAAACATTTCATTCTTACCATAAGAAGAAGAAGAAGAAGAAGAAAAAAAAAACCTATTGATTTACAAAGGAAAAAGACAAAAGAAAAAGAAGCTATATCATCACCAAGATAAGATTTACCACAATCTTAAACCTCAAAATATCAAAGCAGAAAATAATTAAAAAAGAAAAAACCGACTCATACATATGATGGTCATAGCCATTATCATCAAAAAAACCCATGACTGCTGTTAGATGGTGTTAATCAAAGAGCTCATAAACAAATGAAAAACAAATAATATCTAATGGTACGACCCCAATGATCGTGCGGCTGAGATTACGCCGTGTCCTCTCCAGATCAAACGTCTTCGGACGCTCTACCATCACAGCATAAACCGCGTGGGCCGTCAAAACTCTCCATCGCCAACGCCGCTGGTCTACTCCCTCCGCCGCACACCGCCCGCTTCGACGGCGCACCCTAACCAACCAACACCGTACCTCCGTTTACATCTCCAACCGTTCGAACCCTCCTATACATATTCAACAACAAAACATTAAAAATGAAAATCATCACTTTCAAGAAGAAACAATAACAAGAACCTCGTTTTCCCCAAAATCAGTAACGGTAATAGATGCCTAAAAATCAAAAATAAAAATAAAAGCAAAAATAAAAACTTATTCGGTGACAAATTAAAAGGAAATAATAATAAAAACCTGAAAATCATGATCCTCATCGTGACGACGTCGTTTTAGCGATACTGTCTCAGAAACACCGTCGTCGCCGTGGTTGCACCGGCTAACCGACTCTTCGCTGCTGGATGAGCTCGGAGCCGGCGGCGGCGGAGCCGTCGAGGACCACGGCACCACCTGGTTATCTCCGTCCTCCTCCTCCTCCTCGTCGCCAACAACCTCGTCCTCCTCATCCCCGTCGTCTTCATCGAGTTCCTCCTCCTCGGTGTCTATGTCGTCGTCATTGCCTCCTTCGCTCTCTTCGGCCCCTTCGGCGCCGACCTTGGTGCCGCCGGCGCACCTCTCGCAGAGCGAGACGGTGTTCCCGAGCCTGTCGCCGGAGGCCTTCCACGGCGTCGGGGACTGGCACGCTTGGCAGAGAAGGGTTCTCGTGTGCCTTGCAACGAGGAAGTTGGCGCCGTGAACGTTGGCGTCGCAGTCCCAGCACAGGCTGGCCTGGTCGGACTCGCAGAAGGTCCTCGCCGGAACCTTACACAGCTCGCAGCTCTTCATCTGCACCTCAGAAAACAAAAACAATGATTGATTTGAGTCTTATGATTTTCCTCTGGGGTTTGGTTTTGGTCTTTCTCTTTCTCTTTCTTTGTTTTTATCTTTCTCTGTGTGTGCGTGTGTTGGGGGGGGGGGGGTTTGCTTTTGTGTCCGGGATATAAGGTTCTGTCTCTCTCTCTCCTCTCTGCGGGGACGGTATGGGTGGGAAGGAAGGGAAGAGAAAAGAGAGTGCAACTTGCGAATATATATATATAAATAAAATAATATTAATCACCGGTTTCCTTTCAAAGTCCCAAACTGCCCTCTATTCTATAATAGTTTATATCAGATTTTTTTTTTTTTTTCACTCTAATCCCAATCCACCCCTTCAGACTGAGACATGCAAACCAAGAAGAGTTATGTTATCTGTGGATCATATTTTGTCGCCAGAAATTATATTTTTTCCTGTAAATGTATAATATATTTATTTTATTTGTCTACACTCGTGACTTAGTATTTACTCACATTTATATGTACGGTGTTTATGTAGTAATATTTATATTAAAAAATGTTTTTTAAATCAAAATGTTATGTGAAAAATCTTTTTAACCTTCTCATTTCCCCTTTTTTCTTTTAATTTAAAGAAATTAAATTTGATATATTATTAATATAAAATATTTTATATTATTAATTAATCATATATATATATATATATATATATATATGAAATTGTTGACATAATTATTATAAGAGTCAAATATTTTAAATAATACAACAATATATAATTAAATTACTATATAAGAAACTTTCTTAATAACAAACATCAAAATTAAACTCTACTTCTAGGTAAAATTTACCTTAAAAGAAAAACTTGCTTCAATTTGGGTCAATATATATTCTTAGACTCGATTTTTATGATAACTCTATGATAGAAAATTAATCAAACCCCTCTGTACAAATTCTCTTTCTTGTTAACCCATATCTTACGTAGGAATTATTTGGGTGCTTTTTTCCTCCTTAGGGTACCAAGTATATTATGATCTTTTATTAGTTGTTAGTTTCATTCATATGTTTTTACTGAGTTATTACGTAATCATCAGTTAATAATTTTGGAAAAAGTTTCTTAAAATTTCACTGGCGAGTTGTTAGCGCGCGGTATGATAATAAATTCTAATTACTCCAAGTATAACTACTCTTATAAATAAAGGAAATGAAGAGTACTAGACTCTTTAGTTAATTAAATAAAGTAGACTAGATATTATGGTAGTAGAACATCAGCAGGGGGCTCTCCCAATGTTAGAAATTATGCACTTGTGCATTCATTGTCCTTTTTGGGTCCGAGAAGTATCATTTTCGGGAGGTTTCGCCCACTCTACAATGTAATTCTATTGGCTTTTCAAGATCCAATTCAAATCATCAACAACTAAAAAGTTTGTGGCGAACCTCTTCACCAAGACGTTTAAAGGCTTAAGCGTACCGTAATTTGATGTTAGCCAAAATTAGCTGGCCAAAAAATACAGCCATATGTGGACTTCATGTAAAGAAGGGTCTCATCAAAATGAAAATTTGAGCTACATTAGCTCAATTGGTTATGCATTTAGTGTGTACTTCTTTTTGTTTTTACAAAAACGACAAGATGCTTTAACATTATTTTGTTGTAAATCTTTATTCAAACGTTAGCTTGATCATTATTGCAAAGTAATTTTGATGAATTTTAAACCATTACAGCATAATTGAAATCCACTAACGTAAAATTCAAATTAGCAACAAATGCTCATAAAGCCACGCCTCCTTGTTCATTGTTTTTTCTTCTTTGTCTCTTGGAAACTATATTTTTTTTTTTTGAAGAAAAAAGCATACTAAGGATAGCTGGGTGCATTTTCCATCGAAAATATGTTCTACTATTTTCTTTATAATCAAAAGTTCATGTGCACATTATTTTCGGTCTTGTATTGCTTTTTAAACAACAAAATTCCTGTTCCGGTCAAACAAATAGTGTAATCTGTAAACTACACGAAACATACAATCGATGGCAATGTCTATGTTTCTCAAGATAAAAGCCGTACCAAAGACTTAATAATTATTCAAATAATGTTATTCATACCCACGCAATTTCGTAGATGTCTTATTATCAAATAATAATTTATTTAATTAAATTTTTTTAAATTGATAAGAGTTATATTGTATATATACATGTATATTAGACTACTAATAGACAATAATAGAAGTAAATAAAGGAAGAAGTAAAATAATGGGGACATAATATGTGTTTTATGATGAGAGAGGATATCAAATATCTGATATCAAAAAATAAGAATGCTTTTTTTTTTGTGGTAAGAGACTGCATACCATATTTTATCATTTACTATTATCACTTAACATAAATAAAGCCTTCCCCTTTCGGCTGCTGGGGATTGTCTTTTTTTTTTTTTTTTGCCTTTGGAAATTGGGAGAGAACTGACAAGTAACGCGATGTGTCCACGTGGAACCGAGGCATCGTCGAGATTCCGATTTGCTTGCGTGGCTGGATTTGATTCACTGGGTGGAGACTGAGCCATGTGGATCTGGATGTGGCCTTCTCCACCTGATTTGATTCTCCTCTCTCTCCTTTATCAACAACGCCCATGATCATTCATACACCAACTCCAACCCCTCCTTTCCTTCTTTTTATCCATATATATCATAGTCGCTGGTGTCAGAAACTGCGGCTCACGCGCTACACACACCATAACGTTGGACCCCACACCCACGTGGCCGATGGCATTTTCTGCTTTTCCCATTGGCCATTCTAGTATTCCCCTCACCACCTTCAAGCATTCAAGCTATGCACCATGCTACCATGTGTTGTTTTATTTAATTCTATGTGCGACGATGGCAGACGCAGCAACGCCGTTTTTCACATGAGAATGGAGCACTGATTCCAGTCTTGAACAGCCGCTCTCAAGCTTGGTTTGTCAACTCTAGCTAGTACAGGAGACTTGAGGTTGTTCTTGCTTTGTGTGTGTGTGTGTGTGTGTGTGTGTGTGTGTGAGGGGATTATTTTGGTTTGAATTCGAGCCGTGGAATGCCCGACTTTGACGCTAGACAGAGATGGTAAAACGGGTCTAATTCGTTGAGTTGGTTTGCCAAATTCATAAAAAATAATGAGTTAGATTAATATATTTAATTTATCAAATATTTTTGATTTGTCTAACCCGTCCTGCTTAATTTGTGGATTTTGGTTGGCCGGGATGGATTGGTTCGGTGGGTCAAGCTTTTTTTTTTTTAAAGTGTAAAAGTATTTTTTAAAAAAATTTAAGTTTTAATTATAAATTATGTTGTTATTATATTTTTATTAATTTATAAATTTTATATTATAAATTTATAGTTAATTATTATTTATAAATTTATTTATATATCCTAATTAATTTATTATATTTATATTTAAATTAAATTTATATATAAATTATATAGTTTAATTATTTTATTCTATTTTATTTAAATAAATTTTTTATTTTTAAAATAATTTAACTTATAAAAAATATTAAAATAAATTTATTTTTATTTTTTTTATAGGCCAACCCACTAACTTATTTATAAATATGATGGATTAGAATATTGAGTCTGCCGTCTTAATTTGGCCCGCTTTGCCCATCCTGCCCCGCTTTAGGCGGAATTTTGGCGAGTTAAGACGCGCCAGTCCGCTTTACCATCACTAATGGTAGAGGATCTTCACTGCAGGGTTATGCATGTTATAATTGTTTTGTAAATGATATATCTACAATGGAATAAACTGCTTTAACATTTGATCAGATGAAAGTCCTACCAGTTTTTTTTTTTTTCCTCCTTTTTTTTTAACAGATAATTTGGGTCCTTGCGCTAATTTCAGCTTCGATTACTGAGGAAATTGACGAATATAGTATGAACTTCCCCGAAACAGCCTTCGTGTCTATATATCTATATTGACCTCTCTTCACATGATCAGCAATCATCGTAGAAGAATATATATTTCCATTTTTTCTCCTAATATATTCTCCTTATTTTTATTTTCATCTGTATGACAGAGTTTACTTATGTCGGAAGTCTAAGTTTTAATTAGATTTACGATAAAATTTTAGAAACAGTTCTACACAATAGTGGTTTCTGTACGCATGTACCAATAAGAGCTGTGTCAATTTATATGTGATCATATGACATCAAATATAATACCACTACTCTTACACATGCACTGGATTCTAATTAATTTACATGGAGTCCGATTAGTTTAATATAAAGATAAAATTCTTATAGTGCTATTTGTTTTATCTACAAATTTGAATCTAAAATTTTACTTTGAAAAAATAAGCGTTAAATCTAATTTAATCAACCAATAGTTGAATTACGTCACCTTTAAATTAATAAAATTAAACATTATCTGTACATTTTTATTTAAGATTTAGATATGTTTTCATATTTTCTCTATCATTGGTAAAGCATGACAATCGGGCTAAATTATATGATTGAATTTTTACTCATAACAACTACATGATTTGGGTTTAAATTTTAGCCGTTTTTTTTTTCCATCTAAGATTAGCTATCATTGGTTCAATCTGTGATATAATGACGAATTATTGTTAAGATTAATGATTTGTTATAGCCTTGAAATAGAGATAACTTACCCTCATCCTAAACATTTTAGCACAATAAAAAGCAATTAGAAAGTCATTTTAATTTCACGCAATTAAACTTGAGGAAGACAATGTCGTCTTTTATTTTGCTATTTCCTATGTTTCATTTTTGTCCTTTAATAAAGTTTATGTTCATAAAGGCCTTGGACTTAAGTCATGGTGGTAATCTGTTACCGGTCCTACATCAAACAAATAAGAAAGCTTAATATAATACTTACGTTATGGGGTTCTTTTTCTCAATAAGTTAATGTTTTCAGTTGTATTCATGGATCTAGGTCATAACATAATCCTTTGTTTTATAAGTCGCTCTAAACTTTTATTGAAAATTATGACATGGCTTTTGAATGTAACCATTTTTTCATTTTTCCTTTCAATTATTTTTTTACCAAAGAATTATAAATAAATAAAAAAAAGGATAATTCATGTGCAATTATAGAAGGGAACGTTTATATTTCTTGACGGTAGCAATACGGTGATCGAAACTGTAATGTAGGGACTATCACAAGTTGTACAATTGATACTGATGCAAGGATAATGTTGTACGAACTGCGTTTAGCAGAACAAGAAAAATTGTAATAAACGCATAGAGTCATTGAAATATCTGTGAATTTGTACATAAAAGGTTTAATGTTACACTGAAGACATTTAGCCCAAAATTTTATAAGGTTAAAATAGTTTTACAGTGTTGTAATTGTAGAGTTTTCTTTATATAATTTAACATCGCAAATAAATAGCTAAAGCTGTTGTTCAATGTTCAGGGGGTTGCCAAAAGTTGTCATTGCAACTGTGCACTATCAGAAGGCCATAATGCGGGCTAGCATTTCTTATGGATTCAATTTTTGTTTAGTGGATTTACATGGGCACAAAGGGCAAATTCTTACATACTAACCTAAGCAAGGCCTATCATGTCATCTTTTGGACAATCAAATATTATTTAACATGCCAAAAAAAAGAAACACTAATGTTATGTGTACTTCGATTGTGATATCCAGAATTTTACACATGTTAAAAAATAATTTACATGCCTATAATAAAAGATATCTACTTAAGAATTACTCGTGTACATATTAGGTGTAGTTTAATTTTTGGATCTAGAAGTAAGCCACAACTATCACCAAAACAAGAAGTAAGCCATGACACACGTGTTAAATCATGGGCTTTTTTAATTTGTTTTTGGTCAACAATCATGGGTCTCAGCTCGTTTATGCGTCACTGCTACTTCAGTAGCCCAAGCAAATGTAAATAAGACACAGGATTGGAGTTCACTTTCTGTAGCAAAAGCCCATGATAAGGATTGGGCCCAAATTTTGGGTGCGGTCATAAATATGTAGGTAATACAATGTATACAAACCATGACCCAAAAAAAGCTACTCATGGACAAAATCAACAACGTGTACTAATGTAGTGTGCAAAGTGTGTAAGACCTTGTGTGATGTTGTTAAAAGATAGAAACATTTGGTCAAAGGGATCACAAATCGGGCATCAATTGCTCAACAACTTCAGCATCTCTTGGCCTTGCTCGTGGAAAACCTCAAGTTGGTCACAAACAACGCGAGCTCGCCTGGTCAGTCAATGTGCCTTACAAATGCCGCATCTAGATTCGAGCCAGTCAGAGGCTGGCAATGGGTTAGAACCCTCCCCGCTCCAAACCAAAAAAAAAGAAAGTGAAAAAAATTGTTGACTTTGAAATAAAAATTATTTTTTAAATAAAATGTATATTAACAAAAGTATAACACAATGTAGGAGGCCAATAGCAGCCAGGACAAGTGGAAGGAAAAAGGTACTAGTAGTCTGGTCGAATATGAATTAAAAAAGAAAAAAATTATAATAAATAGCAACCATGTGTTTGAGGTAACTACCAAAAAAAAAAAAAAACCATGTGTTTGCCGTTCAATTGCATGCCATTGAATGCAGTCCCACATACAAATGCATGTGTTAATCATACGCGGGATTTTGTTGACTCTATGAAACGTAAAATTATTATGTAATACGGTTGCATTAAACTATAAAATTTGATGGTCGAAAATGCCGTAGACCAAGTCTGGACATAGTAAAGTAATTAAATAAGAATATTTTGATCAACGGCATCTAACAATAATAACATATGGTTCCAGTATAGCCGCATGTTCAATGATGTATAATTATCAATACTATACTTATCTATTACAATTTTCCAGTTTTCTCAGTATTTGCCTTCAGCATAAAAAAAAAATGCAACAAATGAATATATTATAATAATTTTTTAGGACAATTGTACAAGTGGTAGGAGAAAAGACCGGTAATATATACGGGAGATTGTTAATATCTATATATTAATGTCGAGGTTAGTAAATTCCACATTTTATGTTAGACATAAAACCTACCCCTTTCTCTTCTTTGTCAGTTTATATTTTTGGATAAATATGTAATTTTATTTCATTCATATTAATTGCTCTATTTTTTTCATCTCTCCTATTTAATATTATCTTTTCACTATTATTTTAATGTTATTCCTTTTTTCATTTTTCTCTTATTTGATTAATATATATATAAGTGATTAAAAACTTAACTAGTATTATGATACTTTGGATAACTATATTTTAGTAATTTAATGATTTTTTTAATAAAATTTGCATACAATTAAATTCATATTCAAATAACTCATGCTTACATATGATAAAAGTAACGTTAACTTCTAATAAAAAGCAAAGTAACATTAACTTCACGATAATACTAATAAGAAGATTTAGTATAAGATTTGATTCATGAAAACTCAATTTGTATTTTAGATAATAAATATAAAATTAAAGAGGTAAATAAAAAATCATGTGATGTATACATGAATTGTTCAAGTATATTTTAGAGAGATATTAAAATATTAAAATAATATAAATTTAAGTAACATAAATGATCGCTTCTTTTATAATTCAACTCACCAAGAAACACGGTGCGGAGAAGATCAATAATACAGCATACAAAACATGATAGCATCCAACCCAGATCAAAGTTATTACAAGTATAATACATTTTAGAATTATTGGGCGTAGTTGGCATTTATTTTGGCGTATATTTAAAAATATTGATCAAGTGACACGTAAAATATTCTGGGAGGAAGGGCCATTGTCTTAATCAAAATTTGACACCACAAATAGTTCATAAGCAAGATTGTGAACTGTGGAAGAAGGGTAATTAAATGTTTTTCTGAAAGAGGACTCCAGAGTGCTGTTGTCCATAGGCTCTATAGCACTCAACCTGGCTCCCATGATAACAGTTAAATTTCGTAACAGAAAGAGAAGGAAATAAAATAAAATGGGGGATATGAATTTATTTGACTTATTTTTTTCTCCTTGATGGAATGTTTAAAACCTTACGAATTAAGAAATTGCAAGCATTCATAAAGAATAGCTAATAGAAGAATTTGAAAAGTTACATAACGAGTTCCCATTTCGTATTCATTAATTTTATAAGACTAGGAAATAAGAGTGCGAGGACTGATGAAATTGGACGAGAAGTGATAGGGGGACTCACTTTTTGTGGGATACCGTATCGACTCACCATTCATCTACCATTAGATGGGATGTGGGCTAAATTTAAGTGGGATCCACACTGCATCCAATGGTAGATGAGTGATGAGTTAGGACAGTGTTCCACAAAAATGAGTCCCCTCAACATTTCTCAAATTGGATCAGTGTGGATAATAGTCAACAGAAATGTTAGGGGGATGCATTTTTGCAACTCACCCTACGACGCATACTGCTTTATGTGCGAGTGGAACCGTAGGAATAATCCGCAAAATGACAAAAACTGTATAAACATAATAGTTTTCTAACATAACACTCCAAGGTAAAATGCTGAGATGGTAAAATGAATAAATAGTAAAAAATTTGAAAAATCGAAGAAAGTAACTCAAACGGTCGTGCCAAACCCTTGCTCCGAACCCCCCACGTTCGCGGCAAACCCCCCCACCCATTCTTCCACCCCCCACGTTCGTCTACCCTCCACATTCATCTACCCCAAGCACCTTTTCCCTGCCCTTGAATTACTTCCCCTTATACAAGGAGAGAATTTCTTCATCCTATAGTGACTATTCATCCTACGCCAACACTATTCTTGTCTCATTATCCATTCGTCTGTGCCAGGTATAATCACAAAACCACTGTCATTCTCTTAATATATAACTCATTGTTTGTGTCAAACTCTAAATTGACTTTTTAATCTGAAATTAATTTTTTGGGGCATTTGTAAGTGAAGGTCTTGAAACTATGATGAGTAGCAAGATTGAGTTTTGTTTTAGTGTTATAGTGTAGGTGTTTGCAGTTGTGCTCGTATCAGTGAGTTTAGGTTTGGAATGTTAAGCAGGAAAAAAAAAACCATCAAAGAGTAGTTAGATCTTAAAGAGTTCATGGACGCTAGTAAATTTTTAGAAAACGCTGGTAAGTTTGCATCATTATGTTGGTAAATATATTTAAAATGCTGGTAAGTTCCTGTGTTTGCTGTGTATTGTCAAACTAGAGAAAAGAAATTTACCAGCATATTGGCATATATTTACTAGCGTATTGACATATACTTACCAGCGTTTGTAAATAATTTACTATCATTTAAGGAGCTCTTTAAAATCTGATTTTGCGAAGAATAAGATTATGTTCAAAATTTTTATTGATTTAGGTGCAAATAATCTATAAATTTTGCAAAATTTGACAAGAAGAGAAAAAGAAAAATATAGAAATAGCCAAGTAGAGAAACTTATCAGCATTTTGTTAACACTTATCAGCTTTTATAAGGAACTTACCAATATTTGTAAGGAACTTACCAGCTATTTGATAAAACTTACCAGTGTTTGGCTAAAACTAACCAGCCCTCTTGTGAAACCTACCACTATCTTAGGAACTCTTTAAAATGTGATAATTTATTGATTTAAGTCCCCATAGTTAATAATTGTTGCAAAATTTGATAAGTTATAAATTTAGCAAAGTAGAGAAACTTACCAGCATTTTGCTAAAACTTACCAGCGTTTGACTAAAACTTACTAGCCCTCTTGTGAAACCTACCAGCATCTTAGGAACTCTTTAAAATGTGATAATTTATTGATTTAAGTTTCCATAGTCAATAATTTTTGCAAAATTTGACGAGTTATAAATTTAGTAAAGTAGAGAAACTTACTAGCATTTTGTTAAAACTTACTAGTGTTTATTAGGAACTTACCAGCGTTTAACTAAAATTTATCAGCCCTCTTGTGAAACTTACCAGCGTCTTAGGAACTCTTTAAAATGTGATAATTTATTGATTTAAGTCCCCATAGTCAATAATTATTGGTAAATTTGACAAGAGTTATAAATTTAGCAAAGTAGAGATACTTACCAACATTTTGTTAAAACTTACTAGCGTTTATAAGGAACATACCAGTGTTTTACTAAAACTTACCAGTATCTTGCTAAAAACTTATCAACCCCCTTGTGAAACTTATCAGCATCTTAAGAACTCTTTAAAATATGATAACTTATTGATTTAAGTCCCGATAGTTAATAATTGTTGCAAAATTTGATAAGGAGTAAAAAATTTACAAAGTAGAGATACTTACCAACGTTTTGTTAAAAATTACGAGCATTTTGTTAAAACTTATCAGTATTTATAACGGATTTACCAGTATCTTTGGAACTCTTTAAAATATGATTTTATGAGAGTTGGATAATGATTTAGTCTTAGTCAGCTTGTAGATATGCTGGAATGAAAAAGAAATTAGCTATTATATTATGGGGTATGCTTTGATAGACTAAGAATAAAGTTCCCTCTAAAAGATGTATATTTTGTTTTTTTTTTTCTGTAATTATTGTATTAATGACAAAGTCCTTGTATTCTTTCAAGTTTTTGACTTCCATGGAAAATGGCTTTATGGGGTGGGGATACTTTTGACTCCTTAGAAAATGTGGGCAAATGAGTACCATAGTGTATTAATTTTTGATTGAAAGACAAAATGAGTTAAAAAAATGTTTCATTTCTGCATAGGTTAAGAGATATATTAGTACTTCATAGTATATTAGGGAGATATTGATTAGCTTTCAAATACTCTACTCTCTAATGGTACTGGAATTGATTGATGAATGTATATATTATGCCTATTATTGTGATGGGCATAAGCAAGGATACATGTTACAGTTCAAATATTCAATTAAATTTCATTGGAGGGTGCACTTTTTATACATTTAAAAACTGAGAAAGAGATGAAATATGATCTCATCTATTTACTTTGTAGGTACTGCAACCTAAATTTGATGTGATAAAGTATTACAAATCAAAACGCCGAAGAGGAAAGCTACGAAACGTAGTCGAGGACAAGGAATGTTATTCTCTGATAACCAATTTTTTTGTTTTATTTATTTTTTTTGTATAGTAAATGTTGGTAAGCGAGATTGATGATGCTGACCTATAATTGAATCGCATGGAAAAGAAGTGGTTCATGTTCCTGAAGTTAAGGACAGTGAGAGTAGCTTATTTATGCAATAGTTGAATTTTATTAATCATGTTGCCCTTTTCTTTAGGTTTAGGGATTAATTCTATGTGTAATTCTACTGATCTTGGTAGTTCATTGGTTGACAATTTTTCAAGACATAAGAAAAAGTAGCCTACGAAAAAACCAGGGAAAGTATGTATCTGAGTAAAACTAATTAAATGTTACTAGTATATTGGAAATGAATGACTGAGTTAGCTATGTGCTTCTATTTCGGTGTGAATAAGAGGTCCAGAAAGCAAATTTGCATTTTAATTCTCTATCTTATTATTGATCAGAAAATTTTTGTTCTCTTTCATCTATATCATCCATAGTAATATTTGAGGACTGATGTATTATTTGTAATGTTTATGAAATGCAAGCTATGTTCCTCAGTCAATGCTCGCTTAGTCGATTGCATGGGTTGCATGCAAAGTTGACTGAAGAGCAAGCCAGCGTAGTTGACGACATGGGTGTTAGAGGCTTGCTGGATCTTAGATCCGTTCCCTCAACTGTGTTTTATGCTTGGAGCTGGTGAAGTCTTTTGACTTGTGGCAGCAAATGATGTTTGTTAAAACGCGTGTTATACCCATAACCTATCATGATATGGGTTTGGCCTTAGGGCTACCAGATAAGGGTAATTTTTTTCCTACCAATTAAACTTCTATGCCTTTTTTTTTTTCCTTTTGGGTATTTATGGTGCATTTATTCCTATATGGATGAAATGATTGTTTTATTTTACTTGTCAATAGTTAAAATTTATTCATGTGCCAATTCTAATTGAACAGATCCTATATTTCCATACTCGACCACTGGACAGAGTCCCACCGAATATGGATCTTCCATTGCTTAAACACTAGGATGACAAGAGATTACACTCACAGATTGATGTTTATATGTGTTTAGGAAATTTATCTATTTACACCATTATCAAGTATACTAGAATCAAGCTTTACATTATTGTTATTTAACAGGGATTACTAAACCACGACGATAATAAGATGACATTTTCGGGGAGCTTTAACTACATACCGTTTACAAGAGTCAGGTATAGACCAAAGTACTTGGGGCACTTGAATGAGTGGATTCATTTGTCTATTTGCAATTAACTAACTAACTTAGTTTTAAATAAATCGGCATATGTAGTTCTTGTAGCAAAAGTTTTGGGAAATGCTTAATATTTGGTAGTCAGTAGATGATCGTATCATGGCTGGTGAGTCTGATGAAGAGCGAACCATGCCTGAACAACCATTTCCCAAAACTCCAAGTGTCAGAGAATCAGATAGCATCATGGATGCCGATAATGATGAGAATACCACTATGGATGAGGAAGAAGAAGAACAAAATGAGAATGATAATGACATTATCCATGACAGGCCTGTTCTGACCAATATGGATGAGAAAGAAGATGAACAAAATGAGAGTGGTAATTATCTTATCCATGACAGCCTATTCTGACCAATATGGATGAGGAAGAAGATGAAGAAAATGAGAATGGTAATGACATTATCCATGATAGACCAATTCTGACCAGTGAGGGATGTGACAGAGAAAATTTGATAAAAAAATTATATGACTATTGCATTGGGATGCAAATTGGTACTCCAACCGAGTAGGGCCTTTTGTTAAAAAATCCACTTATTTGCAAGCACTTAACTGTAAAGTTCAATTGTTGACTATATACTTTTGGTTTCTTTTCAGGGTCTTGTTTCGGATCAGAGACATATTTTTTATCTCGTTATGAGGCAGCAACATTCGCACGTAGAGAGTGGGTCAGCAATCTTGTAATGCTAACATCTTCCTATTAATTATATAATTGCCCCAAATTGAACCTCATGACATTATATTTTCTTGTAATGCCCAAGTTGTTTATTTTGCAAGTTTTATCTTTAATAAGGATAATGTGTGAAGTTCGAGGTCTCGGTACTGTTTGTCTTCATTTTTCATGGGTGAGTTCAACATATATAAGTTCAATGATGGAATTAAAATTGTTGCCCATAGCAGTGTTGTTAATTGTTGCCTAGAATTAATTTTTTTTAATCGAAGGATGCGCTTGTAAGAAAGCTGGATGACTTCAAGAAAGGGCAACTACAGCTGCTTTTGGATATACCGGACCATTTTTCGCTATTCGAGACTAACGTCGGCTCTTGCAATAAGGTATTGAAATTCGATCATTGTCATATGTTAAACTTGTTGGGGTGGGGGGGGGGAGGAAAAGGAAGACATCAAAGGGGAAGGAGGGGGATTGGAAGGAAGGGGTCTAAAATGTTTGGAGAAAACTTCCTTGCTTTTCTTGACTTATAACTCCCAAACTTAGAGTAAACTCCCAAAGCCATTCCTTTTCCTCTATTTCCCATTCATCTATATCTTGCATACATATTCTTAATGATGACATTGTCATGCTCTTACACAAAACTTTAATTATTATTGCAGATCTTTGCGCTGGCCATATTTAGTGATCATTGGTGGTGTTATGCCTTTAACAAGGATAAAAGGACATTGTATGTGTTGGATTCTCTGCCGCGATCTTATTGGGGTGATAAGACTAAGCTTGATCAGTTGGTGGTATGACTTCAATTTATTGCTTAGTAATCAATTTCTATTGTTTATTCAGATGTACATTGAGTGTTACTGTTATCTCAAACATTTGGCTTACCAATTTAAGCTTATAATGCCCATGATGGATTCAAAATTCAAACCCCCTGCTGACGAGATAAAAATTAAGAATGTCAAGGTGCCATCACAACATAATGGGTAAGTGGTGATTGAGTTTGTGAATTCTTCTCTAATATTTGTCAATGTGAATGTGGGTTTTGCGTGTTTCTCGTGAAGGAATGACTGTGGTGTCTACACCGTCAAATATATGGAGATGTAGGATGGTGTTACAACATATGAAGAAGGCCTTACTATGCCTTGTTGGACCGAGGTCAGTTTTCTATTCTCTAATTAGTATTTTGTGATTATATTAAATTACTATAACCTTGTGTAAGTACACATTTATTATACCCACAGATTGATGTTGATCACATTCACGTCTATTCACTGATTAGGTCCTCGATGATAGAAATGAGGCAAGGGCACAAGTGTTATAGGCTGTAAAAGTTGATGTACTACTTTCGACTCCTACTTGGTTCATTCAAACTCCGAATGTAGAGGATCTTGATACCAGCGAAGACAATCTAGAGACTAATGAACTTATTGTGGCAGGTTTGTGTATGAGTTTATGAACGAACAATGTTTATGTGGATAATTACGAATTAATATACTACAATATGAATTTTATGACATTGCTAGCACAGAAGTTGGAGATCAAGGTCATACAGCTGATACCCTACACAAGCCAAAGTCAAATATTGCAACCAGAATTAAGACCTTTTCGAGAAACTGGAAAATTGGGCCACATGGAAGAACACCGTACACGGTAAGGCATGTAAGGGGAAGGAAAAAATAGGATGTCATCCTTTTTTGGAGGGTGCCTTTGAATACGATGGTTTTGCTGTCAATACTGGATGGCCCTAACTTGAGTCTATGTAGAATTAGAGATATTGGAGTCTATGTAGAAGAGTTGTGTACTTGGTGAGTTTTCGAAAATTTTCCTCCTTTCAAAATATAAATTACTGGATTCAAAAACCAAATTTTCAATTAGCTTATTAAGATCTATTAGGCTGCCGATATGTTAAGTAACTCAATATATTCTGTGATTCAGAAAAATGTTTTTTGCAACACGTGTAGAAGCTATTTTTACAATGGTTGCTATCCCTGAATTGGTATTGATATTTGTTGCTTGTGTCCAGGTTTCCTAACTCTAGCAGATTAGGATGTGAAGAAGAAGGTAGATGCCAAGAAGTCTCTGCAGGACAAGTAGAAGGAGTTGGAGGGTTGTTCAACCAAATCATTGCCAAGATGTACCAAGGTGCTGGTGGGGATGTGGCAATGGGGGGTGCAGATGGCATCCCTAGTGGTGGCTATGGAAAATCATACTCTGGTGGCACTAGTGAAGGGCCTATGATTGAAGAAGGTGACTAAATGGCAAGGAAATTCTCTGGATTCTATCTCTTAAACTTGCCATTGCTTATGTAATGCAATGCTTTTTTACAATTTTATTTCAATTGAGTGGATTTGGTTATAGCCTAATAGTAACATCTTATAGGTTAAGATTGTGTGGTATCAAAAATGTTATGCAAAAATAAATTTGACAGATGTAAATGATAACCTTTCTTTTGTAATTGACAGTGGTTTTTTGGATGATAGTAAAATTATTTAGGAAAGCTGGTAAGTTTAAGACAAATGCTAGTAAATATTGGGAATGCGCTTATAAGTTTTTGTTTATTGATATTTTCATAACTTTAATTTTTTTTCTTCTTGCCATTAAATTTCTAGCCCATATACACCATGGGGCACCTGAATGACAAGCAAACATATATCACTAAATATTATTCGCCAAGAAAATCAGATTTTATAGTTTTTCTTTGGATACTGGTAATTTTCTTTACAAACGCTGGTAAATTTTAGGCAAACGTTGATAAATTTTATCAAGGCGCTGGTAAATTTTTCTTTATTGTCATTTTCATCACTTTAATTTCTTTTTTTTCTTGCCATTAAATTCCTAGCCAATATATACCATGGGACACTTGAATGACAAGCAAACATATATCACTAAATATTATTCTCCAAGAAAATCAGATTTCATAGTCTTTCTTTAGACCTTGGTAAATTTCTTTACAAACACTGGTAAGTTTTAGGCAAACGCTGGTAAATTTTACTAAGATGCCGGTAAGTTTCTGTTTACTGTCATTTTCATCACTTAATTTTTTTTTCTTCTTGCCATTAAATTTCTAGCCAATATACACCATGAGACACTTGAATGACAAGCAAACATACATCACTAAATATTATTCTCCAAAAAAATCAGATTTCATAGTCTTTCTTTGCATGTTGGTAAATTTCTTTACAAACGCTAGTAAGTTTTAGGCAAATGCTGATAAATTTTACCAAGGCGCTGGCAAGTTTCTGTTTATGGTCATTTTCATCACTTTAATTTTTTTTTCTTCTTGCCATTAAATTTCTAGCCAATATACACCGTGGGTCACCTGAATGACAAGCAAACATATATCACTAAATATTATTCTCCAAGAAAATCAGATTTCATAGTCTTTCTTTGGACGCTGGTAAATTTCTTTACAAACGCTGGTAAGTTTCTGTTTATGGTCATTTTCATCACTTTAATTTTTTTTTCTTCTTGCCATTAAATTTCTAGCCAATATATGCTATAGGGCACCTAAATGACAAGCAAATATACATCACTAAATATTATTCTCCAAGAAAATCAAATTTCATAGTCTTTGTTTAGATGGTGGTAAATTTCTTTACAAACGCTGGTAAGTTTTAGGCAAACGCTTTACTAATGCGCTGATAAGTTTCTGTTTATTGTTATTTTCATCACTTTAATTTTTTTTTCTTCTTGCCATTAAATTTCTAGACAATATACACCATGGGGTACCTGAATGACAAGCAAACATGTATCACTATTATTCTCCAAGAAAATCATATTTACGAGTCTTTCTTTGGACGCTGGTAATTTTCTTTACAAACGCTAGTAAGTTTTAGGCAAATGTTGGTCAATTTTACCAAGGCACTGGTAAGTTTCTATTTATTGACATTTTCAACAATTTTTTTTCCATTAACTTTTTAACCAATATTGACCAAGGGGAACCTAAAATCTAACATGTAACTGAATATTATTTTTTAATAAATCATTTTATATGGTTTATATAGGACGCTGGTAAGTTTTAGCCAAATACTAGTAGATAGTTCAAATATGCTGGTAACTTTTGGAGAAACACTAGTAAATTGTGAAAAAATACTGGTAACTTTCTCTTGCTTGCTATTTTTGGGGTTTTATTTTATATTTTCAAATTTTGCAGCAAATATTGACCATGGAAGCACCTGAATGGATAAATCTAACGTATCACTAATTATGCAACCATCATTCTGTACAACTGAAACTTGAAAAAAGAAAAGGTCTTAATCTATTATAAGCCATCAAACCCAACACAACAGGCAAATGTGTATCTAATAATCATTACACCTGTAGTAGTTTCATTCTCCCCAATCCAGCAATCACGATCGTATGCTATGAACATCTGTGAGAACTAAATTGTTGGCATGGATCTCTAGTTGTCTGATTAGGTCCTTCGAAGTCCATTGGGAATGTCATTGTGTTCTTATTAATCAGTAGATCTGTGAAGGAACAATCTTGTACTATCTGGATAAAATGGTATAATTAGTAAAAGGAGCAAACAAAATTGATAAATAGTATCATGGTTTACATGCCTGTACACATGGGTTAACATTCTGATTAAAGGCTTCAGGCAGTGAGACTAATCCACTTGACTACAGGTTGCCCAAATCTGCATTAAAACAGTTATATTCTAAATTGGGCACCGCATTATTTTGATTCAGATATTCACCCCTTGACTATTGCTCAACAAAAAAAAAAAAAAAACAACAACAAAGTTAATAATTATTTATAAGCCCCACGGATTACATTATATGAGTTTCTAGCACCTTGCAAAACCTGCAAGTAAACTATAATAGATAGCAATTTAGCCAGAATATAAAAACCTCCAGCATCAAATTATCAGAAGTTTTGTAATCCAAATTAACCCTCAAATACCATAAATCATACCTCAAAGCCCAACAATTGAAACAAAAATTGTGTTTAACACAAAAAATGTAGCCATGGCATGTAACTTGCACCATGGCTAAATTAGAACAATTGTACAAATTTAACATTAAGCTCGGTGTGTAAATACACCAGGAAACTTTCATTATTCATCTCTTTAGTACATTGAATCTTGACCGAAGACTCAACACAAAAGTTTTTTCCACCTTGCTAACTAATATCGAAATCAATAGACTCCTGCATGTTTAGATAGCAAATAATGAGATCACCTCTTGTCTTCATTTGTACCAATCTAGGAAACACATAAATTAACACAATAAAGCATACACAAACCTCAATAATCAAATTTTCAAGTCTTTGAGTGCTGTATTTTTTAGATTTTTGGCCAAGTTTTTCAACTTGACCCAATTTCCTCTTTGAAGGTGGCCTCCTTTTTCGTGTCACACGCAAGGGGCTTCATATCTCACTCACTTGATTTTCACAATTAATACCCAAGTTGATCACAATCTCTTCACCTTTAGGACTCACACTGAAATTATGATGTAGCAAGAATGGCATAGCCTGGAAATTGGCCATAAATCCATCAAGTGTACAGTGGAGGGCACTAGTTGCATCTTTAGAATTTGCAACAATTTCTACAACATCATAGAAATGCTTGCATAGCTTGTCAAATCTCTTCATTCTCAATTTCAACTTAGTCACAGCATAACTGGCCTTTATGTAAGAATGCTTTCGTCTAACCTTCTTGCTCCATCTTGTCAAAATATACTTACACGGCAATTGCTTAACTTTTTCAAGAGTGAGCACATTGAGCGAATGCCAACAAATTATACCTCTAAATTCAAATAGCAAGCATTGGCAGCTAAAGTCATCGTTGTCATGATTAAATATGACCTCATATGTCGCCTCCTTTGCTCGGTCTCCCACGACAACCTCCTCCAACACATGATAAATAGCAATTATCCCATCTCCATTCTTAAGAGATGCACCATAATTCATTTTCTATTTGAATTCTGTTTGAACTTCACAAAATTTTGCATGAGTATACTTAGCTTGGAATTGCTTTTCAACGGTGGAGTTTGACCCGCAAGGAATTGTAGTATTCATTAACTGAAAATCAGCTTCAAATTTCTTTTTGCCCTGCTTTTGAGTGCATTGTCATATTGCTTGACAAACTATTGCAAACTCGTTGTTGAGTTGACATACCCATCAAAGAATGCATATATACTCTCACTTCGTTGCATTGTCAACATCCCTGCCCAAAAATTCTTCTTCAAATAAATTGGAACCCACCTATGCCAATCTTTGTACAGTCCGCTCAACCATTCATTTTCTTCAAGATCAAATTCCTTTAGTAAGGAACATCATTTGTCTTCAAATTCTTCCTCCGTTCTGGTTTGATAAATGGCTACCTTAAATATAGAATTTATCTTCTTATATTCTTCATATGATATGAGCTTCTTCGAGATCTTTTTCATTATATGTAATAAGCACCATCTATGACGAGTATTAGGGATAAATTTTTCAATAGCTTTTTGCATAGCCCTACATTGATCAGTCACAATGCCACTAGTTGCTTTTCTAGACATGCATCTCACCGAATACTCAAACAGCCAGACAAATGATTCCGTATCTTCTGATGAGAGTAGACCACACCCTAGCAAACATGTTTATCCATGGTGATTAACGCCAACAAATGCAGCAAACGACATATCGTACTTATTTGTGAGATATGTTGTGTCAAAAGTTATAATATCTCCAAAGGCTTCATATGTTGCTCTACTCCTAGCATTAGCCCAAAACACATGTCTGACACAAAACTCATCATCGAGGTCTATGTCATACATAAAGTTACAATTCTGTTCCTTCACAATACAAAAGTGGTTTAGCAAGGCTTTTGCATCTCCTTCCTTTCCAATTGCAAGTCTTTCCTTGTGAATATAATTCCTCAGATCTTGTTCATCAAATGACAAATTCTTGTACCCTTCTATAGCTTCGGCAAAAGATTAATCCTCATACCTGCATCATCATTCACTTGGATTGTCCTCTTCACATGCAAGCTAATACTCTTGTTCATGTTGAAAAACCTTGATTTTGTAGGACTAAGATCATGACTATGATCAAGAATGACTTTCTTGATGTACCAAACTCCACTTTCTCCCCTACTTATTGTAATTTTTGCATCACATTGTGCACAACTAGTTGGAAATATCTTTATTGTTGATGATATTTTTGGTGCATAACTCCCTACCCGTGTGCAAGCTAGAACCAAATAACACAGCTGCCCATCAAGTCCAGTTTTTGAATTTCTTATCTTCCACTGAAAACCCTTTCGAATAGCATACGACTCATAAAATGATTTAACTTCTTCTACTGCATCAAATACCATCCCTATAGTTGGCTCCAGTATAGAGCTTACATTTGACCCATCAACATCACAGTTGGGATCAACATCAATAGGCATTCCTTGATTGCTTGATTCCTCCATCAACCTCAACAATAAAAGGTTACCACACCTACAAAAAAGAGGGACAAAAAAACACTAATCGATTAGCAGAAGCATAAGCACATTAAGAGAATAAAAGATTGACATAAGCATAAGCACATTAAGAGAATAATAGATTAGCAGAAGATTGCATGCTATATTGTACAGAACAAACTAACTCATGGCTGAGAAATAAGGAAAAAAAAAATGATTCATTAAGGCTAAACAATGAAATCCTGTACTAGCTTGGTTCAAATTTTCTTGTTTTTAATTTAATCAGTACTATAGCTGAATATGCACATAACTTAATGTCTTTAAACCTATTGGAATTGATAATAGTGGCACTTGACCAATTTTTAGATTTAAACTAAATTTGATGATGTATCAGATGTTGGGAGACGTTAAATTTAAATTTAGGCTGTTTAATAACTATTAAAAAATTGAAAAAGAAAAAAATATTCTTATGAATAGCAAACTAAAGAAACTTACCAGCATGTTGGAAATATATAACCACCGTTTGGAAAGAATTTGCTAAACTCATATGATAGCTTTAAAATCTAATTTTATGAAGAAAATGATTTAATGATATGTTAAATTTATTGACTAAGGTACCTAAATGAATAAGTTTATCAAATCACTTAATATTATCCTTCATAACATTATATTTTAAAGATATCATATGACACTGGTAAATTCTTAGGAAATGCTGGTAAGTTTTAGTGAAATGCATGTAAGTTTTAGCAAAACATACTGGTAGTTTTCTCTATTTTGCTATTCCATGAATAAGCTTAGTATATCACTAAATCTTATTCTTCATAAAATCAGATTTTTAAGATTGCATAAGACACTGGTAAATTGTTAGGAAACACTAGTAAGTTTGTGCAAAAATGCTAGTAAATTCTTAGAAAATGTTGGTAAATTGTTAGGAAATGCTGGTAAATTTATGCAAAAATACAGGTAAATTTTTAGAAAACATTACTAAGCTTGTGCAAAAATGCTGGTAAATTTTTAGAAAACACTAGTAAGTATATTGCATACGTTGGTAACTTTCTTTTTTTTTTATTTTTTTTAAATTAGACAAAGTTATCAGCATATTGCACATACTTACCAGAGTTTTCCTAGAACTTACCAACGTTTCCTAGCAAGTTACTTGCGTGTTATGAAACTTTCAAAATCTTATAAGTTGTAGAGATGAAGTTCACAAAGAATAACGGCCTTCCCAAATCAAGCATTGTACTACTCTTTAATGTTTCTTTTCCCAGTTAATATTGCAAGCCCCAAACTTATATGAATATAACCACAAACATCTACACTATAACACTAAAACAAAACTTAAAAAATCATTGAAGACAAAGAGAAAACAAAGAGTTCTAATACCTTCATTTACAAAACCCCCCACAAAAAATAAAATTCAAATTCAAAAGTTAATATCAAGTTTTCATAGACAATGAGTTAAAGGCAAAGAAAAAGGCTGCTCTTATCATATCTGGGATTGAGGAGTGGAGACTCCCTCTGTGGCTACCAACTGACTGAAAATCGGATAGCTACTAATAGAAGATGAAGAAGTAAAAAAGGGTACAAGGGGGACGAAGGGCAGAGGTAAGTAAGAAATTACTGCTATGGCTGGTTTTGGAGAGGATGTTGGGAGAGCTAGACAAAGGGGAGAGTTTTGGCGTGATTTGGGTTTTTATTTTGATTTTTCAACTTTTTTTACTTTCTTTTTTCGTTTGGTGACCTTGTTAAATTTACCCTTGTATATTTATACGGTTTTTGTAAGTCACTGTTTATGCCATATGAGTCGCGTATGCGTTTGGAAAATTGCATCCCCCTGACATTTTTCAGTAGTCAATACAATTAACCAACTAATGGGGGAAAAAGAAAGTGTATAGCCTATTATGAATATTCTGATTTGCCTCTCCGGTCCAGAGACAGGGAAAGGGTACATTTTTCTCCAACGAAAATTAAAAGCAGATAAGTAATAGTCAAATAGCAAATACAACCAGGACAAGTGTAACGATAAGTGGAAAAGATAAACTGACTGATAGAGACAATATTCAAAGTGTCGACGACGACGAATAGCAAAGACTTTGACGTCAACTTACACGCCGTTGAGTCTAGCAGTCCAATACAAAAATGCATGCGTTAAATGCCGCGGAATTGTGACCCCGTCAGACTATTGATCTAATTCTACCTTTTTAGTCTTGATTAATTTATTTATTATTTTAATGTATAAAGTGATTTTAATAGATAAACAAATTTATATAATATATTATTTATATTAAATAATTTATAAAATTATAATATATTAAATTAACTTATTTAATTATGCCTAATGCCACATGTACATAATCTAAGAGACAATTTCTAATAAAATTATCAACAGTGAAATTTTTTTGTTTGTACTTGTATATTATAAATATGCTGAAATATTTTTCAAAATTGAGATTTTTTTTTTCTTTACGGTATTTCTACATACTTTGATGTAACATTAAATCATGAGGCATTGTCATAATTAAAAGTTTTTAAAATAATTATCTTCTTTAAAATTTGAATCTTAATTTTTTTTTTTTTGGGGTGTAGCTTATTTATTATTATACCCTATCATAGCTAGTGGCTAAGTAATATTTTTCTTTAAATTACTAACTTTTCACATGTAAATTATTATTATTACTATTTTTTAATTTTTTATAGATATCCTCCAATAAAAACAATTATGGTCAAGGCCTAACCGAATATTAAATGTAGATGTCTCTATCAACTGCGACTCGAACCATTATTTGCTTTATGTGAGAAATTAGACTCTTCTGCTACACCCAACCCTATTGATTTTTGGATGCAAATTATGCAAACATTAAATTAGATTTATCCTTAAAAACTTCCCACAATTACTATTCTATACAACATATTTCAAAATAATTACCGCCACTTGTTCCTAACAATTGTATTGAATCTATAATCAAACTTTATGCCAAAGTACTTTTACCGATGAAGATATCGTTGCTATAGTATTAATCCAGTGCTAGCATCTCACACGACGACTTTGCTTGCACGGCAGCAACTCACCCAGTCCTTTTCATAATGAGAGATTTGAGAGTTATTGGCCATTAGTGATAATCACTGAATTGGCTATTCCAATAGGAAGGACCCCTGTCCCAGCCAAATTCTTGGCATCACAAATATGTTATATGCAAAGTCGTGAACTGAGGAAGATGTATCATATTGTACAAGTGATTCGAGAAAAAGGCTGATAAACAAGAAATGTAACTGGAAAAAAATGTGGGCATTTGCGCTCATAGCTCTTCACAATTCACATGGATCTATCCCAGATTATAATTATTATTTATTACAAGTGCCCATTATTGGTGACGCGTAAAATATTTATCTTACATGGACCCATTATCGGTAAATCATTCTGTTCTGGTAGGAAGAACCATTGGCCTAGTCAAATTCTTATCACCGATAGTTCGTATGCAAAGTTGCGAACTGAGGAAGAAGGGTAATTGATTGTCCAAAAATGTTTTTTCTTTTCACAATGTTATTAGACTTTTTTTAGATATTTAAGTGAGGCGGAAAATAAATAAAGTAAAAAATTTAAAATAAGAAAAAATGAAACATTTTTAACTTCTTAACATACAAATTTTATTAATATCCAATTGCTTGGTTTAAATAACATTTTTCTTTCAATTATTTTTCTAAAAGAGGAATAGTTTACAGTGGAATCTAACAACATTGTTCCACCACTGATATTTTATCTTATGACGATGGTGATGTATCCTCCCCCCGCCCCCCCCCCCCCCCCCAATGGTGTTGTTAACCATATGTTCCCATGACAAGCACCAACAACAAATGATCTCAACTACAAAAGTTTCGCCATCGGTCTTACTGTCTAAGCTAATAATTAGCATGAGAACCATCACAGTTCTCTTGCTACTTTGTTTGCTACGCTCTTTTCAAGGGTGTTTAGCAATCGATCTTTTGAAAGCTGGCCAAAACATAACTGGAACTAGTGCTCTTGTTTCAGCTGATGGACATCGATTTGCATTAGGCTTCTTTCCTTCCGCCGCAAGCCCTTCAGGAAGTTATTACCTCGAGATATGGTACAACCGAGAACAATACCCAGGAAGGCAAACAGTGGTATGGGTTGCCAACAGAGACAAACCTGTTGCAGGTTCCAATGGAGTCTTTCAAATTGATGAAGATGGAAATCTTGTAGTAAAAGATACATCAGGGGAAACATATTGGTCCTCAAAATCTGAAGGGTCTAAACTTGAAGGCTCCTCATCTACAAACAGGAGAGTGAAGCTACTGGATTCTGGGAACCTAGTATTGTTCCAAGATGATCACAATGGAACGAGTTACATCTGGCAAAGCTTCGAACACCCCACGGACACGTTTCTTCCAGGCATGCAAATGGACACAGATTTGAAATTGATTTCTTGGAGAGATGAGAGTGATCCCCAAAGTGGGAACTTCATCTTTAAGATGGCTCAAACTGGGAACAACCGTCGTTACCACATCTTAAACAACCAACACCAACTTCACTGGGAAAATGGTGGACTCAATTCAGACGTGTTGACCCCTGATACACTGAACTATTTGGCAAACTTCACCAGTATACCAAAAAACTTCAGCGGTCAATCGTACATTGAAGTATGTGAACCAATCTAACGATACAAGGAATCCTTTATTTAATGTTGGGAATCGTACATAAAATCTACTGATTTCTCTTCTTAGTTAATTTATAATTTTGGATAAATATGTAATTTTATTTCATTTATTATTAATTATTCTATTTTTTTCTTTCTCCTATTTAATATTCTCTTTTCACTATTATTTTAATATTATTCCTTTTTCCATTTTTTTCCTATTTGACTAATATATAAGTGATTAAAAACTTAATTAGTATTATGATACTTTGGATAACTATATTTTACTTATTTAATGATTTTTTTATAAAATTTGCATACAATTAAATTAATATTCAAATAACTCATGCTTACATATGATAAAAGTAACGTTAACTTCTTAACAAAAAGCAAAGTAACATTAACTTCATGATAATACTAATAAGAAGATTTAGTACGTATAAGATTTGATTCATGAAAACTCAATTTGTATTTTAGATAATAAATATAAAATTAAAAAGGTAAATAAGAAACCATGTGAACTGTATACATGAATTGTTCAAGTATATTTTCGAGAGATATTAAAATAATATAAATTCAAGTAACATAAATGATCGCTTCTTTTATAATTCAACTCACCAAGAAACACGGTGAGGAGATCAATAATACAGCATCCAAAACATGACAGCATCCAACCAAGGTCATGGTTATTACAAGTATAATACATTTTTTATTGGGCGTAGTTGGCATTTATTTTGGCCTATATTTAGGAATATTGATCAAGCGACACGTAAAATATTCTGGGAGGAAGGGCCATTGTCTTAGTCAAATTCTGACACCACAAATATGCAAGATTGTGAACCGCCGAAGAAGGGTAATTAATTGTTTTTCAGAAAGACGACTCCAGAGTGCTGTTATTCATAGGCTCTATAGCACTCAACCTGGGTCCCACGGCAACACCTAAATTTCGTAATAGAAGGTGAAGGAAATAAAATAAAATGAGGGATATGAGTTTCTTTGGCTTATTTTTTTTTCTACTTGATGGAATGTTTAAAACCTTACAAATTAAGAACTTGCAAGTATTCATAAGAATAACTAATAGATGAATTTGAAAAGTTACATAACGATTTCTCATTTCGTATTCATTAATTTATAAGACTCGGAAATAAGTGTACGAGGACTGATGAAATTGGACTAGTGATGAAAATAGTCAATATATATAAGTAACTAACCAATGGGGGAAAAAGAAAAACAGAAGCAGCGTTTATACCCTATTATGAATATTCTGATTTGCCTTCCGGTCCAGAGACAGGGAAAGGGTACATTTTTCTCCAACGAAAAATAAAAGGAGATGAGTAATAGTCAAATAGCAAATACGGCCCGGACAAGTGTAACGATAAGTGGAAAAGATAAACTGACTAATAGAGACAATAAAGTATCGACGAATAACGAAGACTTTGACGTGGACTTACACGCCGTTGAGTCTAGCAGTCCAATACAAAATTGCATGCGTTAGATGTCGCGGAATTTTGGCAATAATGTGACCCCGTCAAACAATTGATCCAATTCGACCTTTTGGTGTTGATTAATTTATTTATTATTTTGATGAGATTAATTGGTATTATATTTTTAGCGTAATTTTTTTTATATTAATATTTAATCACATGTTGTTATATAGATAAAGATAATTTTTTTAAGATAATAGATATAAAAATTAACCATCTTTATCTATATAGTAGTATATATTTAGATATCAATATAAAAGAATTTTATTCTGGTAATATATATCAATTAAATTCTATTTTAATATATAAAAATATTTTAATAGATAAATAAATTTATATAATATATTATTTATATCAAATAATTGATAAAGCAGTAATAAATTAAATTAACTTATTTCATTATGTCTAATGCCATAAGTACGTAATCTAAGAGACAATTTCTAATAAAATTATCATCAGTGACGTTGTTTTTTTTTTTTTTTTGGCTTGTCCTGTACGTTATAAATATGTCGGAGAGCCAAAAATATTTGTCAAATTGAGATTTGTTTTAGGGTATTTTTACATACTTTGATGCGAGATTAAACCATTGGACACTATTGCAGCTAAAGGTTTTTAAAACAATTGTCTTATATAAGATTAAAACTTTGGTCTTTTTTTTTTAAGGTGTATAGCTTGCTTACTAGTACACCCTATCATTGTTAGTGGCTAAGTAATATTTTTCTTTAAATTACTATTTTTTCACAGGTAAATTATTATTATCATTATTATTATTATTATTCATAGATATCCTCCAATAAAAGTAATTATGTCCAAGGTATGACCGGACATTAAATGCAGATATCTTAACTGAAATTTAAACTGTTGTTTGTCATATGTGGAGAATTAGACTCTTCTGCTTAGACCCAACCACGGTTGATTTTTAGATGCAAATTATGCGGGCATCAAATTAGATATGTCCTTAAAAGCTTCTCACAATTACTATTCTATACAACATATTTCAAAATAATTATCGCCACTTGTTCGCAATAATTGTATTGAATCTATAATCAAACTTTTTACCAAAGTATTTTTACCGATGAAGATATCGTTGCTATAGATTTAATCCAGTGCTAGCATCTCACACGACGGCTTTGACTTGCATAGCTGCAAGTCACCCATTCCCTTTCATAATGAGAGTTATTGGCCATTATTGACTAGGGATAATCACTGAATTGTCTATTCCAGTAGGAAGGACCCTGTCCCAGCCAAATTCTTGGCATCACAAATATGTTATATGCAAAGTTGCGAACTGAGGAAGATGTATCTATTATACAAGTGACACGAGAAAAAAAGGCTGATAAACAAGCAATGTAATTGAAAAAAAGAAATGTGGGCATTTGCGCTCATAGCTCTTCACAATTCACATGGATCTGTCCCAGATTATAGTTATTACTTATTACAAGTATTCATTTTAGATTTATTGGGTGTAGTTGGCATTTAACTTTTTGACGTATATATAGGAGTATTAAAAAGGTGACGCGTAAAATATTTATCTTACATGGACCCATTATTGGTAAATCATTAAGTGTCTATTCTGGTAGGGAGAACCATTGACCTAGTCAAATTCTTGGACATCGCCGACAGTTTGCATGCAAAGTTGCGAACTGAGGAGGAAAGGTAATTGATTGTTCAAAAATGTCTTCCTTTTTTTTTTTTTTTTTGTCACAATGTTATTAGACTTTTTTACACATTTAAGTGAGGTGGAAAGTAAATAAAATATAAATATAAAATATGAAAAGAATGAATCATTTTTAACTTCTCGACATACAAATTTTATTATTATCCAATTGAGTGGTTTAAATAACATTTTTCTTCAATTATTTTTTTAAAAGAGGACTAGTTTTTAGTGATATTTTTTAGGGGCCATTTGATAGAATGTTTGAATTTTTATTTTTAGGAATCCTATTTTTACGAATATTGTTATCAGAAATAATTTTTTCAAGCAAATACTTTTTAGCGACGGATTAAATTTCAGAAAATGTTTTGTTTATTTCCAAAAATATCTTTGGCGGTTTGGCAGCAACAGACAATGGTTCAACAACGGAGGGTAATTGGTGATAGATGACAATAGGTGATAACAAATGTAATTTGATCTTTTTATAAGAAAGAATATTCTCATCCCATGCAAATATTACCATTTCATAGATGAGATTGGAATATTTTGGTGGAAATTTTACCCCAAAAATAATCTAAAAAATACAACATTTTCCAAGATATTTTTTCAAAATTTAATAATTTTCTTAAAGAAAATATGTTTGCGAGCCCTGTACCAAACCCCCTTAAGCTTCCACCACTGGAATTTTATCTTTGACGATGATGATGTATGCCCCACCATAGTGCTGCTTCTTTTTTTTTTTTTTTTTAATCTTAACCATAAGTTCCCATGACAAGCAACAATAAAGGATCTCAACTACAAAAGTTTCGTCATCGGTCTCACTGTCTAAGCTAATAATTAACATGAGAACCATCACAGTACTCTTCCTCCTTTGTGCGCGGTTGCTGTGCAATTTTCATGCGTGTTTGGCAAAAGATTTTTTGAATGCAGGCGAAAACATAACTGGTACAAGTTTTCTTGTTTCAGCTCAACAAAGATTTGTATTCGGCTTCTTTTCTCTCGCTGAAAGCCCTGCAGAAACTTACCTCGGGATATGGTACAACAATACACAATTCCCAGGAACGCAAACGGTTCAGGTGTGGGTTGCCAACAGAGACGATCCTGTTGCGGGTTCCGACGTAGTTTTTCAAATTGAAGAAGATGGAAATCTTGCGGTGACAAATACATCATCAAGGGTAAGATATTGGTCCTCTGAACTTGAACGCTCCTCATCCGCAAACAGGACAGTGAAGCTAATGGATTCTGGGAACCTAGTGTTGCTCCAACATGATCACAATGGGACGAGTTACATTTGGCAAAGCTTCCAACACCCCACAAACACGTTTCTTCCCGGCATGGAAATGGACACAGACTTGAATTTGACTTCTTGGAGACACGACGGTAGTAGCGGCCGTGGAAGTGGGAGCTTCACCTTTAAGATGGCTCAAAGGGGGAAGAACCATTACCTCATCTTAAACAACCAGCACCAACTTCACTGGGAATTTAATGGACTCAATTCAGATGCCTTGTCCCCTGATACACTCAACTATTTGTCAAACTTCACCAGTCATTCATCGAAGTATGTGGACAATTCGAGCACTTGGGAATCGTTGTATCTTACAAATCGAGATACAAGGATCGTAATGAATTCTACAGGGGAGATACAATTTCTCAAGTGGGAAAACCCTGAATGGATCATGCTATGGAAGCGGCCATCAGACAACTGCAATATATATAATTTTTGCGGTAAATTTAGCAGCTGCGATGCAGATGATTGGATGCCCTGCAAATGTTTGCCAGGGTTTAGGCCTAGGTCTGAGGAGAATCAGAACTATGAAAGGAGGGCGAGATTCCCAGGATGTGTCAGAAAATCAACGTCTTATGACAACAACAAAGGCATGACATTCCTGAACTTAAAAAAGATAAGAGTGGGCACCCCAGACCAAAGAAACGCTACAGAAACTGAACCAGAATGCCGGTCTCTGTGCCTTAACATGTCTCATCCCCAGTGCCAGGCTTATTCATATAACATGTCTTCATATAATGATCGTAATCCTAGTCCTTTTACATGCGGGATTTGGACACGGTATTTAACTACTCTTCAGGTGGCCCAAGATGGTGGTGGTGATCTTTCCGTCCTGGTCAAGAGTTCAGATATAGGTAATTTTTAAATCATCTCTCTCTCTCATTTTTTTTTTTTTAAGATGTTGATTTTCATGGTTTACAGCTTGCACCAGAGAATATTCCTAATCACTGAATGCGGAATATTTTTGCAACCGGGAAAAAAAAATTACGTCAGTCCTTAGTTTGTACATCCTTAGCTGTATGTGACTATATACCTATATATATGGAGATCATATCATGATAGCTTTCACGATAGATTATACAAGGGGGATAATCCTGTGGCAAAATTTGAATTTCGAAATGTAATTCAAGAACAAGTTGTTGAAACTTGAGATGGTAGGCTGTATTGATTTATTAATTAGTTGAAAATATGAGTGCCACATAACTTCTCGCTGAACTGTGTATTCTTGTGCAGCACCAACTGCAAAATCATGCGAGCCTTGCGGCATATACACAATTCCTTATCCACTAAGCACTGGGCTAAACTGTGGAGACCCCGTATACAGCAAGTTCAACTGCGACGACTTAACAGGCCAGGTTAGTTTCACGATGCCCAGGGGAGAATCATACCGAGTTACTTGGATCGACGAAAAAGCCAGAAAATTTTACATCCAAACAAATGATTCATATCACTGTGATGTCATCTATCAAAATGACAAGCCTGGTTCTCCATTTACTGTGACCAACTGGTGCTTTAAAGATGATGAAATAGAGGTCAGTTGGCTACCAGCACCAGCACCGCCCTGTAATGAGCCTGTAGACTGCAAAAATTGGCCCCATTCAACATGCAGAGCAACAAGTGAAGGGGACAAAAAGTGCCTTTGCGATTCAAAATATCAGTGGAATGCCTCAAATCTAAGTTGTACTCAAGGTTAGGCTTCTATCTTATGTATCTTTAGCAATTTACTTTTCTGATTTAATCAGTTAATAACATAAGGGTTTGCCTAAACACAAGGATTTTATATTTTTATTTAACACAACTTGTGTTCCCTTCTTTAGCTTGTTCATCAAATTCCAAAATCCAGTTGAGAGTGTGCTTTCAAGAGGATTAGTCCAAAATTTTACATACTCCTTGAAAAAATGTCTTGACTAAAATGTTAAATAGACTGAAAGATTTAATGGTCTTTTCCCTCTAATTTCTTGCATTTTGTTTCCTTTCTTGGACAGAAGAGCAATCAAGAAACCACTCAATGGACCGATTGTCATTGATTCTCACGATAACTCTTACGGGCACAATTTTCCTAGCATGCACAATAATATTTGCTTATGTATGGAGAAACAAAATAGCCCCCAAGATAGGTAATAATTTTTGGTTTTGTACTTTGAATTACTTACAAATCTTTCATCTTCATAATCATAATGAGAGTCATACATCTCTGTATTGAGTTCAGACAGGGAAAACGTTCAAATTCAGGAGAGCTTGTATGACAGTGAAAGACATGTAAAAGGTTTGATTGGCTTGGGACATTTAGAAGAAAAAGACAGTGAAGCCATTGAAGTACCCTTTTATACTTTTGGAAGCATTCTAGCAGCTACCGATAGTTTCTCAGAGTCAAACAAGCTTGGCCGAGGAGGTTATGGACCAGTCTACAAGGTGAATTAGATTTTGTTCATTTAACTTTCCTATCAACCAAGCAATGAGTGCAGTAATTTCTCATGATATATGGATAATTGTTATCCAGGGAAGGTTTCCCGGAGGTCAAGATATTGCGGTAAAAAGGCTTTCAAGTGTTTCTAGTCAAGGTTTAGAGGAATTCAAAAATGAGGTTGTTTTGATTGCCAAACTTCAGCATCGGAATCTTGTTAGACTTAGAGGTTATTGCATAAAAGGAGATGAAAAAATTTTACTCTATGAATACATGCCAAACAAGAGCTTGGACTCATTTATATTTGGTATGTTTCACATGTTCCATTATACAACTTACATTAAGTGGAGTTTAGCTTTTATTTTCATAAATTTACTAACCTTGTTCTTTGGAATGTGATGACAAATCTTAAAAATGAAGACCGAACACGAACTTTACTCCTTAATTGGCAAATGCGATTCGACATAATTCTAGGCATTGCACGAGGACTGCTTTATCTTCACCAAGACTCTAGATTAAGAGTAATTCATAGAGACCTAAAAACTAGCAATATTCTTTTAGATGAAGAAATGACTCCAAAGATTTCAGACTTTGGCCTCGCAAAAATATTTGGAGGAAAAGAGACTGAAGCAAGCACACAGAGAGTAGTAGGAACTTAGTAAGTTCACTAAGACTATTATTGTAAACATATCATTGTATATTTAGACATAGTTGTTAGTTTGCTACATATAACAATCAATTTTTTGCAGTGGATATATGGCTCCAGAGTATGCTTTGGATGGATTTTTTTCAATCAAATCCGATGTTTTCAGCTTTGGTGTAGTCCTATTAGAGATTCTCAGTGGAAAAAAGAACACCGGATTCTATCAGTCCAAACAAACTGCTAGCCTTTTGGGTTATGTATGTTTCTTTTGTTACACTCTTGTTATTGTTCTTGTTTAGTTGTTGTGTTGACTTGCCATTAATGGACATTGTATCAGGCATGGGGACTATGGACAGAGAATAGGCTTCTGGATTTAATGGACGTATCTTTGCGTGGAACTTGGAGTGAGAGTCAATTTATTACGTGTGCGCATATTGGGCTCTTATGCGTGCAAGATGAACCAGGTGATCGACCCACCATGTCAAATATTGTGACAATGCTTGACAGTGAGATTGGAACCATCCCAACTCCTACGCAGCCAACCTTTTATGCAATCAAGCGTCTTTCAAGCACTGCTTCTTCTTCTTCTTCTTCAAGAAAACCAGAAACCACTCTCCAAATTGAAAGTAGTTATCAAGAAGGTCGATAGTGCATGGTGGAGGCATGGGAAAATGCGTTTCAAGATCATTGGTTTGTTATGCAAGTATTGCTATTACTACGTAGTTAGAGATATTTTTAAATGCCTTGAGAGGGAAAAAAATCTCTCAACTATTCAATATTTTACATTTTAGTTGTTGTATTAAAAATATAGCTATAATAGAAAATAATGATTACCCATAAAATTCAGGTGTTATAACAGTAAATGAAGTAGAGTGAATGTCCGTTTTTCACTAAGAAGTTATTCTATACACATTTTACAAAAAGGACAGATAACCAATCAGATGATGGTGAATCTTCAAATAAGTACATGACCTGTGTATTTATACAAACTTTCAAAAAAAAAAAAGTTTACTATCTTAGTACAAGAATAATTTTTATGTACTAATAGTGTAAAATAATTTCATATTATCAATCAATAGAAATTAAAAAAAGTAATAAATTATGGTGGATAGATATTATAGTAAGTAATTACTCGCATAGTGTAAATTCATTAAGTATTCTTCTTCCTTTTTTATCCTCCTATTGTTCAGATGTTTGAATACATTTTTTCACAATGCTATTTGATTGTGCCATAGTGGGCATTTTAAAATGGAAATTTTGTTTCTTTACATAAAAGGGGCGTACTTGCCTACTTGGATGCAAACTTCAATTGACATCCAAAGGATGTAAATTGTACACAACTAATAGAAATTAGAACTAGTGAACCATAGTTGTATAAAAATACATCACCTTGATGGGAAGAAATTAATTTTCGTTTTGCTACTTGGACTTTGTCTTCACCTAGGCTTCAGTTGGCTCTTCTTCCAGACTCCATTGGTACTGTGATTGTTAGGACTTAGGTTTTGCAATTTTGGTTTGCTTTCTTATGTACTAAAAACAACATAGTTTTGAAGTTCACAATTTTGAAGGGAAGTGATTATTATCAGAAAACTGAAAATGTCTTTCTAAAAAGGCCCATTTTCAGGTGAATTGCACTTGTAAAAATTCATAGTGAAGCTCATAGATGGTTAAATGAAGAGAAGACATGTGGCTTGATGTGAAAAGTTGTCTTATTTGTTTGTGGTGACATGGAAAGTTGTTAAGTTGGATTGGTTAAATTGTAAATTCAATCAATAAATTCTAATCACCCTAAATCCAAATCAATTTTTGTCATTTTCCAACTTTGACAATGAATTTCTTCCCCAAAATCCCAAATCAATTTTTATTATCTTCAAACCCTGACGATGAATTTCTCCCCCCAATTTTTATCATCTTCAAAACTTAACAAAGAAAAAGAGGAACACTTGCCCAAATTCTACCTATACCAGCCTTCTTCAAACCCCCCCTTTTTCTTTCCAATGAAGCTGGTGCCAATAAAGAAGCTAGAGGAGTGGTCAAAGCTGGAAAGAATAGTTTTTTTCTTCAATTTCAAATTTTGATGGACACAAATGGAGATAAAAAAAAAAAGAGGGACAAAATTAGAGAGAGCATGGAAAAGAAACACAGAAGGGGAGTTGGGGGATCATTATTGCATGTGCAACCACACTGGCATGAAGACGAGAAGCAGCAACGATGGCATGGTAGGATGTGACAGCAAAGGTCGAAGTGGTTGCAGCTGAGAAGTGCTGATGGTGGTAGTTGCTTGCGGGTGTTGAATGATGATGGTGTGTGCAATGGTTCGTGGTTGTTAGACAATTTTAGCAAATCAACTCCGGCAAGCATACCAGGTCACAAGTAATAAGAAAATGAGTAAGGGATTATTGCTCCCACAAGGGCTAAAATCTATTACCAGTTCACTTGGGCACATTACTATTCAAGCAAACACAAATTAAGAGAAAGTTCGAATTTAAATAAATGCAAAAATTGTAATTAAACAAACTATAGAAAATAGGAATAAGCAATGGATGGAAAGCAAGTGTTGTTAGGGATTGATTTTATCAAAGTTTTCTGAATTTTGTATTACCCAATTATTAAATTAAATTCCTTGACAATATCATTACCGGTCGAATTACTCTTAATTATAGTCAAAGCTCAATGGTTTGATACTAGGACCCTCTTAGGAGAAGTTGAATAGTTTAATTTCTTAGACTATTTTAAACCTATTCTAAGGATGAAAAACAAGAATTAATTGGCCACACAAATGAGTATTTCCACTCCTAGCTACTCTAACCTATGTTAATTTCTAGGCTGGCTTATTTTATGAAGTGAAATGACTTTCGACTTCACAAAACTATACATCAGTTAATGGGTGATCAGGCCAAAAATAACATTAAGAACACTAGAAATTAATTAATGTATTGAAAAGATAATTAAAATAATAAAACGGAATACAAAATTAGTTCCCTAAGACTACATCTCCCTAACACTTAGAAAAAATTTAGCAAGCCATGGAAAAAGAAAAGAAAACAATACCCAGAGTTATGTCAACTGAAAGATATCTGTGATAGATCTCTAGAGTCTCCAGATCTTAGCCTATATTTCCCTCTTTCTGACAATGGATTGTCACCCTCTAACTGATAAAAAAATTTAAATCGAAACAAAATGAAATTAATTTCCTTGATTTTCTCCTTTTTTAAACCTTCATCCCCATTCTCTTATCTTTATCTTTTTTTAAAAAAAATATAATTCAAATCTTTAGGTAATCTATTCTATCTTTTTCCTTCTTTGACTCGAGCCAAATCTTTCAAAAATCCTCTTTTTTACTCTTCCAAATCTTCAATTCTTTATCCAATTGTTCTCCTCTTTCTTCAAATCCTTGAGGCTAAAAATTAATTTTGTAATCAAACAAATTTAGTGAGAATAATTATCAATTAAATTCAAAATAATTAATTTCTCACTAAAAGCATCAACAATAAAGATTTATTAAATCAATCCAAGGAAATCATCATTATGAGAAAAAAATTGGAACAATTTAATGCACAAATATAAGGTAAAATAGTATATTTTCACCAGTTATCACACCCCTACACTTGAATTTTTGCTTGTCCTCAAGCTAAATAAGAGGTAAAAAAGATTAAAAAGGGACATCTCACAATCACTCAATTACTAAGCATCAACTAAAATTATATGCAGTATAGATAGTAGTGGATTCATAAATGTCAACTTTAATACAAGCTTGCAAAATTACACCAAAGTTCTAATCTTGATGAAATACTAAAAATCTCTAATCAATTTAAGCAAGGGTAAGATGACTCAAATTAAGTTCTTTTATGGACTCTCTAAAAGAACACAAATTAGGTACACAACAATTTTTTTCTAAATTGACCAATGGGACAAAAATAAAATACAGACCACATATTCAGCACATTTAATTTGAATTTAATTTTTGGGGCTTGATTGACTCTAAATGCTCTGTCCCATGGTGACTTTTTAGAGGAGTGTTTAATCAATGACTCCCGTTCTAATTAGTCCAAGGCATTAGGTGATAAAGCACCCCTCGGATCTACTTACTCAAGTCATCCAATGGCACAGATTCACCACAAGTACATATCCAGGATAAATATTATGCATTATGCATAGCCTGAACATTATTACTCAGAGCCTTAAGATTTTTATAGCCTTTGACACTTCCCCAATTTTTATTTTCTTTGATTTTTCTATCTTTTCTATTTTTTTTATTTGGTCTATAAAAAAAATTCCAACCCCCACATGAACAATATTAGAAACACAGATTAATCCAATTAGAAAGTCACTAAGAATAATGGAATGGGCCAAAAGGTTGGACAGAGCTTAAAGAGATTCTAACAAATTTGTAAATCAAAAGATAGAAATATTGATGAATTAAAATAATTTTGGGAAAGCTTTGACATTTACCATCATAAACAATCAACTGCCAATTTATGCCACTAGCCCAATAAAAGAAAAGGAAATGAGATCATATATGGCTAAGAAGACACAGCTCAAAAACTAAGCTAAAAAGAATATAAACCTAAGCTAATAATGAAAATAAGCTAAATAAGAAACAACTTGAAATAAAGGAAAATATCAAATTGACTGTAAAAATAGAAAATAAAGAAAAAGAATAGCAGATACTCCCCAATTATTTTTTTGGCAACCCCTTGTTCTCTTGTTGGATCTGGTGATTTCATTTGTTTTGGCTCTTTGTATTCTGACTCCAGCAACTGTCTTACACCATACCTCCTATGCCTGGATCCCATATTAGACTCAGAAATTTTCTCACTACTTCTTTGAGTTTTTGCAGTGGTCTCCTCTTTTTAGATAATAAAATTTTCTTAAATGTTGCACAATAAGACATGTACTTCTGCGCTTCAGCCATTGAACTTTCTAAGAACCAAGAAGTCTGTTGATTCGTCTTTTTCTCTTTCTAAGGACATGTGACTTTTATGTATAAGTTGATCTCATGTGGCTCATCCCATTCCTTTTCCTTTGTCTCCTTTTCATTTGCCTCTTCATCTTTCTCCTCATCCTGATTTGCTTTTAGCTCTATTTCTTACTCCTTTTCTTTCTCGCTTCTATCTTCAACTTCCTCCCCTTCACTCATTTTATTCTTATCTTATTCCACTACTCCCTCATTCATGAAAGTAATAGCACCACAAGGTTCATTTGGGATTGGAGTAGTTTTACTAAATAGAGTTTCTTGTGGTATCTCAGAAATTCGCTTGGAGAGTTGGGCAATTTGTACCTCTAAATTCTGGAGGTGTGCCTCCTGGTTCTTGAAGTTTGCTCTGGTCTCTTCCATAATTACAGCGTTTAGTTGGGCAAGCTTTTTAATGGCTATCTCCCAGTCAGCCTTTTTTTCTTGAAGAGGAGGTGGAGATTGATATGGATAAGCAGCTTCAATCATGCACCTTTCATTCAAATGATCTCCTCCGCAGAAGTCCCATACCAATGGAGGGGAGTACGCAAGTGGCTTCAAATGGGGGTACCGTGCATAAAATTCTACCTCACAATGCATAATTAAATGGTTTCCTCCACAAAAGTCATATCTCAATGGAAGATGATCTACAACTCCAATATGCATTTGTCTGGCCTGTGTTATGGACTCAAAAAACTGTCCAATCAACTCGTTATAAGAACCAAACAAAGCTTCCATCTAACGTACCTATCAAAACAAGAGCTAACAGCAAAACAGAACTTCATAGGAGGTGAGTAATCAAAGAGAATAATGAAAAGTAAAAAAAAAATTTGGGGTTTTTTTTTTACTAGAGACTAGAATAAAATAAATAACTGAAAAGAAATAAATGAAAAATATAAGAATAAAGAAAAAAATAAATACGAAAATAAAAAAATAAAATAAAAAGAGAAATAAACAACCTAAATTAGCAACACCCAAATTACTAATGATATTGATCTTTAATCCCTGGCAATGGCACCAAAAACTTGTTAGTCAATTTTAGCAAATCAACTCCGGTAAGTATACCAGGTTACAAATAATAAGAAAATGAGTACGGGATTGTCGTTCCCACAAAAACTAAAATTAATTACTAGTTCACTTGGGCACATCACTATTCAAGCAAACACAAATTGAGAGAAAATTGGAATTTAAATAAATGCAAAAATTGAAATTAAACAAGCTATAGAAAATAGGAATAAACAATGGATGGAAAGCAGGTGTTAGGAATTGATTTCATCAAAGTTTCCTGAATTTTGTATTACCCAATTATTAAATTAATTCCTTGACAATATCATTACTAGTCAAATTACTCTTAATTATAGTCAAAACTTAATGGCTTGATATTAGGATCCTCTTAGAACAAGTTGAATAGTTTAATTTCTTAGACTATTCTAAACCTATTCTAAGGATGAAAAATAAGAATTCAGTTGGTCGTACAAATAAGTACTTCCACTCCTGGCTACTCTAACCTATGTTAATTTCTAGGTTGGCTTATTTTATGAAGTGAAATGGCTTTCGACGTTACAAAATCATACATCAGTTAATGGGTGATCAGGCCAAAAACAACATTAAGAATGCTAGAAATTAAATAATATATTAAAAAGATACTTAAAATAACAAAACGGAATACAAAATCAATTCCTTAAGACTACATATCCCTAACACTTAGAAGAAATTTAGCAAGCCGTGGAAAAAGAAAAGAAAACAATACTTAGAGTTATGTCAACTGAAAAAAGTCTGTGATAGATCTCTAGAGTTTCCAGACCTTAGCCTATGTTTCCCTTTTTCTGACAATGGATTTTTACCCTCTAACAGATAAAAGAATTTAAATCGAAACAGAAAGAAACTGATTTCTTTAATTTTCTTCTTTTTCAAATCTTCATCCCCATTCTCTTATCTTTATCTTTTTTTTAAAAAATATGATTCAAATCTTCAGGTAATCTCTTCTATCTTTTTCCTTCTTTGACTCAAACCAAATCTTTCAAAAATTCTTTTTTTGCTCTTCCAAATCTTCAATTCTTTATCCAATTGTTCTCCTCTAATCTTCAAATCCTTGATCTTAAAAATCAATTCTGCAGTCAAATAAATTTAGTGAGAATAATTGTCAATTAAATTCAAAATAATTAATTTCTCAATAAAAGCATTAATAATAAAGATTTATTAAATTAATCCAAGAAAATCATCATTATTAGGAAAAATTTGGAATAATTTAATGCACAAATATGGGGCAAAATAGTATATTTTCACCAGTTATCAGTGGTGGCTGTGAGGAGGTCCATGATGGTTCATGGTGCACCTTTCAACTTTGGTGAAAAATGAAAATAGTGCTAGAGAGAGTATGTGTTTTGATGGAACTTGAAATCGCATCTCTAAGCATAATACAATTCAATGGTGGGATTTGCAATGTTGAGGAAGCTCATTCACTGGGAGAGTTAACGACACTCAAAACATGTGCATAGTGATGGAGGAGATGGACTATGATTTTAAGTTTTTTTTATCTTTTCAAATTTAAAATAAGAAATCAATAATTGTTTCATTAAGATCATGACCAACATGCTTACTTAGAGTGGCTCGCTCAACGTGGGATCCACATGTCCTTTGCTTATTAAACCAACTCGATAACTTCAATGTGAATTTCACAATATAGATTCACCAAAGCATGCACCTTCTACAAAATTTTAAGATTGATAGCGATTGACACTGAGTTCCCCCTTCTTTTTCTCCTCTCTCTTATATTTTGTTATATTTTAACACATGTGACACATCATTCGTAAAGAGATTCATGGAAAATTATCTAAATTTAAAATTGACCTATGTTTTCTATAATTGTTATAATCAACATTGTGCTATCTGTTTATTTTTTTACGTCATCAACATAAATTAGTTGATTAATAATCAAAAGCAATAGTCTATTCCAAGTGCATGAACAAGTCTCATGCTTGTTCTTACTATTTGGAAGCTGCTGTTATCACATGAAAAAAACTAGCTGAAAAGGAAATTGAATAAACTATCATGAAATGAAAAAAAAATGAAAATAAGAGATGAAAAAGAAAAAATTATTTGTAATGGAGGAGTTGTCAAAAACTACCATAGAAGAGTTGAACCATTTTCATATGACTAGCTCTCCCCTCCCCCCCCTTTTTTGGTTGGGATTAGGAGGGAACTCTGCCCTTATGGGTCGAACTCGCGACCCTTTACTCATGTAGACTTATCAATACAGCTGTAACCACTACACCACAAGTGCTTCTACACCAACTCTACTTTTAGAACAGTTTTTTTTTTTTTTTAAATTTGGGTCACCTTTTTTTTGGTCATGGCCAACTCCTTTTTTTGGGCCAGAAGGTGCAATTCATGAAAAACAAAAGCCTAACATCCGTGGGAGAAAAGATACAAGACAAACAAACTACTAGCCCACATATTGTGACAAGGCAAAGTCTTCTTCAAAGGGAATGGATCCTCTCAATTCAAATTTTCACTTGATAATAACGAGAGATTAATAACGAGAGATCACACTTGATTTTATCAAGTGAAAATTTAAATTAAGAGGTTCCACTCCCCTCCTTCAAAATAGGTTGTAGAGAGGGGGGAAGAGAAAGGAGAGTTAAGTTTGGGGGAGGGGCGTAGGCCTTTAGGCCAGCCAATGTTTTTTTTTTTTTTAAAAAAAAGGGTTCCTACAAGAAAAAGTATAACAAACACAAGGCCCCTCATGACCAGAAAAAAAAAAGAGAAAAAAAAAAACACAAGGCCAACTAACAGTAGGAAAAATCTAAACAAACCATGGGAAAAGTTGTAATCTTAGTGATTCTTTTGAGTAGTTTGGCATCTCATGAGTTTCACATGTTCGATAATAGCTAACCTTTTTTTTTGGGGGGCCAACATGGATGGCTGGTCTACTCACGCACCCGGGGGGAGGGGGGAGGGGGAGGGGTTCTTCGGTCTTTGACCGGGGTCGAACACGCGACCCTAACCCCAAGATAAACTTCTTGCAAGGACCCGTATATGAGCGACTGAACCAAGCCTCACAGTTCACGTGGATGGCTGACTTGAACTGGTACAAGGTCATCTGCTAGTTTTAAGCTAAGAAAAAAGCCCAATTGTACTTTTTTATTCAACTATTTTGGGCCCCCCCAAAAACAAAAAAAAAAAGAAAGAAAATTGATTCAACTCTTAATTCATAGTCAGTGACATGTTTATATCATAATTACATATTCAATCATGTATAAGTTATAAACACGGTGTTTATAATATTACAATTTGCTCACTAGTTGTACTTGTATTTTCAACTTAAAAAAATGTTTTTTTTAAATACTATAAAAAATCTCTTTAAAATTTAGTCCAAGATTACTCAATTTATCTTTCATTAAATATTAAAATCATTAAGTTTGCAAATTTGCCATGGATATGATTAAAGATATATTTTTCAAGTAAAAAAAAAAACGAATATATCGTAATAGTTTTATGTGGGCCATTGTACACATGATAGGAGAAAAAGGATTGATAAACGTTAAATGTTAGGGGAAACGTTTACGTTGGTCCAAGCCAAAAATCGGATCACTGATGATCCAGTTTTTTCCCGGGTAATGGTAACCTTTTGTTTTTTCAGAATGTACAAAGACCATTTAACCTATCAGTGGAATAAGTTTTACAATCGTAACCAGAGACAAGAACTCTTTGTTTTGGAAATGACAACGAGAAGTATCATGCACACGTGCCAACGATCTCATGGGCAAATTCAATTGTAATGAAAAAGAGTAAGATGAATATTACCTTATTATTATTATTATTATTTCATCTTTTTATTTTTAATTATTTATTTATTATTTATAAATATTATTAATATATTTTATTATTATTTAATAGTAGCGGTAATTCCATATATTATTGTCGTAACTATTACTTAAACTAGTACTATTATTATATTAAATATTAATAATTAATAATACTTATTCTTTCTTGACTTAATTATTATTCTTATTAAACTAGTACTTTGATATTATTATTATTATTATTATTATTATTATTATTATAATATTTATGATCTGTTTACTTTAATATGACGCTGTCCTTATGGATACGAGTTCTACTTGAGTCCACAATTTTGATGAGAGACTTACAAGAGACTCAGACGCTTAAATTAGAACTCTCTTCCACTCAAGTACAAATTAAAATGGATTAGTTACCTTCCTTCACTACTTTTGGAGCTCTCCATTTGAATTAGAATTCAGTTACCCTAGAACTAGGGGTTATTCAATTGCTTATGAGATCCTAATTATCTAAATTTCTCATGGGATTTGTTAGCTTTGTTGTTAGTCGTGCTTGATGGTTGAGATTTTTATGAAATTTCAATTAATAATTTATCTTGAACACATTCATTCTAAAAAACCATTCTCTAGTTTCTTTTGGTTGAGCCTCAAGGGGCAAAGAATGAGTCCAATCCAATTACTATTGCACTTCTTATTATTTTTATCATTATTATTGATATTTTTATTATTATTACTTATTACTCATAACTAATTACACTCAAAATTATAGTTGAGAAATTAAGGCACTTATATGGGTTTAGAGTTTAGGGTTTAAATTAAAAAATAAAAGTATCAAATGTATATACATCAAACATACCTTATTTTCTTTTCTTCTTTCTCTCTCTCTCTCTCTCTCTCTCTAACAAATAATGTGATTAATACAATTAACTTAAATCGGACCTAATCTCAACTTAATTACTTAATCAATAGGTTATATGATTTATTAATTTGAATATACTCTACTAATTCTTTAATCCTATACTTTAAAGCAATTATTGCATTATTTTTTGGGTAAAATGCAAAAACCACTTTTGAGGTTTGTCAAAATTAGAGTGGATCTATGTTGTAGAGGGTGGAGGCACATGCCCCAACAAAATTTGGAATTTTTTTAAGAGTACATAGGTGTATGTATATTATTGCTTCCATTATTTATCAAGTTTAATTCCACACTATGATAAAAAAAAAAATGCAATTAAAATATATTAATCCATTTTTTTATTCTTGCTCCCATTACCTAAATTTTCTGGATCCATTATTGATCAAAATGACACCAAATCCCAATCTTCTTCAATATTACACTCCACCCCATAAGCTTAAGAGTGGATTAGTCTTAAGAAACATCCAAACACAACCATAGTTAAATATGAATTATAAGATGGTCCATCCCATCTCTTACATCGTCAATGGTTTATTTACTTTTAAGTACTAGATGTTATTTAAACAGTTTACATCTAAAAATGTAATAATTTTATAAAACTATGAATTAAGATAACAATTTAAAATTACTAAACAACCCCATCTATTTTTTCTCCCTCCCTTTTCTTAAGGGTGCCAAATGGGCCTATCTAATCTATTTAAGTCTAACCTATTTAGGCTCGCAAGTTAAATGATTCAGCCTGTTTATCCTTTTCTTTAAAATAAAAAATCCTAAGTATTTTGAGGGATGTTCTTTCCCACTTGATAGGCCCCAAAAATATAATTCACAATTAAATTCAATCTACTTCTAAATGAAAATTCAAAAGCTACATAAATCTACAGTTTTTCTTCAAAAATAAAAATTAACAAAAAAAGACAAAGTTATGGCCAAATGGAAGTTTTAATTTTCAACAAACTAGTGTTGATCCGTTCACTAACAAGAATTAGATGTGCTGAGCTTTAAAATTTTTGAGTCGTTTACAATAAATTATTTTTAGCTCAATTCGTTTAACTCACGAGTTAAATGAGCTAGCCCAGTGCTAGCTTGTTTACCTATTTATTTTCAAAAATAAAAATTAAAACTTTTTTGGGCCATAACTTTGTTTTTCTTTGTTAATTTTTTTTAATTTTAGAAAATTGCATTTTTGTATAGTTTTTGAATTTTTATTTGGACGTAATTCAAATTTAATTATAAATTATATTGTTTGAGATCTATTAATGAAAAAGAAATTTCCTCAAAGTACTTAGAATTTCTTTTTTTAAAAAGAATAAGTGGGTTGACTTGTTTAGGCCTACTACTAACAAGCCTTAAATAGACTTATTACTTATTTATTGCTTATTATTCATTACTTATTACACTCAAAATCATAGTTGAAAAATGCAAACACTTCTGTAGGACAATGACATCATTAAGATACTTGGGCTACAAAATAAAAGGTATCAAATTTGTACACTTTTTTAATATGTATATATCAAATGTGCACTTGAAATGTTAGTCTAGTAGAGGATATGTCTTCCTTCAAAGAAGCGCACTCAGGTTCGAGTTAGCACCTAGTAGTGATTAGGAACCCACCCCCAACTAAAAAAAAAAAAACACCTTTTTTTATGTAAATCATGTGATTGATACAATTAACTTAAATTGAACTTAATCTCATCTTAATTACTTAATTAATAAGTTAAATAATTTATTAATTTGAATATACTCTACTAACTCTTTAATTCTGCAGCCTAAAATGATTATTTCATTATTTTTTAATAAAATTGTTGAATTTACCCTTACAGCAAATACTATTTTTTTATTTAATTATTTTTTTGAAAGGATTTAATATTAATGTTAAACAATATATATTAATCAATAATCGCTAAATGATATTATATATCAATTAACCCATAACACTTCACCCTACAAATAGTACATATAAAAAAATACTAAACACACTATTCTTTTTCCACATTCCGTGCAACACAAAATATAATGACATGAAATGAATTTCCAAAGGTCCGTCATTATTAATTACTTCATTAATCATTTTTTAAGTTAAAAAAGAGTTTAATTTGGATTCACTAACAATATAATTCATTGATAGTATAAAAGATTTTTATACGGTCAATCAATTATATTCTTTTATTTATATGATTATTCAAATAGTAGATGTGAAACTTAACCAAATTTATTAATGTATCAAGATATAATAATTGGATACCAATATAAAAATAATATTTTACACTATCAATACGTCTAAACTAAATTATTAAAAAAATTAATTAATCATTTTTATAATAATTATAATATCAAAATTATAATACTAATGAGTATTTGTCGTTGCACTACTATTTATTCACTATTTCACCATTACAATAATTGAATGAATATTCAATTTAGTTCTTGAAGTTGTTGGCATGTTTTATTTTAGTTCCTTAAATTACAAATTATATGTCACTTTAGTCTCTAAATCATTTCTTTTTAGGGATTAAAGTGACACATAATTTATAATTTCAAAAATTAAATAATTAATTTTTTAATTTTATGAATTAAAGTGAAATATACCTACAACTTTAAGAACTAAAATAAATCTTTACCCTACAATAATTACATCAATTTTGTTAATTATATCAATCATTATTTGAAAAAAAAAAAAACAAAAAAACTTCACACGAAGAGCGTTTGCCTGGACCAGTACCATTGATTAGGGACAGCACATGTGGGACAGTGCAATTCGAGAACTTGGCCATTTGTTGTTTCCTCGTGGAATCCACAAGCTTGTCCATGAATGTCATTTCACGGTGCAAAAATTTTATTTCTTATGTGCATTACCTGATAACCGATTATTCCGATGGTGTATCGATGGTCTACCTTTTATTACTTATTATGTAAGAATTACTTGTTCAATCTAAATCATTGCAATATTTTATTTTATATCTAGACGGCTATAACTGCCTGGATTATCAAAGATCCAATTTTTGGCCTGGACCAACGTAAACGTTTCCCCTAACATTTAGGCTGCATTTACAATGGTCCAAACTAAATTCTGGACAATGATGTTCCAACGAATAGCCGGTTTCCCACTGCTCATCAATTGTGGAAGGACCAAAATAGACAAAGGGTGATGGCATATTACAAGTTGACCCGCGGGTGAAGTACAGCATTGATTGGTGAGGTGCTTTACATTATTGGCGTGTTCTATGGTGCACTATGCTGATCAAGGAGCGTGATGTATTTTATAATCTGACGGTGAAATTATGAGATACATCAATACTCTAATTATTATGATGTATTATAATAATATTTAATTTTAAAAAAATTTAAAAATATAATTAAATATATTTTAAAAATTAATTATCATACACTGACAGTATAAAATTATACTGATAGTATAAAATAATTTTATATTATCAGTATAATCAAAAAATTTTATCAATGTAACTTTACTTTATCAATATAATTTTACATTGATAATATAAAATTATTTTATACTATCAATATAATTTTATATTATTAATATATAAAAATTAATTTCTAAAAATTATAAAAATTTTATCAGTGTAATTTTATTCTATCAATATAATTTTATACTGTCTATTAATATAATATTACACTGATAGTATAAAATTATTTTATATTATCAATATAATTTTATATTATCAGTATATAAAAATTAATTTCTAAAATATATTTAATCATATTTTTTAATTTTTTTAAAATTAATATATTAACTCATGGGCCAATGGGCTAGATAGGAGTAGTGTATATAAATTTGATATGAGAAAATGGAAAAAGTTTGCAGTATTTATATTTTTAAAAATATAATTTCTAAATTTTTATAAATTGATAATAATATTCAAATAAAAATTTAAAATAAATTAAAATAATAAAATAAATAATAAGTCGCGGGTTACACCCACGTCTATGGCAATTGTTAGTAAAAATTATTTTGGCATAATATATATTATGTTCAATTATGTGGCTTTACATAAGACAGTTTAATTTAATATTTTTATTATTAATAACATTTGTATTTTTTCCATCAAAAGCGAAAAAATATATTTATAATTTTGCATATATAAACTTACAACAAATAATTTAACAATATAATAATTTAGTCAGCACGGAGCCATCACGCACAAAAGCTTCGCTGAAAACAAAATTAAAAGCAATTTGACAGAAACAGGGGCGTCTGCATTTTTGCCACTTACTGTATGCCCATTTAGGTCATTTTAGACCCTGCCATTTTTAATTTGGTAAGCAACACAACCTGGTGACTGGCGGTGTATAGGTGATATCTGACATTTTATTACTACCGAAGCTTAATCACACGATATCTGGGCCGTTGTAATATTTTTGTATTTATCTTGATGGGTTTAAAATCCTGGTACATTGGTGTACCAAGAATGAGCCTGGACGATTGTAAATGCAGCCTTCCATTATGAGCTCTGTTATTTGGCCCACGAATTGGGCGACACATACAGCGAACACCGCATAGAAAAAGGAAAATGACAAAGGGTCGTGTATTATGATACAACTCACGTATTGAAGGTGAAAAAACGAAAATAAACATTTTGAAAAGAGAGAGACAAGAAAAAGAGATCCGCTTCTTGGTTCCCTCCCTCCACCCCATCCCGCCCCACGCAAACGCTCACCTTGCTTTGGATCAAGGAGTTGCAGCTTGGTCAAAATGTAAGAAGACAAAATGAGGGACCTCAAAGGAGAAAGCTGCTTGTCGTTATCTTTTTTCTGTTGCTTTGTTTGATTTTCGTTGCCAAGCCTGTTAGTTGTCATGCTCCTCCTTCTTCCCCGTGGCTATAACTTTGAAGGCAAAAGCAAAAGCTCACACATCGGGGTTGAGTTAAAGGCTGTGAAGGTACAAGCAAAAGCTCATACATTGGCTTTGAATTTCTAGTTGTAACTCCACAAAATGAAGCCCTTCTCACTATGTGTTCCCTCTGGTAAGCTTTGGCTACTATTTCCTCTTCTCTTTAGTTTATGGCTTGTCTTTCCCTTATGGCTTGTCTTACTATACCATACTATCACGTGTTCCTTTTTTTATTTTCTGTTAATGAATTTGACTAAAAGAATGAAAACCTATTTTTGACTTTTGGTGAAAACCCACACCGTCCAGCAAACCCATTTGGGTTGATGATTCTTGTTCTCTTTGGTGTGTGTTCTATTTTGGGGATTATGCAAGATATGAGAACTTGGTTGATTATTGGTAGTTTGAAGTTAACCAGTCATCAGTGAGTTAATTTTTTTTTCTTCTTATTTTGTGTAGGTTGGTCTGTCGTCTACAACAAAACTCCATGATGATGATGTAGACCGGGTTGTTGGATCCGTACTAGAAGTTGATAACTTTAAGGGTAATACTGAAATAGTTGAGCCAAGTGTTGGGATGAGATTTTATTCAACTGAGGAAATAAAATCATTTTACCAGAAGTATGCAAATGTGATGGGTTTTGGGTGGAAGATAAGGAATTCAAAAAAAGGAGATGATGGGGAGCTGAATTATTTGATGTTTGCTTGCACACGAGAGGGAAGCTGGCTGTCAAAAGTTCTAGCAACATTGAAGACGCTACCTACAGGAGGTTTAACCACTGATGCTACTGATATGGAGGTTTTAGACAACTTTTTTGATCTTATTGTATGTTGGGGTTAACATGTTGATTTTGGATCTTTGAGGCTCATTGAGTGTTGGAACTATATTTGACAAGTATGTGAGCTGATAGTCGTTAGAATCAAGCATAATTGGTCTCTTTGAAGAACAAAATTTGCTGCAAGGAACAACATATTATGTGTAGTAAAGCATGTCAAGGACAAGCTCTCTTTTTTGGATCATCATGTGGCTGAATTACTATTCTTAATTTTATTAGCTCTGCTTTTATTGGTTGCTGTTAGCTCCTTTTTGCTTACAAATTTAGCTTGTACTTTATCAAACTTTGTTTGTTATCCTTTTGGTTTTAGGCTTTTCTCCATTTGGAGTGGTGTGAGCTCTGTCACATATTGAAAAAAAAAAAAAACAGAGGAGTGAAAGTGAGTGGGGCATTATGAGCTAGTTTAATTAGCCTTAGTAGTTGGTTATTGTTCTCTTGTTATACATTGAATTGGTTCATTGTATACTCTTTTATTACCATTTTGAGTTTGATTATTACTAGTGACAACTTAGTTAAGTTAACTAATAAATTATGAGTTGTTACTTTTAGTTAAAAGGAAGTTTAGTTAGTTACAAGCTGGTTACTTTTAATTGTTTATTGTACACATTTTTACTCATTCACTAAATTTTAACATTTCCACTTTCATTTTCTCTGAACTATTATTTTGACTTTTACCATCTCTCTCAACATGGGTGCCACGTTTGAAGGCACATGCTTTGTAAAGTTTATTCAAAACTTGGATTTTCCTTTCATCAATCCATTGTTATTATTTTTTTAGGTGGAGTAAGAGGACAAGTTCCAATGACCACCAAGCGCATCTTAAAGCCAAACAGATGGAATGTTATTGTAACTTCTATGTTTTGTTGAGGGTTGACATGTTATATTCTAAAGGGAGACCAAGCAAAAAATGGGTTTGGTGATCAATATTAGTACTTTGTCTCTGTTTTATTTTTTGTTAAGTCTTTTCTATTTCTTTCCTAATTTTCCTTTTTCAGAAAATGTAGTGATGTATTAGCATTAAACAAACCATGGAATTATAGGATTAATTGACTATAAAGCATGATTTTCTTTTTGTACACTTGGGTTGGTAACTCAGGCAGGCAAGCCTCATCCCCACATGGGAAGTGACTTGCATAGCCAAAGTGAGGAACTGCACTTGGTTGGTAACTACACCAAAAAAGCTGGTAACTTTAGTTTAATAAGTTAGTAACTCTTTCAAAAAGCTGGTAACTTATCAGCTGATTGTTATTTTGGTTCTATTGGCCTTTCGGAATGGATTGTGCATCCAAACAACTTATTACCACACCCCTTTATGTTATATTACTGAATGGAGCCTTAACCCACGTAACTTTCGAAAAGGAGTCAGAGGCATTTTTTTGGTCCTCTGTGCCTTATTATGTTCATTACATAAGTTTCATAATGATCCAGAGTGAAACTTACTTTGTGAGTGATCCTTGAACTTTCTTGTAGATAATTGATAAATTATGTCAAAGTTTTAATGGGGATGTATTACAAATGTTATTTCATTCAGCAGAAGGACTTGCAAGAAGCACCTAGAAATGGAAAGTATGAGATTCTGGATTTGGAGATTTATTCCTGACCAAGTTTTAGCTATTGTCACTTCAAATATCCTTTTTCTTTGATATGATAATATTTTTTGCATTGGTTTGTGTGATTATTTTATCTATTGAAGGCAAAAGGAAAAACAAAAATGGTGGTTAGTTTCCTTGACTAGTTGTACTTGTTCATTATTGTATCTTGTTAATTCAGGCAATCACTTTATTGATATGTATGGTTGCCCACAACAATGCACTGCCAGCCCTGCTCATGTCAAATAATTTTGCTAAGATCAAAAGCTATGTGTTCAAGGGATATCATAAGGATAATGTTCGCAGTTTGGTGTACTTTGGTGAGCTATCTTTCCTACAATATTTCCTTTTCTTTCATTAATTGCAGTTTGTTTGGGATATCATTCTGTTTCATTTCAAACTTAGAAAAGGACATTAATGTTTGTACTTATACCTCAATATTAGAAAGCTGTTTAAGTGAGTCCATACCAGCCACTGTCTGTGAATTATCGTCCATATCTAAATTACCTCTGATTGAGTGGTATATAAATAGATGAATTTACCCTTATGGTGGATTTTTTGTTCAGCATCAATACTTGCTTAAATTATTTAGAATTATATGTCTTTCTTATTAATAATGTCAACCAAGTAAAATTGCTTTAATGTTTTGAAGTGTAAAACTGGACTATTTTTTTTTCCAAAAAAAAAAAAGAAATTGAATGCTATTATTTGAATATAGAATATAGGGCTTTCCTTTGATAGAGTGCTTGGCCAACATTTCATGTTTATATTAAGACATGTCTGATGTTTATTTGCCCATTTTGCTTATTGCTGACAAGCAGATTCCATAGAGAGATTCCACATCTCAGTTTTTATCTTAATCTTATTCGTTTTGGCTCAAAATATTTTGGAGGCAAAAGGCCAATGATTTCAAAGTTTTCTCATTGTAAGATCATTTGGAAGATATAAATTGCCTAATATAGATTGCATATGTTTATTAAGTGGGGATCAATTTCCCTGCTTGGCTTCAATCTTGCTACTAACACAGGTATTTTGTATGGTGCAGAATATACTCTTGGTTTACCTATGTGAAATGGCTATTGACATTATCAATCCTGTAAAGTGTCTTTCCCTTTCATTTACTGTTTTAGCTTTAAGATAGATAATTAAGCTATTAATTCTCCTCTATATTGTTGACTATTGCATGCTAGTTTTCTCTAGTAATGCTCATCAGACATATTTTATTTTCTGATTTTTGGGTGTTTGCTACTGCTTTTGTTGCTTATTCAGTTATGTAAACGTTGGTCACAACTGTAGGATAATTCTTTGTTTTTTAAACTATTTCATCTCCCAAAAGTTACCTTTTATGAATTGGAAACTGACATGGCTTATGGCATATTAAAATATGAAGCCAAGACATGCTGAGATTTGCTTGACACCTTGCGATGTAGAATTATTCTCGCATTATATGGAAAACTTCCTTGTTTTGATATTGAAATACCCATGAGTTGCATGGAAAAATGGGACGCATTATATGAAAAGTATACAAAGGATATGACTAATGCCTGCTCTAAGGCCAAAGATGAGCTCAAACATGAGTTGAAGTCCTCAAAATTTATAAGCAGGTCAACTTTTCAGGTCCTCGCCCTAGTCTTTACTTTCAGATTTTTCATCATGTTTGATATGCTAATGAGAATCTCCCTTTGTAGATATTGTATGGTGTGAATAAGATGGAGGATAGTCTAGAGGATATCAATGATATTTATAATGAGGCTTTGGCTAATTATTGCGGTAGTTATGGCTATGCCATTCAAACGAATTCAGTTGGAAAATGCGGCCTTGCATGGAAGGTTGCAAGTTCAGCTTTCATGAGTCTCTAGACCATTAAACAAAATCGAAGGGCTTCGACATATGTCACATGTGTATTGCACGAGATTTTTGGATCATGAATTACTATTAAAATGTTTCAAATTTTGTGGCTATATGTATGTCTAGTGTAGCCTAGTCATATCGAGACAAGTGTATCATAACCTTTGATAATATTTATGGTTGATTAAATCTTGCCAAAGTGTACCATAGTTGTGTCGAACTTTCCTATCTTGCTGTCATAAATTAGTGATAACTTTGTTAGATAAGGTGGTAACTTATAAATTATCTCTCGATTCTGCACTTGGTTAGTAACTTAGGCAAAAAAGTTGGTAACTTCAGTTCAATAAGCTGGTAGCTTTTTCAAAAAGTTAGTAACTTATCAAAAAAATTGGATGTTGATTTTATTAGTCTTTGGAAATAGATTGGTCCAACCAAACACGTTAAGACCACACCCTAGGATATTAGATCACATGGGGAGAAACTTCCAAAGCCAAAGTGAGCACCTCTCAATTCTACACTTGGTTGGTAACTTGAGCTAAAAAACTGGTAATTTCAGTTCAATAAGCTGGTAACTTTTTCAAAAAGCTGGTAACTTATCAGAAAATTTGGATTTTGATTTTATTGGTCTTTGGGAATAGATTAGCCCAACCAAACACGTTAAAATCACATCCTAGGATATTATACCACATGGGGAGAAACTTCCAAAGCCAAAGTGAGCATCTCTCAATTCTGCACTTGGTTGGTAACCTGGGCCAAAAAGCTAGTAACTTCAGTTCAATAATCTAGTAACTTTTTCAAAAAGTTAGTAACTTATCAGAAAATTTGGATGTTGATTTTATTAGTCTTTGGGAATAGATTGGTCCAACTAAACACGTTAAGATTACACCCTAGGATATTAGACCACATGGGGAGAAACTTCCAAAACCAAAGTGAGGACCTCTCGATTCTGCACTTGGTTGGTAACCTGAGCCAAAAAGCTGGTAACTTCAATTCAATAAGCTAGTAACTTTTTCAAAAAGCTGGTAACTTATCAGAAAATTTAAATGTTGATTTTATTAGTCTTTGGGAATAGATTGGTCCAAGCAAACACATTAAGATCACACCCTAGGGTATTAGACCACATGGGGAGAAACTTTCAAAGCCAAAGTGAGTACCTTTCGATTCTACACTTGGTTGGTAACCTAGGCCAAAAAGCTAGTAACTTCAATTCAATAAGCTGGTAACATTTTCAAAAAGTTGGTAACTTATCAGAAAATTTGGATGTTGATTTTATTAGTCTTTGGGAATAGATTGGTCCAACCAAACATGTTAAAATCACACCCTAGGATATTAGATCACATGGGGAGAGACTTCCAATGCCAAAAAATTTCCAGTTTTTTAAACTGAATTTACCAACTTTTGGGTCCAAGTTACCAACCCAATGTAGGGAAAAAAATTATACTTCTTAATCCTTGCATATCTATTTCTATGCTGCGTTTAGGCTCCCTTTATCAATCTATAATCACAGGGAGTTCTATTAACTTGTTCAGTAACACAAAATTCAGCGATCCCAATACTTCCAAATTTCCACTGACCTGAAAAGTTACCAGATTTTGGGCCTAAGTTATTAACCTAGTGTAGGAAAAAATTATGCTTCTATGTCATTCCACCTCTAATTCCATAGTGTTCACTCTGCCTTTGTCAATCTATAATCAATAGGGATTCCATTGTACCTCCAGTTTCATGTTGTACTTAGAGTCATTTTATCAATCTATAGTGCCAATGGGTCCTATTAACTTATACCGTGACATAAATTTATTTAATAAACTTAATACTTCCAAAAATTTCCAAAACCTGAAAAGTTACTAGCATAATTTGAAAAATTACCATTATTTTGAACTAAAATTACTAGCTTTTGATACCAAGTTACCAATCTAATGCAGAAAATATGAAGTTACTTAGATATTGTACCTCTAATTTCATGTGGTATTTAGGCTTACTTCATCCATTAGTGGTGTTAAGGATCCTATTAACTTGCTCCACAACCTAAGTTTACTTAATAATCTTAAGACTTCTAATGTTTTCAAAACTTGAAAGTTACTAGCATAATTAAAATGTTATGAGTATTTTGAACTAAAGTTACTAACTTTTGGTACTAAGTTACCAACCTAGTGCAGAAAAATATGATGTTACTTAGTCATTGTACCTCTAATTCCATATTAAAGGAAAAGAAAATGAAATAAAATAAAAAATTTATGGGGTAATGCTAGTTGGTACTCTAGCTTTTAATTAAGTCACTTGCACATAGCTTCAGCGAGAAAACAAACTTCTGCAAGGAAACTGCAAAATGTCCCATGCACCATTACGATGTCATCATTCTAGCTAATATTAACACTTAGCTATTTTAGTGTTCACACATGAGAACTAAAGCTTCAGAAGGATAAATTTCTCGAAAACTTGAATAACAAATGATTTGTTGAGATGGCAAAACCACCTACATTGACAAATTTAAATTTCTGAAATGCACTAGTGTAATGATAGAGAAGGAACAAGGACTGTAATTCCATACAGAGAAACACCAAACTCATTCCTCGTGCAAATTCACAATCACATTTGCCAAGAAAAAATTGGATTACAAATTTTAATTTAATACAAAATGCAAACTTTAGTTAAAACTAGCTAAGGAATTAACTGTTTCCAACAAAAAAAAAATTGAAGTTAACATGATATCAATTAGCATCTTCCCTCCGTATTATTTCATCAGTGCTTTTTCTATTAGATAAGGCTTCTGTTCTCCCATCCTCCATGTAGCCTTTTTGTTGTAATTCACCTTTTAATCGTTGGCTCTCCTGACCCTTCTCTTCTAGTTTCTCTTGCAACATCAAAACCTGCAGGTCCAGTGAAGCTAAAAATTATAATCATTTTTACCAAAGATACTAGATTATATTGATTGTTGAAAACAGTAAGAAAGAAAGCTATTTTTGGGAAATGATCAAGATTCTCATGCATACACACAGAATCATATTCCATAGTAATCTTCGTTCCAAATTGTGTGGCATGGTAGAAACATAAGCAGATATAAAATCATATCCAATAGTTCTTCCAAGGAGAAAGAAAATGTACAACATACAGAAATCATATGAAATCAGAAGACTAACAATCAGACAAACGAGAACATATCATTGAATCAATTCCTACACGTCTATAATAGCAATATGTGTTACTTGAATTGGATAAGTGCGTAAGAAGTTACACTGAACCCAGTGTCCATCTAAAAGCTGAATACTAACTCTGCACAGGAGATTTCTTTCAGCCTTAGTTTCCTCAGGAAGGGCTAGATATGTAGGCCACTTAGGCAAGGTTGTTTCTTGCTACCTGATAGCAAAACTGCATCCTTATCACTTTCACTCGCTGCACTTGATCCTTTCATGCCTTCCATGGATGCTGCCAGAGCTCTATGAACTTCCTTATCCTCATCTTTACTCTCATCTCAATCCACCATGGCTGCAACATCGAACAAGTTATCATTATGATATGAAAAATATGCCACTGATAGCATGATCAGAAGTTGAATACAAGGAATGGATAACTTCCATCTCAATGAATTTAGAGCGTTGATAAATAGGAAGAAGTAAATAAGTAAATATTGCGATAAAGATACCTTAAATATCAAGTCATCCTAACACTAACAGAATGCAACGCAAATAGAAACTAGCAACATACCTTTAGTTTTAGGTGGGTTAGAACTACCTCTAGGACATTTGTAGATAAGAACCATAAGATCTTGTGATGATCCTTGGGATCTGCATTAAGGAATGTTAATAGACCCTAAAGCAAAGCACAAGGCTCTTCAAATTAGTAATTATAACAAGACAACCGGGTCCAAGGTTAATAATTTGAATAATGTTTCGGAGTTTCCCTAATAAAAGCTACCATCATTGCAAGGTATAAGGTTCTATCACATACTTCTAATAAGCTTTTAGGTTGAACCATTCCAAACCAAGATCACGTCTTTTGACTAGTGATGGGATCCATGATAAGCACTACAGGAATTGATGCCAGTTTGTAGTAGGTGCCGACTTTTCTTCGTTTAGTTGTATCATCATATACCTATATGCGCAGAAAATAGCATATAAACTAGAAACCGTTTTATAAACTATAAACTAGAAACCCCAAAAGAAGTCGTTTTAGTGGTTTTTTCATAAACTAGAAACAATGAGTTCTGAAAAGAATACTCTCATAAAAGTTATATCATAACAACATATTTTTGTAACTTATACAAACACAACTAAGTATCAAATGAAAATGCCTCAATGATGGCAATTTAAAGCATAAGAAGTTACCACAAAATAAAACTAATTCTGAAAAAAAAAAAAAAGCAAAGGGACACAGAACATCAACTAGACTTTTACCTTGTCATCTACGTTAGTGAAATTGCGAACATAACAGACTTCATATCCCAAATGTTTAAGATATCTGCCTAATTGCCAAAGAAGCAGACAACGAAAACCAGTTAGCACTAAAATCGAAAGAAGGGTAAGCTTCAAATTGCTTCAAAACCCAATAACCAGAAAAAGGATACAATCAAAAACACTTTTTTTATTCTGGATGTTTGGGGTTTTCTGGGTGAGAGAAAGAGAAAGAGGAACCCGTAGAGAAAGTCGAAATTGATGTAGATGCGACAATGCCCAATATGACTGAGATCATAAGCGGTTACACTGCACATGTACATTCCAACCTTCGATCGCGTCTTGAACGTGGTCAGGTCCTCGCCTCAGCCCGCCCAACTCGTGCCCATCCTTGCAGTGGCAATGGAGTGAAAGGGCAAGAATGGATTAAGGGAGGTACATGGGAGGGAAGCATTGGATTTTGGGCAAAATGAAGAGGGAAGACGAAAAAGTTTTAAAATGATGGAAGATGAAAAAGGGAAAAGAGGGAAGATGGAAAAAATTAAATTAGTCATCGTATAATCCACCATACAGCCACTGTATGCTAAACCACCATAAGTCACTCCTTTTTTGTCATTTTGTGTCTTTTGTACACTTGACACCGTATGTGTCCCTAAAATCATGGTCAAAATAACATTTCTCTTCCAGTATATAATAAAGTCATTCAACAACATGAGTGGCTGTGGGTACTCATTCCAAAACTCCCGGTCACTTACTTTGACTAGTAATAAGTCGGTTTTATACTCTCTCTATTTTAAAATAATTGTCCACTTTTAAAATTTTATTTTTTAGCTATATCCCTGTTATATAGAGAAAAGTAAGTGAAAAAAATAATTAACCAAAAAAATTATGAAAGAATAATTTTATAAAATAAATCTAAATTTTTTTATTATTGATACTTTTTCAATCATTTCTTTAATTGATGTGATTAATACTAGACTGTTATTGCAAAATAGATCTTTACGTGTACAATACATTTGAATTGTCTGTGAAATTGATCTTCTTTTAACCATAGGATTATAAGAATATAGGATTATATTTCTGCACAAAAGCTGTTCAAGAGCTATTTTTGTGGAATAAGAACTTAAATATTTCTCCTAAAAGGTTAAGGTTGCTTAAACCTTAACTCAGGTTATACCAGTTATGCAGGCATGCTCACGGCCCTTTTCTCTGATATATTTCTTTCTATTTTAGGAATGAACATCCTGTGTTTCTCATCAAACCTCAAGGTTTGGGTGAGAGACAACTTGGACTCCGGGAAAAGAGAATTATAGCAACTGGCATAGGTTTCTGCGGCTAGGTTAAGTTGGAAATGGCACGACAAGAATGTTATTGATGAAAACTTCCAAAGAGTTGTCAAGAATGTGTGTGATGGACTAGTCCTCTTCGGGTAATCTTTTGGTGCATTAATAATTGTAAGCGAAGTTTGAATACTAATTCTTTGACCAATATGCGCCCTACAGAATACAGCTACTCGAGATTTTCCTTTTCTCGGTCCAAAACCAAGCTCAAATATTTTCGACCGATTGCTATGTTTTGCGGATACTATTCATAGATATTTTCATTTTTCGCAAAATGATATTATAGGTCACATATGGCATGATTTTCGTGGAGTGGTTATTAGAATTTTTTAGCAGGTTTGGGCTGTTACGGATCGGTGGGTGTTTTGATTTTATAAATTTGGTTAAATAGATAGTTTAATTGATTTAGAAACTCTATATAAATTATTAAGTGATCTGTTGTTGATTTATAACTCACTATATGATATTAGTTTGGGTTCAACGAGGAGTGTATTAGAGAGTATAGAAATCCAAGATAATCTAGATTTTTTATATATAAAAGTAGGACATTATATATTTATATTATAGGTGGATCTCGACTCTATTTTTAATACTTTTGATAACCACTGCTTGGTCAATGTAACTGTTTGTAAGGAAAAGAAGGAGAATGAGTTGAAAATCTTATACATGGTATGTATATATATTTATTTCATAATAGGATTCATAGATGGTATTTATCAATAATAAAAATCAAACATATATGCAATATTATTAATCTATATTTCTATATTATTGACATTCTAAATGCTTAGTATAGACCAGTAAATTCTCACCGTGATTCCTACGTATACACGAAGCCACAACATTTGATTCTACGAATAATTCAGTGGCTGACAGGCGTCCCCAGATTTCCCTTTTTTATTTTTTTGTAAAAAAATTTTTCAGTAACCAGTATTGTTAAAAACATTAGGTCTTTCTTTTCCAATTTTAACTTAGCTTTCTTTCTCTTTAATTATAGGTATTTTATTACTTTATCATTTTTATTCTAATATACTTTGATACACAGAATTTCTATTTTACGTCAAGACAAGCTTTAGTATGTTGCGTATTTGTTCTATTCATGTTATTTTTTATTGTTTTATCTACTTTAGGTAGTACATATAGTTTTTTTTTTTCTTTTTATTATATGATTCTCCCTCAATGATTTTTTGACGAGGTCAATATTTATAATATCTAGTTATTCTCTTTGTATAACTCTGCTATTTCTAAATTTTAATCTTAACTTTCACGGTTTGGGCCTACTGATATCTAGAGTTTTAATTTGTGAAGCACAATTTTATTAATAATTTCAAGTGCTATAACTATAATTATTTATAAAAATTGACAAAACCATATGATAGTAATTGTAATTTTTTTAATTAGATATGCTAATTTAAATATATTTTTTAAAATAAAAAATAATTCATTGATATGTGTGCTTTTGTTTCAGCATTTTTTAATAAAAGGTAATTTTTTAACTACTAAAAAATATTTTTTATAGAAACTACTTATTTCAATTTCCATTTCAAAGTCAAAAATACTTTTTTTTTAATTTTTATCTTTATCTTTTGAATAGAACCTAAAATAAATAGCTTCTTAAAAAAATAATTTTTTAGTTAAAAAATCAATTTTTTTGGTCAAAATAAATTAAATCAGACACACTCATGTTGTTGTTAATTAATTGATTTATATCATAATTTTAATAAGTATTAATGCTTCCCTATCGTTCAGAGTCATCCGCCACTGCATGAATTAACTTACTATTTTTATTGTTCTGGCTTCTATTCCAACTAGTAATTCTTAATTTAAAATCATCAGCAAGAGTATAAATTGTAAGGTTTTACTGTATTTAAAATATTCCCCAGGTTTAATGCTTTATAATGAATTAAGTTCAAAATTACACTTCAAAAAAAAAAAGCTCTTGTGTAAGAAAAAAAATGTTTTGCAAGAAGAATTATTGCCATTAATGGGTGATTAGAAAAAAAATTTCGTACGTTTAGTCTATATTAGATTAAACTACCAATTTGGTGGTTGCAAGATACACATAGATTAATTTAGTCTTTTTAAAATTTGTAACATCAAATAAGACCTTCAAAGATGGAAACAAGCAGGATAGTATGCAGTATAATCTTGGACTAGTTGGTGATGTATTTGCTTCTGATTTTGATTTTGAAGAGATTGATGATGGAGACACAATTTTGGATGCTTGGAGTGTATGCAGAATTGATGATTTATTCAGAATTGTGTGAGGAATCTTTTCAACAAGCAAATTTATTGGTCCTACTGCTGGAGTATTAATGGATAAACAGATTCTATTTTATGCAGCTGTTTGAGAAATTCTTTTCTGATCAAGTTTTTTTTCGCTAAAAGCTAGATTTTAAAGGCTGTTCTGATGCAGAATCCTAACTTGGTGTATTGTATATGCTAGTCTTTGGATCATTGAAAATAGTTTCTATCTAGCATAAGGGTTTCGAATGTCCATGTATTGTAAATAGCTAGACAGATAGCCAAGGTTTCTGTTTTTGTTGTTGGATATTTGTTATTCCTGTGTCTTTGCTCCCCATCCTTTTTCTATGGGTTGAGCTTGTCTTGTTATCCATCGAAAAAAAAGAGTCCTTCAAAGATTTTAAATAACCTTAAATTAGATCGGTTAAAGTGAGAAAAAAAAACTTTACTCATAGCCATCACAATAACGATTAGGAGATGAAAACTGACAGTAGGATTAACTTGATATTACTCATAATCGTTGTAGGACTTATTTGATATTATAAGTTTATACGGACTTAATTAATATTATGTGCATCTTTGGATAACCAAATTAGTAGTTTAGTCAAATATTATGTCCAAACATTCAATTCTTTCTATTAAAAATTTTTTTGTTCTGTAATTAGTATATTAGTTAGAAAACCTTAAAAAAATAGTTTTGAGTAAAATCCATGTGCTGTAACATTATATTTATTAAGATATTCCTATTGAAAAGTACAACATAATTTACATTCAGCGATATTTAAAAACATTACTAAATTATAAAAAAAGTGTTGCTATTTATATATAGATTCTAACGCTTAATTAGTTCAAATGATTCGACATATATTCCCTTTAACTGATGTCTCGGATTTGAACTATGTGAATAAAAAATAATAGCAGCAAGAGAGATTTATCTCTATCGTGGAGTCCACCTGGTTCGATTTAAATTAATTCAAATCAAATTATATACATATCACATCATATTTTGCACGATTTCTAGTATTTCATTTCAGTTTTATCTCATTATTTGAACACTTAATTTGTACTCTCAGTCCCTAGTTTTGTCATTGGTATAGTTATTAGTATTCTAATTTTTTAGACATCATTGAGATACTGATACAATCACGTATAAATAATTAAAATGAAGGAAGAATTGGATATATAATTAGTGATAGCGTGCAAACTTTTCTCGTGAAAGGCGAAGGAACAAGAGAGTGTACTCTATATTTCTGTGTCACCCTTTCTCGCTCGCTTTTGAAAAGGGATTTTAATTTCTTTTATATCATATTGTATCTATCTACACAAAATTTTCTATTTGAAAAGACAATCGTGTACTCGATCACTTGGATACTGTGGCCAACTAATCCCAAAGTTATCTTGCAAAGCAAGTCCACCGCTGGCTACCTTAATAAGGGTTAGACCGGAACAATAAGCGAGATGGTGAGAACCCCTGGCTTTGATAAAAATGGATTGAAGAAAGGAACATGGACACCAGAGGAAGACTGGAGGTTGATTGCTTATGTTGCTAGATATGGCCACTGGAATTGGCACCAACTCCCCAAGTTTGCAGGTATTTAAATTAAGATATCTGTACTATATATTAATTCTTCCTTTGTTTCTAGTGGCGGCAGGAGAAGCCCTCTCCAGTAATTTAACTAGAAACAAATTAATCAACAATAGCTTCAAACATGTACAATATAACCACCAATTTGGTTTTCTATTTTTTCTTAATCGTCATGTTTTTATATAACAATACCGGTGCTTTTTGGACGCCGTTATGTTATATGGATTTGTAGCCAAATCCATATATGTTTAATAATTGGATTTTACTTTTCAGGTCTTGCTAGGTCAGGAAAGAGCTGCAGACTTAGGTGGGTGAATTACTCAAGGCCAAACATTGAAAAAGGGAACTTCACTCGAGAGCAAGAGGAAACTATTATCAAGCTAGTCCATCATCTTGGTTACAGGTGTTGCACCTTCCTCCGTAGTACACAAGTTTTCACAAACCACAGACATATGCGCGTCGTGCTATGAAACGGAGTAAATGGTTTCCTTAACAACCTGGAATGGATACCAAACCTTCATAGATGGCACAGAGTCTACAAAACTTATTAGAGCAATACTTCTTAGATAGAAAAATTTTGCCAGATTCCTTATATATAAGGGCAGTTGGATAAAATGAAGTGATAAGATTTATTTATTCATCAAAGAGTTAATAAACGTCATTCTAACATTGTCAAAATATAACAATTGTATGCCCATAACAACCTATTGACCCTAACATTGTCACTTAGCACAGTAAGCTTAACCCTTAAAAAATACTTTAGTAAACGTACAAATTGTTTGCTTTCATGATGGCAATGGATTCCAAACCCTAGCTGCAGCAAGGCAGTATTACAAATAAAATTTATTTAAAACTATAGTTTATTTTAGGATTATTTTATTGTTTATTTTTATTGTGAATTAATAGATTTTTATTATAACTGAAAATAAAACTTCCTTTTTTATATGTTTTAAACAGGAGATAAAAACAATAATAATTTTAATATACTATGTAAAAAAAATAGTGGCATTTAATTAAGACATATGTAGCATAAATAATAAATATATCATTATTGTGCAAAATGTATTCCTTCTATTTAAATTTATCTGTCAATTTTGATAATTCTGTACATTATTAAGTCAATGTATTTGGAATATTAATTTAATAATTTATCAAATTATTTAAATTGATAAATAAATTAAAATAGAGGGAATATCTTTTAAATAAAGCAATAAATAGAGAGAGAGAGAGAGAGAGAGAGAGAGAGAGAGAGAGTAACAATAAATGTTAACCATAGATAGTTTATTGAACAATAAAGGTTTAAGAGTTTAACTTTAAGGCTTTGTTTGTTTGAGAGGAAATTGGAAGGAAGGAGAAAGAAGGGAAGGAAATTAGATGGAAGGGAACCAATTTTCCTTATTTGGTTGTAAAGGAAATTGGATGAAAATTGGAAGAGGAAAGAATAAATAGTGTAGAATAGTAAGTGGAGTTCACACTTTTTTTTCCTCCCAAACTTGGACGGAAAGTAGAAGGAAATGAGAGTTGAGTGGCTTTTTTTCCGATAATATCCTTACACAAAGCCAATTGAGCTTGTAATCGATTACAAATATATGTAAGAAGTGTTTGATATGGAGAAATGCATGTTAATACAAAAGCAATAACATAATATCCCTTAAGCATAACATGTTGTTTTTTATAATAATAATAATAATATGATATAATATAATATATATTATAAATATTGATATATATGAAATTTTAAAATTTTTCAATTATTATTATTTTATTTTAAATAGGATATTAAATAATAGTTAAATAACATTTTGATATTATTTAGTTGGTAAAATATATTTTTAAGTAATATTTTTGAAATATTATATTAACTAAAAATATTAGTTTTATTTTAAATAGTTTTGAATAATTTATTTTTATTAATATTAGTTTGATTTAATGGTTGATATTATTTTATACTGTTAAATTAAAAATAATAAAATTTTTTATTTGATATTAATTAATATAATTGAAATACCTTTTCTAACAATATAAGGATCAAATTATCATTTGACAGTATCACCTCTTTCTTTTCTTTTATTTTTTTACATAAATAAATAAATAAAAAATATTTTCCTTCTATTTTCCTTTTATCCAAACTACCTATAAATAGAGGTGTAAACGGGTTGGTTCGAATCAGGTTTGGAGGAAAAATAAGTCCGAACTAATTAATTTTAATTGGTTTGGTTTGGTTTAGATTCATGAGTTTTTTTTACCAAATCCGAATCAAACTAAACCAATTAAATTTGAGTTGGTTCGATTTGGGTGATTGGATTACCCATTTAATTTTTTCAAACAAATAATTTTCATTTCAATCCATTATCATCAAGTAACATTAATATAACATTGTCGAACTTTTTCATTCATTAACACAATTAAAGAGACAAATTATTCATACTCAAGTTCATATATCAAATAACAATATAATATAACTTATATTACAAAATAAGTTTGTAATGTGTTTAATGTTAATAGAAAAAGGAAATAAGTCTATAATCATGTGTAATGTAATTTATGTTAGTGTGTTTTTTAATATATATATATATATATATATATATATATATATATATATATATATATATATATAATCAGGTTGGATTGAGTAACGGATTATAAATCTTCTAATCCGATATCCGAACCGAATATTGATCGGTTCCAGTCGGATCGAACCTGATTAACCCAATAAACTGAATTGAACTAAACCAATTTAATTGGTTTGGTTTGGATTTGTCAGATTCATCGGATTAACCTGATCCGCTTACACCCCTACCTATAAAAAATATAAATTTATTCTATTTCTTTTCACTCAACTTCTTTCCTCTCAATTTCCTACTTTCCAATTTTTTTTTCTCCATCCAAACACACCTTAATGAATCCTATTGCTACATAGTATTATTAGTATTATTTGAGTGGAAAAAGCATAATCATATGTGGCAATTAAATTTCTCCACGTGAATTTTGTTGTCTAATCGATGACTCGATGAAGTACTGGAATGGCTCTGATGTCTCTGTCCCCCCATGTTACTAGCGTTCGTCTACGGGCTCTGTTAATTGCTAGGCCTACGTGAGGCCCCATGCAGCCGTACCACGCCAAAAATCGCCGCAAACATAGGTTACGACCCATCGCAGTCAAGAATACTTCCAAGATCAACAAATAGATTCCGACTATCTAATGACAAAAAAAAAAAAAAAAAAGATTCCTACTGTCTAGTTTGGAATAGCTTTGATTCTTCAGTCATATGAATGTTGTGTGCTCTATCAAATGACAAAAGCTGGTCTGTAAACACGCATGCTGACGAGGCTTTACCAATCGCAGAAGCTTTATCTTTCTGTAAGCCATTTCAATCAGGAATGCTGCTATCTAACGATATTGCTTTGAGCAAATGTAAAGCGCACACGTTTTATTTCTGGAGTTTTTAGTCTTTTCATTTGATTGCCATGTTTCGTGGATGCGGTAGTGCTTTAACAATTTTTTTTCTTTTTCCCCTCCTTGTTCAATCAGCTTAGATTTTCCGGTCTCATTAGTTGGACACGATAAAAGAACACTTACAATCTACATAAAACTGGGATAAAAGCATATACAAATAAATAATTACACCGCGCCACCTATATAAAACTACGGTGTCTCCATAATTATGTCTATAAAATTGTTGAAAAAGAGAAATGTTAAGTATATATAATATTTTTTTAGATATTGTGTTGACTTACATCTCATTTATTATTAGATATAGCGTGAATCTTATTTAAATTAGATTTATATCTCATTTAATGATCAATGGAGTGCAAATCGATATGATATCTAAAAAATATTATATTCACATAATATAATCCTAAAAAGCATTTGTCTAGATATATTTCATTGTTATGTTTGGGAATGCGGTGTTGCTTTAATCAATTGCACCCTACAGAATACACCTATTCTTGATTTTTTTCCCCCTTGGTCCCGAACCAAGCTGAGATATTTTCTTTGATTGCTATGTTTCAGGGCAATTCATAGATATTTTCAGTTTTCACAAAACGATATTATTGGTACACAATCTAATAGCATGATGCAAGGATGGTTTTTCTGGCATGTGATTTGTTCAAAGGGGAAATTTGAATTTTTCTGTGGTTGCATAATTTTAGGAGTTTATCAAGAAGCTAGTTTTAGGTTTTTTTTTCATTTTTTTTAAAAAAATGCTGATCTGTTTTAATTTTATGGTTTTTTTTTTTTATTTTCTGGTCGTAGTGTTAATTTTGTGGTTGTGTGTTGGTATCTCTGACTGTATTTCTTTAGTCTTTGGACTGTTTTGTTGTTGGACTTCTCCCCACTTATTTTGGCGGGTTGAGACTTGAGATTTGTTTACAAATAAAAGAAAACAGTTGTATCCAAAAACTGTAGGTCCACATATCGTATGATTTTGGAGGAGTGATTCCTACGTATTGACGAAGCCGTAGCATGTGACTGTACGAAGAAAAAAGCACTGATTACGTAAACCTACCGAACGAATGCTGACGAATAAAATGGATTCCTTCTTTATATATTTTGTTCTAAACCACCAATATTTTAAGTTTGTTGGAGTTTGATAATTTGATTCGAGTGCTATCAACCTATTAGGAAGATAAAGCTTCTTTAGTTCTAATTTTTTTATTCTCAATATTTAAATTTTAGACATTAATTAAAAAAATAAATATTAAACTAATTAAATCAATTAAATATTGGTCCTTTCTTCAAACATTCTCATCATAGATTTAAGCGATACACGTTTCGCATGTGAATGAATCGTATACTTCGTGAATGTTTGCAGACTTATTTGCTGAGAAAGCTTTTTATTGGAAAATATTTTTTATACTATTTGCTAGGTAGATATTATTAGATATTTAGAGAGAGAAGAGAGAAAAAAATTATTAAAAAAATGAAATAAATGACATAATTGATAGAAAAAAAATAGAGAACAAATATTAGAATCTCCAAAATTTAGGAATGTAAAAATAATATGTCTCCTTTTTATCAGGCTGTACTGAAGCCACTTGATCCACAAGTGTACCTTTCGGTATTCGCTTTAATGAATGCTAAAATGTTGACGCTGACGAATAGGAAAAGTACTTATATATTGCTGGAGGAAATACTATTTCTTCTTCCAGATAAATTTTAACCATCCGATACAAAAAAAGTACGAAAAAGAAAATATAATTGAAAATGACATAAATGATTTAAATGATGTGTAGAGAAAGAAATATTTTACTCCATGGAGTAGGGCAGAACAACTCAAGAAATGGATACTTGCCATTCTCTCAACTTCTTTGTTTTCCTTTTATTTTTTTTGTAAGGAGTACCGCATTACCTCTTTAACGGTTACAGTTTAGCAACTACTGAAAATTAGACCGAATATCAAAGTAAATAACCTACTTGTTCAAAGATTTATTAGCAATTCAACCCGTTTAATAAGGACATATATATATTAGGTTTAAATATATTTTTAATTCATATAAATATAAATCATTTTGATTTTGATTACTCTAAAACTTTTGCTTTGATTCTGATCACTCTTTTTCATCTTTTTTTTCATTTTAAATCTCTATCATTCTAAATTTTGGTCCTTATAAGTATTTAGAATATGCATTTGGTCTTTACAAATATTGAAAAAAAAAATTATTCTTATAAGTTATAAATATTTTCTTAATCTTCTTTTGATCTTTATAAATATCATCATTTAACATTGAGTTTAAAGAGCAAGGACCAAAAGCTTAATAATGAAATGTTATAATACTTGAAGTAGACCTCGACATACTTTGACGTGAATTGTTTACATGAAGATATTTTGTATAGAAAAATATGGATGAAAAATTTTATCAACATAAGGAAAAGCTATTGATGCTTGCAATTGCTTATGTACACTTTTTTACTAGCAATGTACAATTATTATTCTCAAAACTACCCTCATTTAAATAAATGTCATTCAAATTAAACTTTATTATTATTATTATTAAAATATTAGTGATTCACTATTTTTATGTATCAAAACTCTTCATATTTCTATTCCTTTTATATCATTTTTTCTTCATTATCATTTTATTTCTTTTTCACAAGATAATAGGTCAATTATAATTTTTACAAACTACTAGTTCACTAAAATTTCTTATCCTAATGGTAAAAATTGTTTGAACTTGGAGTCAAGTTCGTATTTTGATATTTGCTTTTGGTATATGTTATTCTCTTAATTTTATTTGATCTTCTTATTTTATTCATATTTTAGTATGTAGCATTTGTATGGTAATTTTGTTACCAATATCTTCTAAAAATTTAATAGATAATAATAAAATTTTTAATTTTTTTAAATATATTGAAGAAATATTCTATTATAAATACAAATATATGTTAATTTTAGTATAAATAATCTGAAGTAATATAAAGTTATATAAGATAACAAAATAAAAAAGACATGTAAAAAGATAAATAATAACAGATAATAAAGATAATATAAAGTTATTCTTTTAAAAAGCTATATTCTATAACAGATAATTGAAAAATTAATATGATATATTTCATACTTTTAGAAAACTGAATTATTTATTTAACATGCCAATGTATTAACATTGTTTTAAATCATAAAAATGACCGTCATTTGTTTGTATAACAAAATTAAGATAAATAGATTAATTTTTGAAATAAATAAAACCAAAAATATTGTTTTATTGATTTTCATACCATAATAAATTAAAGATAATTAAATTAATCAGTGGAATATAAATGAAACAAAAGTTAGTATATTTAATTAAAGTTTGATTTTAATAAAATAAGAAATGTTGATGTGAAGGTAATTTAAAAAATTAAAATTATAAGTATTTAATAAAGAGGTATTATTTGAGCGAAAGGAACGTAATGATATGTGGCGATTCAAGATCATAAAATAATTTCTCCAGCTTTTTGTTATCTAATTAATGACTCGATGAACTACTGGATTGTGTCTGATGTCTCTGTCCCCCTATCTTGCTATCGCTCAGTCGACGGGCTCTGTTAATTGCAAGGCCTATCTGAGGCCCCACGCAGCGGCACCATGCGAAAAATCGCCACAAACATACATTACGACCCAACGAAATCAAGAATACTTCCGAGATCAACAGATAGATTCCCACTGATACAGATAAAGTCATAAAGCTTTTGGGATTGGGAAAGCCTCATTAGCATGCATGTTTACACGCTAGCTTTTGTCATTTGACAGAGCACACGACATTCACATGACTGAAGAATCAAAGCTATTCCAAACTAGATAAGGAATGCTGCTATCTAACAATGTTGCTTTGATCAAATGTAAAGTGCACACGTTTTATTTCTGGAGTTTTAGTCTTTTCATTTGATTGCCATGTTTCGTGGATGTGGTAGTGCTTTTACAATTTTTTTTCTTTTTCCCCTCCTTGCTAAAAATCAGCTTAGATATTCCGGTCTCATTAGTTGGACACAATAAAAGAACGCTAACAGTCTACATAAAACTGGGATAAAAGCAGATACAATATGTGTAAATAAATAATTCCACTGCCTGCCTGTATAAAACTACGATGTCTCCGTAATTATGTCTATAAACTGGTTGAAAAAAAAAATGTTATGTGTATATAACATTTTTAGGATATCGTATCAATTCATACCCTATTTATTATTAGATAAGGTATGGATCCCAATTAAATTATGTTTACATTTCATCCAATGATAGATGAAATGTAAGTTAGCATAATATCCCAAAAATATTATGTTCACGTAACATAATTCGTTATGGTCCCTAACCAAGCTTAGATATTTTCTTTGATTGTTATGTTTCGGTGCTATTCATAGATATTTTCATTTTTCACAAAACGATATTATAGGTCCACAATCTAATAGCATGATGCAAGGAAGTGAATAGTTGCTGAGTGGTGTTGCTGGTTTTCTGGCATGTGATTTGTTTACAGGGGAACTTTGAATTTTTCTGTTGTTGCACAATTTTGGGTGTTTATCAAGAAGTTGGTTTTACGTTTTTTCTTTCATTTTTTTTTTCAAAATATGCTGATCTGTGTTAATTTTATGGTTTTTTTTATTTTTTTATTTTTTAGGTCGTAGTGTTAATTTTATGGCTTTGTACTGTTAATTGTATGGTTATGTGTCGGTATCTCTGATTGTATTTTTTTTGGCTTTGGAGCACTAAGTACGAAAAACTACAGAACGAATGTTGACGAATAAGATGGATTCCTTCCTAATATATTTTGATCTAAACCATCAATATTCTAAATTTGTTGGATTTTAATTATCTGATTCGAGTTTTATCAGCAGCTAGGAAGGTAAAGTTCCTTTAATATTAAATTTTTTTATTTATAATACTGAAATTTTAAATATTAATTAAAAAATAAATGATAAATCACTTAAAATAATTAAATATTGATCCTTCTTCAAATATTCTCACCGTAGATTTAAGCGATACACATTTTGCATGTGAATGAATCCTATACTTAATTAAGTGAATGTTTGCAGACTTATCTGCTGAGAAAGCTTTTTGTTAGGCTGTACCGAAGCCATTTGATCCACAAATGTATCCTTCGGTATTCGCTTTAATGAATGCAAAAATGTTGACGCTGAGAACATTTAAATGTTGTATGAAAGAAGAAATGTTTTACTCCATAGAATAAGGCAGAACAACTCGGGGCTATTCATAGATATTTTCAGTTTTCACAAAACGATATTATAGGTCCACAATCTAATAGCATGATGCAAGGATGGTTTTTCTGGCATGTGATTTGTTCAAAGGGGAAATTTGAATTTTTCTGTGGTTGCATAATTTTAGGAATTTATCAAGAAGCTGGTTTTAGGTTTTTTTTTTCATTTTTTAAAAAAAAAAATGCTGATCTGTTTTAATTTTATGGTTTTTTTTTTCTGGTCGTAGTGTTAATTTTGTGGCTGTGTGTTGGTATCTCTGACTGTATTTCTTTAGGCTTTGGACTGTTTTGTTGTTGGACTTCTCCCCACTTAGTTTGGCGGGTTGAGACTTGAGACTTGTTTACAAATAAAAGAAAAGAGTTGTATCCAAAAACTATAGGTCCACATATCGTATGATTTTGGAGGAGTGATTCCTACGTATTGACGAAGCCGTAGCATGTGACTGTACGAAGAAAAAAGCACTGATTACGAAAACGTACCGAACGAATGCTGACGAATAAGATGGATTCCTTCTTTATATATTTTGTTCTAGACCACCAATATTTTTAGTTTGTTGGAGTTTAAGAATTTGATTCGAGTGCTATCAACCTATTAGGAAGATAAAGCTTCTTTAGTTCTAATTTTTTTATTCTCAATATTTAAATTTTAGACATTAATTAAAAAAATAAATATTAAACTAATTAAATCAATTAAATATTGGTCCTTTCTTCAAACATTCTCATCGTAGATTTAAGCGACACACGTTTCGCATGTGAATGAATCGTACACTTCGTGAATGTTTGTAAACTTATCTGTTGAGAAAGCTTTTTATTGGAAAATATTTTTTATACTATTTGATAGGTAGATATTATTAGATATTTAGAGAAAGAAAAAAGAAAAAAATTATTAAAAAAATAAAATAAATAACATAATTGATAGAAAAAAAATAGAGAAAAAATATTAAAATATCCAAAATTTAGAAATTTAAAAATAATAGGTCTTCTTTTTATCAGGCTGTACTGAAGCCACTTGATCCACAAGTGTACCTTTAGGTACTCGCTTTAATGAATGCTAAAATGTTGACGCTGACAAATAGGAAAAGTACTTATATATTGCTGGAGGAAATAATATTTCTTCTTCCAGATAAATTTTAACCATCCGATACAAAAAAAAAGTATGAAAAAGAAAATATATTTGAAAATGACATAAATGATTTAAATGATGTGTAGAGAAAGAAATATTTTACTCCATGGAGTAGGGCAGAACAACTCAAGAAATGGATACTTGCCATCCTCTCCACTTCTTTTTTTTCCTTTTATTTTTTTCGTAAGAAGTACCGCATTACCTCGTTAACGGTTACAGTTTAGCAACTACTGAAAATTAGACCGAATATCAAAGTAAATAACCTACTTGTTCAAAGATTTATTAGCAATTCAACCCGTTTAATAAGGATATATATATATATATATATATATATATATATATATATATATATATATATTAGGTTTAAATATATTTTTAATTCATATCTTTATAATTTTTTTTAAATTATAAGGAAATATATAAAAACAAATTATTAAAAATTATTCTAAAGTAATGAACAAAAAATTGTAAAAATAACTTCTAGCAAATTCCAAAAATATTTAAAGTGAAATGTATGAAATATGTATTTAAATTCTAAAAATATTATTACAAAACTGTAAAAAATTTATTAAAAATTAAATGTAAAAATTAATATGCAAGTTTAAATATGTATTCAATTAAAGAAACCCAAATAAATATGAGAAAATAAAATTTTAAAAGAATTCTTACTAAAATAAAATTTGGTGCCTTTATCAAAAAAACAAAAAACTAGAATTCTTACTAAAACAAAAACTACATGCCTATTCACTAATGAAATAAGTTACCATTTTTAAAATATTCATAAATTATATTAAAAAAATAATTATCAATACTGTGTATGCGAGCTGAAAGACTAGAAACTCCTAATCATATTCATTATAAATTTGTGTTGTGAACTTAATTATAATTATCTGAATCTCTGTATCGAATAAATCGTATATTGTTAAAAAATAATCAAATTCTATGGAAAATTAACAAATTTCAATAAACTATTGAATTTGCAGACGATATATATATATATATATGAATTTAATAATTTATTTATTATATTAATATTTCATTACATAGTATATAAAAATATAATTATAAATTTTATAATAATTTTTTTATAAAAATATAAATATAATTAAAATATTTAATTATTTGCCCACTAACCCCAAAATATCTAAAAAAATATATAAAATATCACTTCGAAAGTCATTTCTCTTTTGTCGCCAAGCTCTGATGTGAAAGAAGAAAGAATTGGACAAATAAGTGATAGTGCGCATACTTTTCTCGTGAAGAGGCAGAGGAAGAAGACAGTCTATCTTTCTGTCGCCCTTTCTCGCTGCCGACGGCAAGGGATTTTAATTTCTCGTACATCATCTAGCATCCGTACAAAATTTTCTCTTGAAAAGACAGTTGCGTGCTCACCTGGACCTAGTCGCGAACCAATCTTGAAAACCTGCAGAGGAGTTGTTCTGCCTTACTTCAAGGAGTTGGGAGTAGGACATTTGTTTCTCCACACAATATTCAAATCATTTATCTGATTCTTTAATATATTTTCTCTTTTATATTTTTTGGTATCTGATTGTTAGAATTAACCTGAAGGAAGAAAATGCTTTTCATCCAGAGTACGTAAGCACTTTTCCCTGCGGAGATGGTGAGAACCCCTGGCTTTGATAAAAATGGACTGAAGAAAGGAAATTGGACACCAGAGGAGGACTGGAAGTTGATTGCTTATGTTGCTAGATATGGCCACTGGAATTGGCAGCAACTCCCCAAGTTTGCAGGCTCGTAATTTAATATATCTATTCTATTATTTCTCCCATCGTTTATACCAATTCTGGCGGACCAGAAACAAATTAAACAATATTACCTTCAAACATATATTACTACCAATTTGTATCCCCAACTTGTTCTAAATCGGCGCGTTTTTGTATAACAATACCGGTAATTTTTGGATGCCATTGTGTCGTATGGATTTAATTTGTAGCTAAATCCATGTCTTATGTTTGGATATTACTTCTCAGGTCTTGCTAGGTCGGGAAGGAGCTGCAGACTTAGGTGGTTGAATTACTTGAGCCCTAACGTTAAAAAAGGGAACTTCACTCGGGAAGAAGATGAAACTATTATCGAGCTAGTCCAACATCTTGGCTGCAGGTGTGAGACCTTCCCCGGTACACAAGCCTTCAGAAACCACAAACACCTCTTGCTATGACACCGAGTACATGAAAGTTTCCTTAACAACCTTTAACGGATACCAAAGGTGTGATAGAGTCTACGAAATTTATTAGTAATAACGTAAGAGATATATTATTTATATATTTCGACGGTGAAAACTGAAAGAAATCTTTAACAAGTAGATTGAAATGAAAAAAATGAGATAGTATTAAATTTGATTTTATTAGGAGTTGGATTTAATTATATTATAATTAAATTTTTATATTTGTAATAAATTAATAAATTAATTAATATTTTGATTGAATTTTTTTTGTATTTTAGTTGATATTTAAATGTTATATTATCAGTTAGTTTTAAATTAAAAAATTAAATCTACTTTTTTTGAATAAATTTAATTGCAAGGCTAGAACATGGAAGAATCTTGAAGCATGAATTGATAACTTGTCCGTAGGAAGAAACGAGGTGAATGTAGAAGATGCGTTGAACGAGACTAGCTAACTCAAAAATGATGTGACTAAGTGGGGCCTGAAGTTTTCGTACGTAGTGTTAGGGCTCGAAAATGATTTTTAAATTTTTGAAGAGGTAGATATTTCAGCAGTGCTATATGGGTCGAAAAGAATTGTACGAATTGAGTTCCGAATGATACGGAGGAATTATGATCATTCAAAGACTGATTGAATAAAATGACCAAAAATCATCGTATGTGAAATGACAATACTAATACAAAGGGCTTCCGTTTCGTGTGCCATTGCACAAAAAATATTTTGTACTATTAAGCATTTTCCTAAATATTTAGGACACTCAAAAAGAGAAAAGATAGGGACAGAATATTAGGGTATTCACCTTATTTTAGGTGGAGAAATAGTTGGTGTATTTATTTTTTATAGAATATTATATTAGTTTATATTTTATTTATTAATAAATAGAATATAAATTCTATTTAAATATAAATATAAATTAATATAATATCTAATAAAAAATAATCCTTATCATTACTTTTCTAGATATATAAATAATATAATTCTATTGATATATTTGATGGCCAATAACATCATTTCATATGAGTTTTTATAAGAATAATATTGTTTGTATATACATTTTTTCGACTTTACGTACATTCCCTGTGGAATAGGATGTGAAGCACTCGAGAGATGTTGAATAGTAGCAACAAACTGGCTTCTAAAACTTATCGATCAACAGTTAGGCAATCACGCTTGTACATTGCTATAAGTGGGACAAGTCACAATCTGACAAGCGGGTCGATTCAATAACACTATTTTACGATTTTTTTAAATATAAAAATTATATTTTTTATTTTATATTTTATTTAGTTATATAACTTACTATTTTTTAAAAAATTATTTTAAATATTTTTTAAGAAGTTAAAATATTTAACTACATAAAAAATATATTTTAAAACACTCAAAATAAATACTTTTACTATTATATATTCAAATGTATAATAATTTATTTATAAATTATTTTTTATAAATTCCTTTTATCTTAGGGTTTAAATAAATTATTTATGAGCATATATTTGGTAGAAATTCGCTGCTTCACTTTTTTTATCGCTTATCATTTTCCTTCGTAAAGTGATTAATTTTATAGATACGTTTTTTGAAGTAGATGTTATAAACACTAAGCACTTTTACAAGAGTGCCAATATTGTTTTAGTACATCAAAATTTTAAAAAATTAGTGTGACAATATATGATTATGTAAAAGATTTTAAATTGAAAATAGGTCAAAATTTAATTTCTTTCATAAAATAAGATTCATGAAGTTTTTAGGATTGTTTTTGGTTGCTTACAACTTTAATCATTACGGTTAATCGGCATCGAGTGCTACGTTTACGGTATAGATAATATTTAAAGCATTAATATTGCTTGCTTGCAACATTAACCGCATTTATGAAAAAATTTTAAGTGTTTTGGAAAAAAAAATACTACTTTGTATCATTTAGTATTTAATATTTTGGGTATTATGTTAAAAATGTGTTAAAGTATGAGACAAGAATAATTTATAAAATTGAAGTGTCTGAGTATTGAACAGTATATACACTAGAATTTATTGGAAATGCGACCGATTTTTTCGGTTGCTAAAAACTTTTAACAGTTCACAGTCTTAGCTCATAAGTTAACTTACATACAAATTCTATTTTTGTTTAACTCAGGAATTTAAGTAAACTATTACAAGATTAGTAAATTCTCAATTTCACTAGTAAGTTTAATTACAAGTCTAATTTATACTTGATTTTGATTTTAATATGTGCAATTTTGGTCAATTTTGTTAGCTACTTGAGATTAGTTGCCTATGTAATGCAATATATATTGGGTTTATTAAGTTAATTTTATATTTATATTATTATTATTTAGTTATATATATTTTATCCATCTACAAAGTAATGTACATAATTGAGTATAATATAATAATTGACTCATATATTGACTTATATTTTCGCTATACCTTTTTGTTATTTGCTTTGTTATAATGTTAAAATGTTCAATATTAATTATGAATATAATATTTAATTATTAAGGTATATTTTTGAAGTAATGCTCTTAAAATATGTAAAATTGTGACAAGTTTATGAGTCAAGTTTATTGAGATTAACGATCGAGTTTAATAATCTTACTAGGAGTAACATTTTTTTTTCCTCATTGTAAAGCAACTAAAGAGTTTCTCGTTTATGCAGATGGTCTGTCATTGCTTCTCAATTGCCAGGAAGAAGGGACAATGAAATAAAAAATCGTTGGAATTCCAAGCTCAAGAAGCGATTTCAGCATAACTCAGTCAGTACTTACGAAAAAGTTAAAGTTTCCAACTCAAGGAATCACTTCCTAGTTGAAACAATGCCAAAAAGTAATATAATTGACCCTTTTCAAATCCTTCGGTCAACCTCTCAATCCACCGATTCTTGCTCATCAACTACATTGTTACCTTCGAGTGAATTTCTTGCGGCCACAAATCTTATTGCAACTGTTAGCAACCAAAATTTGGTGTTGCAAGATGAGTTTGCACTTTTGGATGCATCCAAAGAGCATGTGAGAGAATTTTTCTCATTGGATGACTCCCCAGTAGATCCAATTCCAAACAATATAATTGATCCATTTCAAATCCTTCCAGCAACCTCTCAATCCATCGATTGGTGCCCTACTTCCATACCTTCATCCTGGAGTGAATTATCTGTTGCCACAGATCATCCAATAGTTGTTAGCAACAAAAATTTAGCTCCAGAAGATGATTTTGATTGCTTGGATGCATTAGAAGAGCCTATGAGCGGAATTTTCTTGTTGGATGACTCCACAGTTGATCCAATGCCAAATGATATGATTGATCTTTTTCAAATCCTTCCAGAAAACTCTCAATCTACCAATTCGTGCCCAACTTCTCCACCCTCGTTCTCCAGTGAATTCTCTATAACCACAAATAATAATGTCACAATTCTTAGCAACGAAAATTTGATTCCTGAAGATGAATTTGCAGTTTTTAATGCAAACGAAGAGCCTATTAATGGAATTTTCTTATTGAATAACTCTTTAGTCGATCAAATTCCAATGCCAAGCAATAATATAGTTGACCCTTTTCAAATCATTCCAGCAACCTCTCGATCCACTTATTCTAGCCCATCCTCATCCATGAGTGGTCTCTCTATAACCGAAGATCACATTGCAGTTGTTAGCGACAAAAATTTGGTTGCGGAAGATGACTTTGCTTTTATGGAATCATACAAAGAGCCTATGATCAAAAGCTTTTGGTTGGAAGAAGACACCCTAGTTGAACCAATGCCAAACAATGTAATTTATCCTACTCAAAACCTTCCATCAACTTCTTAATCAACTGGTTCTTATGGTTCTATCCAATGCTTGAGCGAATTATTCATATCCACATATCAATCTCGTACCACTACTACCAGCGATGAAAATTTGGTCCCTGAAGATGAAGATGAATATGCTCTGCCGGATACATTCGAGAGCATGTGAACGGGAGCGTTTGTTTGGAAGCGTTCGAGGGTGTTATTGCTGAGGTTGCAGGTCAAATATTTGATTGCTGACTGAACCTGAATGCTCAGTGTGTGATGTCTGCTTCCGTTAACGTTTGACAAAAAGTAAAGAGAATGTGTGATGTATAGCTATGTTGCGACCATGTGACAACTATTGTGTTGATATTGACGGGCGAACGGTTGTATCAAAAGAATAAGATAAATGATATTTGAATTCAAGTTTTTTTTGACTTTTGTGTTGATTTATTCCTATTCATCATTTGACTAAATATGGATTCTATTTGATCTAGATTTCATATCTTATTGAATAATGGATAGAAATGAATCGGTATAAAAATAAAAAAAAATTGAATTAAAATAATATAATTCAAAGAATAATATGCAGGGATTAAAAGATTATACAAGCTAAACATATTTTACAAAAAATATTGAGTGTTTGGTGTATACCTAATAAGTATACTACTTCACATTCATGTTAGATATGGGTGACAGAATAAAAATACTAGTGTATAAAAGATGAAATAATTGAAAAAACACGTCTTTACCTTGGATTACATTGTGTGTCGGACACGGATATCCCATCGCTATGTACATATGCTTAGCCAGAAACACAAATATACCCAAACACTCTTATGATCAAAGGAGCCCAGGTGCAGCAAAACACATCTAAGCATATAGCCATTTTCCCAAAACCTTTCCTACCCAAAATCAATGAGTACACCAATAAGCATTGTTGAGCGAAGATGCTATAATTTGTTCCCTTACCAATTCCCATTACCATTCTTTGTGTTTTCACGTTTTGAATTTGACAATTACAAAAGAAAAATTTATGGCCCAAAATGAAAATAGTCACTATGCTGAACAAGTATATAGTGATTTATACAGTATATATCTATACTACTATATAAAAGTGCTGTGCCATTTTAGCTGCTCTTACTATTTATCCTGCACTAATACAGCACACTCACAGCGAGTTGGTGAGGGATTGAAAATCGCCAACTTGGGTAGTGCTCGGACAATGGTAGGTTCTGCTGACATTCGCGGGTTCCGCAACTTTACTTCCTGCTCACCAATTTCAAACAGGCACTGGCTGCACCATCCACTGTTGCCCTTAGCATCAATGCCAGTGTCTAGGTTAATCTCTTTTAGGAGTTTTTGAGTTTTCTTTTTATTATTACATGACCCCACACAACACAACCCATTAAACAAATTCACTTACACTGCTATCACAACACATAATATGGTCTCCCACTTTGTTAGAGAGAATATTCTGGTGTGTCTACGCATGCTAATTGTACACAGCGGTGGTACCTAGCCTTTGTTTTACTTTTGTATCAGTACTCTTTCATTGAATGCCAAAAGCCCAAAACCAAGAGAGGAATTTATCAAGTCTATTCTCTTCTTTTAGAAATCTTTGAATTTTCGTACAGGGTTTTAAAGTGCCATCCAAGAATAGAGAAAAGATAGTTTTCTCTTTTATCTTTTCTTTTTTCCGACTAACAGGGTAAGAAAAGAAAATTGATTTGACTTTAAATTCCTTTATTAATCTACATGTTTATTTCTTGCTCATCTTATTCAAATCATATAATTTTTTTCATATATTTATTCATTAGATCAGTTATTACAGGTTATGGTTTGAAATCAATCGCATCTTGAACTAAAAAGGTGAAATTCATCTGTGTGCTATGTAAACTTTTTTAAGAGAATAATCGTAACTGCCTATCATTATTATTATTGGCATTGATAGAAATGAAATTGTATCTAAAAGCCAAAGTCAAGTATGTTTTTTGTGAAACAAAATGCACATTGAGCTACTTAAACAATTTCGGGGATTTGAAGCCCAAAAGCATAGAGATAAGGCTATAATGTTGTCCCATAATGGTTGTTTCACATCTCTATTGGGGGGTTGAATAATGGAGTTTTTTTCATCAAAGCCATCATGTTCTTTTGGTTCTAGGCTTTTGTTCATTGTGCAGGATACATTGGGTGAAACACCAAATTAGGCAGTATCTAAACCTCATAATCCTATGACTGTTCAATTTTGTCTTTTGTGCCTGAAGGTCCAAGGAGGCCATGATTTTGATGATTAATGTGTGATTTAATTTAAATGCTCTCATTATATGACTATGTTCCCTAAAAGGAGGTCAATAAGGATGGGGTGAAATGTAGAATGGTTTCCATGAAGCTGTGAACGAGGATTTGTTGGAGTGAATATCTGCTCGGGATTTTGACAAGGTTGAGAAGCAAAATAAAGGAAATAATTTTAATAAAAAAATTTGGAGCATAAGCCAGAATTTCCCACAATGCGGATTCTGCTTTTCCTAAGAAAAATGGCAAGTATAATGCTTTCATGATTTGAAAAATGCTGAGGAAGATGCAGAAAAATGTAAGGTAGATCAAGATGCCCAAAAGCATGAGTGTTATATTGGTTGTGATGAATGCAGATGTATCAATGTTACCAATTTTATATGATTATAGAAAAACTAGGAACGAGGGTATTTTTCTTTCCCATGTTATATATATAGATGGTTGGCAATTTGATATTTTTTTGCTTTACTTTATTCACAACGTACAATATTTAGAGCTCTTTATTTCTTTAATTTGTTATTGTTAAAATCGTTAACTTTGATTATGCGTTTGTGCCGTCCTTACTTTTCGGCAAGGAGATTTGGATCAATGCCTTTTGTTGGATAATATGGATGCAGTTCATCATGGGCAAGGTTTTAAACCGAAAAATAATCAGCAAACAAATCAATAAAGTAGTGGATGAAAATTACCGGATCACTACAAAAAAAAAAGGTAATTTTGTGGCGGTTTCTTTTTAGTGAATTACTCAACCGCCAGAAAATAGTTTATTCCCATCGGTTATATCAATTGCCATAAAATATTCTATCTCCCAAAGGTTATTATTTTAATTTCTAGTGGTTTTAGTTCCTCCCCTTTCTCTCGCTGCATACAATCCAAGCAACTATCCAATGTGAGGCTTGATGCAAGGGATTCTACCTTCAAATTTCTTAGCCATACCCTTGATGTAAGCCTTAGATTCATTTTCAATGTTAGGGCTATTCTTCACTCTCTTCCTTCAAAACCCTCACTCACCATTCAATTTGCGCTTTGATTCGTCGTCTTCACCGTCGTCCACTGCCACCAACTGTGACATCTCTTCCATAACCGATGGTGGCGATGCTATCTTCACCATCACCGTCGTGCTAGCCAAGGACGTTGCCTTTGCCTTCGTGTCAACAAGCTCGCATTTTGTTTGAAGAAGGTGCATTTTGATCTCGATTCTCTAATTATCCTTTTCCCCCCTTTTGTTTCTCTTATTTTTTTGGGTGAATTTTCCTATTATATGTGTTCTGGACCGAAACCCTATGTTGTTTATCTAATGATTGCATTTCTAGACATGAAAGAGTTATGATATTTAACTTGATCCTTTTGATCTGGATCTGTTTTCTAGAGGTGTCTCTTTTGTGGTTAGACTCGATTTCAATTTGGTTTCTTTGTTATATATGTCTCTAATATTGCTTATTTTGATTTTTAGCTCATTTTCTATTAGTTAATATGCTTAATTTTCTAATTGTTAATTTTGTTTTCCTTCTGGTTTTGAGTATTTTGGAAGTGTTCTCCTATGCATATTTACTATCTTTTGTGTCTTTTATTTTTTTTTTGTCTCTTTTTTGCATGGATAGCTGGGGTTGCTCGATGTTTACTTAGTCAATGAAAATTTTAGTTATTTTCAATTCTATTTGATGATTTGAACGAAGTCCATGAATAGTTCCTTTTCTATTGTGTTGTGCAGGATATAAAAGATGGCTGATGCTGAGGACATTCAACCTCTTGTTGTTGACAATGGAACTAGAATGGTCAAGGTTAGTGAATGTATTATTAGAATTGGAATTCTTTCAGCTAGTACTAATTGGCAAGTGAATGTTGACAGATGATGCTCGCACTTTCCTTATGATAATAATCATTTCCATTGTAATGTACTTCGTTGTTAATTCCTTTTTTGCTTGGGAAGCTTGACTTTGTTACTCGTCTTGTGAGTTATTCTAATTGCTAGCTACGATTAGGTTGGCTATTTTCTCAGCTTATAGTTAATAGTTCTATTATATCTCCACTCTATTGTACTAATCCCTTTTTCTTGTTCATGATGTTCTTTAAGTTCAATTTCTTATAGGGTTTACAAAATCATAAAAAAATGACTCATTTTTTTTCTATCATAGAGCTCGTTAAAATGCTCCTTTCTATTATAATTTAATTATTTTCTAGGTTCATTTGATTATTCTTTATCAGCTATCAACGAACAAATTTGCTTAGGGAAGGGGAGGTTGCCCAATTCCTTCTGGTGGTACTTATTGATGTACTATTCAATAACGAACTTTGAGCTGAGTTGGGCAAATAATCATTTATTTAGCAAGTTGATTTAACTGACACATAATGAAGAAAATAAGATATTGATTATGGTCCTGTTTATTGCTTGAATAATATTGCGTTCAATGCTTCCTTTGATTGTAGGCTGAGGTCTACGTTTTACTAATACTATGTTTCTCCTTCATTGGGTTTTAGATTACTGTTATATCTGCTTTTGTGTTTGGTTTTTCGGCTTTTGGCAAATCATCCACGATGGTGTTACCCTCATGACTGGGATAGAAAAGTTGGGCAGTCAATTGCATCTATGTTCCCTCATTTGGCCACAGAGGTATGATTACAAAAAGTTTTAGGGCCATGGCAAGTGTGTTGTGTTATATTAATTGCACTGATAGATTCTTGTGCTATGCTGATTTTCAATCATAAGAGAAATACCTATTATGAGATGTGTCTATTGGTTGATCATTGTTATATGTAACCTTTTTTGCAGGACTTGCTGGATTTGATTGCAATCAAGGATGCAGATTTTTCTAATGTGGATGTTGTATTCTGCTGTTTGCCACGTGGCACCACTCAGATTTATTATTCTTATATGTCTTCTAAGTTTTTAGTTCCCTAAATTGGCCAATAGAAGTCGAGATATAGTTTATGTTTCTTAAAAGAAAATATGTATGTAAAAGTTACAATTAGGTTCCACCACAAATTACTTGATTGAGTTGGCACAATGACAGTGTAGTATTAATTACCTAATCTTTCTCTTATACTTTGCCGGTGGTTATAACTACCAAAAGCTCAAAAATTGGGCTTGAAAGCACAGTGATACTTAGTGGCAGTTTAACCCTCCACAAATGACTTTTTGGCAATTTAAACCGCCACAAAATAACTGCCGCTATTTTAATAAAATTATTGGTGGTCATACTAGCGGTTGCAAAAAATCGCCAATAAACCCTTCTTGTTGCTTTATTTGTGACGAATCTAAATTCGCCAGAAAATTGATGGTTGGGGTTTAAACCACCACTAAGTATTATAAAAAAAATTGCCACTAAAACATTTTGTTGTGTGACTTTTAGTGTAGGAATTAGGAAGGCTTTATCGATACAGGACAATGCCAATTGAATTTAGTCTGAATCCTTGAGATATACATGGTAAATAAGATAACAAGGAATTTAGTCTAGGCGAGTTTTAGTAAATTGTCCATAAAATTCATAAAATATAGGGTATAAAAGCCTATCTACATAAATGAATTAGGATGTAATACATATGCATCAATAATAAATTTCTATATATTAATATAATATATAATATTAATTTTATATTAATATTTAGATAATAAAAAGATTTAATTTGTATGTATAATTAGTGTAAAAAAGTTTTACACAGATAATTATGTATTATTATATTAATAAAAATATTTAATTTAACTAACCATTATCTTAAAATTCTCATAAACATAAACATTTGATTGGATGGCAGTGTAAAATTTTTTTACACTGTAGTGTATAGCAATTAAACTCATAATAAAAAATTAATGTAATATATAAATCATTACATAAAAAAATGTAATATATAAATTATAATTTAATATATTAATATGTAGATAATTAAAAAATACAGATTAACTAAAACATAAATATCTAAAAAATATGTAAATACCGATATACAAATATGTTGAGTTATATTAAAGAAAAATTAAAAAGGCGGAGTGCCCAGTAAGCTAGTAGTGTATAGTTGTTGACCAATTCAAAATCAAGTATAAAGTCATTTATATTGTGATATTTTCGGTACGCTAGCTCTAAAGATTCATTGAAATAGATACTGTGCCTCAGTGTGATGATGTAAAAAACTACCATTCCCCATATCCTCATAGTGGTTTAGAATTTTGAACACAAGGTGCACTCCTAAAATATAAAGGTAACAAAGAAAAGGGCCAGCAATCATATGTTCATGAATAATTGTTCTTTTTTTTTTCCTTGTTTTGTTTTTTTTGGGGGGAGGTCCATGCATGAATAGTTATCAATCCAAGTTAATAATTTGAAAGTTTATATGGAGATTACCTGTTCCTTAAAAGATAAAGTTATACTTGTGGAGGGTATGCCATAATGCAATCGCTATCTAGGAAACCTATTTGCCGCATTTGTTGTCAAGAGCGTGAAACAGTGGAACATCCACTTTTGCTTTGCTTGTGGACGTCGCCGGTTTGGCTTGGCTCGCAGTTTCAGCTCCTCCCGACACCAGATAATGTAAGCAGAATAGAAGTGTGGTTAATGCATCTATTTGAAGAAATATCAAACTAAAAAGAATTTTTGAAGCAAAGATGTGCTTTAATTGCTACCATGCTTTGGCTAATATGGGAAGGCAAAAATGCTTACATTTTCCAACAACAACATCTCAAACCCCTTGAAGTCCTTAACAGGGCCGTTCTGTTGGTGATAGAGTATGTCTCCGTGCTTCACACTCTACAGAATCACGGTGGATGTTAGAGTTCGTGGAGGCCTCCACCATCGGGGAAGTTAAAATGTAATATAGATGCAGCCTTTGATAATCAGAGGAAAATAGGAGCAATTGCAACGGTTACTTGCAATCACCAGAGGAATATTATTACAGGGAAGGCCCACAAGATTCATACCTCGTCAAGCTTACTTGCAGAAGCTTTGGCGATAAGAGAGGGGTTGGTTGTAGCTAACAGCTGCTTCATTGACAATATTTTGTTGGAATCGAATTACTTGAGGATAATTGAAGCGTGTAGAGACCGAATTTTGGTCCCTGAAGCCGCTATAGTGGTTGAAGACATTTTACGCTTGAAGAATGCCTTTTCTTCCTATGGTTTGCTTTGGGTGAGACGAGAGGGAAACAAAGAAGCACATGAGGTAGCTTCCCTTTCTCTCTCTGGTAAACTATCCTATGATTGGTGTCATAGATTGCCCTTACCTTTAGAAGAATTAGTATCCAAAGACAGATCAGGTTGTTGAAGATGGGTGTACTTGCATGAATCTGTGCGAGCCCACCTTTGTCTATACTTGCCCCCTTAGTAGCTGCAGCTCTAGCGATCATGATTAGCCTCACCCTCGTTAAAAGCTGCTCGCTGGCTTCCTTTCCCATCGAACCAGATTGCTAAAAGCAGTTGAAGCCAGTGAATTCAAAGCTCCTCTCCAGTGGTAGCTGAGATGTCTGAGAATTTCTCAAGGTCCAAGTCTCTGTTACCCGGGTTCATGCGGTGGCCAAATTATCCGTATCTGGGAGTCTTTAGTTGATTGCTGCCTTAGATTCCCCCCTTAGTTTGTTTGCCCCTTATCCTTTGTTGGTTCTTGTTTTGTGAAGCCCAACTTGTGGGCCTGCGTTGCTTGTATTTGATTCTGCCTGCGGTCTTGTTGGGCTTTGGACTTTGATGTTAAAAATTGGACTAAAAAATCAAGTAAGTGGGCCTGAAAGCTTGCAGTCTCAAGTACTAGCTCTAAGAGGAGTAGTAGTTGCCCATTACCATTACGTTGTCGTATTAAGCTATATATAAACGGGGCTCAGATCTGCTAATTAGGCCCTCAAAGACGCCCCCAATTAAACCACATGCACAGATTATATTCCAAATGGATGCAATCACTATGGCCCAATCAAGAACACCAACCCCCCTCTCGCCCTTTTTCTCTCTTTTCCTTCCAAGTTTGCAATGGCATAGACTCCTCAGTCACATTAACCAATAATTGCCTTATCTGCTGTTCAGAGTCAAATCACATTCAAAAGCTAGGCTGTAGACATCATGCTAATCAGGTTTTTTCACTATCCATGAAAAAAATCGTGTTAAATGCTAATATAATAGATAGTATGATTGGTTTTTCATTTAAAAACCTAATTATAGTTGAGACAAAAAATTCTGTTGTATATCCTTTATCCAAATTATGATTTGAGACTTTCAAGCAATAAACCAAATTTGGTAACGTCATTAATTATAAAATGGCAATAAGCGAACTAGATCGAAACAATTGAGTGAAGATCTGCGTTAACTAGTCTCACTGGCTTGAAAAATACCCCTTCTGTCGGTGGTTGTTTAAAAATATCTCTACTACACCATATACACCATACACCATACACTATACACGATATATCATTATTAATTAGATCAGCAGTGCACATGATATACCTTTACTTATTTTATTTTATTATATTTACCCCTTTTTTTTGTGGGTACAATGATTAGATTTATCTTTATTAGACCAAATACGGTAATGCCATTAACATCCAACTTAGTTAGAGATCTCTAGTTCAAGCGTTGATTATATAACTGTATTAAAATTCAAAAGAAAGAAATTTGGCCACCTAATAAGGTTCTACCTAGTCCGTGCATAATTGCTTTAAAATACTTCTTTTTTTTTCTCCCCCGATACGTAGCTGCTGCTCACGACTCTTGAGAAAGAGGAGCACAAGTTCAGGAACATCCACCAGAAGCAAAACAGAAAATAAAACGATAAAACAGATACTAAAACTGAAATCCAGACTCTCTCCCCACTTCATGCATTATTGGGCTCCATTGATAATGCTCAGCTCACATTGTTATTCTCCTCATACTGCTCCACCCCGTTGAGCTAACATAATCAGAGTCTTCCACCTTCTTTCCTGCAAAAACGAATCACCTTTTTCCAACTGCATTATACCATTCATCGGCTAGGCTCCGAATTATCCACCAAATGTCTTCCATAGAAACCTGCTTACTTGACTCCATGACAAGCCCCCAACAGAGAAGGTACATCCCTCAAAAACAGCCCACACAGAACCTCCCCATCTGCAGCACTCATACCATATTAAGGCAGAAGCTACCTTTCAATGAATGAATAAATGGTCCACTGATTCCACCCCTCCGGATCTACTCCAGAAACCCACATTTATCTGCATCAAACTCATGCTCCCCCATCACCTCCATCCATTCATAATCCAAATCCCCCAAATGCTTTTTAGTTTCAACACATCCATGCCCGAGCTCTTAGTTCCACTAATCCTACCAAGGATACCCTTTTCTCCGTAATAATTCTATTTACTGCTAACACTTTCCCCTTCCCCCTTCGATCCCCCCAATGTTCCAACTAAATAACTTCATAAAGACGAGTTACACTCACCTGGGCTTCCCTGCTTCTCCTTCTTTCAGCTTCTTCTCCTTCCTCCCTCCCTCCCTATTGCTCTTCCTACTTGCATCTTTCTTCTTTCTCTTTGAACTTTCTGAATTATTGAGTTCCTCACTATCTTCGGACTCTTCGCCCGCACCATTTAGCTGCTTCTCGTTATCATCTTTTGTTTCGGCTGTCGCCATACTTTCGATAATATGGTCTTCATAGCTCTCATCCAAATATTGCCTTTGTGACTCATAATTCAGCCCCTCCATTAAAGGCCCAGATTCAAAGCCCGAAGGAACCTCATATGAATCTTTTGAAAGATGATCCTGGTCCACTTCCCACCAGAACCCCTTCCTCCGTGTTTCCTATGGTATTGGGCTTTATATCTGGCCTTGTTGGGCCCATTTCTTGAAAAATTTCTTCAGTTCTGCTATCCTCATTATACGTCACCGTTTTGCTAACACTCTGCACAATCTTATTGCATTCAATATCCATCTTCCCAGCACTTTTTCGACTGGGTGCATGCAGATGTGCATTGAATAATTTCAGTCTCCAAAGCCGGTGCCTCGATATTCTCGTCATCAAAACTACAAGGCGCATACGAAAGCTGTTCACCTTCTTCCTCCCTTGGAGAGAAACTGTTCGAGTTCCCACTTCGTGGCTTACTTCTAGAGAACAAAGACTCCACACAATCATCAGATGATTCTGACTTTTGGACAAAATGATTGAAATTAAAACAGGATTGCCTATAGACATCATCCCCCCATTTCCTTAACAAAAACGTCGCAACAACACCCGGGTAATCTTAAAACGATCGATCCCTGTATAGGGTGGCTTATACAAGTATCAATTAAGATTCTTGCAACGCTCAAAGGCTTCTTCTCCTTAGTATATTCATCCAAAAAAAACCACTGTGCCCCATGTTTCTGCAATCTTATGCAGATTTTCTTTTGACCATGCTTGTAAGGGCACACCATAACACTCTAACCAGGTTCTTCTTGTTTGGCAACCCACGTCTTCAGTCCATGGAGTCACTTCTTCGAAATAGCTCAACAACAAGTCCTTTCTCGTATTAAGGACCTCCTCCATGTCCTCGTTTGTATCAAATGTCACCAATATTCTGTACGGACCCATCTCCCTTGCATTCGTAACACGCCTCCATTCTGACAGTAGCCTATCCCTCATAAAAAAATAAAAAAAAGGTTCATTAGCTTGCTCGTTTCGCCGATGAGACTTTGACTGAGCCGTTCAACATTCTCCCGGCTCAATTCCCCATTCACTACGATAACTTGCTCCTCTTTCTTCCCCTCTTTTCGACCTTCCTTCGCACCATTTCCATTTTCCCAAGATCTGCCCTTGTTCCGTTGCTGGTTACGGCCTGCTCCATACGCTCCTCTATTGGTTCCTTCCTTTAGGACTTCTTTGAAAGACCTACCATATATCTATTCAGTTCCCCTTACTCCCCCCCCCCCCTTCAGGTGCTGCCTCCTCCTTCTTCGCTGCTCCTTTGCTATCTTTCTTCAAGTCATAACTCCTTTTGTACTTCGCTACTGTCACGCTCAGTTGTCACTTCTAACTCATTCAGATTCTGGATTGCTCTCTCCGCCTCACCCCTACGCGCATACCGAATGAACGCAAAGGGTGTTGTCGCACTCCTCCTCTTTTTCCTTGATAAGTATACATCTATAATCCTTCCTTCGTATTCGAACAGCTGTCGCAGCCATCCAGGATTCATGGAAGGTGGCTGGTTGTGGACGAACACAGAGAAGTTTGTCTCTTCCATCTTCCTGATCTCCTGCCATCTAGCTAGATTTGATACTTCGAAACTTCACCTAGCCTCTTCTCTCATCCCCCCTCTTAGTAGAAGAATAACTGTGTTTTTAACCAAAAAAAAGTTAACGTTTTGATTTTAGCAAAGCAATTGAGTGAAAGTGATAGAAATCTATTTTATTAGCGCAAGTCAGGTAGAAAAAAATTCTAATTGAACTAAGTTCATCAAAAAGAAATATAATTTATTTACGACTAACTTTAACCTTCAAAAACTTAATTATACACATGAGTTCTTTATTAATTATTAAACTGACTAAAACATTTTACCAATCATTATAGTATCTCCCCTTTAAAAGCAACTTTGCTCTCAAGGTTGGTGTGAAAAACAAGTCATAAACCAAGATAGATGAGACGTTCCTTACTTTCATTTTATCAGACACCTTCCACTAATTCCTCGTTCCTTTTGCCCACAGCATGACTGACACATGATCACATACAAACACCAAAGTATGAAAGTTATACCAGGGCAGCAATTTCCCACCAAACAAAGCCGTGGTTATGCCTCCCTAATGAAGTTGGAGCAGAATAACCTACAAACTCGGATGTAGGAAAGACATATTTTCGATAACTTCTTGGTCACAACAGCCGTTCCTCCAAAATTGCAGGCAATATCAGAATTCCTACTTGTCATATAGTAGTTGAAAGAAAAGGACACATGATAAAGTAGCGCTTTTGCCCAATCCAATTACTCTCAGCTTAATTAGTAATAGGACTTGTTGGAATTTTAAGCATGAGTGGTAAAATTTTACATTACTTAAAAATAGATTAATTAGTATAAAATAAATAATATAGAGGATCTATAGAGTTATTACTTTAAAATTTTTAGTCAAGATATGGTATTCGGTCCACTATTGCAATTTTTCTCTTAGTTCACTGTTTGGATCTTTGTAAGTTTTAGGCTTTCCTCCTAATAAGTGGTATGAAAGCTGATGGTTTGAATTGGCTTGATCAAAGTCAAGATGCAAGTTTTGTGAATGTTGGCATTCCAAGTAAAGAGAACATAGGTATGACACTTGCTAACATCATTGAATAGTGTTATTTAATCTTCTATTAAGGGGAGAGTATACGCATTGGACCTCATACTTGACAGGCAAAAATGTTGAAACTTTAAGTGTGAGTGGTGACATAATATATTACTTAAAAATGGACTGAATGAAAAATATATATGGAAGACCTATAAATTTATTGTCTTAAAGTTTTGGATTAAGATGTGTCATCCAATCCATTATTGTAATTTCTTACTTAGTCCATTGATTTAGATTCCCCTAAGTTTTGAACTCTCCTCCCAGGACCTACCACTAAATTACGCATCTATAATGTTAATAATATTTTTTCACTTATAAAAAAAATAAATAAATAAATATATATATATATATAAGTTAATGCGACTTCTCATCATTAACAGTGTGTTCGGTTGAGCACTGTCCACGCCAAACCAACGTTCTCACCACATTGAACCTGCACTTTGATGTTTGGCTAGTTTTGCATTGCAGCTTCTTCAACGAAATTTTAATTTGAAACCCCACTTCATGCTAAACCATGAAACGTTGCTTTTGTGTTCACATTTTTCCGTTGGCCAAAAATTAAATTTTAGCTACCCACTTTGACCTTCAAAAGACCTTAGTGAGAGTCGCTTCCTTATGCACTCTCAGAAGAGAAAGAGGCAAGAAAAATTGTTTTTTTTTTTTAAATAATAATATCAATATAATTTTATTTATAATAATATCTTAAAATTATATATATATATATATATAATATTTTATCATAACGTTAATATAGTTTATTTAAATATATTAAAATAAAAATAAAAGGACAATATTAAAAGTATAATAGTAATTATACATCCAAAAATAATTTTAATTAACACCATCTAAATAATATTTATTTTATCATAATCATTTTTTATATAAAAATTTTTAAATATAAATCATGTTAATACTAACTCACGTTTGATCAAAATCAATTTTATAGGACTAAGTTGGTATAGACCCCATTTATATACTTTAATTCAAACACACATTAATTAAACTAAAATGATGTATAATAGTTGGAATGAGCACAATCCTATGTGGCACACCAGCGCATTAAGTAATTTCTCTCATTGAAAACACCAAGACATGCTACCATTAGAAGAGAATACTTGCATGGTCCGGATGCAAGCAATTACAAAGTGAGTCCTGTAACTTGGGAATCTCCGAGACGTGCTACCGTTAGAGTGAGTATTCTGTGAAAAGTTCTGGCATCCTCCGCGGAGGAAGGCGTTTTCTTCCTCCACCATGTATTGTCACCCTTGGATGTGTGCATGGGACACATTTGCAACTACAAATTTCAGTGATTCCGTTATGTCAAATTGAAATAGAGTTACCTATTAAGGTATGGTTGCTTTTATAAGTGAGCTGCAATATATTTCAACTACATCCTCTCTCTATCTAGATGCTCAAGGTTTTTTTTTTTGTCTCTCTTTTCTATGTGTTCTTCTTCGAAGGACTTTCCTTTTGTAATGGATGAGTTCCTATATCTTTACTGATCCTTAGAAAGTGATTAGAGCTTGCATTAAAAACAAATGACATATCTGAGTTCATGTATTTACTATTTCTTGAAGTAATAGCCACTGTTTCGCATACAATAGTAGCTGAAATAGTCTTTGTTTCTTCCTAATGCACACAATCTATCATAATTTTAATTTCTATTCATTACAGCGTAATTTACTCAAACAATTAAGACATATTAAATCATGAATCAAATGAATATCAAATTTTCATCATGTATGATCACATGTTAAAATCCTATCAAATCAAATTTGAAATTGAAATATAAATCACATGTCGTATGTACAGCCTTCATCTTCAAAACTTCAAGTTCAACCGTTTACAAGCCATATCAGAAGGTCTGCGTCAACTAGTCTCAATGGCTTGGAAAATATGTCTACTACACTGTACAAGATATATCATTATTAGATCAAAAGCGAATACGGTATATCTTTACTTATTTTATTTTGGATAGAAGCAAATAAAAAGAAGAAAAAAGAAGATAGGTAACAAAAATATAATTATGTAAAGAGTTATGTTATTTGCATGCATATTTTTTCGGCCTCCGTATCGATTTACTTTTATCCACCATTAGATGGGGTGTGGATCTCATTTGATCTGAGTCCCACATTCCATCCAATAATAAATACGAATGTGTTGACGTACCGAGAAAATATGTATATAAATAACATTTTTCTTATATAAAATAACATATATTCTCTTGTTTATAGAGTATGTGTCATTTTTCCATTTTATGTATAGCTCTAAATACAAATCTCTTAAGTTTATAAACTAATGATTGTTTTAATAACTATTAATTATTTAAAATTTAAGTCACTGAGTATATATTTCTTAACATGAAATTTTCAATTAATTTTAATTAAAAATTAGGGTTAATTGTATTTTGTCCCATTGTATTATAGACCATGTACACTTTACACCCAACATTTTAAAAATGTGCAACCCGACACCCTGCATTTTCACAATGTACACTTTGCCTCAAATAAATGCACTATACTCCCCTGAATTTTTGGATTATGTACAAATTAATCCCATAAACTTTCTAAAATGTGCAACTTGACACACTGCATTTTTGTTTATAATTGAGAAAAAAATCGACAAAAAAGGCCAAAGTGCACATTATAAAAATGTAGGGTGTCGAGTTGCATATTTTTAAAATGTTGAGGGGTAAAATACACATAGCTTATAATATAAGAAGGTAAATTGTAATTAATCCTAAAAATTATGGTTGCCTTTTTTTTTTAATAATTTTCTAGATATATAAATTTTAATGCACAGTGCAAAATCCTCATTCCTAAACCACTAAGAGTGGATCAAACTAGTAATAAATTATTTTAATAATTTTAATAAAATTTTAGATAATTTATATGAAATCTTAGATTTAATATTTAATATTGCCACAAACATACTAGAAAAAATTTCTCATCCCTTATCAAGTCCTTTAATTAATTTTGATAATTATGTCTCATATTAGAGTATGAAGGTGCAGTAAATTAAGCTAAGGCTAAGCTACTAGATTAAAAGTTGGTGCACGAATTTCCCATTCTCACAAGATTTTTTGCTTTCCAACCTCAAAGAAATAAGACAATGGAAACGTTCAAGACCCAAGAGGATAAGGATCTATGACTAATGGTCTGATGCTGGGGTAGTATAAGAATTATTGTTTGTTTTTTCGAGACTATGTTAATGTATGTTAGTTGATGCTCTAATGTTTTGGGGCGGGTTCCACAATGAGGATGGATAAGTAACTCATTGTCATAGTAACTAAGGATGCATTTATTTTAGATTTTAAAAAAAATAATTTTTAAATTTAAATTTTATATATAATAGAAAAAATTAAAAATTAATTTTTTTCAAAAATTACACTTTTTAACTTCTTCAAAATAGTTTAAAATTGATTTTTTTTAAGAATCTGAATATTTTAAAAAATTTATCTAAATATATGAAAACTGATTTTTTTAATAAAAAAAGTGATTTTTTTGTTAAAAAAACACAAACAAACACACTCTAAATCTTAGCCATAAAAAATTGAATAAATTGTTGAGATTGAATATTTTTTTATTACAGAAAAACAATTGTATAATAATTCATATCTATATTTAATTTTAATATTTTAAAAAATAATTTTACTTATTTTACCCTCCACTCTAATAATTTTTCTAATTGTTTCTTTGCTTCCAACCACCCCTCCCTCTATACCACCACTTTTTCGGTGCCGCCATTGGCACCCATGCAACTTCATCATTGGTGAGGCCTTCGAGAAGTTCTGCCACTTCCGTAGAAGGGGAGAAAACTTTGAATCTGCCAACCATTACTTTGGTTCAGTTAAAATATATTTAGAATGTTAAAAAAATGGAAATGATTTGATTTAAAAATCAAATCTTTTGTTTCGATTTTTTAAAAATAAGAAATGAAGTGATTTCTAATTACTATGGGATTTAACTACTTTCTATTTGAAATCCTATCAAAATTGAAAGAATTTGATGGGAATTGATTTAATTTTAAAATTTAAGTATAAATCAAATCAAATCAAATCAATTCCAATCTTAATTATTCCAACCACAATCTGATATATTATAAACATAAGAATTGATTTCTAAATCAATCCAAATCCTATTTTTACACAATCATTCCAAACATAAGATTTAATTTATAAATCAAATCAATTCCAAAACTTAGTTAATCCAAACACACTCTTATGTTTATCTTGTGTGTGTTTCTAAATGTATTCCCTATTGAATGGCTTATTTAGGATGTGTTTGTTTGAGATTTTTTTTTTTTTGATAAAAAATCACTTTTTTCATTAAAAAAATTAGTTTTTATATATTTAGATAATTTTTTAAAAATAATCAGAATATCAAAAAAATATATTTTCAATTTTTTTTGTAGAAACTAAAAAAAGTAGTTTTCTGAAAAAGATAATTTTTAGCTTTTTCAGTTATATATAAAATTTAAGTTTTAAAATTATTTTTTTTAAAAGCTAAAATAAATGCACCCTTATTCTCTCTCTATTAATATGTATCCAATTCAAATCTTTGATTCCCCAATACACAAAACACATTCTTCATGTTTTTACCTTGTTATCTACTAACCAAAGGGACCCTAGAGTACCCTGCAAAAACAAAAAACAATGGAGCCTATTGAAGGAAAAACATGTGCTAGTCTTCCAAGTTTTGATTTTTTTCGAAAATTTTTAGATCCCCTTAATTTGCTCCAATGGATTCCGTCAAGTGGTTGAGTGGCATGTTTTGGGTAAGGCTAGGCTAGTTATAATGAGTAAGGGGTGGACACATCGAGAGAAGAGGGTGGGAGTATGGGTGGAAATAGGATAAGTCAAGCTCGGATCATGCACATCCTAAATAGACCAAGCTTGAATAAAAAATATTGAGCCTAAACCTGGCCTACTACCTATCAAAAGCCTCATTCTTAGCCATGCCACCTGCTTGAGAGGTCTAACCTAGTCTAAAACCTATTTCCAAAACTTATTTTCAAAGCCTATTAAAAAAACACATAGTTCATTGAGGCCTAAATAGGCTTAGGCCTTTGAACACACAGTAAATTAAATAAGCCTTTACGTTACCACTAAAAAATTTGTTAGAATAAAGAAATTAAATAATAAAAATGACAATGCCATCATTTATACTATGCCACCAAAACATCAACAAGCTATTTATCAAGACAAATTCTATGGTTTTTGAATATGCTACTAGAACTCTAATACTCTAATATCCAACCAAATATCCACAATACAAAAATGCAACAAAGATAAGAAATAAATCCAACAAACAAACCAACAAACAAAGTTCAACAAAACAATCCAGCAATATTAATGTTTCAACAAACAAAGTGCAACCATCCAACAAACTAATTAAGCATCAATTCTTCAAAATGATCTCCTCTTCTTCTTCAAGTTCAAGTGGAGAAGACATTAACTAAACCAGTAACATAAAGAGATAGTAAATACAAAATGAGATTCAATAATAGAAATGCATATTCGCAGAAGCAAAAATGATTGATTAGGAAAACAAAGTAACCAACCATATATAGGGTACATTTATTTGTGTTTTCTCCACGAGAAAAATACTTTTTTTAATTAAAATTTTTTTCTAATGTTTATACAATCATTTTGAATCAGCTTCTCAAAAAATACATAATCAGAAAATAATTTGCTTTCTAGTTTTTTTTCTACTTTTTTCTTATTTTAGAAATAAATGGAGAAATATTTGTGTTGTTTTTCCTTTGTATCTTAAGATTGCAATTTCTTTTATATATAAAGCACACACATACATTGAGTAAAGTGCATTGACAAGAACAAAGAAGAGAACGATCACTTGTCACTCCCTCTTTTCAAAGAGTAACATGCACAACATCACAAACAAAATAAGAATCAAATGGTTTAAGATTTCGAAAATAGAGAGAGAGAGAGAGAGAGAGAGAGAGAGAGAAGATGGGTAACTAACTTTTCACAAAAAAAGGTGGGGGAGCAAGAATAGAAAGGGCCAGGAGATCATAGAGATGATCTAGTTGGCAATGGCAGGCGATAAATGTGCTTGTGGGTATCATCGGCGGACTTCTCTGATGTTGCAGTGCATGCGATTATGGGTTCTCATTGTTTTGGAGACTGCTTGAGAGTTGAAAACTTAGGGAATTAAGTTCAGTTTGTAATTTTAGGGTTAGGGAATATTGGGATAGGAATTTCAGTCTTCAGATTTGTTTTATTAATTTATTTTTTAAAATGATACACTATAATTAATATAAATATATCATTTATGTAATTTTTCACACAATAACCAAGCTTGGCCAGTGGTAAGTACTCTTTAAAATATGCTAAAAGAATCATGTTCAATTCTCACTTCAAGTAATTTAAATTTCTACATTATAATTATATGAGCTTATAAATAAGCCAACCTAGTAGGCCTTGCCTAACCTTTATCCATTTGTAGGTGGGAAGGAAGGGTGAGAGTACAAAAATCATTTTCTCATTTATTTTCATTATTACATTGTCAGCAACCATAATGTTCACTAAGCTTCAAGTAAGACCATGTTTTGGGGATCGCTCTTACATGGGGTTTGTTAATTAAGGACCATTATGGCCCGAGTAATTTAACAACAACTGGAAGGGGGTGTATTCACAATGTAGTATAGTATTTTTTTATATATAGTTTAGCCATTTTTTTTAAAAAAAAAGTGGTTAAATGCATTTCAGAAATGATCACACAAATAATCTAATATTTTTTAGTATTACATATAAAATTTGATAACTTCTAAAATGCAAAGGATATCACACAGATAAACTTTGGTCATTTTATAAAGTAATTAATTTTTATCTGTATGATCTTATAAATAAATAAAATTCTTTAAAGTATCATATAGTAAAAAAAAAAAATTGGTCAATTCTAAAATGCATATAAACATAATTTTTAATATGGCTAAACTTGAAATATATTACAATGCACCGATGAAATGGAGTGTATTAATACATCTCTTTCATCTACCATTAGATTACCTAGACCACCACAATCACTAAGCAAGGATTATGTTAAAAGCCTCCATGTTTTGGATATATACTGTCGGAGCCTATTTAACTATTAAAGAAAAAAAAAAACCTTCCCAATTCGTACTTACTAAATTGAAAGAGGATTACATGTAGTTCATTTTTTATTACTAGAAATGGATCATTTTAAAAAAAATCTCATATAACTTTATTATGTGTTAATTTTTACCATTGATTATATGCTTTTATAGGTCACATATTTGATCTCATATTTTTAATTAATAGTGCAATTTAATACATGACAAGATCATATGAGATTTTCACTTTAGAGGATCTATACACAATATATATATATATATATATATATATATATATATATATATATATATATAGAGAGAGAGAGAGAGAGAGAGAGAAGGAGAGAGAGAATTAAGTGAAAGGAATAGTTAATTGTAAAAGTGAGAGAAGTGAATATTGACCATTGGATCTTATATATATAGTCAAAATTAAAACATAAAATCAAATTATTTCTTTTAAAAATGATCAAGTGGCATTTAGATAATTTTTAGTCTTGATTATCCATATATAGTTACACGACCAAGATTTATATATGCAAGCGCAACATCCCCACTATCATTGTCCATAGACAGCAAGTCATAGAAGAAAGAGTTATGTTATTTGTACATATATTTTCTTAACATCCGTATCGACATACTCTCATCTACCATTAAGTGGGATATGAGACTCAAATTAAGTGGAGTCTACATTTTATCCGATGGTGGATGAGAGCGTGTTAGCATAAAGATTGAGAAAATATACATACAAGTAATATTTCTCTATAAAAAAACTAATTAATTATGCTTGGCATCCACTATGGGTTCTGTGTTCTTTTTTCTGTTTCTCTCTCCATCCAACCAAGAAAAAAACTCCAAAATTCATTTCTTTTATCTTCACGCCCATTTTCTTTTAATATATTTTCCCCTTAGCCAAACCTAATGAAGGATATCTCGTATTTGCTTCCAAATTCAGGGTAGTTAATAACATGTGTCTAACATAATAATAAAATATAATACAAACACATAGCTTCGATTGGAAAGTTAACGATAAAATAGCAATATTAACAAGCTACAAATAACAAAATTGCAATTAAATGTAGATCAGAAGGAATCATTATGTAGGGGACAGCAAAGTGAAATATGAATACTATGCGCTCTGCCAGTGGTCAGAATTTCTGCCAGCGGGTGCAGAGAGAAATTCTTGTATACATTCAGTTTCTGAACTTACTTCAATCTCTCGTGCGGATTAAAATCTATAATATTTACGAAATGGATATAAACTGGGTTATAAAAATTCCAATATCAAAAACAAATTTAAATTAATTATTGAGTAGTTAAGGTGAGGTTACCTTATCCTTTTTGTAGTGACTAATTTTGTACGTGCCTCCCCCCAAAAAAAAGTAACATTTACTCCTATAATTAAACTAAAAAATGAGCCATTGTCATAGCTACTGTGCTCACTATTAAAATTAGGTCTGCCTGCCTAGGACTAGATATTGCTACCAGCCCATAATGATCAAAGACGAATCGTGATCCTATTAATGAAGCAAATTCAATGAAGCATCAACTGAAACCGTATAGAAGCCGCCATAATTTTCAAAGTGAATATAAACTGGTTTATATGACGTGTCTTGACCAAAACCATGTGCAATGGAATTATTTTCGTCCTTTATCAAGACGATGGTGACCGACGAGTAGATATTATAGCCAATCTATATGGACCCTGTTAATGAGTTATATATATATATAGTATGCCAAGTTTTCTGATGAGAGGCAAGAAAGCATAGTCTCTCTGCGTTACATTGTCTCGCTCACATTTCTTGCATAATTATAGTGGTAGGTAGAGACTGGAAGATACTTGAAGAGATGGAGACAACCCCTTGCTCTGACAAAAGTGAACTAAGGAAAGGAAGATGGACACCAGAGGAAGACGAAGTTGATTGCTTATGTTACTAGGTATGGCCACTGGAATTGGCGCCTAATCCCCAAGTTTGCAGGTAATTTAAGGTATTTATTCTATTGTTTATTACTTTCCTACTGTATCTCGTGGTAGAAGAACGAATCTCCCTCAATAGAATGATGATTGGGGACGCGTTTTTGCGACATAGTACATAACACATACGAAAAAAATGAGTAAAACGATAATAATACTTAGATGATAGGTTCATATAATTATTATTATTTTTGTTTAACTTTTTTTTATCTAAAAATTTACTAACGTATTATTGAAAAATACTAATATATATATATATATATATGCAAAATGCAAAACTTATCAGTATCAAGATACTGATAAATTTTGCATTTTGTACACAAAATTTACTAGCATCTTGAACAAGACGCTAGTAAATTTTACGTATATATATATGTAAAACTTACCAATATTTTTTAACAATACGCTGATAAGTTTTTGAATAAAAAAAAAGTTAAACAAAAGTAACAATGATTACTAGGATCCATCATCATAGCATTTTTATTGTTTTGTTCACTTTTTCCGTATGCATTGATACTCTGTCGCAAAAAATGGATCTCCCTATCACTATTCCAATCAATAATATCAAAAACTATGCTCTCAATAAATTTAATTTTTAATTGTTATTCTTTTTTAGTTAATTTTAAATTTTAATTCATATAAGTAAAAAAATTTATTTATTTTTTATTTTTAAAAACATTAGTAATATCAAATATTTATAAGTGAAACGCTTGCATGAAATTATATTTAAATAAAAGCATCTTTTAACATAGTTCAAGTTTTAATATCTTAATTTCTTTAAAAAAGTTATTTTCGGTAATTTTTTATATAATATTAGAATTGAATAGGTATAATTCAACCCCAAAAGTTAGCTTATGAGAGGAGGGTTGCTAAGCACTTATAAAGACTATTTTGACCATATTCTTAACTTATGTGGAACTCTAAAACACCCCTTTTACACCTAGGATTGGATATCTACAGATGACCTAATAATAACCATAAGATAAGCTTTAATACCATATTATAATTGAGTAGGTATAACTTAACCTCAAAAGTTAGCTCATGGAGGAGGGTTGTCCAAGCACTTTTAAATGCTATCTTAGTCATATCCTTAACTGATGTGGGACTCTAAGAAAGGCAATATTTTTAAATTTGTTATATATGAATGAAAAATCCAACAAAAAGGTTGGTTCAAGTGTAAGGGTTGGTTCGAGTGTAAGGTTTCAAGTCTCTTAAGCATAAAACCCTGGATTTGATCTTGGAATGTAAGTGTATGGAAAAAGTACTATTAGGAGGGATCTCTGCTAAGACACCTGATTATATCTCAAAATATTAGTTTCTCACCTATCAAATGAGAGAATATTCTAGGAAACCAAAACAAAAAAAAAAAGAAAAAAAAAGAATCAAATATTAAAAAACATACTTCAAGATTTTAAATGACAACCAAAAAATATTGATATAATTTATTACCCTAAATAAAATATTCTTATTACGTTTAAGCTTTACTAATAGTAATATCAAATTTCTTCATGTTGGTAGATATTTCAATAATTTCTAAAGTCTTAGATAGATTTGATATTGGCAAATATTAATATAATTTCATATAAAACTATCTAAGACATAATAAATTATTGAAATATCTAATTACATGAAAAAATAATTTTGGTAAATATTAAATGTAATAAAAAATAATTTAAAGATGTAAATTATATAATTATTTTTTAGTTGTCACTTTAAGCCTTGAAGAGTAATTTTTTTAATATTTTAATTCATATATTAAAAAAGTAAAATTTAAAATATTTTTATAGATAAAAATATCAAATGTAACTTAAAAAATAAAAATTAAGAAGATTACCAGTGTAAACATAATAAAAGACTTCTTCTTTTTTTATTTATATATAATTTTATGAAAATAATTCACCTATAAATATTTATATTATTGTGAAAAACAAAATATAAAAAATATTTTTATTTAAATCAATTAAAATTAGAACTAATTAAAAATAAAAAAAGAGAGAAAATAAAAGATTATGACTACATGATTAGTAGTCTGAAGTATATTAATAAAATTAATTGAAAAATATATGAATAGTACATTTATATTGTAATTCTAAAGCATAAGCAACAAAAAGTTAATTTATTAAGTAGATAAATTAATGAAGGTTAGGTGATAATTGAAACCGTAGTTGATAGTTGGGTAGCAGGGCCAACTTATCCTCTTTCCCTAGTAGATGAGGAAACCTTAAGCGATCGACTCCAACTACCAACTGTACACGATTCATATTAGATCCGACCAACTGTGAATTTTTATCAAAGAAAGATAGGATTATGTAAGGTTGTTCAAATAGGCACATATCAACTAAATTATATTTGTATAGCAATTAGAATCACGACAAATAGGTAAATAGGGGTGTTAATAACTCTATCTGAATTTTTCTACTTTTTGTAATTAAATCATCATAGCTTTCAAAACAGGAAAAAAAAAATTTCTCCTAGAGTGTTCGATGATGTATTAGGGACTATACCAAACAGTATTGGTGATATTTTGAAACCATCACGTTATGTTACATGTAATTAGATTGTGTATTTAACATCACCTTGGTAGATATTATTATATACCTAGAGAATCACGCATAAATAACTAGTGATTTTGATTGTATTTCTAATGAATTCTATAAGAAAATATAAAGAATCATGTGCTAATATATATAGATTTCAATTATGATAATGATAAATTTATAAAAGAATTTTACATCTATTATTAGTTATCTTATTATACCTATAACATTTATCACTCATCAAAAATATAAATTAAAATCTCCAATTATTTATACCTTAATTCTCCAAATGTCCAAATAATATATAAAATTAAAAGTACAATATCATTTTTCACCTAAATTTTACTTTTCAGCTCGAGAGCGGTGCAAAAAGCCTCCTAGAGTGTTCCATATTGTTTTAGGGGCTATACCAAACAATATAATTGGTGATGTTCTGAAACCATTATGCCATGTTACATACGATTAGATTTTACTTTTCAGGCGTTGAGAGGTATGGAAAGAGTTGCAGGCTGAGGTGGATGAATTACTTAAGGCCGAACCTCAAAAGAGGGAACTACACTCAAGACGAAGAGGAAACTATTGTCAAGCAGCTCCAGCTGGGTTCTGCAAGGCAAAAGCTCCTCTTGCTCTGAAACGAGCAATTCTAGTAAATAAATAGAGGTTTCGATCCGTAGGAACTTTTAATTTTGTTATTTATTTCCTTGCATTATCTCGCTATTAGATTTCATATCAAAACTCAACCGACAATTATTTAACGATATTAACATTGAAAATTAAGCAAAAAGATACAAAACCTTTATATATGCACCAGATTCCACTAATTAATTATAAGTTTATAACGTAACCAACAACTTTTTTTTTTTCTTTGGTTGCCTGCGACATTAACCGGCACAACTAATTGACGAGAAGTGCAACATCTCAGTTTCTTTTAAGACATTAATTTTGACTCTTTTACTGTATAAGAATTTTATATTACCATTTGATTATATACTATTATATATGAAACAAAATCTTAAAATAACAAATATAAAAGTCAAATATTTTTAATGATGTCACAATCTACAATTGAATGTTTGTGTATAATATTTATATATTCATAATATATCAAAATTAAATTATTCTCGCAATGTATAGATAACATTCGAAGCTTTCGCTTCATAGACAGATGGTCAGCAATTGAAGCTCAGCTGCCGTAGTGGCACTTTAATGTCAAGAAGCGATTTCAGCATATCAAGGTCCCACATGAAAAATCTCAAGTTTCGAAGTCCAAGGATCGTCCTCCGCTTGAACCAATATCAATTAACACAATCGGTTCTCCCCAAAGCATTCAAGCAACATCTCAATCCACCGATTCTTGTCTATCTTCTACACCATCATCCTCAAGCGAATTCTCTGTAATCATAGATCATAGTGCATCTGCCAAACGAAAATTCGGTTCCGGAAGATGAATTTCCTATTTCCCTGGATACATACATGGGTGAAAGCTTCTGGTGGGAACGATGTGTGGCAGACATTCCCTATGTTCATAGTGAAATGTTGGTGGCTGAATCCGAATGCCTTAGCCTGTTAAGTTATGTAGAACTTTGGATTCATGATGTTTAATACTGTGCATGAAAGCAACACTAGCCAAATGAAGAATAAAGAACAAGAAGATTTTCTTTCCCCTTTAGGCTTGATTCTGTTTCTGTGGGACACAACATAGACAATGATTTGATGTTGTGCACTATGTGCGCTATGATAACCAATAATTATTAGTCAGAACTACACTTACCTTTCCTGGAGATAAGTGTAATTATATTTGACTCTCTTTTTACTGTAAAACTATCTCAAGAGACTCTTAAATTTCTGAAAATATTTCAAAGATCTCCCCCCTTAATGGTGCTCCGTTAAAATTGTTGACATGATTTCAGTCCTGTGCATTGCACATGCTTAGTAATGGCCTTTTTGTAATATTTGATGGCTTTTAGACATCTCAAATGACGTAAATAATCCTTTTGTCAAGTTTTTAAAATCAAACCATATGTTTCCAACCGTTGGCTTCAAAATCCTATCGTGATAAGTACAAAACTTGAGTGCTGCAAAAACATTATAGAAGACCCAATTAACACATTTGGCTAAATTCAAATGTTACAAGAGACCAATCAATTACACCCATGAAGAAATTAACTTTTGTTTTCTTTGTCATAGCACAGTCGAAAACACAAAATCAATGGATATAACTAATCCAAAACTAAAAACAAAAAGGATAAAGAAAAAGTTCAATTTTTTCCAAAAAAATTTGGAGTCTTCGAGAGCTTTATGAGAGCGTCCATCCCCATGAGTAGTAGGTGAGGTTTCTGAGCCATATTCCTTCTGCCCTTTTTGTTCCAGCTTTTGCAGTGCTTTCCATATTGTTTGGAGTGCCAATGAAGAAGCACTCATAGGCAGGGTTGGCGAGTCCTCGATGTTGGTCACTGCAAAGTACACATGGTTGCCGATGCTTGGAGGAGGAGGTTGGCATAGAGGGAATGGGGAAGGCGGAGTGGGAAGGAGGCCGGGGCGCTGGGTTGCGAGGGTGGGGGGAGGCAGCACAAAAGCCATCACCAGAAGGGATTTGAAGAAGGGGAAGGAGAGAAGAAAGGTAGAAGAAAGAGTAAGACAGAACAAAAGGGGTTTGGTATAGGGTGAGTAAAAGAGGATATTTTAGACAAATCACATGTAAGTTAATGGTGTTTAGCTCTGTTAATCATAAGGGAGGTGAGTGTAGGGGTGTGTAAATAGAGGAATGTTGGATGTAAATATAGGAGGTCAATGTAAGTCTCTGTAATTATTATTATTCTCATGCTAGAGGATAAAAATTGTTGAGTCTTTAACTTGTGGTTAGATTTTTATCTATCGAATCACAATCTTTCGATTTAAAAAAGAAAATAATAATTGGGCTGCATTGATAGCAGTTAAAATTCATCAACTTGTTAAATGATATAAATTTATTCAAAAACTAAGATAAATCGAGAAAATTACATTTTTTTTAATCTTGATGGAACCATCAATATCTGAGTCTTATTACTAAAAAATCAATTAATCTGACCCAACCTAACTAAGGCTCAATGGGATAAAGGTCTCCCAACAAAATTTTTTTTCTATTCTCAAAACTCAAATCTAAAATCTCTGATTAAGAGGCCAAAGCACCTACCACCTTAATCAACTCTGTGTCCGTGAGAAAACTACTTAGTCAACCTAATTTTATATAGTCTTGTAATTAATTTGAATTTTAAATAAATTCTTTTAGTTAAACTTAATTTTTAAACAAGTTCCTAATTTAGCAATGATTAATGAAGTCTCCACATCATTAGTAAATAATTAATTACTTATTAAAACCCTCCCCCCCCCCCCAAATTCTCCACCCCTTTCCTTGAACAACAAATATAGACTTATTAAAAGTATTTTAAACAGTTAGAGACATAATTCCATGTTTTTAAACTATGAAAATCTATTTAAAAAAAAATTAATGGGACTTTGTTTCACCCTCAGTGTGGCTATTTTTTATTTTGGTCTTTTTTTTTTGTCTTTGTTTTGGGATTTTGGGGGGAGGGGAGCATTTGGGTCTCCGACCCTTGATGGGAGTCAAATCCACTCCCTTTAACTCCCAAGATGCAGCTTTTTATGAGGCTAATGCTGTTGCCATCTGCGTTGTACCTCATCTACCCCTTAGTGTGGCTTTATTTTGCCCAAACCTTTTACGTGGCTTTTTTTTCCCTATCTGTTGGTCATTTTTACGCGGCTTTAACAAAATAGCTTGGTTCCTATAGTGGGCCTTGAACAATTTTAGAAGCGCTCATGGGTCAATATGGTCCAGAGTTGAGGTAAAAGAAAAAGTTAAACCGATCAAGTTTTATTAGGTTGGTTTAGTCTAATTTTAAAAATTTATTTTCAGTAAATTTGAATCAAATCAATTTGACTAAAATCAAGGCTAAGTCACAAAATACTTATAATCATGATTTGAGTCGATGAATTTCTTAAATGAAAACAAAAGTGAAAAAGACGATAAAGAATAACCTACTTTCTAAAGTCAAAGAGCACGAAACCATGAAAGTTTATAAATAAATAAAAAATACAGTTGATCGAATTATGTGTTTGAATTTTTTAGGTAAAAAGTATAAATTCAAGAACAAACTAATAATAATTAGTTTAAATCGAATTTTGACTTCAAATGATTTGATTATCTAACAACCCCAGGTCAATTTAATCGGTTCTAATTAAAAGTATTTACTTCATCGAATCTAATTGTATGAGTACCCCTATTAAAAGTAGAAGTTAGTGATATAAGTGGTTTGTTAATTGTTACGTTACCTAAATATGAATAACACTGTAGACAAGGTTACTGCCTCGCTGTTAGTAACTGCAAGCCTCAGAAGAATACACGTGCACATGAGTTCCATACCCCCTCCCTAAACACTCTTTTCCTCGAGAGAAAAGAAATGGATAATGCGATGTTACTCTTCCTTTTTTTTTTTTTTTCTAAAATAAGTACCTATTAAACACATTTGATAGAATAAGACCTAATAATATAAGATCTAATTATATAAGATCTGATAAAATTTTAATATTATACAATATTTGATATATTAATATATAAGATATATTATATACCATAATATTATTCCTTTACTATCATAAATAAATCTAATCAAAAATAAATATTCAATAAAAAACAAAATTTATAATAAAAATAGTAATTTTATTAATTATAAATTAAGAAATACAAATAATTTTATGTTAAAATATAATTATTTGAAACATTTTATTTTTATTATACACATTTATAGTTTATATTAAATAATATTATATAATTTTTAATAGATATTTTTTATTTTAATAAATTAAAAAAATAAAAAATATATAATATATTTTGATATTTTATAATTTTTACTATAAAATATAAATAAAAAATAAAATATAATAAAATATCATTTTTATTAATTATTTAATTAAAAATTAATATATTTTTTTAAATATTTAGTAATTTAATTGTATTTTTTTAATTATTTTAATTTGTTTTATATATAAATATAATTTATAATGAAAAATATTTATTATTTATTTATATGTTTTTAATAATTATTTTTTATTTTCATAAATATGAAAAATGAGAAGAAAGGGGAGAGAAAAAGAAAAAAAGAAACTCTTTATATATCATAGTCCAATCATGTCTAATCTCACATTCTAATAACCGATTGAGATATATATCATATATAATTATTTTTACTATATATAATTAAATTTATATTTAATACTCTTTATTATTATTCATATGTTTTATTAATGAATTATTATTTATATATTTTTATATTCATCTTATATTAAATATTTTTTAAAATATTTATTTAATATTAAATTTTATTAAAAATATTATTTATATTATTTTATTTTTTATTGTTTATTTAATAAATTTTATTTTAAAATTATATAAAAAAAAAGAGTGAAATAACCTTCATTCACCAAAAACTATTCAAGCCTAATATGGCATTCCTAAGTTTAATTAAGCTATCTATAGCTTGATTTATAAAAAAATTATAATAGATAAATTTATACAATATATTAATTGCATCAAACAACTAATAAAATTATAATATATAGTATTAATTTATTCTATTATATCTAATATGATATATTAAAAACACTTTAAATGAGTCATTTTCATTGAGAAAAAAGCACGGGATTTGATTTATGAAAGAAGTCGAGATGATAAGTAACATCAATTCTTTAAAATGAAGATATGAATTTGAGAGAGAGAGAGAGAGAGAGAAGGAGGGGCTCGATATATGAGAAGTACTCCAGATGCTGAATAACATTGATTGTTTAGAATGGAGATACAAGGCTTGAATTGCAAAGAACAATTCGTATAAGAAAATCACACATAATCATTATACTCTAGGAATCCAAGAGACATTAGTTTTGTGAGTCATTCAAAGTACTTGAATATATGAAGATGTCTTGTAATCCCTTTTTTTTTTTTGGGCCTAAAAGATACCTTGTAATCTAAGAAACTCCTTCATAAGTTGGGCCAGCGGCCCAAAATTTATTTTTCCGCCGACATGAACTGGTTTAGCTTGCAATTCCTCTTCGGCCTACCCAGTAAAGGTGATTCAATTCATATACCTGTATCGGACCCAAAAAAAGAAACTTCATGAACCTGTAATACGCAGCCCAACTTCACTGTAATTATTCCATTTGGGCAGCAGCAATGTTTATTTAAATCGATTAATATTGACCCCAAAAAAATGGTTTTCCAAAAATATAAATGAAATACTTTAAATTAAATTAATAAAAAATTACCTTTCAGTGACTGAAATTACATTTTAGTTTTAATTTTTTTTTATAAAAAGTAAGTATAAAACGTAAAAAAAAAATAAGTATAAAAATAAGTTTAATTTTAATTTATTATTCATGTTAAATATTTACACCATCAATCAGTTATATATTACATCATATGTATAATTTTTAAAATAATAATTATAAATTAAATAATTTAATAATATAATAATATATAATTAGATGGTAATATAAAAAAATTAGAGTAAGTAACTTTTTTTGAAGATTTTATATTTGAAATCAATTTAATGCTAAAAAAATTTTTGATATCAATTTGATCATGATATTTTAAAATTTGATATCAATTTAGTTTCAAATTAAATTTTACTAACACTATTAAATGATTATCCTACATAGATTTTATGTAAACTTCACATCATAAAAAAAAAAAGATTAGAAAATAAAAAAATAAAAAAAACACTCCCCCCCTCCACAAGCTGTCATCCCTTCCTCTCCCTCACCACCATTCTTCTCCCTCCCACCCAACCACCAGTCGGCAACCACCACCGTGCCACCCACCTTCAACAACCCACTTAACCATTCAGCTATCTTGGCATGATAGAAGTACTCCACGTTGAAAACACCAAAAACATATTTAACAAAAAAAGAAAAAAAAGAAATCGTCAAAATTCATATTCAAGCAAAACCAAACAAACAAGAACAATATAAATAATGATATGTCCTAATCAAATACTTATGATCAAACCAACAAGGTGTTAATTTTTAGTGAAAACAGATTGGGTTCCTTAAATATGAGGTTTTGAGTCAGATCCCATGATTCATATATATGAAAAAATATTATTGGAAAAGATCCCTACTTAGATATCTGATCAAATTTTAAGAGATTAATTTCTCACATGTTAAATAAGAAAATACCATGAAAAATAAAGGGTTCCAAACCCTTCTTAAGTCGACCAATATGATGTAGCCATGCGTATAATTTAATCCACCTAATCACTTACTTATCATTACTTTTAATTTTATATTTAAAACCCTCAATATTTTTGTTTAATTACAATTTTAGCCCAATCCTTATGACACCAATTCCTATTCCAAACATATATCAAGTTATCTCATCCTGAAGTCTAAATAGTTGAATAAAGGATTATTCCATCTAAAATGTATAAACCCTAAGAAATAAAAACAATACTCATCATGTATAGCATAAAAAGAAATCAATTACAACATTTCAAGATTTAGAACATCGCTCTAAAGCATTCGAAGTTGATTGAACATGGTGGTGAATAGCCTCAAGGCAGTCCGTTTCGCTGCAAGCACGATAAAAACCCTTCTCCCAGGTGATTTCCAGGCCACGCTTAATAGCTTTTGCTATTTATTATATGTGCTAGCAAAATTTGATGTTCTATTAAGAAAAAAGGGCCAAAAAAAATGAATCAGTCCCCCAAATGTGGCATCCTAAATTAGGAGATTTTAGAATTCGACACTTTTGACTAATTGTTCAATAGTACCTCTTTTTCTTCTTATAAGAATCTTTATTGGTAGACATAATTTGTTCGAGCCAGAAAGCCAAATGATAGCTACGTGACTCGATCTAGGTTTGTGAACTCGCTGTTCTAACTCTTAATTGTAGATGGAGCTGGGTTTATAACAGGGGCTGGGTTATTTTTAGATATGATGAGTGTTATTTTTTTTTTCTTTTGATAGATAAATAATGAGTGATATTTTTATTTTTTAGGGTTTATACATTTTAGATGAAATAAATCTTTGTTCAACTATTTAGATTTCAGAATGAGATAGCTACATGTTTGGAGTAGGAATTGGGTAATAAGGATCGGGGTAAAATTGTAACCAAACAAAAATATTGAGGATTTAAACATAAAATTAAAAGTAATGGTAATAGGTGCTTAGATGGATTAAATTATACATATGGCCACATCAAATTTATCTATCTAAAAAGAGTTTGGAACCTTCTATTTTTGGATGGGTACTATAGAAACTACCCTTTTTTAAGAAAAAAATTGTTGGAATGCCAACACATTGTCTATTATAGAATCCACCCAATCCCGGAGACATGGCTTCTTCGAGCTCTCTTGTGATTTGGATGTTATTTGGTAATTAATCTAAATAATATTCTTTTTATATTTTTTACAATATTTATTACTTTTAATAAATTATCTCGGTTACTTAAAAATTAAATACCTTTCAAACTTTTAACTAGTAAATGACTTTTTTATTATATATATATTTCATTTCTTAACTTGGAAATATAACTTTATCAAATTTTAGCTGTATTCGAGGCATGGTACGGGCCAGCTTTACAATGACTTTCTACATGCAACCACACCACACACGCACACCCGTCTCTATCAGTTTTAGTCTAAAATTATTGGATATGTTTTTCACGCTCTGTACGATTTCTCATGGGCGAAGTTTTTGCTTAATTTTTTTTTTCTCTTTCATTTATTTTTCTCATGGTCTTTTTTTTTTTTATTCTGAGGACTAAGGGCGAGCAGACATCATTGTCAATCTTTTTGTAGTTGTAACTAAAAGAGTCGTCTTGCGTAATTGCATGGCACCATCTAAAAGTTGGGTGACTCAAAAAACTTCCTGCTTTTTGGTCTATTTTCAATCTTGTTCTTTAATAAAATACAAATTTAGGAACGATATCTTTTTTCTTATTTAGAATATTTTGCTTAAGAAGCAAGATATATAGTGCATAGAGAGGAGATCGAAACTAGATTAGATTATCCTGTAATAGGTTTCTCTGATAGATTTAGTACTCCATTTTGTTATATGACTAAATATTTTAGTTTTATTTGTTCACTTGGATTTTTGGAGTTTGAAAAGTAGAAAAGGAATAGAACATTCACTATATTGCTAAATATGTGACCTTATTTTCATTTTATTAGCATTAATACATTATTTTAACATGGGAGCAAATGTATAAATGTGTATGTCAAGGAATGGTTGCGTACGTGAACAAACCACTGAAGCAAAATATGCTTCTATTCAACGTTCGTGACAGTGGTACTAAAATTCTAAAAGGATCCAAACGACGCGTTCAGACTGCAAATCTAGCTTTTGGTATTTATTAATCTGGCCTATAGGTAAAAAAGAAAAGGTAATGTGACATCTGGCTTAGATTTGCAGTCCTTTGCTGTGACATGATATGATAAATTAGAGAATTTCTGAATTTCTATGTTTTCTCGTTGCGACATTGGATAGTGGAGGACAGATGACTTCATCCTAATAAAGGATCCATTTCTGGTCATGGAAGGAAACCATTTTGATTCATCTCCCACAATTATGCTTTCAGGAATTTGGTCAAAATGAATAGCAAAACGTCATATGAAATCTTTTTTCCTCGACTAAATCACATGTATTTAAAATTTATCTAATTTGAATTAGGATGACCTACTCTGAGGTAATATAGAGCAGTATTAATTTTTTCTACTCTAAAGACCCAAATTTAAAATTTTTTTTTAAAAAAATAAGCGACATGTTACTTGGACCAATCAAGTGTTTATTATCTTTCTTTTCATATATACAGTAGTATTCACATATACTTATATTTGGATTTATCACACTATGTATTTGATACGACGATGTCAGTTAATTTTGTATAACATGAGTTAAAAGCTTTGATCGGTACATTTTTAAATGTCTCTTTTTTTTTTTTTTCCCAGGGTGAAGACTCTATGCCAATGATTTTTTAAAACTAATTTAAAAACTAAAATAATATCAATGGATCCTAGTTAGTAATAGAAGAATCAAGCAGGCAAAATAAGCGTTCCCTGTAATAAATTTTTCAGATATATCTAGCTTCAATATCATAAAAATGTATTTGGAAATAGTATAAATTTATTCCATTGCATTGTTTTATATCATCCCTGAAACATTTATCTAATCTTTGCGAAGAATCTCTGATCTTTCCATACTCTTTCGTTAAGGGCTTTATGATTATAGTAACGGTTGTTGGTTGCATTTCAATTATATAAATTTTTTCCAAAGTCGGTCAACGTTGTGCAGCGAGGGACACGGGGTTCAAACGACAAATGTGGATGTGGACCAATCCGAGTGCCGAGTTCATATTCGACGCCATTTACTGTAAGAAAATGGTTCTAAGTCTACAATGCGCGTTCACACTGGCTACGTGCGTAAGAAACTCACAACTCAACTTCAAGCATTTTGTAATAAGTGATGCATGTTTCACACTCGACTAAAACGAATACAAGCCATAAAAAAAACGTATCATAACTATGTTATATACCCTTTTACTTAATTGAAGGTGACTATTTTCTGTATCATTAAATGGATTTGTTTTGGTATATCGTTAGTATAATATTTTTTATGCATGTGGATCGTTAGTATAATTTCTAAGACTATACTTCAATAATATGATATCACATAATTAAATAATATAGTTCAAACATTCTTCGTAACAAGAGTTACCGAGTTAGAGAAAAAACTTTTTTCTTTTTTTGGTAAATAGTACAAATCTCTATTTGAGATTTCTTAAAATGGTACTTAACTACATTCTTGTTCAAAAATTGCAATCCATCCCATTATGAAAATATTTTAACGAAATATTTTAACTTATTTAACTATGGTTACCGAAAATATTATTAAAAAAAACCAACCTAAGTCACATAATCTCATTCTTTATCACCGCTTACCTTCATTAGCCTTATTATCTCTTATTAAGAATTCACAAGAAATAAGGTGAAGTTTTTCTATTTTAATTTTTTTTATATTCTCGTTCTTTTAGTAATCTCTTTCTATTTTTGGAAAAATTCATATGCCTCTTTTTCTGAAATTTTTTATCCTTTAAATATGTGAAATTTTTTAAAAATGTAGGAGATTGAATGAACAATTGTTGAATGTCTCAGAAGATGCTTTTCTAGTGTTTTAACTTTTTTTTTTTTTAATGAAGATGATACATTTCATGATTTTAACATATAAAAGATACTAAAATAATTTTTATGAAGTATAATACAAATAATCTTTAGTAAATTTTGAAAGTTCAACTTAATTTTAAAAATGTTGAATATATATAGGAGAAATGAATAAATTATCTGCATAAAAAGAGAGAGAGGGAACAAGGAAATTATCCTTTTTTTTTTTTTGCTGTGAGCGAGTAAATTATCTATGCAACTAGTTGAAATTCTATGTTGAACTTAATTAATATAATTCCATGTTTTAGTGCATATTAAATTATAAGAATATAGAGAAAATTATAAGATGGAAGAATTTTTATCTTATTTCTTGAGAGTTTTTAATAAGAAATATAACAAAGGCTGGTGAAAATAAGTGGTAATTGAAGAATGAGATTATGTGAGTTAAAGTAGATTAGTTTTTTTTAAAATATTTTATGTTAACCATGGTTAAATAAGTGAGTTAATTTGGTGGAGTGCAATTTTTAATCAAGAATGGGATTACGTATCATTTTAAAATACCTCAAAAGAGTTTGTGCTATTCACCTTTTTGTGTTTCTATAAATTTTGACTTTGAGAACAAACATACTGCTCATGAAAAAATAGGCTCAATTCATATAGAATCATATTAGGTTGACTAAGAGGTCTTAAATATAATTATAATTTATATACATAGCTTCAAATGAAATAACACTTCTCATTTCTTAAGTTCTTTTCTACTAAAGGAATAAGAGAATTCCAACAGACACAGAGACTAATTTCTTTGAGTACAAGGTGCTTAAGTGAGGACATCTTCCAATGATATTTTTTCCACACATGAATCTCAGGAATAAACCTAAGACTATATACTTAAGGGATCTGAGTCTTTTCCATCCAGACTCCATTGAATAGTTAATGTGTATAAAAATATTATCTAAACAACACGAGTCTCACTACTGCATATGTTTAACATTTAATGAATTGAAAAAAAAAATGACTATTGCCCTATCTCATCACATTTTCCCCCTTTTTTTAGATTTTTATTTTAACTTTTTATTCATCTAATATATAGTGAGAATAATCTTTACTACCGACACTTGGTTGGTTCAAATATTTTGACACTTATTCTTCTTAAATAATAACTCAGGTTTGAATCTTTTAAACAAAAAAAACTAATACTGAAAGAACTTTATCTCATAGTGGACCAACCCTACTCAAACCAAATTAATTAGAACATAGTGAATTATGAACACTAATGGTTCATATAACAAAAGAAATAACCTTAACTAATATATATTTTACTTGATTTTTTTCTAAATTTGTCAAAGGAAATATGTAAACAATATTAATGAAAAGTCTATATATATATATATATGTATCAATTATTATTATTATTTTTTGCTGTATCAATGACACTAAAGTTTAAACTTACGACTTTATGCAAACTATCTAAGTAAAAAGGGAACATTGGTTTACCTCACCAATTGAATTTGATCTATAGGTTAAGTTTGGAATGGAGAACGCCTTCATCTGCGGCCCATGCAGGGCAAAGCTAGACCCTTTTGGCGGGAAAAGTCAATACCTAATAGTTAATGTTATGCAAAGAACAATATATATATATATATATATATATATATATATATATATATATATATATATATATTGTAATTTTTACTCTTATCTAAAAGTTTAAATATTAGTCAAAAAATATATAAAAGAAAATGAAAATTTTACAATCAAAACTGAATGAACACACATATATTATATACGACATATTGTCTATTATAATATTTAAGCATCTACTTAAGTAAAGGGGGTTTATAAAAACTAATCTCAAATATTCAAATTACATTTATAATGTTCAAATTCTAGTCAATTTTGTTTGCAAGATTATTGAAAATATGATTAAATTACTTGTTGATCTCTTTTTTCTTTTATAGTGTGAGTATAAAAAAAAAGCTTGGAAAGGGCCAAGTAAGAAAAAATTAAAATTTTGAAGGGGGGGCCACTACCCCCTTGCAATACAAAAGGCTCTGCCCCTGTGCCCATGTGACTCCATGGATTTTGCAATAGCAACAATAGTCGTTCGATACGGTCAAAACAAGCTTCAATCCTAGCAACATAATCCCTGGTCATAGTGGTGAATGAAAGTATCAATGACACCAATGTAATAACAAGATCTGGTAATGATAGATACTCCAATAACAGAAGCAATGAAACAGTGTCAATAAAGTCTTAGCACCAGTATAAGCAAATCTCAATATAAATGAATAAGGGTCCCTCTAACGATGACATGAAACTAAGTATTTATAGAAGCTTGTGTAAAATCCTGAAAAGGGGTCTCGAACAAAATAGCACCTTTGCATCTACAATAAGGTCAAATTTAGTGGTTTAGAACTCAAGCAAATGAGGAATAAAAAAGAAGGGAATCAAAGAAGAGGATCCCAGAGAGAGATATCAGGGAAGAAAGTACCACAATATTCTCCATTAATCCTTCTAATGTCCTTACTCCCCCTTTTTAATTCAAGCTTCACACTGCTAATTAGTCCATTTGGGCCTTATTATCAATTAGATTCATTACAACCCCTGGGTTTTTTATTGATTTAAAATAAAAAATAATTATTTTTGGATATACACCATTTCAACTTTTTTAACAAAAATATCTTTTTGTTTGGGATAGTAATGAATTTGATTGAGGCTGGATCGAATTCATCACTATTCAATTTTTTCTCGAATATACAGAAATCGATCCAGGGTGAATAGTGTTGAATTCGATTTAATCTTGATCGAATTCAAGGTATTTGCAACTTTTAGGTGGAATTTATGATGGATTCTAAATTTTGAGATGCATGGTAGACCTAATGTAGTTAAATAACAAAAAAAATATGATTAATTATCATAAAAATATAGTTAATTGTCACACAAAATATGACAAAATATCGTATTCATGATGGACTAGGATCCATCCTAAAATATGACAATCATTAAATCTTACACTCTATTAAAACTATAAAAAAATAGATGAGGATGACGTTCGGATCAGTCGTTAAAAGCTTAAGAGCCACAATATTTAATATCTAAAAAATCTATACTTATTATTCCTATGTATGCGACTATGAGTATATATATATATTCTCTCATTATATCTAAAAGCAATACTTATATTGCACTAATGAATCTCATTCATCACTGTTTACCCGAAAGAAAAAAAAAAATATATGATATTTCTTAATTAATTATCATCATAATAAATTAACCAAACTTAATGATAATTAATTAAGAAATATCATAGGTTTATATTTTTTTTCTTTGAGTAAATAGCGACGAATTCAATTCACTAGTGCAATATAAGTATAAAACAAAAATATTGCTTTTAGATATAACGAGAGAATATATATACACCCATAGTTGTATGCATAGGAATAATAAGTATAAATTTTTTAAATATTAAATTTGTGGCTCTTAAGCCTCTAATGACCGATTCAGATATTATCCTCATTTGTTTTTTTACAGTTTTAATAGAGAGTAAGGTCTAATAGTTGTCATATTTTAGAATGAACCCTAGTTCATCATAGATCCGACATTTTGCTATACCTTGTATGGCAATTAACTATATTTGTATGATAATTAATCATATTTTTTTATTATTTAATCATATTAAGTCCACCATGCACCTCAAAGTTTAGAATCCACCATAAATCCCATCTAAAAGTTTGCAAATTCCTTGAATTCGATCAAGGTTAAATTGAATTCTATTTACCCTAGATCGATTTCTATTCATTCGAAAAAAAATTGAATAGTGATGAATTCGATCTAGATTCAATTGAATTTACTACTATAAAAAAAAGGACATTTTTGTAAAAAAAAGTTGAAATGATGTATATTCGAAAATAATAATTTTTTTTTATTTTAAATCAGTAAAAAATCCTACAACCCCTTACCACTAATCTACTCATAGAGCATATTTGGATGGAGTATTTTTAAATTCCAAGTAATTTAAAATACAAAGAAATTTAAATTCTTCAGTTCAATTCCCTTCATTTTAAAATTATTTTATTTGGATAAAGTAATTATATTACTTTCTTTACAAAATACTTTATTTGTATAATGAAATTATATTGCATTCTCTCTGGGTGATAGGACATAGATGACGATGGTGGATGATAAAAGGTGGGGGTGGGAGATGAGCGGCAAGCGATGGTGGACGGTGGGCAGACGATAAACGACAATGGGTAGTTGTCGGGCAGCGATAAGTGGTAATCAAGCGGTGGGCGGCAATGGTTGATCGGTGGTTAGTGAGTGAAGGCAAGTGGTTGGTGATAGTTGGCTGGCAAGCATCGAACAGCAATCGACTAGTGATTGTAGGCTTGTATAAGGAAGGAGTTAAGAGACAATAAATAGAAAAGAGAGGATATATTAGTATATTCCTTGTGAATAAATGGAAATTGAAATCCATTCTTTTGAAATTTATAAAATATTTCATAAAAATACTGAGAATTTTAAAATTCTTTCGTATTGATATCCAAATAAAAAATTTTAATTTAGGCTAAATTGATTGAAATTCTCTCAAGAAATACATTACCCTCTAAGAATACTTTATCCAAACACACTTTTAGTGATTTTATATCAATGATTTATTGCATATAAAACAAAACTAGAATTATTTCATTAGTATCGCCGCCAATAATTTTTTTTTTTAAAGAAAAGATAACTTATACTTTCTAGCATTAAAATTAATGAAAAATTTAGAAATAACTTTGTATAAAGCATTTTATTGAAATAAGACTTTAATTTAGACTTGTTGCTTAGACAGTTATACGTAGGTTAAGTTTGGATGAAAATTTAAAATAAATATTTGTTGTAGTCTGTAATATATTTTGAAGCGAGTAAATTTTCAAATCAGTCCTTAACACTGTCTTCGATGGACACATTACTTTCTAACAAAAAATAATAGGTCCTGTGGTCTCTAATAATTGCAATTGGACATCCTAATTCCTAACAATTATAAAAAATGGATATTTGTGATCTCTGATTGACTTGCAACCTATAAAGAGTCTAATATAGAGGTAAAAAGAATCTTTAAATACATAGTTTGCATAACTTTTAAAAAAACCCTCCAAATACACATTCTGTATAACTTAAAAAAAAAAAACCCTCCAAACACATTATTTTGAAAAATTAGGGTTGGGTATGATAAACTAAATTACTCATTTTGAAGCAATTTCTCTTTGACATGTAGATCTTACTTTTAGAATTAATGTAAACTAAATAACTAATTGATACTAGATTTAGAAGATTATGTATGCACTACAAAAAAATAAAAAGGTAATTTTGTGGCGGTTTCTTTTCGACGAATTATGCCAGAAAATAGTTTGTTCCCATCGGTTAAATCAATTGTCATAAAATATTCTTCCTCCTAGCGGTTATTATTTTAATTTTTAGCGATTTTTGTTCCTTCCCTTTCTCTTGCTGCATACAATCTAAGCAACTATCGAATATAAGCCTCAATGCAAGGGTTTCTACCTTCAAATTTCTTAGCCATACCCTTAATGTAAGCTTCACATCTCATAATGTAAGCCTCAGATTCATTCTCAATGTTAGGGCTTTTTCTTCACTCTCTTCCCCCAAAACCTTCACTCACCATTCCATTTGAGCTTTGATTTGTCATCTTTACCATCGTCCACTGCTGCCAATTGCGACGCCTCTTCCATCACCGATGCGGTGATGTTGTCTTTATTGTCACCATCATTGTCGCGCTAGCCAAGGATGTTGCTCGCGTTTTGTTCGAAGAAGGTGCATTTTGATATTGATTCTTCAATTATCCTTTTCCACCTTTTGTTTTTCTTATTTTTTGGGTGAATTTTCCTGTTATATGTGTTCTAGACTGAAACCCTCTGTTGTTTCTCCAATGATTGTGTTTCTAGAGATGAAAGAGTTATGATCTTTAACTTGATCCTTTTGATCTGGATCTATTTTCTAGAGGTGTCTCTTTTGTGGTTAGACACAGTTTCAATTTGGTTTTGTTGTTATATATGTCTTTGATGCTGCTAATTTTGATTTTTAGTTCATTTTCTATTAGTTATTATGTTTAATTTTGTAATTATTATTTTTGTTTACCTTTAGGTTTTGTGTATTTTGGAAGTGTTCTACTATGCATATTTACTATCTTTTGTGTCTTTAATTTTTTTTTATTTTGTCTTATATTTTGCATGGATAGCTGGGATTGCCTCAGTATTTACTTACTAAATGAAAATTTCAGTTATTTTGCATTCTATTTGACGATTTGAATCAAGTTCATGAACAGTTCCTTTCCTATTGTGTTGTGCAGGATATAAAAGATGGTTGATGTGGAGGACATTCAACCTCTTGTTGTTGATAATAGAACCAGAATGGACAAGGTTAGTGAATTTATTATTAGAATTGGAATTCTTTTAGCTAGTACCTAGTGCTAATTGGCAACAGAATGTTTTCTATTTATGAAAAAGACAGTTGATGCTCACACTTCCCTTGTGATAATAATCATTTCCTTTGTAATATTCTTTATTATTAGTTCCTTTTTTGCTTGGGAAGCTTGGCTTTTTTACTCATCTTGTGAGTTTTCCAATTGCTAGCTATGACTAGGTTGGGTATCTTCTCTACTTATAGTTAATAATTCTGTGATATCTTCACTTTGTTGTAGTAATCCCTTTTCTTACTCATGAGGTTCTTAAAGTTCAATTTCTTTTAGGGTTTACAAAATTATAAAAAATGACTCATTTTTTTTCATAGAGCCCATTGAAGTGCTCCTTTATATCATAATTTATTATTTTCTGGGTTCATTTGATTATTCTTTATCAGTTATCAATGGACAAATTTGCTTAGGGGAGGGGAGGTTACCTAATTCCTTTTGGTGGTGCTTATTGATGTACTATTCAATGAGGAACTTTGAGCTAAGTTGGGCAAATAATCATTTATTTAGCAAGTTGATTTAACTGACACACTTAATGAAGAAAATAAGATGTTGATTATCGTCCTATTTATTGGTTGAATCATATTACAATCAATCACTACTAGAAAATTGCTCAATTGCAACCGAAAATCGGTCGGAAAACGAAAAAAATCGGTCGCTAAGACTATTTGCGACCGATCGCATATACGTAGGTTGCAAATTCATTTGCGACCGATTTTGCCAAAGCTTGTAAAATTGAAATTTGTTCGTTTGTTGACTATTTTGCGACTAATTTTTTGGTCGCAAAAATAAGAATTGCGACCTATTTTTAGTCATAAATAATTGAGATAGATCAAATTTCGATTTTTTGAGACTGATTTCACGTTTTAGCGTAGTTTTCAGTCGCTAAATCGGTTGCAAATTTCACAACTAATACGATACAGCAACCAGAATCTTTTAAAATCCAAAATTATTACACCTGCATTCAGCAACAGCTTAGAAAACAAAAACCAATAATCCAAAGGCTAACAAGTCAATATTGCATATCATTAAGTGTTACTAGTTAATTGTACACATCCCAAAGCATAAAAGTCAAGTACCTAAAATTCAAAACATACAAAGTTAGATAAGAGTAAGTAGTTTATATTCTAAACTACATCTAATATGAAATAGAAGTATTAAGTTCATTCAGATCCTTCTTCATCATCCTCAGGTTAGTTTGTAATGGTGAGTTAAAAATCAGTTGGTTGAAAATTCATTCTTTGCAGCATTTGTTGCACAAGAAGATTGGTGGCCTGAAGCTACTTCTCATTAGTCTCTAATCTAGTTAGCAGCGCCCTTTTCTCTTCTATCATTTTCTTCATTATCCCTTCATGCTCTATTTTTTGTACCCATGCATTGGACTGTGAATCAAAACCATGATAATATGGCCTTTCATCAATAACATTAGATTTTGACCCAAGGCCATAGATCCTTCCTTTTTTAACTCCAGCTGTTTCATGCCATACATCTAACTCAGTAGGTGTAGGATTTCCATTTTGAGAGGCTTTTTGAGATGCCTCATCCATGGCACGTATAAATTCAGCCTACCAATTAGAATATTATGTCAATTAACACAAGAATTTTAATTTAGGGGTACTTACATTGTGTAAATTGACGTTATCCTATAATTTAACATAATTTAGAGCTATAACTATATTTTAACATAGAAACTCATGTAATATGTAAAATAAGATATTAACTACTTACATCTATATGCTCTGATCTCCTATCCACCCATGTTTGATCTCCTCTCTATATATTTTATAACAACTAAGTACATATACCGATAGCAATATACATTCTAATTATATTAAAGCAATTTAATTCAAAATTAACAATTTTAACTCAAATTAATAATTTTAACTGAAAAATTAATACTTGTAATTCAAATATTATTACTTTTAACTCACAAATTAACACTTTTAACTATTTTGAAATTAACAATTCTAACTCAGAAGTTAATACTTTTAACAAAAAATTAATAATTTTAACTAATATCAATAATTCTAACTGAGAATTTAACACTTCTAACTCAAATATTATTATTTTTAACTCAAAAATTAACATTTCAAATCCAAATTAACAATTCTAACTAAATAATTAACACTTTTATCTCATCAATTAACACTTGTAAAGCTTCAATTAACTATGTTAATTGAAATTAACAATTGTCACTCAAAATATTAACACTTTTAACTCACAAATTAATGCTTTTAACCCAAACATTGCTTCAACATAATTAAGAACTCAAAAATCAATCTAACCAAACTCTGTCTATCAACATCATCAACTAATTTACCAACATAAACAAACCAACACAATAACTAAATATACCCAAACTCTCATTATGTTAGCAAAAATAACATACATCAAAAATAAAAAACAACAACCTTCAATACCAATAAAGTCTTTTTCAACTAACAAAATCAAAAATCAAAACCAAAAATGTCAACTAATTTAACAACATAATTATCTACATAATATAATTTGAAAAACTAAGCTTAACTAACAAACTAACAATCAAATCCCCATGATTAAAAAAAAAATAGATCAACAACAAAAAAAAAAGCAATAAAGCAGAAAAAATAGATCAACAAAAAAAAAAAAAGAAACAGAGCAGAAAAAAATAGATCAGTACATAAAAGAAAAAAGAAAAACCAGCAAGAAACAAATTGGTGAGGGAGAACCAGAGTGGCAGCAGCTTGGGGACAGCGGCAGCGGTGATCCTATGCGGCGAACAACAGCAGCGCTTCGTTTCTGCAGCTTCAATCGGTGGTGGCAAGCTTCTCTCTAGCAGTGGCATGCAGCTGTGGGTGGGGGAAGCTAGGGGGTGGGGAGGGTTAGGAGAAAGAGAAAGAAATTATTTGGGAAAGGAGAAAAGAAATGGAGGTGCAGAGTGCATATTGATTTTGGCTAAGTTTTAAAATTTGAATCGGTCGCAAAATTGGACAGAAAATTGGTTGCAAAATTAGTTGCAAATTTAGAAATTTGCGACTGATTTACAATTATATATTGATTATCTGTGATTAGAATTTTAATCGCAAAATCGGTCGCAAATTTTCAAATTTACGACCAATTTATCGAATGCAATTAATTATCTGAACTTCGAAATCAGTCGCAAATTTCTAAATTTGCGACCAATTTACAATTATATATTGATTATGTGTGATTAGAATTTCGATCGCAAAATTGGTCGTAAATATAAAAATTTGCGATTGATTTTGCGATCAATTTATCAAATGCAATTAATTATCTGAACCTTGAAAATCGGTTGCAAAATGTAAATTTTGCGACTGAACTCTTATATCGTTGACTAAATGGAATCAGTCGCAAAATTTAAATTTGCGATCAATTTTGCCACCGATTTTTTTTCCATTTTTTTGTTCCATATAAATAAAATGACCGAATTTACGATTGATTTTTAGAACATGACTTTCGAATCCCCTTACTCAAATCGGTCACAAAATTGGTTGCAAAATTAAGATTTTTGCCACTGAAAAAATCAGTCGCAAAATCAGTCCCGAATCTGACATTTTCTAGCAGTGAACGCTTCCTTTGATTGTAAGCTGAGGCCTGCATTTTACTAATACTATGTTTCTCCTTCATTGGGTTTTGGATTACTGGTTGCTCTCATGACTATGAATAAGAAAGCTAGGCAACCAATTGCATCCATGTCCCCTCATTTGGCCACACAGGTATGATTACAAAAAGTTTTAGGGTCATGGCAAGTGTGTTATGTTATATCAATTGCATTGATAGATTTTTGTTCTATGCTGATTTTCAATCATAAGAGAAATGCCTATTATGAGATGTGTCTGTTGGTTCATCATTGTCATATGCTTTGCTGACTGTGACTTAACCTTGTTTGTAGGACTTGTTGGATTTGATTGTAGTCAAGGATGCAAATTTTTCTAATGTGGATGTTGTTTGCCGCATGGAACCACTTAGATTTATTATTCTTACGTCTTGTGAGTTTTTAGTTCCCCAAATTAGCCAATAGAAGTTTGGATATAGTTTATGTTTCTTAAAAGAAAATATGTATGTAAAAGGTGCAATTAGATCCCATCACAAATTACTTGATTGAGTTGGCACAATGACAATGTGATATTACCCGATCTTTCTGTTGTTTTGCTGGCAGTTCTAACTACCAAAAGTTTAAAAACGGGGCTTGAAAACATAGTGATACTTAGTGGCGATTTAAACCTCCACAAATGGCTTTCTAGCGGTTTAAACTACCACACAATAACCACAGCTATTTTAATAAAATTACTAGCAGTCATATTAGCGGCTGCAAAAAATCGCCAACAAACCCTTCTTATCGCTTTATTTGTGGTAAATATGGATCTGCCAGAAATTTTATGGGTGGGGGTTTAATCCGCCACTAAGTATTATAAAAACTGCCACTAAAACATTTTTTTGTTGTTTTGATTTCATGGCTCCTTCCTTTTATAGTTAATGTAAACTCCTCATTCAAATTAAGGATAGCTATGGATGATATTAAATGACAAAAACAGAAGTTACATCAAAGAAATTAACTATGTTACTTGGGAGTATAAACTGCACTGAATTAGTAAAAATTGTTAAATCTTTAAATTTTTTACTCCTAATTTACAATATTGATTAACAAAACCCATAACTTAAAACATACGCAACCAACACAAAAAAAAAAAAAATGCACACAAATTATGTCAAGAGAAATTGGTATCTAAGATGCTCTTTCGGTTCATTTATAACTTTTTTTAGCCGAATTTTTTTTGTCCATAATTATATGTCATTTGAGTATTTTAAGATAGTATTAATTTTTTTTTTCAATTTTACCTCTTATTTTTATTCTCTCACCTACAAATAATAATTGTTTCATAATTTTCTTAAAAAGGTCGATTTTATCAAAATAATCTAAATTTTTTTTATGTTTGTGTAATTTTAATAATTTTTTAATTTGTATAACAAAATCTTAAAAATCAGTTATAAATGGACAGATAAAATATTTAATACATATAAGATATTCTCTCTATCTATAAATAATTATCATTTTAACAAAATTAATATATCCTTAAATCAATTGTATTTAGATATAAATCAATATATGAATTTGATCAAAGTGATAATTATTTATACCAAGCTACATTAATGCAAGTCGTCATTGTTGACTCATCTATGTCAAATCAACTGCTATGTGTACAGGATTATGGAAATTTATGCGAAAGCGATTGAACATTATTGAATAACGTTTGGGAAACGTGCAAATTTCCCACGGATACGAAAAAATTGTAAAAAAAGAAAAAAATGTCTAGATGATTAGATCCACGTAATTATTGTTCTTCCTATCAGTGTTTTTTTTCTCGAGAAAGCGATCAATGTCTTGCTGGAAAAGTAGGTTACTTACCAGTATTTTTAGTAATATATTAATAAATAAAAAAAATTTATTATTTTTTTCAGCTGAAAATATTAATAAGTATTCAATAATATACTAATAAATAATTTTTTAATAATAATTATGTGAGATTAAATATTTTTATCATTTTTATCATTTTTTATACATATATTATATATATGTTGCAATTTTGCATGTTCCCCTATCATTATTCATTATTATTCAATCGATGTTCACCCGTTAAACTAATTTCCATTAGAGATACGAATATGGTAGAGAGTTAGAAATTTCAAGAAAATTTAGTTGTTAAAATTATGTAACATGCTTATTAATTTTTTTGATAAGTAGAATATATCATTTTATGTCCTCCAACAACTACCTATAATTTTTGTCAAAACTTTTTACTTTATTTTCTAACTGTGAAATATTGCTGTTAATGATAATACTCTTGTATTTATCTAGTTTACATAAATTTTAATAATTTGATGACTCTACTTTGTCGGTCCCACCAAAACTTTATATCTGAGAGACACCTAGTCAAGTCTCTCTGGAATTATTGAAATCCATATCTCAAAGTTGTGGTCGAGAAGCGCAGTGCACTTTGAGGGTGATACTTTATTTTTAATTTTATTTTAATTGATATATTTTATTAATAATTATTAAAATTAATTTTTATTTTGATTTATGTTTCTTTGTTGTATTCTTATACTCTTTTTACCTTTTCTTTACAATAATGAGTAAAGTTTCAAAATACGATAACTTTCTAATTAAAAATTAAAAATTCATTTTAATATATTAATAGTATAAAAAAAAATTTATATTGTTATTCACTTACATAATGTCATATAAGATCATGAAAATAAAATAATTTGATTGGATGATAATCATTTAAAAATTTTTTACTCCATGAGTATATCAAAATTAGACTCTAAAGAAAGAGAGGGGAAAAAAAAGCAAGTGGGTGTAAATGTTTTAAATAATTTTTCACTTCGTTTATTTCCTTTGTACTAATTTCTTCTGCTTTTTTATTTAAAAAAGAAGAAGACTGGAAGAATTGGTTGAAATTTATATTTGTTTTATTTCCTCATCTAAAAAAAATTATATAAATAAAAATGATTGGCTCTCATAATCCGACTCAATTATGTGGCTTAATTGTGACATAGAGAAAAGAACCTGCAATGGCCAAGGGGAACAGTAGTGAATACTAATCCATGACGTGCAACACGTTTTGGTTGTGAACGCATGTTATATATGGGGAAAGATTCAAGCTTTCGTGGTCAGAAGCGAAGAAATTGGAGGACCAAGTCGTCTCTATCTCCCTTGATCCTCACATTTCAGAAGTCGGTGCACACAAACACTCAATAAATACTACTAATAGCGATATACAAAGAGAGAGAGAGAGAACAAAAATTGCCCAAACAAGCAATTTGGTAGCTGCAGCGATGGTGAGAACCCCTTCCTGTGACAAAAGTGGACTGAGGAAGGGCAGCTGGACACCTGAGGAAGACAAGAAGTTGGTCGCCTATGTTACTAGGTATGGCTGCTGGAATTGGCGTCTTCTCCCCAAGTTTGCAGGTAGTTGATATGTTATATAAATTATAACATATAATTTTAATTCTTTAAATTTCAGCCATGCTGCAATTCAATGCTCAAACCTTGAGACGTTGGCTTTTTTTTTTTTTTTTTTTTTGTTCTTTTTTTCAGGTCTTGCAAGGTGTGGCAAGAGCTGCAGACTTAGGTGGATGAACTACCTGAGACCCAGCATCAAGAGAGGTGACTACAGTCAAGAAGAAGAAGACACTATTATTAGACTTCACGAAAAGCTAGGCAATAGGTATGTATATATCGTCGTGACAAAAAACAAAAAGGTATGTATATATGGCCCTTACACCATTGCTTCGTCTCACGTGATCACAATTAGAAATCATAAGCAAGTAAAAAAAATAAAACAGTGACGGAGTGTATATATATGCACTGACACAAGACAATCAAATTCAAGGCATCTTATGTATATGTAGCAACACCTGGAATTAATGTACTATAGTAAGAATAATTGTATGGTGTGTTTGAACTTGGATTTGATATCTATTTTGCAGATGGTCTGCGATCGCTGCTAATTTGCCAGGTAGAACGGATAACGAGATAAAAAATCACTGGCACACCACGCTGAAGAAGCGATTTGAACACGAGTCTAAGTCAGACACTAGAGATAGAACCGGATCCAAAGCTAAAGCCTCCAAGTCAAAGAATCGTGACTCCTCAATATCAATGGAAGGCAATAAGAAGCAAATGGAGAGAGAGTCAGAGAACAGCAGTAATATTGGTCATGATACCTGCCCATTGTCTCCACAACCATCCACCAGCGGATTCTCTTGCGTAACAACAGATACTGAAGCTGCTAGAAACCAATCAAACCATGAGAATTTGGTTATAGAAGATGATGACCTTGCTTTTTTGGATGCATACAATGAGCCCGTGAGTGCAAACTTCTGGACAGAGCCATATCTCACCGACGTTTCCTATGTCCCTCCTCCTGGTGAAGCAACTGTGCCCTTGTTCCATGAACCTGATGAATACTTTAGTCCTATATGGGATGTAGAATTTTGGGGCCACAATAGTTTGCAGCAGGAATGTGGGGCCTTATTCTACTGAGAGATCTGTGATGCTTTTTTTTGGGGGGGGGGGGGGAGAGGGAGAGGGGATTCTACGCTACTCGATCGAGGCCTATATCTTATGAAAATGTTTGCTACTTACTACTAAAAGAGTCACGTCTCCTCATATCATCGATCTCATATGTAATCTATATCTTCATGGTGTTTTCCTGCAAGGTTAGTCCTTTCTGCGATTGTGTGAATAGCTGTGTCGTCAATTGAAACGTTAATAATATGATGTAACAATATTTCATGGCCGTAATAAACTCGGGAGCTTCGCTTATAAGGTTTTCGATCTATTGCAATAACGTTCTGACCTTTTTATATTAGATAATCTCACCTATTATAATTTTTAGGTTTAAATATGTTTTTAATTCCGTAAATATAGGTAGTTTTAGTTTTAATTCCTCTAAATTTTCTTTTTTAGCTTTTAATACTTCTTTTTTCATTATATTTTTTTGTTGCTATTATTGGTCAGTATTATTTGGTAATAACTCTTATAAGGATCAAAAGAAGATTATTCAAATATTTGTAAAAATAAAATAAAATTTTTAATATTTATAAAGGCTAAGCGTATATTTTAAAATAATTTTTTGAAATAAAATTTAAAACGATAAGGATTAAAAATATAATATTAAGAAAAGAACATATTAGAAAGGAAGAAATTTTTTTATAGTGACTAAAATAAAAAATAACCTATATTCACAGACACTAAAAATATATTTAAGTCTAATTTTTAACAATTCGATTATGGTTGAGTTTGTTTTATTTTGTATATATTCCTCTTAGATTTTGATGCTTAAAATAAATGTTAGAAAATACGTATATAAACCGATCTGAACTAATTAATTTTTTATTATCTCTGATAGTAACCATAACCTAGCAATTGGTATCCCTAGTTTGACAAAAAAAAAAAAAAAAAAGCCTTCAACCCTTTGTTCAAATATTATAGCTGCTGCTGCTGAAACCTTTTAGTCAACAGCTTAGATAAATAAACCGGCAAACGAAGACAAAAAAAAAAAAAATTGATAAATAAAAAATAGACCGGCAATTAAACCTTCGATTGATTTTTACCTCTCTTCAGTTCTACTCCTTTCTATGGCAATTGAATTATTCATATAGGGTTAGTATCTCTCTCTCTCTCTCTCTCTCTCTCTCTCTCTCCCACACACGCAGAGAGATTGAAATTTGAATGAATTGGGGGGTTTTGTTCGTTTAAAAGAATATAACTGAGTTGTTTTATATTGTAAATATTATTAAGGCATGTCTCCATAGATTGATAAAAGAGGCTTCTATATGTAACTATATTTTTTTTGACCAAATATTTATCTCTTTGTTTATATATTGAGTACAAGAAATTTTTTGGAATAAAAGTTTGTCATATAGACAAGTATATGTGTTTAATTTCCGCAACAATTGTATATTCTTAAGAACAAAACTTAAGTGTATATATATATAGTTTTCGATCCGGCAATAAAATTATTCTTTCAGGTTTGTTAGGGAAGACTTTCTTTAAATGAAAGCACAAATTTCAAAGGACGAAGGATAGACAACAACTTCCGAGTTCGTATGAAGTTTGAACCTAACCTTAATTGTCTTTCTCATAAAGCCAGCTCTAGACTTGGAACTTTAGACAACATCACTCAACCACACAAAGTCACAGACAATACTTGTTCAAAATGGGTAAAGTCCGCAAAGCTATATTCCTTATCAGAATAGCAATTTGTCTCTTTTTAGTGGTGAATAACTGTTTGTTTATAATACCACACTACAGCTTGCAGAAGCAGTTTCCTATGAAACAGTTGTACATCACTCCTAATTACTCTCTCTCATTCAAAATAGCCGTCATTTTAACTATTTATATAGATATTAAAAAAATCAAAATTAAGAATTAATTATAAATATATTTTCTAAAATGCCCTTATTTAATAACTATTACCTCCAATTCACACTAACTGTTATTTTGAAAATTTGGTATATTTTTATATTAATATATCTAGATATAATTATTGTGAATCAGAAACTAACATATATTATGAATTGGAAAAAGTAATTTATTGTATCAATATTTTATTATTTGTTGTGCTTAGAATTATGTAGAGGATAAAATAGAAAAATTTATAATAAATATTTCATTAAAATATGAAAATAACAGGTAATATAAAGAAAATTTTTTACTTAAAATGACAATTATTTGGAATGAAAGGAGAATATTTAATTAATGAGCCTTCGAGAACCTGAGTTATTATCCTAGTATCAGTGGCTTTTTTTTTTTTTTTGTGTGTGTGTGTGTGATTGCTGGACTTCATCAGGTATATCTTTTTCGTTCTATACTATGTGTATGTTAATTGAAAAGTGTACGTATTTCTCTTTGGGCACTCAATTATTGAATTACTTCACTACTAAGAACTATTTCACTAGGTATTAGGAAAGAAGGTGCAGAGTCGAGATCAATGGAATAGTTAATCATATTTCAAAGAAATAATCGATCACTATATAACGTGACTAAAGTTTGATTTCTCCGGGTGTAGAATATCTCTGTCAAGAGTACAGGCACTAGTTTTCCAGAAAGTCAATACTTATCAGCTGAGTCACAAATTGATTAGTTTAGGGTTAGGATAGGGTTAATACGCGGCTAATTTCTCACCTCAACATTAAAACAAGATGCTTTCTTTCTCGAAGAATTTAGAAGAGATGGTTTGATTTCAGATCAAATTTCAGAAAGGCTATTTTTTCAACTTTAACTTATCGTCCTCCTCATGCCAACTATCAGGACGTAGGCGATTCTTTTTTCTAAAAGAAAATGTCACTATTTACTTACCTGCACGTGAGTTTTTAAACCTTCAAATTTGGCAGTTTAAATTTAGAGAAATACTACTTGTACATACTATTTGTACACCCCTTTTGTTATGTTTCAAACAAATACAATTAAAAAATTTGAAAAAGTAATTAGAAGTACTTTTCTCCTTATATTTTGTGGGTGTCCATGGATAATGTCAAGAAAAAAGATATATAAATATCACATCTTTTAAATGTAGGAGTAAACTTTAAATGTAAAATGTACAATTTCAATTGCTAATTAAAAAAAAAATTATCAATTTACAATTTTATGAAAAGTGAATAGCAGCATAACAACAATACACATATATTAATCTGTCTTGTTGATATTTTCATAATAATTAAGATTGTATATTTTATTTTTTGAAGTGTACATCGCATTTGAAAGAAACCAAACCCCAAATCTTCTATCTCAAGAAATGAAAAACTTCTCTCTCTATGGTCTATGTAGTATCTTTTTGGCTTACTTAAATCTCTTCAATGGATCAATATAGCAAGCCAAGTTGGAAAGGGCATCAACCATGCATATACTGGCCTCTAGGGAAATGTTTGAGAGCATTATGTGGACCTTTCCCTTGCACTGTTGGATCAAGATCAATACAATACTATACTACACTATACTGGTGGTGCTTCCTAGCTAGAGGAATGTTCTTACGAGTCCTCTGAAATACTAATCGGTCTTCTTAATAAATAAAATCATGAAGGTCACTGATTCCCATATGAACGCACGGACTTTAGCTCATACAATCAAATTGTGGATCAATTTGGACTGGGAGTTTAAAGTGTTCAGACGGACTCGGCTGGGAAATAATATACGTTTTTTCAAAGTAGAAATTAATGCTGGGACCAAAAAAAAAAAAAAAAATAGAGATTAATGCTATATAACACGAAATGAAATCATAACGAATTAGGATAGAAAAAGGATGTACCAAAAATGTGTGTACGTGAGATCCTGTAGATCACACAAGCATAAACATGTACTGGTCACTGTCTTTCATAACAGATTTCATGGAAAATTCTTCTGTACGTACCAATAAGGTTTCTTCCCACTCTGAAGAATATCTAGTCCACATAAGTATAAAGTCCAAAAGGATGACCGTCATCGTATTTAAGAGGTTCACGTGAGTGGAACTTATTTCCTGCTTTCTTCCGAGGTCTCACTCACTCATCTCACCCGTGTTACATATGACTTTGCTTATGCAATAATGTCTCAGTTACCAAAATAAACAAATAACCTTAAATTCTGAAATTAATCCTAAAAGATTATATAATATAAATTGTTTTGCAGGTTAAGCAACCTAGCCCATGGCTGTACCTGTGACTGAAGATATGCAGAGATCAACATTTTAGGTTGTTCTTTTTTCCTTTTTCTTTTTTTTTGGGTTTAGTTTTAAGCATCCTTATTTTTTCACCAATTCTTGCAAAGGCTATCTTATAGGGCTCAAATCGGGGAATGAATTCTCCAATGTTAAATCTTCAAATGACGTTGCCATATATGTGATCTGTCACTATTGATTTTAAAGGTGAGATCATGACAAAATATAGAATTAATAGTGAAAAATCAATGACACATAAAAATTTAACATGAGAGAATTTATTTCCCTCAAACAATGTAACATTCTCCCAAATTTTTGGACTTCCAACATGATATGGGATCTAAACAAATCTAATACTTCTATGGGGTTCAGTGAATTTTATTTGTATCTCTTTGCTTTTCTTAATTTGCAGTGTTTTTTTATTGTAAATAGTTTTCACTTTCAGCCATTAATTGCTGTTGGATATTGGCTTGGGATAGTTAGAGTTTTGACCTCTTATATGTCTAAATTTGATCAGACATAAGAGACAAAGTTTACGCTGCATCGTATTGAAAAGATTGTTAGAGCATTAGAGGCTATTGACCCAAAAACGATAGTCAAAGGCTCTTGAAATAAACGGAATCCAATATTTATTAGAGAATTCAGTAAAGGATATTAAACAGAAATGCAGATTAGCTCGTGCAAGAAAAGAAAGCTGATAATCTCATCAAGGAACCAACCGGTTATCTATCAACTCTTTTCTCTATGCAGGAAATAAAATTTCAATATATCAGTATACATCCTACTGTGTATTTAGGGATGTGTCATGCTCATAAGGATTTATTTTCTGTCAGGGTGCAGTTTTTTTTCTTTTTTTTTTTTTCGCTTTTCGAGTTCTGATATTTTTATCAAATGTGTGTTTGACTATATGTTTGCTTCTCGATTTCAATTCAAGAAATAGAAAGGAATCTTTTCGTGTTTACTCAAGTCAAGAGTTCGTAAGAAACTTAGTTTACAGACAAAGTGTTAATGAATTATGATAAACAGCAAACACTTTGACAAACGCAAATTTTCATATTTTAGTTGCAATCAAGTACACTGAGCACAAATATAAACTTACGACTTATTTTGATTGAAAGAGATTGTAACAATAAATATTGTACAATGCTATAAAAGACAAATTAAACAGAAACAAAGACTAACATGAAAACAAATAAAAATCAAACTAAGAACAAAGATGATATTTCCTTGAGTTTCTCATGCATTCTTAAAGTGTCAGAATGGCTAACAAAATTTAGAGAGTTATTTCAAGTTTTTTTCAGCCATCTTAATCTTATTCTACTAACTCTATTTACATACACAAACTACACGCTAAAATTCTAACACGTCTTCTCTTGATAATTAATTGGCACATAAAAAGCGCATGATCCATTTGCGCAATCAGTAACGGCCATTTCATGTCCCATTGCAGCTTCAAGATGAGTAATTTCTTTAATGAATAACCATGCACGTTCTTCAACTTTGTTGCCCAGTGGCTATTAGAAAAGATATTATTGTAGTTCAATGGCATCTCCCATGGTTGTTTGGATGATAGCGAGTATCTTGAAAAAATTGAGAATGCAAATGAGGCTCGTCTCAATGGATATTTACCCCTCATGTCAATTGTGGGATCAAGGTTGATCCCTAAATCAATGCACCCCCTTCCCCCAGACAACCCCCCCCCCCCAACCACGAAAAAAATTGAAAGGTCAATAATTATATCGATGTTTATGTAATATATAATGACACCAGCTTAGCTTTGATTAAGTTATGTAATTTTTTATGTTTTTAACTTATATATATTTTCTTGAAAACTATTAGGACTATATATACGCTTTCATGAATGTTTTCATTCTTGAAAATTTTTAAGAATATTGTTTTCATATTTATGCATGTTAAGACTTATAGTTGTTGTACTTGATGAAAAATTGATATTTATATTAGAACTTTATATTATGTATGTTTAAATTTATTATATTTAATTATATTTTTTAACATATTTTAATAGGTGTATATATATAATTTAATTTAAATACACTGACAATGTAAAATAGTTTTACACTGTCAACCAATAGAAATTGTGGAAAGTGTCAACTCATCCAACACCCATTATAATGAAGGATCCACCATAAATTCTCACTTTTTCCTATTTCTATTGATTGACAGTGTAAAACTATTTTACACTATCAATGCATACTAATTAAACTCATATATATATATATATATATGGTTGAATAGGAAAATTTAGTAAACTTAACCCAACTCAATCCATTATTTAAATGAATGAGTTGGGTTGAAAAGCACCCCGAACCCACCCACCTCAACCTGGACATCCCTAGTCCCGAGTTTGAGTTTTTGCTCAAACAAAATTAATTAAATTTTAATATACTCTAAATATTGGTAATTTATACCAAAAAAAAAATTAGCAAAGTACTGAAACATAAATATAGCACATTTTTTGCCTTCGATTTCTGTTACACAAAATATGTAACTGGAGTGATTTTTTTATTTAACTTTAATTAAGATGCAGGATTTTAGAATTTTTTTATAAAAAATAAATTAGTAATTGTAAATTTTCTTTAAAGAGACTAGAGGTATCATTACACATAATTACAAACATTAGATTAGAGTTTCTTCAGAACTTTTTTATTGTTTAGAGTATTAATACTTTTGATTAGTTGGTTAAAATTCAGCTAAATGTTCTATTTCTTTCAAAATAAAAAATATAAAAAAATATAAGTTATATTAGTGAGTTCAAAATTAAATATTAATTACTTATTTGTAAAAGGTATTAATACATTTAGATAAAAAAAAACCTGATGCTAGACAACTTTATTCCATAATAGGCCAAATCTACTTTAGATATTGATGGTTAAAAAAAAATATTAATACTCTTACAAAAGATAAGAGTACAAACCAAAGAAATCTCTTGTTGGAGTTAGATCTTGAAACACATAATATGTGGGCCACTAAAACGATGACATATGATTTATAAAACAAAAAAAATTGCTGCAAAAAAAAAAAATTGCGTGTACCATGGTCTCTTCATCAATTCATAATTTTTCCCCCTTTCCCGTCTTCAGCTCCCTTCCCCCACCCCCCCCCCCCCCTCTTCCTCTCTTTTTCTTTCCATGTCCTCAAATTGTTCATATGATCTCAAAGATGAACACTTTGTTGAAAACAAACAAACAAATAGAAATCTTTAAATCCTTTGTTTGTATGTCTATTTTCTTTGTTTATATCGAAGACATTTGGAATGAAGGATGGTTGAATACATGTATAAGTTATACTAAAGAGTTTATTAAAAAGAGATAATAATTTTAAAGATAACACAATATATAACAATAAGATAAAAGATAAACATTAAAATTAAATCCTAAATAACATAAGTTGTTATTTTATCATCTCTTTCAAATTGGACAATGCCATGTAAAGATCATATTTGGATCATACCAACATCAGAAACAAGTGGTAAGCTAAGATTATTGTGAAGATTAAGGAGTCAATCTCAATTGGGTGATATCTTGCTAACAAGGGTGCATTGCCTAGTTATATTGCCATTGCCTACTGCAGCTGCGACCTTTGGTTGCACCCTATCGCCTCCACCCCTCACCACCCCTCTTGCTTTGCTCATCAAACCTAGTCTGGTTTTCCGTTTCCCTAGCTTCAAGACCAAATGCCCCATTTTGCTTAATTAGAGAGGGGAGTAAGGTTGCGATTCGAGCAGCAGTAGATGTGCATGCAGCGGGCGACGAGCGGCGGCATGAGAGTCAAGAAAGGATTGTTGGTTCTTGTTTGTTTAGGGTTTATTTATTTTGAGTTTTGACTTGATTTACTTTTGATTTATTTTATTTGTTATTATTTATTATTAAATTTAAAATTTAAAAGCTTATCATTGGGTATGGGTATAATCTACCTGTTTTGGACTTATCTGGCCTTTGGTTAACAGCTTAACCATTTAATTTTAAGTCAAATAATTAGCTGAAGTGAAAATAAATTAATTTAAATGAGTTAATATCTATTAAACCTAACTCATTTAATTTTAGTGAATAAACAGACCCATATGATGGATTAGGTCCCTTTAGTTTACCCTAAAGGGCATTTGGCATGCAGCAATATCTTTTTTTTTTTCCTAAAAATGTGAAAATATTTTTATATTTAGTAGAAAATTTGAAACAATATTCTCGAAAATATTGCATTCTCAAAAAAGAAAAGATGCCTCAACATTTCTATCTCCCATAGGAATCCAATATTCCTATGAGAAGAGAATGTGTGCCATAATAAAAATATCAAAATACCTCTGTCACTGTCCAACTTAGAAACTTATAGTTACATCTTACAAGTATGCCCTTCTTTTGTGCTTTTAAAAGAAAAAAACAAAAATGTCATACTAAAATTTCTTTATCCAAGCTCATATTTAGTGATATTGGAACCTATTTTATTTGACATTATCATATATCATAAGCATATACTTTAAATCAAATTTGGCAAAAATTATGGTAATTTTAAGATTTTATTATATTTTTAATATTACTTTTATAAAATAAAAACATTTATTTGATATAAAATTCTAGAAAATAATATCCATTAAAGATAACAAATTCAAAATATAAATGAAGAAATCCATAACAAGTTCAAACCATTCGTAAGTAACCCAAGTGTAGAGTTATTATTGTCATTATCGATGAACTGATACTCAATCAAAACAAAGATCCTGACTCCCAAATGATCCTCTCTCCTCCCGTTCCTTCACCCTCCCAAATCACAACCAAACAAACAGAAAGAATTTGGCTGTCCTTCCCAACATGCCCCAGCGTAAATGCAAAAAGATAAAAGAAAAAGTACATTAATATAAACTAGATAACAAAGAAGCTAGAAATAGCCGAAAGAATGCTGCTTTTCATTAATCATAAATCTTTTACATACAGGAACAGGATACAAGAAAATGTTTTAAAATACAACTAATTAAATACTTATGTAAACATGATAATGCTATTCAAGCCACTGCAAGTTTCACCCGTTAGATTTTCCATATTCGCAGGCTTGGCATCAACTATATTAAAACTTTGAATGCTAATTTCTAAATCCCAGAGAATTATTCGGAGCTCATCGGCTGATATAGAAGTTTCATCATCACTATAAAACCAAAAAAAAGGGAGAAATAAATAGAGATGAGTGGCCACTGTTAACATAGTGAAGGAAAAACCATGATTCCAAGGGACAATACATATGGAGCAACTTTAAAACAAACGGGTAGAATGACTTTAAACTAACTCAAACACATATAAAAAAAAAAATCTTTATGATTCACATCCATCTCAGGAATATGGGGACCACATGCATAGCAAATGAATAAGTAGAATCCAAACATAATAAATGAAATAGTAATAAAAACAACAAAGTTGCAGTGCATCATGGCTTTAGATTGTCGGTGCCTAGAATCCTATGAAGCATGGGTACTCCATTTTGATAAAAGTATCCATTGAGGTATGGATAGGCCTTGGGTATGGCTCGGATACTATTGGATATGGTTGGATATGGCTTTAGGTATATGATTTAATTAAACTACATTGTTTTAGGTGGATTTTTTTCTTTTTATTTTTTCTCGATGCCTCCCTTTTTTTTCTTGGTGCTTGCCTTTTTTCTTTTTCCGTAATTAGAACCCTATCGAATCCCTACCCGCTTCTCCTTCTTTCTTTCATTTGAAATCCCTTCCCCCTTCTTCTTTCTTTCGAAACAACCAGAACTCCAAAAGATTCAGATCTATCCTCTTCTTTCTTTTATTCGAAACACTTTCCTTTCCCTACCCCCTTCTTCTTCTTTCTTTTATTTGAAACACCCTTCATCCACAGCCACCACCACTCAATTGCTTCGCCAGTGGCATCATCACATCAGAGCAGCAATGGCAACAGCAAGAAGACACAGCAGCAGCGCGAACAGGAGAAAGAGGGCATGCGAAAGGTAGCTTGTCATCTGCCTCTACTTTTGTTCTATTTTTATTTGAATTTTGCTGGTCCTGGAAGAAAGCATGCAATATAAAATGGAACCTGAGTTTTGTTGCTGGTTTTATTTTTATTTTTTGAAAACTTGTGATCTAAAATGGTTTTATGTTGTTGCTGCTATTTTTTTTATGTTTGCTCATGTTAAATGTTCTGAAAATGAGTGTGATGGTGTTAATTTTTCATGGGAAGAAAATGATGAGATTTAGATTATTAGAGTTTGATTGTTAATTGTGTTTAAATGATTGTTATATACTTGTTTTGAATAATATTTTAAGTATTGTAATTTTTTTATTTTTATGATGTGATATTGAACAATTTAGACTTATTTTATGTCGAACTTAATGTGTTTTGTAATTTATCATGTGAAATTTTAGTTTTATTTTGTGAAATTTGTAAAATTTTTATATTTTTAAATATATGTATATATATATTGCCGTATCCGTATCCAGTATGGGTATCATACCGGTATCCATGCAACATAACTAGACTCATAATGTAGGAGAATGCTAGAATAAATAGTGAGAAAGCCTTCTCCCGTGTCTTTTGAATTCAATTGATTTCCTTTGGCCATGAAACACTGTTGCTACATGGAGTTAATCATAAGACATACCTTGATATACATCCTCTGACTTCAACATAACTAGATGCCTTGATGACAAGATACTCATTCACTTATGATACACACTTTACTAGTTAAATAAACCATATCTTTTTTTTTGCATCATATGTGTTTATATGTTAAGTTCTTCATTGTTTCTTGCTTGGCATTTTCATTCAGTGCACTGCAGCTAAAGAATTATTGGTTTGCTTTCACCTAATAGAACAAAAGAATATTATGTTAACAAATGTATTAAACTAGACAAAAGTATTGGTTCGCTTTTACCTAATAGATTAAAAACTTACAGATTGAATTGATTTCTTAACGTATACGACATGAAATTTAATAGTCTATTATATGTCTACGAATCATCGAATGGATATATGTCTATTTAATTTTAAAAACTAAAGCAATAAACCAAAAGAATAACCGAATGAATTTTAGATTCTTTACTTCAAATTCTAATAGTCTCCTATATGTCTAATCATCACACATGTGATTGGCCATAGTTTATGCAATAGCTAAAGAGATAATATTGCAAGGGAAGGAGGGAATGTTTCACATTTGAGTGTCCCACAGCGAACACGGCTCCTCTGTTAAATCTTCTATTCATGTTCTCTTAGATCAGTGCCAAAGCCAAACTATGGCTATATGACTATGTAACTGAGGTGGTTCTCCGGAAAACAAAATCTTATGTGAATTGCTTATAAGTAGATACATGATATTTTGCTCTAATTGGCAAAACATATTTCGAAAGCACGATGATTCAATATTTAAGAAATCGAAAGCAAAAACTACCCAATAAGTTTCTGTGATCATGACTACTCGATAAGTTTTAATACTCTTTCTCAATTCTCACACATTCTGATCCCTTTAACACCGACCCACCTCTACCGCTTAAGGATCCAAATGAACTAAATGACAAAGAAAAATTAAAACTTTTTTGGTGATGTGATAATAGTCGAAACTCACCAGGATGACAATCCTCTTCGACAAGTGATCTTCTCGATAAAAATGTCAGGGGTGAATGTCGCTAACCGGAGATTAAGAAATGAATCAAATTGAGGGTAGCAAAAAGACTAAACTGAAAATAAACTTTACATAATTTTTTCTTCTTTTTGCAGGGAAACAATCACACTCACAAGTGACAACAAACAAATAATGGTATCACTATCAGCAAAATGAAAAAGAAATTAAAGAAAAAGGAACCTTCTCAGCATCAGGTTCGAACATTTGCCGGAAAAGAGCCATGATAAGGGTTTTCTTGCCAGAGCCAGATGGTCCTTAGGAGGGTAAAAAGAGGCAGCAGCCCTATTCTGTAACTTGCAACAACAAAATTACCACGACAACGCGCGCGCGCACATATATATATATATATATATATATATATATATATATATATATATGAATAAAAATAAAAATGAAAACTTGAGAAAGTGGTTACTTATATGTATCAAAAGGAAGGAGGAGTACCAATTTCTTGAGATTTTGGGCAATGCCGTTAGGAACAATGACCTTGTTAGTTCATCTTCAACCTTGGAGATACATGCGGGCCAAGACACTGCAATATCTTTTACTCATATGATTCTATCTTTCGAAATGGATTGCTCAGTCTAACGGAAATTATTTATTGTTGTAACTCAATGTCATATGCAAAGGCAAGAAACACAAAGAAGAGATTAAAATGTGATATGACAGAAAAAAAAAAAAAAGAAAGGAAAGATCAGAAGAGATTAAGAAATGAGAAATATTTAGGGGATTCATTGGGACACCATATCAATTCACATCCCATCCACCATTGAATGGAATGTGAATGAATGAGATCTACACCCTATCCAACAGTAGATGAGATATGAGTTGGCACAGTATCCCAAAAGAAATGAGTCCTCCTATTACTTCTCTTAATAAATTAAGGAAGCGAACCACAGAGATAAAAGGAATTTTAAGCTTGGTAGTGCAAGTAGTTTGAGCTTGGCAGCAGAAGCAGAGTTAGGAACAAATTTCGTATCATAAGCACTTGGCTCTCCTAGCTATTCATTCACTCTGAAAGGATTTGGCAAACCCTAGGTTGAAGAGATTGCAAAAGTTCAAAAAGATTTGGTAAAAAAAACTTGGGAAAATTTTAGAGTTGGTGGGTATCGAAAAAATTTGCACCACGCTTCAATAGTGTTGCCTGCAAAGAAAAGATTAGCAACGTTTCCAAATTGTTGTGCTTTATTAAAATAAATGTAGCCTTACCCAATACAAAATGACAATTTTTAATAAGCATGCTCTCTCAATTTTAAATATGCACTTTTTAAGTGATGCTAAATATTTATTGCCAAATCCTCTCTTCAAAAGCAATGCTTATAAAAATGTGCCTTATTATAGAATAAGTGTACAATTTTTAAGTGTAGTTTTGAAAAATGTGGCCATAGGCTGAATTTATTGTACAAAATAGAGAATACTCAATCTAACATGGCACCAAGATAACCGAACACTAAGGACAACAAACCCAGAGAAGCACAAACATGCACGACATAAACACAAAAAAATTCTAAGAAAACACAGCCACACTTTAAAAGATCACAACACACTAAAATCATCACGATCACAAAACTTCACTATAGAAACCACCGCCATTTAATCTTTTTTCCTTTACGGCTTTTCGCAGACCACTGTTGAGTTCGTTGTTGATAACTTCTTTCCCTTTCACAAGAAATGCAATCACTTCATCCTCTTTTATGTGTAAAATTTTTGTATTACATATATATTTATATGAATTTAATTTGTATAAATTTTCAATATAAAAAAAAATTTGACAGATATTCAATTATATATTATTATATTAGTAAAAATATTTGATTTAACTATTTATTATCTTAAAAGTTTTACAAATTAAAGTATTTGATTAAATGACAGTGTAAATCCAAATTAATTTCATTTGATATTAAAGAAGCAACAATTTAATTTCGCTAAATAAACCATATGTTATCCCTCTGTGTGATTCACGCGTGATAGGTTTCAAAATCGAACTCCAACTAAATGTACTGTAGAAGTCACCGTCCAACAATAACTACCATAGAAGTCAGCTTTCCTTATCCCTACCTTCCTTCACGGAACCATTGCTGAAAACGGTTTGTCTGGATGTCTGTATAAATTACTGGAGAGGGTGGTACATGTTTTCCATGCCTTGGCCCGTTGAATTTTTCTTCTTTTTTTTTTTTTTGTTTTTGTTTCCATCTCCTTTCTTTCTTTCCAATTTGTTTCAAGTGATGAATATTACATGGCACTGATCTTATGTATTGCTTGGCAACAGGGGAAGTCAGGGCAACACTCGCAGGGCTTCTAACTATATCGTACATGATATGAATTGAAAGTGATCTTCTGTTCTGTCTTACGGATGCGGCAATCAACGATGGAGGGCCCAACAGGATATAAAAAAAAGGTTTAGTTTGAAAAGTACATGTAGCATATCTATATCCAAGTTGAACACAATTTTCGAATCACAAATTTCATTTACATTGAATCAGTATCAAAATCTTCACCAAAAAAGGGAAGATGATTTTGTGACATAATTATTAAATTCTCTCGGTCTTTCCCTTTGGACTGTTTAATATGCTGTATACGTACGAATTTAAGTTGATACATAATTTATTTCACTTTTTATTAGTTAAAATCTATTGAAGCTTTCCTTTTAAATTTTCTCTTTCTATTTATATGCCCTCTTATTTTAAAATTATGAAACTTTAAAATTAACTAAATTTAAACGTTTTATAATTGCAACCCAAACCTCAAGGAATATAGATGCTATAAAATAAATTCTGGGCATAAAAATTAAACAACTAAAATAACACCAGAATTTTTTCTATTTACCCTAATTTTATAAACAATTGGCTCAAAGCCCATAGAAAGAAAACAAAATACATCAGTTTCATACCCACAACTTTATATCCATAAGTGAATGAAAAAATCTGGTGCAGGAGAACTTTGTTTCTATGGTAAGCTGATCTATTTTGAGTTAGATTAGTTAAGGTCAGTGAATTTTAAATATGGATAGTTTAGATAAAAAAAAAAACATAACCAGAAGATGTTTGAATTATTGTTATTATTATTATTATTTTACCTGAATTCTCATATACTTAGAAGCTTTGAGTAATGCCTAATAAGTAGGATACCATAGCTAGTCCCAACAAAAATTTACAATGGAATCATTCGCGGACATAGATAGTGACTGTTAGAGTTTTAGTAAAAACTCTATTATTTTGTACGAGATATTTATTAAATTAAATAACATGTATACTTATCCAATGATCCTATAATTGATGACTGGATTTCGTGAAGAACCTGGACATGACTTGCAAATTCAATAGCTGCGCCATCCCTTTTTTATATAGTGACTCCTTTGTTAGGAGAAAGGGGCAAATGAGAGAGTAAACTTTTAAAATGTGTGAAATAGAAAATTGATTTTTTTTTTAATTTTTAAAATTTTGTATCTTAATTTTCTCTTTCTTTTTCTCTTTAATTAAAAAAGAAAAAAATTCAGAGTTTAGAAATTGTTTCTTTCTGACATTTCTAGCATAAGGGTATTGAATTAATTAGTAATATCCATTTTCACTAAAATTATCTATTTAAGTGCATATCAAATCAATGAAACTGTCGTTTTAATTTACAAGAAGTGGGCGGGTCAAACATTTACCAGTCATCTTACAGAAATAATTAAGATCTTAAAAATTATTTCATTGTTACATAATAATTTTGAAAATAACATAAAATTAAGCTTTAATCTTAACTAGTACTATACACGAATTCAGGTAAATGAGTAAAATAAGCGAATTCGTTTCTTTAACTTCTATTTTTTTTATTTTTATAAGACTTCTATTTTTTTATTTAGCCCTTTTTAAATTGATTATTAATTTTTTTAACGGGGTTTATTAATTTGTTCGTTCTTAAATTATTGTTTTTTATTAGTTACAAATGAGGGTTTGGATCAACTTGTTTCTATAAAATTAACTTTAATTAAAATTGACTTGATATCAATGTGATTTATATTTAAAAATTTTTATATTAAAAATAATTATAATAGAATGAATATTGATTGGATGATATTAGTCAAAATCATTTTTAGATGTATAATTATTAAAAAGGATATAAATTTTATATTATATTTTTAATATTGCCTTTTTATTTCATTTTTATTTTTAAGATATTTGAATAAATTATATTAATATTATTATAAAAAATTATATAAATATTATTGTCTTCTGCTTTATTCAGTTATAGAAATTGACAAAATACAGTGTTGAAAAACAAAAATAAAATAAAAATTAAAACCTGAAGTGACTTGCAATTTTACTTACCGCAACGAGTTTTTAAATGAAACGTGTGTGTATAGTACCCAAAAAAAAATAAAGGAAAAGAAACTTGCCTATGGTGCACATGCAGTTATTGAAATTGCACCACTACTTGAAGGGCAAAGTTGGAAGATTGTACTTATAAATGTCTAAACGTGATACTTGTGGAAGCAGAAGCAATAATGAGTCGCTTCCAATTGAACGGGAGTTTGCAAGCAAAATTGATTTTAAAAAAGATAATACCTAAACATGTTTCTTGAACCCGCAATCCTATTTGCCATGTGTTCTACTTGATTTTGGGCGTGCAAACGCCCAACCAAACACATATGGTGGTTTCGCTATAAACCTCGACAGGAATAATTATGTGTCATGATGTGTCAATAGTACCATCACTTCTCTTAATAAAATATTAACGAAATTGTAACAAAAAAAAACCAAATCGGTATACGAATTAAAATGCAATAGATTAAATTTAAAAAATTAAAAAGTTTTGATAAGAGTCAAATAAAAAATAAAAATTTTTACAATACACTATCAAAAACTTACTATATAAAAAAATTTATTTTGAGATTTTAGTTTTATTTTTAATTAAAAGTAATTAACCCACTATCACTAGAAGGTCCAATAAAAATTTATTACATTTCTATCCACTCTCTTAATATTCTATACCATTTACTCATTTTTCAAATAATTTTATCAATTTATCCTCTACTGATCGACTTTTAAGTACTCCATTACCTGATTTGTCTTATATGGTTTATTAGTTGACACAAAAAATTGAGATTAATTTATTTTAATTTATTATTAAATTATATTCTTTTATTCAAAAATTTAAGTGAAATTCACTTTTTAAAATTACTTTACTACGAGACTAAAGAAATTTAAGGGGAAAGCAAATTTAAACCTCACTTAAAATTAAAAGTACATTCCTTTATCACAATTAATACTAAATTTTTGAACTAACCAATCAAATTTATTCTTTTTTTTCTATGTATAATTTATGCTAAAAATTATAATTAAAAAGTAAAATTTAATAATTTTATACGGAGAGACAGATTTTTAAATTTTAAATTTTTTGCCTCAATAGTTTCTAGCTATATTCTTTTTGGTTTAATTTTAATAAATTATTATTATAATACTAATTAAAGGGGATAGAGAGAAAAGTGGAATAATTTTTCTTTTCACTTGTTTTATCCTTAACAAATTTATGCTTTCAAATATTGTGATATTAAAGAGTGTGGTGGAAGGTGGGAAAGTGTATAGATTTTTTCTTTTAATTCTTGATTTTTATTTAATTTTTACAAGCATATATATATATTGAGATTTAACAAATCAATAATTAAGGATTGAATAAAGAGATAAGAAGAATAAATGGAATGAATTTTTTTAATAAGAGGGAGGGACAAGGAAAATGAATTAATTTTTTTCAATTGTTCAATTCTCATTTTAAAATTGAAAAATAAAAAACCTATTAAACAAATTATACTATGAATAATGAGATGATATATAAAATGAATTTATACACTTTCTTGACATAACTTATTTTTTCCACGATAATTTCATATATATACTTTTTATTTCTAAAGTTATTTCATCTTAAGCTAATTGCACACATAAAAATATTTTATGTAATATTCTATGAAGTTGTATATTTTATTATAAAATATATATAATTATTTGTATTATTATACACATGTTTAAAATTTTTATATAAAATATAATTAAATTGTGATTAGATTGGAAAAATAATTTTTTATATATATAATGAAAATAAGATTATATTGAATCCCTATGTAATAATTATTAAATAAATATTATGAATATACTATAGTTTAGTTTTAATCAAAGACATAAAGCGGTGAAAAAAATATCAAATTTTTATTTTATTTATTGAATTTCTCTTAAATATTGTATCAATATATTCTAAATTAAATTTTAAATCATTTAATTTGTATATATTCTCTTCATTTTGATTTAATAAATCATGTTTAATATAAAATAATACAATGACTAACAAATATGTTTTTAAAATTATCATGACTCTCATTATATAAATAGTAAAAAATTTAGATATCTATTAAAAAAACTTAAACTACTTTTGTATGATATTTTTAAAATTTTATACATATTAATTTAATTTTTTTATAATAGGTGCATTGCATTGGTCAAAAACATTAGTTAAGATATAAATCAGATTACAAATAAATATAAACAATCAACTGAGAATAGAAAAATTCATTGAGACCCCATTCAGGGATTTCCGTTAGGTTGGGGTGGATCGAATTAATCGGATTCTTATTAATAAAGTCCAGATATCGATGGTTACATCAAGGAAAAAAAATTACTCTTTTCATCTATTATTTATTACATATACCGATAGAAAGATAAAATTAAGGTCTTAGCGACATGGAGTAGTCTGTATGCAGAAAACAAATTTTTTGGGATACGCACATGGTTGTTTGCGGAGTGCCTGCCTCACGTGTTGATTTGGTGTAGATAAAGCAAAAGTCACGCTTCTTTTTACTTTAACGAGGAGACGTGTTATTTTTACTCAGTGTATCTTATACTTTGGGCCGGTATATCACCCATCCACCGTTGGATGGATATGGGAATTAGTCTAAATAGGTGCCACATACCCATACAATGGTAAATAGATAATATATCAGTCCAAAGTATAAGGTGGACTATATCAAAATATTATTTCTCTTTCCTGAATATGGCTACTGGGTTGGCGGCTGATACTTGCGCAAATACTTGGTTTCTTCGCTTTCGATCATATGTTAAAAATGGAAGAAGGCACAGCCGTTTTGAGTTTTGACTAACCTGAGTAGATAACATCAGCTGACAGAGACTTCTATTTGAAAAGTGATAAGAGTAACATTAAATCTTTCAATTATTTTAATTTGTGTGAAAGTTAAGGAGCGTGGAACACGTTTTAGCTGTGTGACCGCGTGGTGTGTATATAAATAAGTGAAGCTTTCAAGGCTTCCGACCAGAGGCTAATGAAAACAAGCACCACAGATCATCAGTCTCTTCTGTTGTCCCTTTATCTCTCATGTAATTGTACTAGGGAAGGACTTTTGGCAACATAACCGAAATGGTGAGAACCCCTTCCTTTGACAAAAGTGGAATGAAGAAAGGTACTTGGACTCCCGAGGAAGATAAAAAGTTAATTGCTTATGTCACTAGGTATGGCTGCTGGAACTGGCGCCAACTCCCCAGGTTTGCAGGTAATTGAACATGCATATGTACCTTCCTATACCTGTGAAAATTAAGACAATTATTAATTAATTACAATTAATTATGATTGGTGCGTGGATTTTGCAGGTCTGGCAAGGTGTGGAAAGAGTTGCAGACTGAGATGGTTGAATTATCTCAGGCCCAACATCAAGAGAGGGAACTACACACAAGAAGAAGAAGAGATTATTGTCAGACTGCACAAGAAGATGGGTAACAGGTATATATCTCACGTCGTACTTGTTGATTTCTATAGTTTATTAAAGGGTCATCACTTAATAATTAAATAGTTCATAATACCGTATCAAAATCTTCATAATTAAGTGGTTTAGAAGTTGTTATAGCTCTTAAGTTAAACATGTACATAGGTCAATTATGATTATTAGTAGAGGAATGCTAATTTGCTTTTTTCTCCCTTGCTCTTGCAGATGGTCAATAATTGCTGCTAATTTACCGGGAAGAACGGATAACGATATAAAGAACCTCTGGCACTCCTCCCTCAAGAGGCGTTCCCAAAAGAACGCACAAGTCACAGATGAAAATGTCGAGGCCACTAATAAACCAAATGATTCTGGTTCCAATTCCAAGCAAGACACGGACACTGAACAGAACAATGGTTTCTTTCAAGTTACTCCTCAGGCCACTTCCAGTTCCTCTGACTCTGTCTCTGCCCCTTTGTCCCCTCAGTTATCCTCCAGCGAATTCTCCACCATAATCACAGATCATAATCATACCACATCAGCCGGTAATAACGAGAATTTGGACATCGATGACTTCGATTTTCTGGAAGCATACACACAGCCCGCAATTGACAATATATGGTCAGAGACATTTCTAGCTGAACTACTGCCAGACAATGGTAACGGTGGTTTGTTTCAAGATTCAGACACTAAAGCGCAGCCATCGAGCAGTGAATGTTTGGCTGTAGAAAATGATCACTTTACCTTTGTGGAACCGACACTGTCCGCAAATGAAATTTTTTGGATAGAGCAATGTGTGGCTGACATGTCCCATGTTCCAAACGCGCTATTTACGCCCTTTGTGCATGGACCTGATGCGCATTTTTGTCCAGTGTACGATGCAGACTTTTGGGCTCAAAACACTTCGCTTGATGAACATATTGTATTATTTTAATGAAAAAAAATAGTCCATGTTCGGAGAATAAGAACTTTCACAACAGTCTTATTTGGCACGAATTATTTTTTATGAAAATATTATGAAATCTATTATAATCAAGAGTTTAATTTTAATGAACTAATAGTATCAGCTAATAAAAATTCAAATACTTATCAAATCATAATAGATAATTATTATAATAGGTAGTTACGGATTATAATTAGGTAAATTCTTAAATTTTTATTGATCGTAAAGCGAGTTGATGCCTCACACATCTTGAGGGCGGTGGCCACTCGCAAAATTTTCACATCTTTTGTAATTTTTTTCTTAACTTGGCCCCTCTCCTAAAGTTTTTTATACGCACGACAAAAAAAGTTAACTAAGCACTGAAGCTCAATGGCCCAACTCCCCTCTCATGTCTTTTGCTTTTCTCCGCATACCTTATGAGTTATGCTCTTTACTTTTCCGCGTGTTCGTTCTATTGTTGTCAGTTGGGCCTAGCCCTCTTTGTTTTCGCGAAATAAAACTCCAAGACTCCAAAATAAAATATTATAGAATAGATCCCTTCTAAAAAGGGATTAGCTTTGTTTTTAGTATAAGTTTATTTTATATTATCAGTGTATAAAAATTAAATTCTCTAACTAATATTGAAATATTGAATTAAGAGATATAAAATACAGTAATACACAAAAATGCACAGCAATTACATTATTATTATTATTATTATTATTATTCATTATTCTTATGTCATTTTATGATATGATTTTGATTTTCAATTATAGATTCTTGCTCACAAATGCGAAAAATCTTACACCCGGTTTGATATTTAGATTTTGGCATAGAATTAGAACTTAGAATTTTAATCGAGTTTCTCAATTCCAATTTTTATGTTTAGAATAATATATAAAATTGAAATTATAATTCCATATACCAATTCTATGAAATTGAAAATGAACTAAAATTGACTTTTCTTAATTCCTAATTCATACCATTTTTTCTGGTAAGTTTGCTTTTTTTAAAAAAAAAAGAAACCGATGGATCAAGCTGCTAATTCATACCATAAATATTTTCATTTTTAACACTTATTAAATGTCTCTCTTCTCATTAAAATCTATACAATTATCTATTTTAACATTTATTTGATGCTATCATATTTATTGAAATATAATATTTTTATAAAAAAATAATATACAAAATATCCTGGATTCTAATTTATTATTTTGTATATAAATGATTTTCACAAAAATTTATAATAAAAAATTACCCTAGTATAAAATTGTTATTTATTAATATTTTTATTAATTTTAAATTTTGAATGATACTTTCAAATAATACAATTAGAACTAAATTTATATTTATAACTTATGTTCAAATTTTTTAACGAATCCAAATATAAAATTTAAGATTTCAAGTCAAAAAATTGGAATATAAATTGAAACTGAAATTCTATATCACAATGCCAATTCAATGGACGGTTATGGTTTAACATTGCTTTGTTTGGAATCTTGTTACAATATACCTCATTTTCATACTCCTCGAGAGAGATTCTTTTATGCTCTAGGAGCAAATCCTACCTTTTGCTAAGCTCATATGATTTCTCTCTACATCAGTACTGTGGGCTAGCCATGACCTCTTCAACTTAAATTTTAAATAAGTACTAAAAAAACTTAAATAAAACTATAAATAACCTTTTTATATACTACTATTTTTACTTTTTACCTCAACGACCAATACCTCCTTTTATCCCACGAGTCCCCCACACCCTCTCTCTTCTCCCTCCCCCCTTTTTTCTCACCTCCTATGAAATTTCCACTATGACTGTGAAGAAAGCTTTTTTCTATTTATTTTTCTTTGGAAAGGATGGAAGTTGACAAAAGGTATTAAACACGACATAAAGATTCAAGTTTTAGAAATGAAAACACATCTGGCATTACTTTCACAACACTTTAATCTCCTTTCTACATTCTCTTTACTTTCCATTAGGGCTGCGTGAAAAATTCTAGTATTACGAAAAAGCAAAGAAAGTATAAAGAAGTCATCGAGGGGACGAATTAAGGAGGCAGCTATTTCGATGCAGAACCTAACAAAAAACAGGGGAGGAATTTCCCTCTCTTATGCAAGAGAGCATATTTCAATAAAGACAGAGATGTGGGGGTCCTTATCAAAGCAAAGACATGGGCACTTCTTCATGTCAAAGGAAAGGAAGAACAGACTCCGTTCCTTGCAGAGTCCCCACAGCGGTGGACGCCCTTTCTACGAGGGCCCGAGAGATTTGTTGTTGTGCAGAAGGTCAGGGCATAGTTACTTAACTATAGTTAGTTTTTTGTATTAATTTTAAAAATTTTAATTTAATAAATTATGACAGTCTCACAATACTTATGCGGGAGAAAGTTAGTGAAACAGAGCAAGGAAGATTTTTCTACATAAGAATCTCTCATTTCTGCAAGTATATTATGATGATGAAATTCCTTTTGAAAATTTCTTATATAAACACAAATCTAACAATTCATATCTAGATCCACTCACAATAAAATTCGTTATGACCATAAATTAACAAGTGAATGTATCTTAAATAAAGTTAGTAGAATTCACTTCTATTATGAATATATCTAAATATAACATTTTGAAATTGTATTAATGTAAAAATCTCTCACTGTTTTTTCACAAAGAAATGAATTTAAATAGTGGTCACTCCATTTTCATTGTTCATAATGCGGTGCTCTTTATTTTAATACTTATTTTGATACAAGGCATACGATAAATTTCTTCATTATTTTTACATCGAAAAATTATTACTCGGCATCAACCAATAGCTTTCTATACAAGTCTCCACTTATCGGCCAACCGCTTCAACTTTCATTCAAGCCCGTTACGTCATAAGATTTTGAAATTAAGAAACTATCATTTTATTTAGAAGTTTAAGGTGTTAGTACTATATACGAATTATTCAGAGACTTCATTATATAGAGATAATGTTAAAAAAAAAAATACTTATTCGATAGCAAAGAGATAAAAGATAAATCTAAAACTAATATATAGCAAAATAAAATATATTAAATTTAAATTCTAACTAACATATTCTACTATCCTTGATTTATCATCACCCCTTCAAACTGGATATCACTATGCAAAAAATATGTTTGGATTATGATGGCATCTAAAATGAGTGGCAAGCCCAGATTATAGCAAAGGTGAAAAAGTTGATCTAAATCAAAAGATCTCTTGTCAACAAGATCATAAGATCTTCAAACACATAAAAAATGTGGAGTAACAACCGCGATTCGCATGTCGACAACTAGATGAAGGAGGTCTTTAATAAGACGACTGGTACTTCATGATTGAACAAGATGATGAGATGTGTGTTAGGGGCAAAAGCCACGAATGAGGTGATCAAACCTCTTGTTGAGTTACATGGTTGAGGGGGAGGGGGATTATTGGGATAGGCTCTAGAGTTTCTCCTATATATCAAATCACCAAGGTCAAGGGGTATTGGAGTTTTTCCACTGAAAAATACACTAAGAATTTTGGTGTGGGGTTTGGCACTAGCCATAAAAAACTTTGCACCTAGTTGAACTTAAATATAAGTTATACTAAAGAGTTTATTTTATATTGATAGTGGTTACAAGAAATAACTTATTGAATAACAAAAAATAAATATAAACCTAAAATTAAAGGTAAGATAAAAAAAATTTACATTTAAATCATAATAAATTAAATTTAAATCCTAACTAATATATTTTATTTCCTTGATTTATGCATAACTTTTGAAGTAATAATTGTAAAATCAAATATTTTACCGATATAATAATACATGATCAGATAACTATGTAATTCACCAACATTTTAATGCATTATTGTTTAGGTAAAATAGGCAACTTCATTCTTCATCTTCTATTTTTTCAGTTTGTTTTGGGAGATAAAAGTTTAGATAGGGATAAACATTGGTATTCCACCACGGTCAGGGAAGACTCCCCAGCCTCTCCTGAGGTGCTTGGAGTGCAATAAAATCGGAAATAATTTGATTTGAAAATCAAATCTTGTGTTTAAAATATAAAGTAAAAAAAGGAAATGATTTCATTTCTTAATCAGATGGAATTAAGTGTTTGATTTTTAGAGGATTTGAAGAGAAATGATTTAATTTTGACTTTAGCATTTTAAAAGACTATTGTATCTCTAATAACTTTTCAAACCTAAATCATGAGAAACCTCATCAGAACCATCATCACGAGGAATCTCTCTTCCCTTTCCCTTTCTCATACTTGCCATTGAAGATCCTTAGAAGCAATCGAAATTTGCTAGTTACTACTAGGCTCATGAGCCAATTTCTCTTCCTCTTTGGTTTTCCTCTTGATTTTTCTGATGACTTTTTTAGTTTTGGATTGTTATTATCTATGTATTGTTATGAATCTTGTTCTTGTTTTTGTTGAAACTCGAGATGCCTCTGATTCAATCGATGGATGTTCATAACTCACTAGCTTCTAGGTCTCCTTTTTGATCCACAAAGTTTCTTGTTAGCTAATGATATTTTATTCTTTTTTTTTATTTGGGCCATTTTAGTTTCTATCAAAATTTTTTGATTTTTTTTTTCATAAATACATGTTTTGATCCATGTAACTTTGTTTCAGATGCTCTATTTAGGTACATGCTGCACAGGTTTCAACTTTGATATGAAGATAGAGTTATCATGGCTAAAACTTTTTTTTTCCCCTTTTGGGTGGTTTATGATTGCAAGATGCTCAGGCCAAGTTGAAAGACTTGGATTATGATTGTATAAAATCTCAATTATAAAAGATGTGTTATGAATGGAGAGAAAGAAAGGGGAAGAAGAGGGAGAGAGATAATATAAAAGGGATAAAGATATAAAATAATAAAACTAAATCCAATCAATTTTAATTTTAATGTATTCCAAACACAATAATTGATTTCTAAATCAATTCAAATCCTATTTTTTATAATTTATTCCAATTATAATATTTGATTTATAATTCAAATTAATTCAATTCATTTCAATTCAAATCAAATCAAATTATTTCTATTTTTTTAATTCCAAACACATCGAGGATTTTCAGGAGGGATTATATATTGCACCACCAACAAGGTCTTCATTTTCTATTTTTTCAGTTTAGTCCTTTTCAAATGATTTATTAATTTGATCCTTCTTAAATTATAATAGTTTCATTACAAGCCTTAATAGGAATAATGATGTGTCATGTTGTGTCAATAAAATTGCATAAAAAATAAGGGATTGAAATTGGTTCACAATAGAAAATTGATCTTACTTTACTATTTTGAACAGGAGGTAATAACAAAATTGTAGTAGAAAATTAAATTGGTATATGATTTAAAATGTAAGGGATTGAAATTTAAAAAATAAATAAAAAATAAGATTTCAATTACACAAATAAATATAAACGATCAAATTATTCTTTTCACATATTATTTATTATATATAGGGATCGAAAAATAAGATTAAGGTTTCAATGAGATGGAGTAGTGCATATGTATCGGAAAAAAAATATAAATATAGATCACGAGAGGGTCAGATACACTACACATATGGTTGTTTGTGTTGTGTTTAGGGTGTAAATGGGTTGATTTAAATCAGATTTAAGTGAAAAATAAATACAAATCGATCAAATTTAATTGGATTGGTTTGATTTGGATTCTATTTTTTTTTTTCAACAAATCTGAACCAAACCAAATCGATCCGATTAAAATGGGGTTGGTTTGGTTTGGATCATCGAATTGAGGTAAAAAAATAAATAATTATATTTTTTAAAAAAAATTATTTTTGTAACAACTAACAATAATAAAGTTTAATTATAATATATTTAACATATAAATAGATAAATTTCTTAAATAAATATTAACAAAAAAAATAAAAGTAATTATATTACTAAAAACTTAAATATAAAACTTTGAAATATTAAAAATTAAAAAAAAATAATTGATCGAGTGATCATGTTAGATATTTAGGTAATTAGGTTAAAAAAATTATAAATCTAAAATTGAATCAATAATAATTAATTTAATATAATTCTATTTTAAAATAAATTAATTATACAAACTAATTTGAATCAATTTTATTAGTTTGATTTGTACGTTCAGATTTCTGTTTACAGCCCTAATTGTGCCCGCCTCGCTTGTTGATTTGCTCTATGTTGAGGCAGTCAAAAAGCAAGCTACTTGTTATTTACCTGAAGATAGTAACTGGCTTTACGTGGCGGCTGATAAATACTAATGATAGTGCAAATATTTTGTATTTTTCGCTTTCGACAATGTATGTATAAAGTAGATCAAGGGAAAACGGTTTTGAGCATTGACTGATGACCTGAGACAGCAACAATTGAGAGAGACATTTATTTGAAAAGTAAGAGGAATCATTAAATCTTTCAATTATTTATTTTTTGTCAAATTCCTAGAGCATGGAACACGTTTCAGCTGTGTGAACGCGTGGCATGGTGTATAAATAAGTGAAGCTTTCAATGCTTTCCGGCGAGAGGCTAAGGAAAACAAGCAACACTGATCACCAGTCTCTTCTTGTCCCTTTATCTCTCACGTAAGTGTACTGACTGAAGGACTTTCGGGAAACTCAACCGAAATGGTGAGAACCCCTTCCATTGACAAAAGTGGAAGGAAGAAAGGTGCTTGGACTCCCGAGGAAGATAAAAAGTTAATTGCTTATGTCACTAGGTATGGCTGCTGGAATTGGCGCCAACTCCCCAGGTTTGCAGGTAATTTGGACATGCATATATACTTCCCTATACTTGTGACATGTGAAAATTAAGCTGTTTATTAATTAATTACAGTAATTATTAATTATCAAACCAAATTCTTTTAATGGAGTTCACTAGTAAATCTCTTTACTGTTTCTATTCTGTTGAAGTGAATCTGACATCATTGGTGCGTTGATTTTGCAGGTCTGGCAAGGTGTGGAAAGAGTTGCAGACTGAGATGGTTGAATTATCTCAGGCCCAACATCAAAAGAGGGGACTACACGCAAGAAGAAGAAGAGACTATTGTGAGACTTCATGAGAAGTTGGGTAACAGGTCCTATATCCCACAACTTATTGATTTTCATTAATGTGTTATTACTTAGTAACTGTAGTTTTTAAAATAAATAATTCATAATATGATATTAAAATCTTCAAAATTAAGTGGCTAATCGGCCAATTTTCTCCCTTGCCCTTGCAGGTGGTCTGTAATTGCTAATAATTTACCCGGAAGAACAGATAACGATATAAAGAACCACTGGCACTCTTCCCTCAAGAGGCGCTCTCAAAAGAGCGCACAAGTCACATACGAAGATGTCGAGGCCACTAATAAAACAAATGATCCTGGTTCCAATTCCAAGCAAGACACGGAGTCAGAGCAAAACAATGGTTTCTTCCAAGTTACTCCTCCGACTACTTCCAATTCCTCTGACTCTGTCTCTGTCCCTTTGTCCTCTCGGTTATCCTCCAACGAATTCTCCATCATAACCGCGGGTCATAATCACACCGCAGGTGCCGGTAACGAAAATTTGGACATAGATTTGCTGGATGCATACACGCAGCCCGCAATTGAAAATATCTGGCCAGAGACAAATCTAGCTGAACCAGTGCCAGACAATGGTAATGGTGGTTTTCGAGGTTCAGACACTACACAGATCCCGGATTCTTGGGCACTGTCTCCGCAGTCATCGTCCAGTGAATGTTTGGCTGTAGAGAAGGATCACTCTACCCTTGTGGAGTTGACACAGCCAGCAATTGAAGACTTTTGGATAGAGCAGTGTGTGGCTGACATGTCCCATGTTCCAAACGAACTGCTCACGCCCTTTGTGCACGTATCTGATGAATATTTTTGTCCGGCGTACGATGTAGACCTTTGGACTCAAAATAATTCGCATGATGAACATGTTGTACTATGTTAATGGAAAAAATGACCATGTTCGGAGAATCAGCAGTTTCACAATTGTCTTATTTGCTACGAAATAATTTTTATGATAATACTACGAAATCTATTATGACCAATCAAGTGAGGAGACTGAAATATTGAAGTAAATATTTAAATTAATTCCTAACAATATTCTTAGTAGATAGATTAGTCTCTGACAAAAATAAATTAATCTCAAAGTCTTTAACAATTACAAAAATTAGATATTTTAGTTTCTGACTTTTTTACAATTGATAAAGAGTATGAAGTATAGATTGAATGCTGACTAAGATATCATAATCTCATTCTATGTGGCATCTCTTAAACTTCTTCAAACATCCAACCCCCACCCCAAAAAACAAGAAAAGAAAAGAAAACCCCAACAGATAATGTCATATGCAATATAAATGCTTAAGTAGTATCAATCTCAATATAAAATATAGAAAGAAAACAGAACATATACATTCAGAAGTAGTATCATTGTTTTAGTTGTGGTATTAAAGAGGAGTTAGAGTTTGGGAATTTTGTAATATTAGGTTTAGGGCTTATTGAGTATAACAGTGAATTTGGATTTTTTTTCTTTTGTATATTTGGAGGTGTTAGTATCACATGGGATGAGATTAAGATGTCTTGATCAATATGCAACCTATATATCATATTTTTTACTAGTTGTAAGTAAACCATGAATTAAAGTGTCGAATTTTTGGGATTGTCAAGGATTTAAGAATTAATTTATTTTTGTCAAAAATTGATTTATCCATAAAAAATATTGTCAGAGACTAATTTGAGGTACTCAAGATATTGAATCGCAAGAGAGATAAAATAGGGTTATACATAAAACGCAAAACAATTATGTTTTTCTTTTTTAAATTCATATTCGTATATCATTAATTTTATGAGATAAGATTATTACAATTTTATTACAGTTTATCATTTTTTATATTTTTATAGAGTACAGCTACTTGTATATCTAAAATGAGAAAAAAAAAAAAGAAAAGAGTACAGCTATTCGCAAAATAATTCCTCTATTTTTTGATAAGTCGATGCCATTTATTTTTCAATTATTTTTTCTATAAACTAAAATTATTTAATTAATTCTCTAATGTTAATGTTATTTCTTTATACGATACTTATAAAATATGAAAGAGGCACATGTACACTAATAATTCTAGAAATGATGTAGATACATTCATTCACATGGGCCTCGCGCGGATAGAACCCTGCACACCGTTCCGCTTTCTGTCATTGTGAGGCTCAATTAGGCTGCGCGGTAGGACGGTTGACATGGTCTCTTGATACTATAACATAATTGGTGAGAATTATGGTTGCCTATACGAGCCAACCCGGTTCGCACCGGCCTGATGCACAATAGACTAAAAATAAATTGGCTGAACTGGGTTGGTCCGTAATCTAAATAGGTTAAAATAAAGGGCGGTTGCTTTGGAAAATCAGTATCTTAAAGATATTATTTTACCATATAAATAGATGATAGATGTAGTGGATATATCATATAACTAATAAAATATGATATATTATAAATTTTTTTAAATATTTTTATCAATATAACACCCAACTCAAAATTGGGGTCTATATATTTTTATTAATATGACACCCAATTTGGAATTTAGAACCTGATGTCATATATTAATATTTATAATGCAAAACCCAACTTTGAACTTGAAGATCAGAGATCGGAACTCAGGTGCTCGATGGAGTCTTCAAAAAAATACCTTTAATAAATCATATGAGATTAACTGTATCATAAATTATCCATATATCATTTATATAACTATTATATTCAAAATCAACACCAAAGCAACTGCCAAAATAAAGTTAGTTTGTGTCTACTAACATTTGATCAATGCACAAGAGGTGTAGCACAGATGGCCTACGATGTTGCCTATGTATCAGAGCATCTAGGAGTAAGTTGGGAATCATAAGTTCGATTTCCAAGTCAGAAACCTTATCCCTCTCCCAATCCCCCCCCCCCTCTCTCTCTCTCTCTCTCTCTCTCTCTCTCTCTCTCTCTCAAAAGGACCAAAAAAAGGTACTTTGGATAAAATCTTAAATTTGATTTTTATAGATTTAAAAAAAATAAACACTCAAAAAATTTTACTCTTATAATTAATCGATTAATCTTAAATCAAATTAGTTGGAGTCCGTTATATTTTAAATACAGTTGGTTTGGACCCAAAAAAAAAAGTGTGTTAGCCTCAAGTTTGTGGTTTGGCATACTACCCATTTATTATTATTTTTTTTCTATTTTTATGATTTTTCAAAACTTTTTATAAATTATTTAAAGCCTTAAACTCTATTTGGGCATCAAACTACTATAGTCACTTGAACTTAAATTTTATTATTATTATTATTTACTATTGAGTAAGAGGGGAAAAAAAAAGAGAAAGGAACAAATTAAGATGTTTAAAAAACAAAGAGTTAAATATATAGCTGGCTAATGGTGGATTAACCTGTAGGTTAATTGGTCGCAACCCGTTTAATCTGTAGATTAAATGGATCAAGCTAAAAAAGTTTCCATTTAAATAGGTTTGTAATTTGTCTAGTTTTAATCCACACAGATTGCAGGTTATGCAATCGGCTTGCAAACCCGCAGCACATATACCCACCATTAGTAAGAATGTAGTATAAAACATATATATGATGCAAATATGTAATCTTGGTTATGATTATAAATATTTATCATATAAAAAAATTATAGATATCTATAGACAAATACGGCTATGTACTAACTGGAATGAGTTCAAGTATTTTATGACAATCAGGACTCTAGTAGTCTAGTTTAATAAAACTTTGTGCTTTTGGTTTTGTGAATCTCTAGCTAGCTTCACAGTTAATGAGGTATTGTATTGTTGTTATGCTTGACTTGGTACAGTGAGTATGAATTATCATCAAGGTTAAGTGCAATGATAAACTTTTAAGAAGATGAATAAATTTAAAATTTAAAGATTTATCTAATAAAAAAATTTATAGAAAAAGATTTATTATTCATAATGTTATATAAAATTTTCATCATTGTCTTGTTTTCTTTGTTTATTATTATAAATTATATAAAAGTTTAAAATAAATTAAAAAATTGAATGTTATTTTATTTTTCGAATTTTAAATAGTTAGCTTATGTTAAGCATAAACCTATGTATTGTGTGTGCTGTTATTGTCTTTTTTGGGTCCGATGTCTGCTGTTATTGTGTAATTACTCAAAGGATAGAATTGGTTCTTGTTGGCTTTCGCCTTTCGATCTAAAGCCCAAAGAGGGTCCCAGCCTGATGCGATTGTCTTTTATCAATTTTTTCCTAGAAACGTCGGGTGCTCCTGCCAGAGACTTTCACAACTGATCCATCAGAGGATTGGTCTAGGTCTTCCTTAACAATTTTTGAAGTCCAAAAGTCTGGAAGTTAAAAAAAGACTTTCACTCAAAATCGACGGTCAAAAGTAGATACGTTGGGCCATAAAATGTATGCTTTTAAATTATTTAGTACTGATATAATCAAACTGGACCTCGTCTGATCGGAATTTTTGATAAAAGACAACTATCCCGAAGAAGCCAGGGTCCATAGTGCATTCACCTTTCCAAATGGTATTTTCATGGAACGCATTGCAATTGGCTCATGGAAAGGAGAAATTTCTTCTTGTTCAAAGTTCAAAGTCAATTTGTTGTTGAAGGAAATTTCCGAGAAATTAAAACTAAAAAGGCCCCATCTTTTTTCGTTTTTGTTTATATCCGTAAATCAGCTTGGTGTATATGGACACTGATATATACCTATATAACTATACACGCATTTATATCGGAGTTTTCAAAATGTAGCTGATTTGTGAATGTAATTTAAGTTCAATTATGCGATAGATTGTGTTTGAGTGAAATATTTTTTAAATGTGAAGGAATGAAAAATGTAGAGAAATTGAAATACTTCAATTAAATTTCTTTTATTTTTATTTTTTTTAGATAAAGTAATTATATTATTTTATTTCCAAAATACTTTATTTTAATAATAAAATTATATTATATTCTCTTGGCAGGCTGTAGACTACGAATGGAATGGCAAGAGAGTAGCAATTAGTGGCGAATGGAAAACAGCAAGCAATGAACGGCAAACAACAAGCCAAGGTGAACAATGCGTGGCAGGCAAGAACTACAAATGGCAAGTGGTGGGTGACAGACAACGGGCAACAGACGATGAAAGACGTGGTGTACGACGAGCAGCAAGCTGTAGATGATGAACAACCTTTGTAGCATGTTGTGGACAAGACTCACTGCCATACCAAATGTTGTATCCAAGAGCATGAGCTTCACAAACATTATTTTGACCCACAGCACCAAACCAACTTGTATCACTTCCTTTCAATTAGGATATACATGAAAACATATCCAAAGTGAATATTATCTTACAGCCTAACCAAACATACACAATACGCTACTCCAAGACAGAACATTGAAATCTAATCCAAAAATACTCCTTCAAAAGGTTATTTCCGCGAAATCCGTTCATTTCCACCAATCCCATTGCTTCGAAATAAATTTTTATACTATATAGCAATTGTGAAAAATATTATGATTTAACATTGCTCTGTTACAAATCTTATTACAAGTCAGCTCATTTTCTTATGAAAGTCTTTTTTACAAAGAAATGGATTTAAATGGTAATCACTCACTTCACATAAGTTGTTCATAGTTCAGCGCTCTTTAATACAAGGTATACATTAATTAAATTTCTTCATTGTATTTACATTATAGAATTTCTCATCAAAATTATTGGGGATTGAATCTAGTAGAAGAGGCAAGTCTCCTACGTCTGTGGTGAACTACGATTTGAATCTTGGTTACAAGATATGCTTACATTTAGTATTTAATTATGTTTCAAATAAGATTGTCTCAAGTGAAAGATACCTGTAAAAAATTAAAATAAAAATATAAAAAAAATTCATCAAAGAATTATTACTCCACATCAAACAATTACTTTCTTGTCTCTACTTATCGGCCAACCCCTTCAATTTCATTCAAGCCCTTTTTGTCATACGATTTTGAAATCAAGCAACTATTTTTTTCATTTGACATTGTTTAAGATTTTAGATAGATAGGGGACCGATCATCAGTTTTCTTCATATATAATCTAACATTTAGTCTAGATAACGTGTAAGATTAAATATAAACTATCAGAAAGAACAAACATTTAAATGAAAAAAAATTGGCACAGCCACCAAAAGAAGCGATTAGAAAGCGAGTAGATCACGAAACCTATTAACTCCAGAGGGAACCCTAGTGATCGTACTTCTGAAAAAGAAATAACTCAGCACACAGAACCTACACAACCACTTTATTTCTGTTGGTACTTCCTCCTACAATACATCCTAGAAATTAAAGTTCATTGCCCTTGTCCACATAATCAAACATCATACGAGGAAGACAAGTCCTCTTCCTTCGCCTATACTGCTGTACAATTAACCATGGGTGGGTCCAGAGAAAAAGACTTGAAGAACTCAGCGACAACTTTTGGGCCAAGCCATTTATTGTGGCGTGCTGCTTGTCTGATGCAACCAAGTGATGCCAGAGTTACCAAAATATACATGCTAGCACATGCTAACCCAGGCTTTTGTTATCATTTGACCATTTAATGATAACAAAAGGTTTTATTAGGCGAAGATGGTGAATTAAAAGTAAATAATGGCCCATCTAAGCACGATTTTTTTTTTTTTAAGGTTCATTTCTAATTGTAAATAACTGTTTTAAAAATAAATACTAATAACTTTTTTATGTTAAAAGAGACATTTGTATGGTAAAAGATAAGTTAGATTTATAATAAAGCAAATAAAGTAAAGATTTTCAATCTAGTATTATTATTATTATTATTTTTTGATAAGTAATAAGGTTCAAGACTCCCAAAGAGAGAAGCAACAAAAAGCACAAAATGGTATTAGTTACAGGCTGATCCACACCCCAACAGAACCCTGAAACAACTCGACAAAACACAAAACAACCAATGCTCCTAGCCATGAACATGCAAGAAAAGACCTCGATCCTAAATAAGGCCTTGAGATAAACACAAGACACACACAACCAAAGCACACAATCAAACCAGACAATTAAGATCGACTACTTTAGCTTTGTTTTCGGTCTAATATTATAGTTGATTAGGCAAGGACAAGCTCCATTTTAAATGATTTTTCGATTGATTTGGTTTAATTTATCACATACTCTACAAATTTTATTATTTGAACATATTTTTTTAATATCAAAAAGACACTTATTTTCAAAAGGTAATATAAAATTTAAAGGCGTAAAATCTAATTTAATGATATAGATCCCCCTCAAAATTAAATATCTTATTAGTGTCCCATTTTTACGTAAAAAAGCATTTCTCTACTTTGCCCTAAGATGATTTACTTAATTACTAAGACTAGGACATAGAATTTAGAAACGAGTAGTTTATAAAAATTATATTCTATGAGCTATTCGACCGTACCTTTTTTTTTTTCGGTCCAAAACCATAATGTTGACACCGTCCTTTGCATTTTACATGTTTTGGGCATCCTACAGGAGTTAGGTGCGTACCATGGGTCATGACTCATGAACATTTTAACCCTGAATCTCATACTAACCTGGCACGTACCATGGGCCTGGCCTAGCACTCGTTATTCTTCAAAATCGGCATGTAAGCTACTTCCCACTTGCTTGTTTGACTCGTTGTATCTGCTGCCCACAGTTGTTGGGCTTGTTTTCAATGCATCCAAATTCCGACAAAAAAAGAAAAAGCAACTTCTCACTTGTTTCCTCCCTTTCTAGAATTGAGTAGACCTAATTTGACCTTAAAAATTAACTTATGAGAGAAGGGTTATCCAAGTCCTTATAAAAGTTATTTTAACAATATCCTTAAATGATATGGAACTTTAACGCACTCTCCCCACCCTTAAAATTAAACATCTGAAACATGAAACTTGTAAAACTAGATATATACGTATGATCCAATAATAATTATAAGATAGATTCTGATACTATTTTAGAATTGAATAAGTCCAACTTAATCCCCAAAAACTAACTCATAGGAAAATGGTTACTCTAATCCTTATAAAAACTACCTTGTCCATATCCTTAAATGATATGAGATTCTAACACTCTCTCCCCCATACTCAAAAAAAAAAAAAACTACTTTCCACTTGGGTCATTAAGAGATATGCTCCACAAATAAGAAACATTTTTTGTTCTCAAAGAAATGGTATTTAATCATAACAAGTTGGCACACAAGACATAACTCAGCTGGTGGATGTAATAACCTTAGCACAATGCACTCAAGGAACCAAAAGGAATTGTGTTCGATTCCCCCACTACAAGAAAAGAGGCCACTACATATCATAACATGTTGACATAGTGATGACATACTTGGTGAGATAAAGAAACAAAATAGTAAATATTGAGAGAAAAAGTATAACGAACCTCACAACCTCTCTGTCTTGCACAGCTCTTTCTACATAATACTACTTGTAACATATTATAATCAACAATAATGTTATTTATACAATTTTTTGTTGACAAATTAATATAGACTTTTAATCAAAAGTAATCATATTGTTAGAACCCAATAGCGCTTGAAAATATGGCCAAGATAGCTTTTATAAGAATTTGGGCAATCTTCTCTTTATGAGTGGGGTTTAAGTTAGATCTGCTCAATTTTTAAGATAGTATCATAACTTATTTTGTAGTTATTATTGGGCCACTTAAAAATGTCCAATCTTACAAACTTCATGCTCCAATACTTGAAGATATGAACAAAATAACTTTTATAAAAGTTTGTATAATTATTTTCTATGAATTATCTTTCGGAGTTGAGTTAGTCTCGCTCAATTTTTAAGATTTTTTTTTTTCCTTTCATCTCTATCACCTTTTCCGTCCTATCCATGGCTGATATTGGGATTTGTGATGTTTGTATGCTCAAAATATTTATGAAACAAACAATAACCTGGCGATCCTCACCAAATTGATATATTTTCCCTGTCACACCCTCATGGAGTACTATTGTGCTGATTCATAAGTCGAATTTGAGATTTTCAATCCCTCATGCCTTTTTCCAGTAAAGTTGCATCATATGTGAACCACTATATATGTTAACAACAAATGTAATAAATGTAAAGTAATCATTCATTTATTTATCAATTTCTTCACAATATTCTCATACACGATTATCTTTCTTTTTTTAAATCCATGTTAAAAAATTTGTTTAATTAAAACCCGCTAATTAACATATGAAGAGACTGCAAAAGAAAATGGAGGAGACCGCAATTATATGTTGCAAAAATCAGCTTCATCCTTATTATTAGTCCTTGGTTACCCCCCCCCCCCCAAAAAAAAAAACCAAAACAAAAAAAAAAAGAGGAATTTTGTATTGTTAAATCCATATCGATTCGTACCATATATAATTTCCTATATTCCCCTTGCAATTTTCATTTATGAATGATATATTTATATCAGGAGACAGTGCACCATGCACCCATTTTGGCAGCATACGAAGCGCGCACGCAGCCGTGAACCTAATGGATTTTCGATTTTACTATAAGCTCAAGATCACCACCACAAATGGAGACAAGCATACTAGACCACCTCGTATTTATTGACTTTGGAGGCTTGTCATTGTGACCACTTCCGTGATAACGATGCCAAGTGCCAACTCTCTTGCAATTCATGTGACTTTGGGCAGGGATTGGGTTCCACGACTTTAATTGCCACTGCATCTGCATGCATGTAGCCCTAGCAAGACAACTCGTTGCCGAGAAGCATATACCAAAACTTTTCAGGCAAGGTTCTCCCACTGCATTAATTACGCATATGTCTTCTCAAATGGCCAATGGATTTTCGTTTTTACCTTCTAATTGGTTAAACTCCTGCATAAATCCATATACATTCATTAAATTTTTAAACAAGTTTCTATAATTTAATTTTTATTTTTTTTAACTAAGATTCCTATGCTATTAAATTTTTAAATTTAAGTCCCTATAACAGCTATTCAGTCTTTGATGATGAAATTTGCAGTCATATGTAAGATATTTTGTGTTGCGCTATTACATGTTTTCTGACCTCAATTATTGAATTTTATAATTAGTAAAGTCTTAGCTAAAATCTTAGTGTACTTATTTAAAATTTTGAGGTTTAAATGAAATTTTGATCCCTATAATTTTCACTAATTTTGATTTTGATTTCTATAGCTTTTTTTTTAGGTCCCACACTATTACTAACTTGGTTCAGTTTCTTCAATTGAATATTAATTCTATTATTATTATTATTATTATTGTAGGTTTTAATCCTTATAGTTATTGATTTTCAAAAAATATTAATTTTTTTTCAAAAATGATTAGTCTTATAATTTAACTTATTTTGATTTCGATTGATAAAAGATCAAAGCCTAAATTGTAGGAAACTATAGGAACTTATATTACAAAAATATTGTAGGGATAAAACCAAAATTCAATGCAATTATAGAGACCAAAATAATATTTAAACTCATTTTTAAAAATATATATATGTTGGCTTTATTTTAGTTAGCAACAGCCACAAAACTTGATGGGCTTTATCCTTAACACCTAATAGATATATAACCCCCTTACAGTAAATACAATTATGATAAATTTTAAAGACATAAAGACCTAATTGATATATAACCCCCTTAACAATACGCATTCCTTAAGAGCTTTTGAACTACTCTATGAATTCATTTAATAATTTAATAAAATTATAGGGAACTTAAAAAGTAAGTTAACCTCAATTTGGAATATCAATTTGCGGTCCGACGGACCTGAACCTCCTCCTTTTTTTTCTCTTTCTTTTTTTTAAAAAAAAATTGTATGCGGCTTATCCTTCTCACCGTGTCGCTGTCTTACATTTGTTCATATGATGTATGGCTTAGGCCTATTGCATTTTTGGTTGGTCATTGACACACAAATTGGTTTGTCCAGTCTGTCTGTAAACTAGTCTGGGCTTGTTGGAATATAGGGCGTACTTAATCAGAGACCTTCCCAGGTACCGTTATCTTTAATTATGGATTAGTCACAATCCATGCATGGTGGTGGGAGTCCAGAAATTATTAACATGGCCTGCAAGATTGGTCTTAATCGTTTTTAAGTTTTGTCCTTTTAGATAGGAAATGAGTGAATCACTTAAGTTACCACTGTACATACCACGAGTGCTGCCATGCACTTCGCAAGTCAGCGTATAAGGTATATTTTGTAATCCAACGGTGAAGATTGTAAGGTGCATTGATACATCAATTATTTATGATACATTGAAATAATATCCTAATTTTAACTAAACTAAAAAAATGAGATTAGAAATATTTTTAAAGTGACCAAAATTTATTTATATAATCTTAAAATTAAACAATTTTTTTGAGATATTCTGAATAATTCTAGAGTATTATAAAGTATTTTTTTTTATTTATCCGCATGCCCTTAAAATTAAATAGAATTATATTAAAGTTAAACGAAAAAAATTTTGGAATATTCTCCACAACTTCAGAATTTTGCAAATAAATTTTGGCCAATTTTAAAATATATCTAATTACATTTTTTAAGTTTGACTAAAATTAAAAAATTATTATAATACATCGTAAGTAATTGCTGTATCAATACACCTCACAATCTTCACTATCAGATTGCAAAGGGCACCATGATTATTAACTAGCAAGGAGTATTTAAGACAGTGCATGTACATTATTGTAGATTCTTCAACTGTTTTCATATCTAATGTCTATACTACAAGCAGTAAACTGTAAAGTGTAAACCCTTATTCAGTTTCACCAAGCAGAATAGATGTTTTATGAGAAATGTTATTTAAACATAACAAATTGACAATTCCAGGACATATACATATACCTATAAAGAGAGACAGATGCAAAGGTAATGAGTTTCTCATTCTTCCTCTTTCTCGTTACCATTTTTATATTTTTCTCTCGTATGTTTACATGATGTTTATATTTTTTGGCCGAATATCATTCCTTGTCTTTTATTCACCCCAAGTCCCAACTCTTTCCATTGCTTAGGGTTGCGATACAGCTAGTGTGAAAGTCTCCATTCTTAGTTTACTTATTCATAATTCATGAGAGTTGGAAACTTTAGAACCAGTTCACATGCAAGGCACTACATGGTTTCCTACATATATCAATATATTTCTGTCTAGGCTATCATATACTACACATTGTGGGGGAAATTCAACTACCTAACCATGATATAAATAGGGTTTTGAGATAAGGATGCATATGTGATTATAACAAAGCTAAGCTAAAGATATACCAAACTCTTGACTATTTTAGTAAAGCAAGTAGAGAGAAAGTCTGCAACATTATCACCCGAAACCCAGCTTTACACATGCTCCATCCAAAACTTTACCTTCGGTCAAACCAGAATTTCAACAAACACCGCTTTCATGTTAGGAATCTGACAACGTATTCAAAAGTAGAAAAGCACAGTATTATCAAGCTTTTTCCATGGCAGGGGTACCTAATTAAGTAGTAACAGGTAAGAAATTCTATTACTCCAACAGTAAGAATCTTCCTCAGCAGTTTTGGTTTTTTTAATTGCTTATCATTTGAACTGAAAATGCTACTATAGAATATAAGTGAATCATCTGGGACTGAAATTGCACTCATGTGGGCGTTTCTCTGAATCCTCTCATTTGTCCATTATAATATACACGTAATACACGAGAGCCTGAAAGAGGATGAAAGACAAAAAATAAAGAGAGAACAAAGCTTTTAGGAAAGGGCAAAAATTATTCGGCAAAAACCGACCCATAGTGGTCCCTATTCCCCTATGTGCAGTTGCAATCAACTCCCAGGTACAAGAACAAAGATCTCAAAAATGGGTTCAAACAAATATCTTTGAAAAAGAAATTTGAGTCATTGGGGACCATCCAACGATTCATTCGTATTAAATTATCACTAACGCACCTCATTCTCATGAATGGAACGATCACAAGCTGTTGTAACTAATGACTTAAACAAAAATTAAAGAACTTACTTGACAGATAAAGAAGAAAACAAAAAAAAAAAAAAAAGAAGGAAAAAGAAAAAAACTACACAAAGAAGAAAAGAAAAGGCAAAGATACACGCATAGATATTGGAGACACTCTTCTCAGCTGTCTAACGTAGTAAATAACGGTTTTGGCCTCCAACAAATTTATAGCCAGCTGAGACAAAAGATGCATTACCATCCCTGGCTATAAAAAAGGTTCATGCAGGGTCATACCGAGATTTCACAATTCTTACAAAGCGCTGACCTGAACTCACTTAAGAGCGAACGCACAAAAATAATATATATAGTCTACATATAAAAGTAGTACATTTTATTTTCCAAGAAAATTTTTTGCTTCACTATTACTATTATTATTCCTTTGCCAGAAGCTAAGAGACAGAACCACACTTAACTACAAAACAGAAACACAAAAATTCAACCCTACAATTCAAAGTTGAGTTTTGTCTTTTTGTTTGGCCTCCAAGAAAATGAAGAAAGAAAAATCCCCATCTTATCTTCGCGGCTCCTTTTCACAACCAGCAGATTTAATGAAGGGCCGTACCAGGATCACGTTACAGTGATTTTGTCCATCATCTATTTATCAACTTCCTCCCTTTCACATTCTCAGTACATCACTATCTCTCCCTCTTATTTTGTCCTTCATTTTCTTTTTCTTCCCTCTCCTTTTTGTTTTTTTAACTACAACAAGATGATATCACTAAGGACATTAATCGCTTTCAGATGGACCAGAGGATTAATTAAGTGTTATCTTCTTCTGCGTTTCGGTACTTTCAGCATTGATGATGAAAATGGGAAATATGGACCGCGTGATTGTTACCATAACCAGTGATTTTCCTTCTTTTGAGGTCCTTCTCTTGTATCAGAGTAGTAGTGGGAGCACCGTTGGTTCCGTTGGTTTTTTCACTTTCCAAGCTCAGAAAATGTTCGTCCAACACATTAACCGGCGTGTCTGAACTCGAATTTACATTGAACAGAGATTCGTACTCCTCCCTAGCTATGTCTTGTATGACATTATAGCACTGCAACATACTTTCCTGCAGTAAAATATGATCGTACCCTTTGTTATCCATATAGCAATTATATTATATTTTAAGAAAAAGAAAAGAAAAGAAAAGAAAAGAACCCTTCTTTTTACCACTCATTTTACCCTCGGATAATTCATCAAGTGAAACATTAAAAACATAAGGAAAACTATAACAAAAGAATAAGAGGACATGTACCTTATTTGCATATGAACAATCAGATATTGCTCTAAAGAAGCACGGATATTGAAAGGGAAACAACTCATGTGAAGCAGACAGAAGGGCTGATGCAGCAATTACAGAAGGCTTGAATTCCAAAACCTTTATCTCTGCCAAAAAGACAAAAAGAGACGAAGTTTAATTAACAATAATTCTAGATTAGCAATGAAATTATGTATCAACTGAATACTAATTATACCTCTTTGTGACTTCAATATGATTTGGGATGCTCGATCTTTCAGAACCTGGCTCAGTGCCGGGTCACTGAGCCCGAACAAATTGATGAAGAATGGGATGAAAGAGAATGGGGTGATGGAACGCATGCGCCACTGTAGAGCCCCCAACACAAGAGCTTCCATTCTTTGTATTGTTTGTGCCTCAAAAATGACACCACCATCACCATGATTCAGAAGAGCCTAGTAATAAGTAACACACAAGCTTGAATGAATACCAATCTCTGTTATAAGATACTTTTGGTTTCAAGCATATATACACTAACTACAATTCACAAGGCAAAACGCTTTACCTGGACATCAGTGGGAGAATACTCTGTTTTCAACATCTTGGCAGCTAGAGAGAAGCAAGCAATTGCAAGGAGCTTGTTGGCCCATGGCTTTGGTTGCTGTCCACATATACCAAATTTTGAGTTAGATCTTGAGGAATTAATCATGGTCTAATTGATAATATTCAATCTTTGATATGTTATTTATGTAACATCAACATAACAGTACTTAACTACTTAGTATAGTGAGGCCAATGCCATTGTTTGATTCAAAAAGCCAGCAAAAGCATACTCAATATAATCTAGTCAACTAAATAATGAACAAGGCGTTAATTTGGTATCTTTACCAATATCCCTTGGTTGGCCAGGTACCGATCTAGATAGTTGGTAGCTAGATAAGGCAGAACTGGATCGAAGGTGCAGGACATCTGAACAGAAACCAACCAACCCACATTCAGAAACTTCATGTGTTTTTTTAAAATTAACAACAATTTCAAGAACTCCAAACAAAAAAGTGAGTTGTGGTTGGTATGGTGCTTACCTGTGAGATCAAGGAAATAACATCCCTTCTAACAGATATGTCAAAATTGCTGGCTTTGAGAGTCTGAAAGTAGTTTGGTGGCGGGATGTGGTCAGATTCAATGTGGAAGAGGGAGGAGACAGCATCAAAGGGAAGGTCGTGGAAGTTTTCCAAAGGGTTCTCAAGGTCAAACTCCATGGACAAAGCCTAAGCCTTGGTGTGAAGTTGCTCAGTGGTAGTGAGGAGCAAGAAGGGCATGCATTGGTAGAGAGAAAGAAAGAGAGGGAGAGAGAGCGATAATAAGGTAAAGGCCCCAGAGAGAGTTTTCAGCTTTCTTCAAATGAAAGCTATATATGATGCAGGGGGCTTCGAAGTTCTATAGCTTTGGCTACTTTTGCTTGCTACTGTCTCCTTTATTAGCGGTTTTTGCACACACAAACACACACACACACACACACACTCTCACTCGCTCTCTCTTTTCCCTTTGTCTCTGATTGGCAAATAAAATATCGGAAATAGGAGGTTGTTGGTCCCTCACCTGTAGAGTGGCTCACGGTTGCATGAGATGAGAGAATGGCGCTAATGAAATGGCAGGACAAGGTAGGTTAAGAAGTTAATACCCAAAGCCAAGGACTGTTTTTCGGGACAGTTTGTGCTATAGATTTAAGGGAGGAATTCTTTTTCTTTTTAATTGTCAATAAATTATGAGTGTAAGTGTTTTATACCGCATGATATCTGACTTTTAAAATATATATATATATATATATATTGAAATGATATGATGAAACTTTTTTTTTATATTATTAACACTAAGATTTGAATATATAATCTCATATATATTATTCAAATTTTTTACTATTAACCCACTTCTAATGATTTATATAGTAAATCTTAAACACGTTTTAATAATATGATAATGGATAAAGCCACATTTATACCTTTTATATTTTATAGTAATTTTAACTTAATCCAAAAAATCTTTTTATTCTATCTTGCTATTTCGATAGATAACATCTAAATTATAAATAAAAAAATTGATATTAAAGTCAAATTTTAATATCAGTGATATTCAATCACCACCAATAAAAATTGCTTACCTTCAGTTCTTCAAGAAAAAGCCTCATATATTTATTTTAGTATGAGAAAGAATAATTGAGCATTAAAGAGATTTAAATTAAAAAGTTAAAATATTCATATCCTACAAAAATATGGGGGAAAATGATAGTAAATAATATCATCACATTCACATAAGTAGTGAATATATTATTACTAATATTATAACCTGGTCTTTATATGAGTTTTTTTCGTTTATAATTTGAATGCCGAAATGATAAGATTCAAATATTTTGAAAATGTTAGGTATGTAAATAAAATAAAAAAAATTTTGGTACTAAATTGAAATCACCGTAAAACGTGAAAGATATAAACGATATTTGACCTTATGATAATATACAATTTAAAATTTTTATACTGTTAGTCAATTAAATCATATTTTTTTAATATGACTTTTGAGATGATTATAATAAAAATAAAATAGATTTAATAATATCGCTATTCATAATTATAAGATCTTGTAAAACTTTAAACTCACTATGTATTAAAATTAAATCCAAATACTATTACATTAACCATTGAAATTTATTTTTTAAGCATATATAAGAAGATATGACATTTTTCTTGTTAGAGCAATGTCCCTCTCTCTATCAATGGTTAGTAACTTTCTTCATGAGTAGTTAGTAAGCCCTGATTTTAAGTAATACGTTGATCATTCATTGGTAAGTGATTCCTATTGTAAATTCTTGTTGAAAATTATGACAAGTCTTTCTTTTTTTTGGTACAGATGACATGTATTAATTCTATTACATAATAACTCCTCTTCTTTAAAATTTATCTAATTTGAAAAAAAATGATTTTAAGAGTCTGATTAAATTGAACTGGTAAATATCTTTCTACCTTTTAGATAAATTACATATGTTTAGTATTTATATTTTAATATTTTTCACAAATATTTTTTTATTATTGGAGGTAACTTTATTTGAGGTACAATTATATATTGAATATGGATACCTCTTTCAAATAGAATTCTAACCATAATTTGCCATGGATGACTAACCCCATTGGTTTTAGGATCTATATTTAAACTTTAACCCTGTAAGCTCAAGAGGTATGTTATTTGTACATACCTTTTTTTTCAATACCCCAACACCCTCTCTCAGCTTTTTCTCTCTCCATCAATCATTTCACTCTTTTCATTTTCTTTTACAATTTTTTTTCTCTTTTCTATCTCTGGGTATCCAAGGTGTCTACCTACCCCAGTGGTACAAAAAACATTTCTCTAAGCTCAAATAGGTTTTCCACAGTGAATTTGAATTTTTTGCATAGTTTTCTAATAGTGACCTTGATGGCTTATTCCTGATTTCTTTTTTGGTACATCAGAATGCCCCATGACTGCAAAATCAGAAAGAGAAAGGTAACTATTTTGTTTTATACACGGAAGTAATTTTTAATTTTTTTTTCTAGAGCTAATTTTTATATCACTTTCTTTGAAGAGACTGGTCAATTCCCTACATAGGATTCACGTATAGGTCTGTTCTGTAAGAAGTAGATCAATCTTAATGTGAGCATTAAAATCATGTATTAACTCCCAGACAAAAAAGAAAAGTACAACAAGAATAAAAGCACTCTTTGATTTGTCCTAATTTTTAAGTTGATCAAAAATTTGAATACATATGCTCCAATTTGGCCAGAAGCATAGCCCTTAAGCATCCGAGTAATTTACTCTTCAAATTTTTCTCTTTCCTCTTTTTCCCTTTAAAATTCTAACTTACAAACGCATCGTTAGTGAACAAGATTGGCATATAGGTCTCGTATGCCGCAGTCAATGACACTAACAAGTAATAGGTGGCTTCTATAATAAAGATAATAAAAATATTTTTTTATAAAGGTTATCTTTATTTTTTGTGTGTGGATTCCACACACTTATATAAGACCCACACACAAAATAATAGGCTTCATATATAAAAAATTGAGGCAATTTTCATGTAAAAATATTTTTGTTATCTTCGCTATAGAATCCTCCTAACTAATAAAGGATGGAATGGAATTTGCGTTTCGATGACTAGAAATAATGAAGCATTATGCTTCTAACATAAAGCAGGGGTAGATGCGAATGATCAGTTTCTCGAAAATCTCTAGCCTCTAGGACAGTCTGAGGATTGAACAGAATAATAAGTCAAATTCTTCAACATAAAGTAGGCATGTTCTGTTCTGTTTAGCCTAGTTGATATATGGTCCATAGTCAATCATTACCATATTGCAATCCATTAGAAGCCAAGAGAAACAGAGAGATTTCTTTAACTAAAATATTTTTATGTGGAACTTGGAACAATAGTTTCTTATTTTATATCAATCGGCCTATCACCAAAATCAATCTCTATTAACAAAATATAGAATGTACTCTTATAAAAAAATATAAAGTATCTGTTAATAATGTTACAACATATTTATACTTAGGTTAAAATATAAATACGGTCTCTCATCAATTTTAAATTTAGTGCTTATAAGAAAAATTAAAATCAGTTCCTATACTTATAATTATTTATGAATATGTCCCTATTGTGATTGTCAACTGGATGGATTTATAATTTAATTTGTGCGGCATTAGCGAAGTAGTAGCTAACGAAGTATGACATAACAATTTCACTTGTTTAATTGGCTCTTATATAGTAAATAACAGATAGGTAGAATACATATCAAGATCAAGTCGCATCTCTCCAAAGAACACGCAACAAAGCCTAACAAAAATTTCCACTCATGCACATAGCTCTCTTTTCTACTTACAATCAAATCATTTTCATTTGTAGCATTAGATAAGAACTTCTCTAGTCAAATTATACTCTATTAGCCATGTAAGATGATTCATTCACAAAGTTATAACTCTAACTAACAATAGGACTACTTTACCAATTAAATCATTGTATGTATAGGGGCTAATTATACATATATATATATATAAAATTTAAATTCAAAATTAATAACATGTATAAGGACCAAAATTATATTTTAATGTCATATTACTTTACATCTCTATATTAGAGAGTAGCGACTCATTGTATTATTTATGTCCTTTTTCTTTGAATATTGCACCAAACTAATCACTTTAGGTGAATGTCATATTACTTTATATGTTTAAAATTTTTACTTAATAATAACTAAATTTATCTATTTTTGTACACTTATACTTTAATTCTATCAACATTATGCTTCTTTGATGATGTAATGTTTATTAATAGTTAATCAACTTTAATTCTATCACTATTATTACCGAAGCTCCGCATCAATCTTAACAACAACAATTATTTTTTCTGATCTTTTTCAGCATCATGTTTTTGTCGGGTGATTATTAGTTTAGAACCCACCTTGACGTTTAGGGACTCAACCAAAAGCAAATTATAGGCACATTCCGCCAAGGATATGCTTAAATGATGCAGTAAATTCCACTAATTGAATTTTGAAATTGATTGGACTTATTTATTTAACTAAATATAAGTAGCTCGTAAGCTACTTTATTCCGAGAAAACTTGATGATAAATTAAAGACACTTACATTGCTAATTTTATACTTATGTAATCTTTAACCCTGAAGTTTGAATTATGTAATAAGCGCTGATACTTTTACCTTTGCAATCAAATAATTGAAGTAACAAATTAAGTTAGAGTTAACCCTTTATTAATTTTTCAATACAGACATTTTTGCGTAATATCATACATTTTAAATTTATTAATTATTATTGATAAGTGCATAATTTAACAAGTAATTTTAAGTTTAACGTTGCAACAAAAAGTAGCAGCATATGATTGAAAAATATAATTTATTATGATTAAAAGAATAAAGATAAGGTCAAGCAGAATATTATACAACCCCTGTTTTAACTTTATTTTGATTTAATCCATTAAAATGAATTAATTAATAGCAGCCTTAAAATGAGATTTTAAATTAAAAAGTAAATTTAAAATTCCTCCAAATACATTTTGAGAATATTAGACTGAAAGTGGGGTCGCTACATACGATATTTCAGCTTGCATTACAAGTATAGATAATGAAAGTTTTGAAATCTGTCCTCTTCAGATCAAACTATATATGTAACACTCCAGGTGATGATAGCCTGCGAAATCTACCTTAATTACCTTCCTCTGACTTAAGTGGCTAAAAACATTGCAACACAGCTCTCTCTTGTTCATGGCATGGTCACACCGTTGACTATGTCTCCCGTTTTGAATGAGAAGTTGTCTTAGGAAGAATAGACTATCAGTAGGACGGGATACGTACCACTGCCTTAGAAGCTTAAATAGAAAAATATTTTAGTTCTCGCATTTTTATTATAATTGAAACAATTGAGACAACTATGACAACTCGGATTAAAGTAAGCTTATATGTATTAATTCCATCTCAAATTTTTTAAGATTCGTGTATGTTTTTTTAGACTTATGATTTGTCAATTATCTCAGTTTCAGGCCTGTGCACGGCAACTTATATAATTAAGGTTTAAACTTTAAAGATTAGCACGTGGCTGAACTCTCTAGAAAGATGGAGAAAGATAAGGTTCTTGATTGAAGGGATTGACGTCTTTTTCTTTTTTCAATTAGTGACTCTTAAATGGATTTGCATGACACTAATTAGATAAAATTAATTGGAGAATTTAATGGCAAATCGAGGTAAGAAAATGAAATATATTTAAATCAAGGTCAAACATCTACCTATTGATTAATTACATAAAACTAGGGGAAGAGGTATGGACATGTAATAATATGTATATTTTGAATTTTATACATCACATGCTTCCATCATGAAATATGCGTCACAATAGCAGGACAGATAAGATTTGAAATATTTTCGATGCATGTTTTGACCCACGAACGTGTGTGAAACTGAGAAAGAATGGGTAAGAATTAAAAGTGGTCATGCTTCTTACCCTAGGTTCGTCACAGGCATATGTACCTAAGTCATTAAATAGCCATTAAATATTCGGGCAGATTACTATAAATTATGGTAATTAAGTGAAGTGCTACAGTGCCGTGATACTTACCTTACAGCTGTGCAAACTTTAAATTACAAACCCTATTTTAACCCAAACATGAAACATGGGACCATCCTGTAAGAGCCTTAGCCTACTTGTCCAGCAGATACGACGTACATGTCTCTTTATGTCCTACTCATTAATAATGGATGCCTACTTAAGAACTCTAATTCTAGCATCCCCATACGAATCATACATACACCTTCAAATTTATGCACTATATATCATATATATGTTTTTAGTGGTCAATATATACGCATAATTACCCACATTGTTGACTTGACCGAGCAGGGAGCACATGGTTCTTCAAGCAAAATAAATAAATCAATAAAAAAAATGATGGTTCAAAAAGCTTTAGGCTATTAAGAGAAGGGACACACCGCAACTTTAAAAAGTTCCCAGTAAAATAAAAGCCGCAAATAATTCTGTGTTCTGTCCAAATCTTGGGTCTTTTTTTTTGTTTTAACGCACAAATTTTTGTGGGGTCCATGTTTGTTATTCTCCCTTCTCAATGTATTGTGGTAAAAGGTGTTGGGAAAAGCAAACATCAAGTCCCACTCTGAAGCCTGAAGAGCAAAAACGATCATATGGTCTAGTCATTGTTAAGGGGAAAAAATGGCACAGCCTACTACGGTTCTCAAATCAATTGCACCTACTTTTGAAACCGATTCATTTAAAACTTTGGCCTATCAGTTTGGGGCCTAAACTGAACCCCACATGGAGGCACGCAGGTCCTTTTATTCACACTCAGTGTGAGGGACAACAATAATATACATACAAAGATAAAAATGACAAAACTTTATTCCCTATAAATCTCAAAGCACAGGAGCAAGATACAATATTGAAAACATCTCTGCCATACACAAAAGAAATAAGGACGACTTCATCTAATAAAAATACTTGCATGATCTAACAATACTATATAATTATACTTCTAAATTAATTATATAAATATATTTTATATAAAATTCACTATTAATATATATAATTTTATATAAAATATACTTATATAATTAATTAAAAGCATAATAATGTAATATTTCGAACCATGTAAATATTTCTCCCTCACTTTATGGTTGGAATTGAGTCACGTTGAAGTCTTGGGTGACTTTTGGGCGTTCAGTCATTGATCCAAGAAAAAACCCTAATGGCTCAAAATACTGAGACACCTGTCTGTGTGTGTGGCTTATATTGGCCAAAGGAACATATCATTGTGGTTAATTTGGTTGGTATGCCTATGAGGCATGTGTCATTAAGATGTGGGAAAGTTGGTTCTCGGGAGACTTTGGGATCCTCGCCTCAGTCATTTCATCAACTCTAGTTGAAAATAATAATAATGAAGGGAACAAAGTAATTGGTACATTATAAATAAAAGAAAAAAAAGAAAGAAAACAGAGTGCGATTTAATTTGTCATTTAATATTAAAAAATATTTTATATATTATTTTTTATGAAATATCGTATCAATTCGTATTTCATCTACTAGAATTTACATCCTATTCAATAATAAATAAAATATGAGTCGACATGATATCCCATAAAAAGTGAATATCTTTGTCATTATTCTTTAACATTCGATGTGAGCATAGTGCAATAATTAGTACAATATTACTCAATGTTCAAATTATATAAGTCTGCCATATGCCTAGCGCAGTGGTTTCAAAACGTTTTTAATTTTTTTTTCTTATTTTGACGGGCGGTGGTTTGAAAAAATTATTAATACTGGGTGTAGCAAAAAAATAATGAGCAACCGTTATGTTTGGTAGGAAACACAATTATTGACCAAGAATCCAATAATTGATTGGATTTTGGTGAAAAGAAAGAAGTAATGTTACATAGTACTATTTCAGTGGATGTTACTGTCTACAACTGAAAGCAACATGTTTGATTTGATGGAAGCTTTTTATTTTTCTTGAACTGATGGTAAAAGTTCTATTATAAATTGAGAAAAGTTAATATATGGTGCTCTGAATTAACATATCATTTATTTACGATTATAGAGTTGTGGAATCCAATCTTACAGTAGGGGTTATACTTATCTAATGGTGAATAAATAATATATTAGATTAGAGTATGAGGTGGGCTATATCAAAATAATATTACTCTTATAAATTTAGAGTATGATGATAATATTTTTTTGTAATAATAAAAGTATAAAACTAAGAGTGTGTCTGGACTTGAGTTAATCTATAAACTTACAAGTTTCAACTAACTCAATTCATAAAATATAAATTGAGTTGAGTCAATGGATTAAGTTGAAAATTTTTTAATTCATGATATATAGATTAAGTTATAGATTTAAATTTTTTTAACTCGCACAAACCAATTAAACCCATTTATGTTTTTTTAACAATCTTAAACTTGTGTAAAATGTGTTTAACACAATAAGCTTTTCTTGTCGGGCTTAAAGAATTATGTATCCTCTCTTAAAAACTATTAAGACATATATATTGTTTTGAAAATTTTTATCACTTATATATGATTTCTTGAAAATTTCTAAAATTTATGCATATTTTTTAAAATTTATGTTTAGATTTATTATATTTTATTATATATCTTAACATGTTTTAATAAATAACTTTTTAAATGAATATTAAATTCACGAACTTAACTTAACCCGACCCAACTCTACTCATAAGCGGGTTGGTAGGGTCAGATTAAAAGAAAAAAATTTGCATAATGCAATCCAATTCAATTAGTTGTTTGAATGGGTGAGTTGGGTTAAAAAAAAAGTTCACCCAACCCAACCCAACCCAAGGATAGGCTTACATAAAACAATAAATTTGTAATTTAAGCATTAGTGTTTTTGCAGAGTTGATTATGGGAAACTATTTATTAAAAATAAAAAACATTTTGGAGGCTCTACAACATAAAAAATTATAATAATTTTTTTAATCAATGCGATATGTTATATGTTTTTAAAAGAATAAATTATTATTTTAGTTCTAACAAGATTAAGTTGTCATCAAATTAGTTTTTAAAATCAATGATGGCATTAATTTAATCTTTAAAAGATAGAAAGCAAAATCAATTAAATTCTTGAAATAAATTAATATTAATTTAGTCCCTCAACGATAGAAAATAAAAAAATATAATTCCTTAATTACAAAAAGTTAACAACAATTTAATCCTTCAATTTTAGTTCTTTAGTTTCACAATTTGTATATAAAAAGATTATTATTTTGATGTCACTTTTTTAAATAAGAGTTAAATTAGCGCCATCTCTCTTTCAAAGATCAAGTTATCAAACCTAATCTTTTAAAGACCATAATAATTTACTTAATGAGAAAGACAAAACGTGTACTTGTACACAGACCTACTTTCTTATGAGTGTTTTCCACCTCTTTAAAAATGGCACTCTATATATATATATATATATATATATATATTGGAAATCCTCATTCCCTCAAATTTTTCTTTTTTAAAAAATTTAATTTTGCATGTAAATTTTTTAAAAATAAATTTCTTCTATTTTGATTTCATTTTGGCCCTCAGACATATAATTATTGTTCTTGGTCCCTGTCTAACCAAATTGGCCTAGCTGGCTAGCTCCACTGGGAATAAGTTTTAACTAATGAGTTAATTAAGTAGTGAGACAAAAAGCTTTGGGACATTGCGAGATGCAAAATGGCTTTTCATGTGATTCATCACTTCGAAACGCCTTTGAAGAACGTTCTATTTCTTAATTTGGGGTTGCTTCAAGCTTGCTCTATCCCCTCTGGTACAGCTTTCCTTTTAACATATACATAGTATAGCCGAGTAAACTCCTTTTGCTTTGCTTGTTGGGTGTTATCTTCTTTGACGAAACCCACAGATTCTCTTTCACTGCATTGATGCAAGAGAAAGCATAAAGAGACCCATTATTTGTTCTCTCTCTCGTTTGAAGACTATTACCCGTCCCTTTTGCTCTTTCCCTTCTCTCACTTCCTCTGAATTACATATCATGTACATACATGCATCATTTTTTTTTTTTTTTGGAGAATACTATGGTAAATTTGACTGGGAAAAAAGATTTCACGCTTCAAATCAAAATACATTATTAACCAAAAAGTATTGGAGAAAAGAATAGAACAACATGAGGGTAGTGAGAGAGAGAGGTGGGGAAGCGCATGATGGCTTGATAAGTGCATGTGGCACGCCATACCCCCCATGCAGATGACAGCATCATTCTATGCCTTAGTGTTTGCAATGGAGGGCGTAGACAAGGAAGTGGACCTTTACCTAGCTACTTGGGACAAACTAAAAACCCTACATCAATAATTTATGTTCTTTTGGTAGGGAATCGGCAATTGGCTTGTAATGTACCTATAGAAGGGAAAGAATGTGTGGGCATAGGTATAGGTTTGATGATGCTCTTTTTTATTTTATTTTTATTTTTTATATACCTTTTCCACTCAAGACTATAGTGAAAAGTATTGCAAGGTAGTAGTTTTGTACTCTTGCAATCTTGATTGATCCCCACAACAAGATGAAGTAAAACCGGAGTTAGTCCTATCTTTGGTCTGCATTATTGTGTACTACAAAGCAGGGTAACGCTATAATTGGATCTGGATATTGTAAAGCATAACTAATAAAATTCCAGATCAGAGTTAAAGAATAAATTACGTGATAATTTATTATATGATTTTTTTAATTTAGTTTTGATACACAATCAATATAAAGAAATTTTACATAAATATACAATTTTATATTATTATATCAACAAAATTATTTAACTCAACCATCTATTATCTTAAAATCTTTACAAATAGAAATATTTTATACTAATAGTGCATCAAAATTAATCTTTTTCTTTTAAAAAAATCTTAATAATTTATAATTTGTTATTTTGTTGTTTGTATCTTAAAAATGCGAAACATTAATATCGTTAAATAATTGTCGATCCTATACTTTATTCTCTTAAATGCACCTTAGACTTCTGAAAAATGTATCATATCGAAGTTCATACTTAAAAATAAAAGTCTTATAAATCAATCCATACAACCTTCTGTTATTTTAGATATCATACGAATTTAATTATGCATTTTTTAAGGTATTTTTCGTTTGATAGGCACAATGGGTTCTTGTCAAAAAACGCACCGTAGGATTTTTGCATAAAATTCGCTTGGGCCTATATAACATTTTATAGTTGGGCCAACAATGTATTCTTCTGTGTAATATACCGAAAAGCCCAACAACTCATATGTACTTGAAACAGATGGGCCTATTAGGAGGCTTAAACGTCGAGCAAGCCAACATCAACCATAATCCCAATATCTATGGTCGGGTGAAGAACATGTGGCCATGTGGCACGTACGTGGCCTTAGCGCCTTATCCAGCAACTGTTGTCTATTAAATGCTGTGGTGGTACATCATCCTCACCATCTTCTTCATTATCTCTCCTCTCAGTATCCACATAGAAATTCTTCATCATCAAGTGTTTGTGTAACCATGGCATCCACCACTCTATCGCCCACAACACCTTCGCAGGTGACGAAGCACACAAATCATTATCCTATAACGCGTAGCCTAAGCTATAGCTAAACTAAGGAACTATGATGTATTTGTCGTGTTTTTCAGCTATGTTCCGGAAAGAGTGGGATTTTCTGTCCCTCACAAGCACTTCTTGTGAAGCCAGTAAGGAGGCAAATGATGGGGAAGGGCAATAAGGGAATGAGAGTAGCTTGCATGGCCACTAGCATTCCTGCTGATCGAGTACCGGACATGGGCAAGAGGCAGCTCATGAACCTGCTTCTTCTTGGTGCTGTTTCACTCCCTACTTTTGGAATGCTTATCCCCTATACCTACTTCTTCGTCCCTCCGGGGTAATATTTCTTTTTCCCCCTTAACTTTGTTTGTCCTTGGTCTTGTAAGTGGATATGTAATCTCAATCATTTTGTGAAGTGGGTTTTAGTTGGAAGCTGTTGTGTGTATTAAACTGAACGAGTCACTTTTTTCTTTGTAAGATTGCGCGAATTGGCGTTTTGTTTTAACTAAATCCGGTGTAGGATTTCTTTACTTAAACTTTATAGCTAATTTGTTGTAGACTTATAATACACGCCTTGATGTACCAACATTTCAAGAAGCAAAAGGATAGTAAATAACAATCTCCTTTGGCTTATGATAATGCTGTTGATAATAACAATAATAAAAAGCAACACGACTTCCCCAAAAGTTAAAATGGGGGAAAAATGGTAGAATAATTGTTGTTAATAGTCCTGTTGAACTAATATGATCCTCGCTATAGGGATTCCTTTCATTTGATGATTCAACTGGGAGAAGCCTTTCTTACAAACCTTGAATAAGGTTTTGTTCCAGCCAAGTTCTGGAACTCCAAGGTTTCCAGTTGGAATTGTGTCCGACCAGATTTTGGGGTTGAAGTTTTTTGGTTGTATGTGTGTCTCTTAAGTCTGAGTTTTCTTGTGCCTTGCTCTGTTCTTTGATAATTAGCTGGTCCCTGAGAATTTTCAAGAATCCAAACAATTAGTATGCCCTTTATGGCTTTTTAGTGCGCCTATACGGTATTTATAAGTCATAAATTTTAATTACGAATCCTTTATTCACTATTGTTCGGGCATCATTTCCGGGCGTTATCGCCAGACATAGGGTCTAGTTCAGGTTCCAATTCCCTTGATGGGCAAATTTGTACTTCAATTATTATTGTACTATTGCTTAACATTAATTCTCGTATCTTACTTTTGGTATATATGGTTATAATTATTATTATTTTTATTCTGAGAGGAAATGAAATGAATTGATGTTTCTTGCTGTTTGGGATGTTGCCTCCATTCCTTCACTTTGCTATCAATTGCACTTAAACTATTAGTTGGCACTAAGGGGGCATATATGAAGTTGCAAACAAAGGGGAAGAAAATTCTACCATTTTTCTCATGCCTATTGCCTTTAGCATCCTAAAGTTTGATGATTAACTCTTGACCTGCTAGTGTCCTGTTTAGGATGGCTTCAATCCTAGATTCTCTATCCATACAAATCATTGACCTGATTGGGAGAAAATTTACAGGTCAGGATCTGCAGCTGGTGGCATTGTCGCCAAGGATGCCCTCGGAAATGATGTACTTGCAGACCAATGGCTCAAGACACATGGACCTGGTGACCGTACACTCACGCAAGGATTGAAGGTAGGCATACAGCTTCTTGTTGTTTTAGTGTTTCGGTATATCTTCAACAAGTTGTATGCTTTAGCTTTAGGTGTGACATTGAAAGCAATAGTTTCCTCAGACTGTGCTTCAATCCCATTTCTCAATGCTTGCTTCCTTTCAATTCCTAAAGTTCTTCTTTTTCCTTAAAATATAAAATAAAAATATAAATCTTGGTACACTATGCCAATTTTATTATGTGACATTGCTAGATAACTTTATATTGTATCCTAGCCACTGAAACCAAAGGTTTTGCTTTATAGGAGTGAAAATGATTTCCTTGTCAAGCTTCAAGTTCCAACCATACTAACTTTGGTCTTTCCTATTTTCATAATGTAATCCTCCCTGCCTCCATTTTTACAGGGAGATCCTACCTACCTTGTGGTGGAGAAAGACAGAACACTTGCAACATATGCAATTAATGCCGTGTGCACTCACCTCGGGTGTGTTGTGCCATGGAATGCAGCTGAGAACAAGTTCATCTGCCCTTGCCATGGATCTCGGTACAATGACCAAGGAAGAGTTGTGAGAGGACCTGCTCCCTTGGTAAGCAAATTGGAAAACCTTTGTCTTTTGCCTGATTCATTTGCCTGCAGGTTTTTTGAATTAGAAGCATATTATTCTGACTTGCTTAATTATTATGTTCTTTACATTTCCCCCAGTAGTATTCAATATTTTATCATCAGAAATGTTTTTTACATCATATGAATGACATGAGAAACAAATAAACTGAAAAGGAATTTAATTTTGATATAATGTCAAATGTCAAAAAGTTCTACACATATATTCAATCATGTATTATCATATAGCAAAAGTGTTTGATTTAATTATTTACTATCGTAAAAATCTTATAAATAGAAGTATATGATTGGATGACATTGTGCAAATTTTTTATTTTGATATTGTATTAAAATTAATCACAATAAAAAAAATTTTAAAAAAAAGGTTGTCAATGTTTCTTAACATAAAAGTCTTATAGGTTGCATATTGATGTCCAATTGAGGTGTTCTAATAAGTGAATAACACATCTTTAATTATCTTCGCGTCACTTATCTGTTACTGGAATAGTAATGAATATTTTTATTCTTCTTGATGGACAGTCTCTGGCATTGGCACATTGTGATGTGGATGATGGGAAGGTGGTGTTTGTTCCTTGGGTTGAAACCGATTTCAGAACAGGTGACGCTCCATGGTGGGCTTAGACTTCTTAAAGCCGTCCCCTCCCACTGCCATATATGCATATTTAATCTAAAATTCAAACTATCTGTTCTGTATTGATGCATAAACATGTTTTGCAATCAAATCAATATTTTGTGTAATGAAGCTAGTATAAGATGAAAAGGAACCTGAACAGGCCACTTTTTGATACCTGTAATTTTTCACTTTTGCGTATCCTCGTTCCCGGCGGGCTTCTCTCTTTTGATTTTTCCGTTTTCCCCCTAGTTTATATCACACTACATCTAATGCCAATATGAGCTTGGTGCTCCAACACTTTGGCTTAGTTTGCTAGTGTTCCTTAATGGGTGTTATGAGTTATGAAAAGTATAAGTTAAATTTATTTGTTTGATAAACTAAAAAATTGGAGTATTTTTGCTTCCGAATTTTGAGAGCCAAGGGGTGCTTTCGGGAGTCTTCATGGAATACTTTTCGAAGTTAATTTGTACCCTTCAAATTTAAAAGATTAATATAATTTTATTTTATCTAATGACGTTAAAAATAAAAATTATTATTTTTAGTATTTATAATCATTATAGTTATTTTAGATATTAAAAGTAATTTTATCAAATATTATTTTTGTTACTTTGTTTATTGAAAGTAATTTTTATATTATTTTATCAAATGATATGATTATGATTTTTTGAGAGTAGCTTTTAGAGAGTCGAGAGAGTTTAACAGATTTTAAAAAGGCCCAACAATATTGAATCAAGTTTTTGTTGGTTTAAGGTTGACAATTTCTTTTTCTCAATTAATGTTTAGATTTTGAATCTTGTAAATTAAAAATAATGACATTTGAATCTTGTGAATAATAGAAATTAATATTGGGAGAATTTTAATCTTGTAATGAAAAGATGTAATTCCATTGGATTTAGATTAGTTGGATTTGGGTGAATTTGGGATAATGGTAGTTTTGAAAAAAAAAAAAAAAAAAGAAAACTTCTACGATGCTTCAAAGTTTTGCATTGATAGAGGATGAAATTGATCTCACTTATTAATTAAATTGGGTATAATAGTGCTGTTACCATTCCATTAGTGGCACAAATCACATATTTTTCTTCATTTACATGGTACAAAATGTTGAAGTTGTAATAGCCATGTGAATCAAACCAAGAATAAGTGGATTTCAAATAATAATAATAATAAAAGGAATCAGCAATAATCTTCTATTCGTCGGTTTCGCTGACGCAGTCAGCATAATCATAATTATTATATTTAAATTCATATACGTTTATTGATTAGATGATCTGTTTGATTTTATTTCTATAGAATTAATTTTAAAAAAAGTTAATTTTAAAATAAATTGATTTATATTTGATAATTTGATTTGAGTTATATTTGAATAGTATTGATTGAAATTATTTTTAGATGTATAATTTAGCAAAGAAATATCCAAAATCAATTTTGATAGAATTGAAAAGTGAAAAATTTTCACTTCTCCCTAAAATTAATTTTGAGACTACAATTAATTTAATTATAAAAAATCAAACATCAATAAAAATGGATAAAATCAATTTTGGCTTCCCAACATCAATTAAAACCTCTTTCAATGTGTCTCCAAACATGCTACTTGTTGGTCTTATACTTAATTTCATATTCTTAATCAATAGTAAAAATTAATACATATTCTTGTAGTTTCATTTTTTTTGAATATGGCATTAGAGTATAAATATAACCATCATATTATATTTTAAATTTTATTACAGGAATATTGACTTAGTTAAATATAATCCATCACATATAGGAGTGGAAAAATTTTGTTGAATGTGTTTTAAAAAAATAAAAATTGGCTCAAAATTCTACCAAGCACGAGATCGGCTTTGAGAGAAAAGTTATGTGAACAATCCGCCCCTTTTTAATGTAAGGATGTGAATTAGAATTTTTTTTAAGCATGTCAGACAAAAAAAATCCCTATTTTTGGCGGATGCTGAGAAGAGGGAAATCAATTTTTATGTCCTTTCTCTGATATAGACAACGCAGTGGATTGGTCTTTTTAAAAAACGGAGGTGCTAATGATGAGAACTGCGCCGATTTGCTCACCTGCGCAGGCGTCAACGGAAGAACCATCTCCGGCTCCTTGTTGTGATCATTTGCATTATTAATTATTTTATTATTATTGTCAATAATATTAATTAAAATTATTAATAATAACTAATAATAATTATTATTTCATAATAATAATATAATAATAATTATAATTAATAATATTATTACGAATTATTATTAATAGTAATATTAAGGGATGTTTGGCAAACTAAAAAAATCGATTAACTAGATACAATAAGACTTGGTTTTCAACAATCTTTGTTTGGTAACTATCTAAATATTTTAAAATTAATTTTTATTTACACTAATTTGGATCTAGAATCAGTTCTTAAAAAAATTATTTTTAAATTAATTTTATTTTATGCTAATTTTTTTCTTCCATTTTATATCTTCTAACTATTATTTTTCTCACTTCACGCCAATTAATTATTTCTCCATTGACCTTGTCAATTGTTTATCGTCGTTGTCCACCACTGTTTTGCTACCACAGTCCACCATCGTCCGCTGCTGACTGGCATCACGGTTGCCACGGCCTACCACTGACTACCATAGCGGTCGCCACTATCTGTTGCTGGCTACTACTGATCACCACCATCAGTCGCCACTGACTGCTATCATCCATCACTGTTTGCCATTATCTGTCATCATTGTCGCCCCATCTGCCATCATTTGCTATCATTAGCCACCATCAGTCGCCATCGCCTGCCACCATCCACCACTACTGGCCACATCAGTCTGCTAAATTGATTTTTTTAATAACATAATCAATAAGAAAAAGGTACATAATAATAATAATAATAATAATAATAATAATAATAATAATAAGACAACGTATATTAAAATTAATTTTTAAATTATCGTTCCAAATAACGTTTAATAAAAAATTAGTTCATTCTTATGCTGGTTAATATAACTAGTTCTATTTTATACTATATTAACTTTATTTTTTAGATTGCCAAACATCCCTTAATATTAATAAAATTGGTTATGATATAATAATAATAATTAATTATATTACTAATATTATTATTTAGGAGGATTACACATGGACAGTAATCCATATAGATATCCCATAAGAGCAATCAAGACTATCAGTAATATGTCTCAGCCAAAGAAGACAATGTGGTAGGTTCTACTAATTTAAAGTTACATTAACAGTAATTCAGATAAATTATCTTATACCAAACACCCTCTTAGTTCCTAAAAAATTTTCTTTTAACACTTTAGTCATTAAGGATATGGCGGTTGCTCTGGTGTTGATTTAAAAAAATCAGCATCGTAAGAATAATAGTTATATAAATGACATATGGATGGTCTATAATGCAGTTAATTTCATATGGTCTATCAAATGCACTCCCTTGAAGACTCCATCATGCACCCCGAGTTTCGACCTCCGATTTTCGAGCTCAAAGTTGGGTCTTGCACTAATAAATATCAATATATGGATATCAGATTCCTAGTTCTGAGTTGAGTAACCCAGTTCTGAGTTCCAAGTTTCGAGTTGGGTCACATTAACAAAAATATATAGAGGGATTTATGATATATCATATTTTATTAGTTATATGGTATACCCACTACACTTATCATCCGCTCATTTAATAGAACAATATCTTCATGGTGCTGATTTAAAAAAATCAGCACCAAAGCAACTACCTAAGGATATATTTGTGCGTTAATGTTTTAAATGGAAATGGAGGGAAGAGATAGGTTTGAAGTATAAAATGGACCTATAATTACTCATCAAACTCTTCCCTCCTCCTTTTCACTCAAAATCCTCAACTAGCAAATACATCCCAAAATATTAAATATATATTTTACTTCCTAATTTTTTTTTTAACATTTTACACCGTAAAAGATTAAATATATAAAACACATTAATTCCTATAATTTGAAAATCATAGACAAATTAGTCCCTAAAAAATTAGCTTTTAATATGTTAATTTTTTAAAGACTAATTTTTATATGATTTTTCGGTCAAGGTATTAATATGAGGTTAAAATGTGAGGGAAGGGAGTTAATTAAAATAAATAAATAAACTATGAAATAAATTATGAAATGACTAAAAAACAAATTCACATGAATCATGAAAATTAATTAAAATAAATACAAAATTGCAAGAACATTAAAAGATGTTTGAGCAACACAGTTAGAAATTATTCTCTTTATTAAAATTGTGAATTAAATCCAATAAATAATTATTTTATTGATCATGCATAATATGATTATGATGGTTAACATAAATGTTATGTTATTTTAATCATTTAGAATTTATTTAGATAAATAAAATATATTTTTATGAGCAGTTCAAATTTATAATATCCATACCTTAATCTTTTATATTAATGATACTCTTGTCATATTAGCTAACTTTTTGCTTTTATCTTTTAATCTTGGGCAATTAATTATATTTTAAATTATAATTACATGCATGCTTACAATTGAAAACTTAGTTTTTCTACAGTGAATATAAAAAAAATTGGGATTTGCCGATATATATTATTATATAAGGTATGAATATTAGTTGAATATTATAAGGTATGAACTACAAGCATGTATGTAATTACAATTCAAAACATAGTTGATTACTCAAAATTAAAAGATAAAAGTGAAAAGTTATCTAATTTGGCAAGGGTGTTATTAATATAAAAGATTAAGGTATGGATATTATAAATTTGAATAAAGAGAATTGTGCTGCTCAAACATCTTTTCATGCTCTTGCAATTTTGTAATTATTTTAATTAATTTTCATGATTCACTTGAAATCCTTATTTTTTTTTAGTCATTTCATAATTTATTTCATATTTTATTTATTTATTTTAATTAACTCCCTTCCCTCACATTTTAACCTCATATTAATATTTTAATTGAAAAATTATATATATATTAGTCTCTAAGAAATTAATATATTAAAAGATAATTTTTTTAGGGATTAATTTGTGTATGATTTTCAAATTATAGGAATTAATATATTTTATATATTTAATCTTTTAAGGTCTATAATGTTAAAAAATTGTTCAAGAACTAAAATATATATTTAATCTTTTAGAATATATTTGTAAGTTAAGGTTTTGGAGAGAAAGGAGGGAAAGAAAGAGTTTAAAAAATAATTATAAGTCCATTACTTCAAACCTTTCTCTTTCCTCTATTTCCATCTAAAACCTTAACTCACAAATAATTATTAAGAACTAAAGTATTAAAAGAAAATCTTTAGGAATTAAGAGGGTATTTGGTATAAGGTAATATATTTAGATTACTAGTAATGTAACTTTAAATTAGAGTAACCTATCACATTATCCTGTTTAGTTTAGATATATTACTAATAATCTAGATTTTTAAGGTAATCTACATTATCTTTATAGTGGTAACATAAATTGTCCTTATGGGGTTGTTTATGTGGATTACCACCCATGTGTAATCTTTCAATTATTATTATTAATAAAAATAAAACTATTAATATTAATAATAATTCATAATATTAATATTAATTATTACTATTTAATCATTATTAATAGTAATAATAATTATTAATTAGGATAAATTATATTGACCTCCCCTAAAATTCAATATAATTATACTTGACATTCTTCTGGTTATAGATAATACATTAAATAAAGTGAAACAAATACGTACCAAGTATAATTACACTAAATTTTAGAAAAAGTTAATGTAATTTATCTTATTAATTATTATTAGTAATGTTAATTAATATTATTAACAATAGTAATAATTTGTATTAATTAATAATAATAACAATAATAAAATAATTTATAATGCAAATAATTTCAACAAGAAGCAGGCGATGGTTCTTCGGTTCACACCGCGAGCAAATTGGTGCAGGTCTCATCGGGCGGTCACATCATTAGCAGCCCCCTTTTTAGAAAGAAAAAAGCAAAAACAAAAATCCGCTGCGTTTTATGGCGGATTCAAACCACATCTGTGTAAATGTTTAAAAAATCCGGCATTGTGATACTTATATCCATAAATGTCATAAAAAATTGATTTTTTAATTTTATTTTATAAAATTCTTAATGGAGAGGAGCCACCCCTTTATTATATGTAATGTGTTTGCCGTTTGTTGAATTGGACAGACGCGCTGGCGGAAATCTTAATAAGACGGCAAAGTCAACGGTCCCATCCCACTGCAGTTTATCAGCATGAAGTGTGAACACAAACAATGAATGCGTGAATTTCACGCGGCATTCAGATTGATGAAGTTCAACTTGTTATGATCATTGACAACTGTTCATTCTACCAAAAAATCATTAACAACTGTTTAACATTAAAATATGGGTGTTAATATATTTTCTTAGTAGCATGGCCAGAAATTTTTTTAATTTAAAATTTTATTCATAATAATATAAATTGTAATTTACAGATCATTTACGCAGCTCATTTGGATAAGGAGAAAAGGAGTGGAAAGAAGTAAAAAAGAAAGAAAAGGGGCAGAATCTGATATTTTCTTTCTTTCGGATGCATAAAAAATTAGGAAAGAAAGAAAATTAAATGAGTGGATCCCACATAAAAGTTTTCTTTGCAGATATATGAAGAAAATTGAAAAATATGAGAGAGTGATATAATTTTACCATTTTAACCATTGGTAGTATCATTCAACGATGACCAAACAGATAAGAACGGTGTAGCTTTAATTAGTTGGACAGATGCTTTTTAATTAAATATTTAATATAAAATATAAAATATATTTATTTGTGTTCTAAACTTTTAAAAAATATGTTTAATTATGAAAGAAATGAAACAAAATAATATACCTAAATTATATCAATTATTTAAAAAATATATTAATATTCATTGAAGATATTTATGTCATTTTACATGATATAAACTTTTTTTTTTTCTCATTTTCTCCATAACCAAATGATAAAAGGAAAAACATACTTTTTTTCTTCTCATTTTCTTTTCCCTTATTTCTTTCCTCTAATTTTCTATTCCCATCCAAACAATGCGTTAAGGATAATGTGAGTAAATTTTTGAATTATGAGAATTTTAAAATATACCAAAAGAGGTTCCTTAAACGTAGCATAGTTACGGATTCATCGGGAGCACACCTTGTGATGCGGGCGAGCCAATACTAGAATGCTGCCTTCTGTTTGGTCAAATGATTACGCGTCTCTAGTTTTATCTTTGACTTTGTGTTTCTCCACCTACATGGTAGTATATCGAATAATTTAAGATTCTGGTTTATCCAAGAATCTTCCCCTTTCTTTCTGTATATCTTTTCCCCTTGCTCTTCTTCCTCTGCGTCTTGGGTACCTTGCAGTTATAGAGTAAGCTCTCCCTTCCTTTCTTTCATCCTTTACTCAATTTTCATGCTATGCTTCGTGTCATAAAAGAAGAAAGCCACCCCAGAATTGGCAAACACCTTCTTTGTTTTCTTTTCTTTCTTTTCTTTTTTACACAACTGATATATATATTCTTGATGGGCCTCCTATTGAACGATTATTATTGCCGTACAAAGTTTACTGTTTATGTATGGTCGCTATTCTGGATCGTTGGTGACGTGGTCTGTCTTCTTTCCTGCATATAGCTAAGAAGATGGAACATTTAACTGAAGCAGCAAATTGCCAAATTGCAATGCGTCCATAGATTATTTATTGCTACTTGCTAGTTTCATCACCTGCGCTGCGCAGGAATTATTATTATATAATGTTCAATATTTATGGATATATTGTGGGCTGCTCAAATTATCATAAAAGGAAAATGCATGCTTTGACTTAAGTGACTCCATTGTATATGGATGCCATTTCTTTATATTGCCCTTATCATTACGGTGCTGTCACTCCACTGAATATATGCAGATGCTATTTCTTTACATTACTATTATCATTAAGGTGTGGTCAACTGCTGTTAATTAAGAAATATTTAATATCCGTTATTAATCTATTTAATAAAAAAATTGCAATAATAAGTACGTCATTTTTCTATTTAATACTTTCTATGTTAAGCCTTTCAAAGTTTTTCCATCAAAAGCCATATTTTTATTCTGCTTTTTTCTTTTCTGGGGTGACGAGAATTATTTGAGTGGCACATTGTCTGAGGACCAAAAAATCATAGATGTTACCTGTGATAGCTCAGTGTACTATATGTCAAGCAGATTACATACATATCGAAGCCTTAAATGCTGCTCCATTAGTATTACCTTAAGATTTTCTTTCTTGTAGAACTTGATTGAATAGAATCATCCACGGCAGTCATGGTCAACAGTGAGACTCCAACACGTCTTGAGGTTTGTGTAGGATCTAGTACTAGTTTAGATCTTAGGAAATCAAACGCGAATTATGTTTTGATTTCCATTTTTTGCCATTTACAGGGAAAATATTGTGCAATACTTGTCAGCTGGCTTCTTGGCAATGGATGCCTTTTCTCATGGAACAGTATGCTGACAATTGAAGATTACTACATTTACTTGTTTCCGGTAATTGATGTAAATTTTTCATGCATTTTTCTGTTGATCTGGCTTCTCATTCAACCGCCTTAGTAGCATTACCTACTGGCCAGTATGCAAAATTAAAATGGGACACAATTACAATTTGGACCACTTCTTTGAAATCTCATTTTTCTGTCCAATAAAGCTTCACAATTTGGCTAGCCGCACTTTATCGCCTGCTAATAACCAAGAAAGAGGCTCAGACAGCACAAGAACCCTGAAATCTTTTCAACAAACTCGCACAATCATGTCATACTCAGTTTATACTATTAGCTTTAGTTGTTTCTTTGTGTTCTATAATTTTGTTATCAGTGGTACATTAAAGAATGAAGGATAATGAAATGAAGTTCTTGTATAGTTGTCATACTCAAATCCTATTAAAAAATTATACCACTTTATAATAATTAAGTTACTGAACTTTCAAAGTTATAAACATAGTTACAGATCTTTCTTACACTCTTATGTGATTCTCAGATCGACTTGTTGTATGATAGAATTGTCTTGGTGAAGAAACTTGTTTAATTTCCTTTTCTCCTTGTGCAGAAATACCACCCCTCTAGGGTGCTTACTCTTGTATATCAACCATTTGCAGTTGGAACACTTGCAATACTGGCTTATAATGAGGCAAAAATCAATACACGAACACGGAACCTATTTGGATATACTCTTTTCTTCATAAGCACTTTGTTGGTGTTAATTGTAAGTCCTCCTAAATTCACTTGTTTGTGAACTTTGATTCCTTTAGGATGATTTTGATTTCACTTTTGATATCAATCTGCTGTAGTTGAATTTAGCAACATCTGGTAAAGGAGGACTTGGAACTTTCATTGGTATATGCATAATTAGTGGTGCTTTTGGAGTTGCAGATGCTCATGTTCAAGGTGGAATGGTGGGAGACCTATCCTACATGAGACAAGCATTCATTCAGGTCAGCATCAGTAACATAATTACTATGAAATTATTAAAAATGCCTTCGGCATGTGAATTTATTTAATCTGGTTTTTTTGTTGCAGTCTTTCCTTGCTGGTTTGGCGGCATCCGGTGCTTTAACCTCTGCTTTGAGGCTAATTACAAAAGCTGCATTCGAGAATTCTAAGGATGGTCTTCGTAAAGGAGCCAGTAGGTTCAACTCATCAATACCTGAAGTCCACTGCTTCTTCTTGTTTCATAATATTCTTCTCTTCATTCTTTTTTCCGGCATTTAGCTGCATTGATGCTTAACTTGACAACAGTTATAACTTTGTTTTACAAGGCTCTCTTTGTGTTTTTGTCATATTTGTCAGTAACAAATTTGCAATTGATTTTTTTAACCCAATATTTCAATTCATGAACTATTTGTGGTTAGTTCCGTTTGTTGTTTGTAGTCTTTGGACTATGTAGTGATTACCATTGTATTCACTCCCCACACTGTTCAGTCACTGATCACTTGTCATGCTTTACTTTCCTTGCAGTTCTATTCTTTGCCATATCAACATTCTTTGAGCTTCTTTGTGTTCTTCTCTATGCATTTGTTTTTCCTAAAATACCAATTGTGAAGTACTACCGTTCAAAAGCAGCATCAGAAGGATCCAAAACTGTTTCAGCTGACCTTGCAGCTGGTGGAATCCAGACATTACCTGGAGGAGTACTATTTCTTTCATCCTTCTTCTTCTTTACTTTCCAATATAATGTTTCACAAAACTTTCTCATTTTTCAAGATTCATCTTATGCAATTAGGATTTTTTTTTTTTTTTGGTTTCAGGGAGAGGAATATGCGAAACAACCAGAGCGGAAGGGAAACAAGCAATTGTTACTAGAAAACATTGATTATGCACTTGATATGTTCCTAATATATGTGCTAACACTATCTATTTTCCCTGGATTCCTATCAGAAGATACAGGATCACACAGTTTGGGCACCTGGTATATTCATTACAACATACCTTGTTTAATTCTTTCAGCTTCTCTTCATGAGCAAGCTCTTCCATAAATTTTCCTCTTCCTTTATAACTAGACACAAAAACATTAGGGCGAGATATGTGTTCTGTCATTATATGTACCACTGTAACACCTGACATTTCCAATTGTTTTTCAGGTATGCCCTTGTTTTAATTGCAATGTACAATGTGTGTGATCTAATTGGAAGATACATTCCACTCTTGAAATTCTTCAAGTTGCAGTCCCGAAAGTTGATCACAATAGCAACCCTTTGCCGTTTCCTACTTGTTCCAGCATTTTATTTCACTGCAAAGTATGGTGACCAGGGCTGGATGATAATGTTGACATCCTTCTTGGGGCTGTCCAATGGTTACCTCACTGTTTGTGTTCTCACATCTGCACCCAAAGGCTACAAGGTGGGTCTTTTAAATACAAGTATATACAACCATAAGACTTCAATGTTCTTGAATTCATGTCTTGACACATTACTTTCTTGTGCTTTGACCTTTTTGTAGGGTCCAGAACAAAATGCCTTGGGAAACCTGTTGGTGTTGTTTCTTCTTGGAGGTATTTTTGCTGGGGTGACACTTGATTGGCTGTGGTTAATTGGTAAAGGGTGGTGAAAATGTGGGATTTCATCATTTCAATCAAAGCCAGACTTGAGAAGCAGCTGTGAGGTATTCTTTGTTAAAAACAAATAAAATGGAAGTGTTTATAGTTTATTGCATGTTCTTTGCTTAAAATACAAGTATTTTAATTATGGTTTTTCATTAAGGGTAATGTAACATTTGATAGTTGAAAGCTTTCCGTGAGAGCCCACGACATTCAACGTCTAATAAATGACAACCTCTGTAACGATTTTATAATAAATAGTGATTTGTTCTTTTGTCACCGTTTAAGAATGATTTCAATTGACACAGTTGCGGCTCGCGAGAAACATCCACGATTGATCAAGGACTCGAGAAGTTCCAAATCGATACCAATCTGTGCAAATTACAGCAATGCTATCGAGTCCATTTAGGCATGTTTCTTTTTATTTATTTATTTCTTTATTTTGGGTCATTAAATCGGCAATTAGTTTCTTATATGTAGTTTTTTCTTTCTCTTGCCGTACAGCTACAACATTGCTTGCACTGTACATAAATCCTAGCCCAATTGTGCATCATCCATTTGGGTTTTTCTAAATGGGTCTAATCCAACTTTGCTTTTGATTCCTGAAAGATGACAAATTTAATATTTTGGGCCCACACGGACTGATGCCTGCGTTTTTGACAAAGCGGTTCGCAAGTTTTAGATGTGTGCAAAGCACAATGAGGTGGATACAGATGCTTAAAACTTGAACCTCATGACACCCGAAAGTAGTTTGAACCTCGATCCCAATTCAGAAGATTATAAAAGGAGTTTATTTAATAAAAAAATAAAAATACTATTTCCATTCCATCTTCCATTTTTCATTTCGTTTTCAATTGAACAATGAACAAGAGTAACGTGTGCCTCAATTTAATCCTGAATTGGCCGAGAGAAAGAAACACCACGAGTTGTCATTGGACCACAAAAACACAGGCTCTAAAACTTTGCGAAACCACTGTTTTTCTAAATTCAGGTTCTACAAAATTCAAAATCTTGGACACTGTTTCTGGCTACACTGCATCTCCATTGAAAATGTAAACTGGTTTTTATTATCCGGTTTGTCCGAATTGTTTACAGATTCTATAGGGCTTAGCCTACTCGATCAACATGCATAGTCCCAGGAAGCTGCTCCTCCTTGAGTGGTCCAACGTAAATCGGCACCGGCAAAGCTTATTGCCTTCTAAATTAGTCCATACAAAAAAATTCTAGGACCAGGCCACTAGAAAAATATTCGTTAGAAAAAAAATAAGATGCCCATGCAAGATAAATTATTTATTATTAATTAACCTTAAAAAACTAGCTCTAACCAGCATCTATGATTAATATCCCATTGCATTTAGAGGTCTCTAAACATTCATAAATTATAATTTTACCGGTCTGAACGGTGAATTCATTTTTTTAAAAAAATATTAAAGAATAAATGTTTGAACCACAAAAGATTATAATGGACTAATTGTTTGCCCCATAATTATTATTAATTAAAAATATATTATACATGCTTCAAAATTCAAAAAAAAAAAAAAAAGATATCCAGTTATAAGTCATATGTATCCAGTCTCTTTATGCCTTTTTTTTTTTTTTTTTAACCCTTCCTTTTCCTGTGCTATCTCTTTAGGCGGATACTCCAGTGCAGACGGTGGTCAAATCTTCACCTGAATATTTGTGTTTCTTTTAATATGATTTAAGCAAATCCGGTGTGATGTAGCTCATATGGTCAGCACACAGGTTCTTGTCTTCGCCACGACCTATGGATGCTGGGTTCGATCCTCACCTGCTGGATTTTTTTTTTGGGTAATTTTCAATTATTTTATTTGTTTAAAATTTTATTTAATAATTGTTAACATTATATATACACTATAAAGAAAGCGTTGCAATAATATACACATATTTCATTCTTTTAATTAATTTAATGTCTTTTTTGTGACAAAAGCTAAGAAAATTAATATCGTTTTCTTATTTTATTTTAACCATTAACCAACAATCATTATAATGTATATATAATTAATCAAATTGAATTTTGAGTCTTTAATTTTTTATATTGATAAATAAAATTTATATAAAGTTATATTTGTAATGGGTGTGTTTCTCATTTTTTAAATATACAAAATCTTATTATATTAATACTTTCTAATTTATATATTGCAATTCATATCTAACTAGTTTTTAATAAATTCTCATATATTATTTTTTTTCAATATTTTCAAGTGGTAGTCCACAATCATCAAGCAAAATCATATCACAATTATAGTTTTTATTTCTATAATTATTTTATCTTAAATTAGTTATATATAAAGATGTATTCTGGAATATTTTACAAGTATATATGTGCATTTTATCATACAATATTAAAAATTATTTATATTATTAGTTATACAAGCTTAAAAGCCTTACATAAAATATAATTAAATTAAATTGTATGAGGGTAGGATAAAAAATTAATTTTTTTAATATATATCTTATAGGGATTAAGTATATTAAATACAAATAAAATAATTTATAAATAGATATTATAGATATATTTCACTTTAATTTTAAGAAATTTTTTTAATTATAATGTTAAAGAAAGAGATGAAGGTAGAAAAATAAACAATTTTTTTATTAAATTTTTACTTAAATAGTACAATGATATGTCAATAAGTATTAATTTTAATGATTAATATATACATTTTCATCTCTTTCTAATGATGTGTATTATAATGTGTATATTATCACAAATTTTTTTTTAATGTATATATAACAATTGGCACATACATACCCACAAAAAAAATCAATTGCCAAATAGAAAATTGCAAACAGGTCCTAAGCTTTATTGTGAAGTCAGACGCTGCTTGTCCTTACCATTTGTGTTGCGGCATGCATATATTTGATGGTACAATAAATGTGTTTAAAAAGATGTACAGATCTTCAAAGGAAGATTTGACCGGCGTCTAAACCATAGTATCCCTTATGCTGTTAAACTTAAAAAGAGTTCCAAAAGCTTTTAAAGCACGATTTTTTTTACTACACATAACTCATCAAATATATTTCGCAAATAGACAGATCAAAAGGATGAGAAAATGCAGAGGGGCGCGAAAAGGACCAAGGACACTGGAGATGTAAAAATCGTGTACATTTCCTGGTCGCACTGGCACTATCTACAGACAAAAATACGTGAATGAGTAAGACAAAAAGTCAAAATGGAGCTCCGTTGCATGTTTTTGTCCAGTAGCTTCACGTGACAACCGTGACAGAGACAAGAAACTGAACCTTTAGTTTCAAACAGAAGCAGGAGGGATGAGGATGATTGCTGCAATAAGTGCAATTATCCAAAATAAATTCAACGGCTGAGATGAGGCGTGGGCCACGTCGAATTGGAGGGAATCAACGGCCAAGGGCATGTTCTCCTGGTCAGGGCAACACTTGGATTGGTGTGGATGAGCACTGTACATGATGGCGCGCAACACTGCGGAAACTGTTGGTATGTACGCCATCTTGTTCCTCCCCAGCAGCCACGTCAGACCCATCAGCTGGCAGTCCCGGTTAAACATCTTCCGAGCCCTCTGATCATTGTCCTTGTTCTCGTTCTTGTTTCCTTTTAGCTGCGCGTGAATCAACCAAATTAACCTCAGTTATTTCACTCAATATTAACGGTTACAAAAGAATAATAAACTAAAATGAGAAAATTAGCTTATATATGCTGCAAAGGAAGGAGGAAATTCATAAGATTATGGAGAAGCAAACGTTCGTTTGGACCGAATTGTAGGCAATGCCAAAGTTAATGCTATAATGGCTTGGCGCCGTAGGCGCCCTCCATTAGGAAAAGCAAAAGATTCTAGCAACAACGCAACATGGCAAATTGCATATGCACATGGTAAGGTCATTTTCGCAGGTCAACTAGAAAGAATTTGTTTAGTTTTAGGGGGAAAAGGGGCAAAAGAAGACTAATGCAAATTACATAGTGCATACTGCTTACTGAGCGACTTCCACTTCCATAAATCATAAACATGCTAGTTAGGCCAACATATAAATTCAACGCAAACAAATTGAATTCATAGCTGCATCATGATATATGTATGACTCACATTTATATGAGCAATTGATGCCTTCATTCCATAACAATAAAAATATTACGAAATTAAGAGATAAAATGACCTACGTACATACTTGAGGTGTTATTTATGAAATTAAATAATCCATAACAGGAATGCTCTCTTGGACAAGAAGTATCCAAACATTTCTCCATTACATGTTTTCAGTGAAAAATAAATACCTTCACCAAAACCCAACCTATAAATGAAGCAAAGGACATCCATAAAAAGTGATGTTATGTTTTATTCACTTCAACACCTCAAATATTGCATTAAAATGTAGTGGAAGTAAAAAAACTGTAATTACTTCAGTTAAACTATCAATATAACACAGCAGTTTTTTTTTTTTTTTATTAAACCTTTTGTAGGGCACCAAGGCATTTGGTGCAACCAGCGTAGGAAGAGTTGCGGCAATTCTTCTCCAAGTTGAGAACTGCAGCAGTTGGAACAGCATCGTGAGTTCTCCCAGACACGTTAAACGCTGCGGGGCAATTCAACGAGCTTATGTGGTGAAGCCTTATCCCGCAGAAGCACGTTATGGCGTCGCACGTCGCGTTCGGCTGCGGAATCCTAATGCTCCGGTTCCGCAGCGAGTCCTGCAGCAACTCCACGCACTTCTGAGAGTCGTCGTCCGGCATCATCGGAAGGTCGCCGCCGGCCGCCGACGGAGCTGGAGCGGAGGAAACCTTCAGTGCGGTCCGCGAGTGAGCGGCGAACAGCCACGCCGCGAGAACCGGGCAGCAGCGGCTGCGGTCGACGGTGTCGCCGCCGCAGGCTTTGTTGACGCCGCCGAAGAGCTCGTCGGAGAGGTCGAGGTGGCAGATTTGGGTGTCGGGTTGAAGGGGGAATGAAGGGACGGCGATGGAGGAAGCGAGAAGAGGAAGGAGTGATAGTGAGGCGAAGAAGAGAAGGGACACGAGAATAATGGAAGCGAATGATAGCATTTTTCAAGGTAAACTGTGGAAGATGAACGTGTTGAGTGGGAGAGGTTTTTCTGGTTTTGGGTTTGTTTTGGTGCTGGAGGAAGTGGCAACTTTGTGTTAAGTTAGGAAAAAGATGGGAAAAGGGAAGAATGATTAAACTGGGCTTTGATGGCTGGGGGAAAAGGGTGAGATTCGATTTGGTGCAGAAGCACTGAAGCAGGGAGAGAGTAGGACATGGCGGCTACGGAAAAGTCTGTCAAGAGAATTTGGCTGCTTGTGTTGTCATTTTTACCTTTTTCATCTTGTCTCATTTTCTGTACTGCTTTTTTTTTTTTCGAAAAATATTATGTGTATATTATTTTTTTTAGGCATGGTATTCATTCGTATTCTATCCTTAATTAAGTAAAATATAATCTCTATTTAAATTAAATTTATATTCTATTTAATAATAAATGAAATCTTAATCAACATAATATTCAATAAAATATTATATTAATATATCATAACTCTTTTTTTTTATAATATTATTATTTCAACATATTAAATTATATATATGCTGCATATTGAGATTTTTTATTTTTAATATAATAAATGACTGTATTATATTCAAAAATATGGATTTATGGACCAAAGTATAAGGATATGAGAATGAAAAATCATCGACGATAGTTTTTGCTTTTTTCTAATATACTACATAGAGATGCATAATTGGAGAATATATGTATAAAAAAATTAGTTGTGGCTATTTTTGTTTTTTTAAAAAACTGTCAATGGCAATTTTTACTTTATCTAAAAATATGTTACATCCTAAACAATTACCAATAACAATTTTTAATCAAACCTTTATTCTTGTAATTTATCTCAAAATCCCATATACAGATATATAGTATTTTCAAAAACCATATTAAAAAAAAACCCCACAGAAGGATCCTTTAGTATCTCCTTTTGAGTTTCAACAGAATTATAACTTAAAAATTTGTACCTTCTTCAACCCTTCTATTTAATAAGTTTATAATATGTCTATTTATAAATATATAAATAATATATTTTTTTTAATTATCATTTAGACATCTTTTCTCATTATGTATTAATAAACAAAGGTTTCAGTGAGAGCAATGTAATTTATATATTAAATTAAATATTAAGGACAAATATAATAAAAAGAGATATAAAATCTTTATTTTATTTATTATTATTAAATATTTTATATTTTTTTGTAATGTCAGAATTTTGAAGGTACGGATATTTTTTTATAATGTCCATTGTTGGTATTCATTTTTAATGTATTATCATTACGCAGTTAGTAATTAATCTTATTGCTAAATGTGATAGGTGTGAATATAATTACTAATTAATATAAAATAATTTCATTAAATTTATTAAGAAAATAACTAAAATTTTCTGTTATTAATGGATAATTTCTCATAATTTTTCACAAGTACATTTTTCAATAATATAACTCACAGATTAATATATAATTTCCTATGTGTCTACGTAATGCCCAAGAAAAAATTAGATACAAATATCTGTACTAACGTAGAGTGTCGATAATTATTTGCATATTTATCTTTATATCTTCAACACTTATGTAATATTATATATTCCATTTTTTGTAATCAATTTCGTATAATTCTTTCTGTGTCAGATAACATTGCGGTCTTTTTACTTTTTCAATATTTCTTCTCTTTCATATTTTTATTGCAGTTTACTAGTTTTAGTTTTACTAGGTGTGGGGCTATTTCCTTCCTATATATATGTAAGCTGATGTCTGAATATACTAAATTTTTTATACTATATTTATATTGATTATCGAGGTATAAATAATCGATTATCATGTAATGGATGTGTTATATGATAATAAATATATATGCTTCTATTAATTATAGTGTATCATATTCTAGTTGATAGAAAAATAGTGTGTAAAAAGTCAAAATGAAATGGTTTGCTTGGTATATGTTGGACCGATTGGTTGCCTCCATTATATATCTAGCATTTAAAGATGAAAAATTAATAATTTAAATACAATTTTATTCCTTATAATTACATTAAATTTTTTAGGTGTTCATAGTATATTAAAAAAAAGATCAGAATAATCCTTCATAAAAACAAGAACTAATTCTTTGTATAAAATACTAACTATAAGAATTAAAAGCTAAAAAAGTAAAAAATATAATGATTGATACTCAATTGTAGAGATCAAAATCAAAATTGGTGACATGTTAAAAATAATAAAACCTAAGAATTGGAATTATGGGGATGAAAGCAATAAGCTAAAATTGTGTTTAAAGTAAACCAAAAAATAATCTATATATAATTAGTCACGCTTAACACGTTTGAAACAAATATTTGTTTAAGTTTAGATGGTATAATTATAGAGATTTTTTTTTTAAAATTACTAAGTTTCATTAATTTATTTAATTTTTGGAATCCATCAGTTCTAAACTACTTATGAAAATCATGAGTAAGTGTCGTTAGAATGAACTTTTACAGTTAAGACTATTAATCAAATTTAAATAAAACATATTAAAATTGTGGCTGTACTATTTGAATGTGATTCTGCATATCAAAAATCTAAAACACGCGGCTGAATAACTTATATCAAGTAAAATAATAGCAATGATTACTTAAATTATCAAACAAATTAATGATTTTTTATTAATAATATTTCATTCGGGTCATCCAAACAATTGATTTATTTTGATGGCCTATAGGAGGTGATTGTAAAATTAATTGCCTACTCAGTATACTCAAATTAATGCCAACAGCTCTTCAGATTGACAGGAATAATCCACGTGCGGAATGTGGCGAAAGGCCAAAGTAGTTGTTCAGTCTAAAAACTAAAGTGTGTTAAATCATACAGCAAATGTAGTTAGAGAACGCAGGGCGAAGTTGGCAATGCAAGAACGGGAATATGGGAGAGCATCCACAGGGATTTGGGCCATTTGGCCCCTTTTTTGGTCGTCCAAATTGATTTGGCCTGTATGTAAAAGTGAGGCTCATAATAAAGTCGAAAATTTAATTACTGAGTCAGCAATACAATATGCCTAACTTCATACCGTTCACTCATGTACATTACTCCCCTTCAGTTTACGTGTCACAATAATAACATTTTCACAAATATAAATTGCTCCTTTCCATTTTAGTGCATGTTTGAGAAGCTATAGAAACAGCCTTTTTTTTAGAAAAAAAGCTATTTTGAAAAAAAAAAATAAGTATGTTTGGATAATTTTAGTTAACAAAATTATAATAAATGTGATAATTTAAGCTATTTTTGTGTAAATAATCAAAAGCTATTTTTTGAATTTTTTTTATTATATTAAAAATATATTGTACCTTACATATTCTAAATTTATCAAATTGACTATAAATATTAAATATTATATAATATAAATAATTATTCTATACTCTTTTTAGTAATTTTATTATTAAAAATAATTTTTTTATATAATTCAAATAAAATAGATTATTTTAAAATAAATTTTCTATTGAAGCATCCAAACATAAATTGATTCTCACATAATCAATTATATAAAAAAAGAATTATACAAATAAGTGATTCCTCAAATAATTTTAATCTTAGAGTTATTCTCCAACAAACACATTGGTCTAGCAGTGATGTCATATTTCAGGAGGTTTTTCTAACCATCAATCAGCAAGGCTTTTATTGAAGGAACCTATGGAGTTTAATTATTAGCTCTATTAGTTTTCGCATTTAATTATATTCAAACAAATGGGTCAACAACTTCGTCCGTTTCTGAATTTGAAGAAGATGGAATTAACGTGGTAAAGGTTCCTTTCCCACCCCCCATGCTGAAGAAAAATCAAGTCAATTACAGTTTTCTAATTTGTTAGTTGAAGATTATGATTAACAAGCAAAAAGAGGTGGCTTGGCATATAAGGACAAGGGTGCACTTTTGGACTCTTAATAATGTGAAAAATCGAGCTTTCAAATGACAGCTTCAACTTTTGCGCATATTCTTACGTGGGCGGAAGAATGACAAGAGAACAAAGATGAGAAGAAATATGCGCAGATAATAAATGTCAGGCTATAGATGCCACTGTTATGAGTTAATCACGCGTTGTTTAATTGTAAGCAAAAACTTTAAACGCTAATTCATCATACAGGATACAAGAAGCCTTCTCAAGCTAGTATTACCTAAACTTTGGTCTCTGAAACTAACTAAGTTGGAACGACTTGGGCTGATTGCAATTCAAGAAACCAAATCATATGAATGTGATGTAATTCCATCGTATTTGGTGCGTCATAACTCATGCGCCTTGAAGGGGAACTTCAGCAGCCCAGTTTTCTTTTAAGTCCGACAAGCACTTTACGTCCAGGCACGTCAAAAGGTGAAGCAGATTATGTTCTCAATCCATCGATAGCTATCCTCATAGTCTTTAGTCCCCGAGAAAAAATATTAGGAAATTCACCAACCTGCCTACACTTTAAGGTGACGAGTCTATTTCCAGCTGATGAATATGTGGCTCCATTAATGCTACCCATTTTTCTTATTGTCAACATAAAAGTTTACTTTTGGGCTAAGGTAGAGCACACACAAAATGAGAAAATAATTGTTAATACAATTAATGAATTTTCCCTTCATTTTAAATAGTAATTGTGTTCTTCTTCTTCTTCTTTTTCGCAATATAGTGATTGTTGTTTTTTTTTTGGTACATATAATAGTGATTGTTATTTAAAAAAGTAAAACTAGGATTAAGAAACCAATTAAATAGTTTTAATTTTTTAAAAAATTAACTATGAAATATTAAACTACCATTTGATTTATTCAAGAGTAAAATTAAGTTACATTGATTAAAAAGAATTATGGTAATTGAATGAAAAAGTGATAAGAGAGAAAAAGTTACAACTAATTAAAATAAGGATAAAATAGGTATAAAATAGGTATAAAATAATTAATTCTTTGTTAAAACTTTAAGATGATACATAATATTAAATAATTTTTCTTAAACGGCCATTTTTTTATGTGATTAAAACGGCCATTGTTATAAAATAGAGCAAATATATAATTATACAATTAAAGATTGTGTACAATGTTTAATATCTATATCTATTTTGTTGGATTGTGTACAACGCATCCTGCTAGTGTCATCAACAATGTGCTCTTCTTTTGTAGGAAACTAACCCACAAGATCAATACGGTAATAATTAAAATCATGATTCATATGATTGTTGCCTCCACTTTTCGGAAGATGCGTTCCGTGTTTGAAATCACTCCAACAGCATGCACAAAGGGAAATTACTTTTGAAGCTTCTAATTTCAATCTTGTAAAGATTGTGTTTCAATTGTGGGTGAGGAACAAATCCACCTTATTCTTATGTCCTATCAAAATGCGGAAGTAAATCATTTTGTGCGAGAAGCAATAGATACCGTATACAATACAACCTTCTCCAACTCCAACGTGAGTTGTACATGCATTTGAAGTTCTGGACACAAATGTGCCAACGACAAAGTCTCCAAAAAGGGCAGTTCGTTTCCCACTTCGCCGAGGAAGCAAATCTCATATGATTCTTTCGGACATAATTGGGCATGTAAGGACAAGAATACACTTTTAGCGCCGCATATAATCATGTATAATGTCAAAGGTCAACTCTTAAGTGGCTTATGACGTGTGTGTTTTGTCATTGATAAACGTGTCAACCGCTTCAATTGTTCAAAGTTGCAACACTTTTTTGTGTGCCGAAAGGTAAATGGAATGATAAGCCCAGGATGATTGACGACCACGAGATCTGCAGGGAGTATGCGTTTTTCGTTGGCCCAAGCATTATGCTATTCAAAGTCTGCAGCGTACACATTTACAGCTTTGAACTTCGCGGTTAGCTATCTGGCGTGTGATGGAAAACGATGTTTAGTGGAAACTAAATGAGAACCTTCACTACACATTCTGCAATCTTTATCGACTATAATTCTCTCTTTTGAAATGGGTGTTGTGTTGCATCTGAGTTGCTTCCTTTTTTATGAGTAACAACAAAATAGTGTTTTATCATTTGCACTAGCACAATTACAAGAAATTATTACTATTATTATTTGTGCAATGTCACCTTTGGGGTTTGATAAGTTTTACATGACACCTGTAATGAATGTATTCTTTTGTATTAGATGTGATTATAAAAAATTTTACCGCAATAAAGTTGCATCATTGTCAAATGGTAAGCATTTTAATGTAACAAATAATATTCAGATAAATTAAGTTATGGGTTTGAATTCTCAAACTAATACTAGTGAAGACATTTGTAATGAATTTAGCCCATTTTATTAGATGTGATTTCCTTACCATCCATTATACCTTTAATTTTCACCTTAATCAAACAAATTGTTGATATATTCCACTTGTATGTTTTTCCTTTTGATAGTTAAACTTTCAATAAATTAAACACACATTACTTTAACTTTTTTAATAACCTTTTTAAATACTATATGAACACATTTCAATTAATTTACTTTTTAGGTCTGGTCATGTATATCAATTACACGAAAGAATAATGAAGACTAAATTTAAATAAATGATTGAGTATGTTTTAAAAAAACAATTGATTTAATTTGGTGTATATTTTCTAAAAAGACTTTCTGTTAATAGTTCCAAGATTTGTAGTTTAATGTGGACTTGTTCGAGACTTCTAAACTTAGGCGTGATGTTTATATATGTGTTGGAACTCCAAGTCTCCAATTTTGTAGTAGGTCACCTCTCTTTTTCTTCTATTTCGGTGACTTGGTAAGAATTTTGTAACTTTAAAAGTCCCCAAGCTACATACTCAGCCAATTTTAAAACCAACTTTCAAGTATTTTATTAATCAAACAAGTTAAAATTCGTTAAAAAAAAAAAATAGTTGTGTATTAAGGAAGGTGTAAAAGGCAGATTTTCATATATATATATATATATATATATATACAAGCTACTATCATTTATGTCATTTAATGCGGGTTACATTGAGCTAATTATTTTGTTGATTCCATTTTATAAGCAGAAATCATCAACTTGCCAAGGATATTCCTCTCTGCTTTGTTGAATCTGTAACGCCGTTCTGTTCGTTTTGTTTCCAATTTTTTTCATTCCAAAAGACCCAACGGAATTTTACAGTTTTCCCGAAACGGGGATTTTACTGTAATTAACATTTTAGGAGCGTGATAAGCAAAACATCAACACACACAAAATGCAACTAGAGAGAACATTCAGAACAAAGACACCGTCTTACTAAGACTTCCGTTATCAACAAAAATATTGACAACTGCAAAAAGCAAAATTGAACAAAGAAGGAAACAACCAATTACAAAAGAATTCTTCATGGCCCAAAATCAAATATTTTAACAAGAGAAAAATGCAAACTAATTAAGTATAGCAGTTTACAAAGTCGATCACACACATATTTACAAGAAGTCGTTAATATCCAGACTCTCTGGAATCTCTAACTTGAACACTTCACTGCAATAGGTGTCCCTTTCTTCCGGATCTGTGCTGCTATTCACATACGTGGATGATGAATTCAATGGTGTTGGGGTCGACATAGGCGTAGACAGAACCGATTCATAGCCTATGTTTTGGTTATTAGCATTGTTTAGGTAATGTAACAATTCCGGGTTCTGTAGCAAATCAACTTGGTTTTGTTGAGACATAAGGTTCTCCCCCAGATAAGAAGGAATAACTGAATTCTCTGGGGAACTTGAAGAACTCAAGTTCATCACGTTATTACCCGAAAATCCATTCACATTGGTGCTCTGAGTTTGTGTCTGAAACTGACTCATAAACTCTTGTGAAGGGGCAACTTGCAATTGGCTTTGTACTTGACAATTCCCAGCATTTATTTGTTGAAGATTATTGTGTGAAGCCAAGTCTGTGTTCTCATTCTTCAATGATAATAGGGTGGCAGTGGCAACAAGCTTTAACAATTCCGGGTTCACCAACGCTTGTGCACCTAATAGGCCTCGAAGATTCAGAATTGATGCGTTCCCCAACGCTGACCTCAGCATGGAGGACATGTCAAGCAGATCAAGGCGTGGAGCATGAGTAACTGGATCAATCCCCATTCGTAGCAGCCTCTTCCTTATGTGTGTGTTCCAGTAGTTCTTTATCTCATTGTCGGTTCTTCCTGGCAAACGAGCTGCTATAGCTGACCACCTAAACATAAAAAACTTAGATTAGTATATAATGAAATTGAGACCTTATGAAAACATGAAAGAAGATCAAATAAATCGTATATAGACCAACGTACTTGTTTCCCAAGATACTGTGCAGCTGAATGATGGTCTCTTCTTCTTCAAAGGAAAATCTTCCTCTCTTGATATCGGGTCTTAGGTAATTTGTCCATCTAAGGCGGCAACTCTTGCCACATCTTTGTAGACCTATTGTTAATCAACCAATATATAAACATATATGTTATGCATTGATTAGTGAGTAGAAAAGAAACACAATATAGTGAGTAATTGGTGAAGGCTATAGCTGCAAAGAAGAAGAAAATTAGTAATAGGTACCAACCAGCATTCTTGGGGAGGGATCGCCAGTTTCGAGGTCCATGAGCCTGGATGTAGTTGATGAGCTTGAGATCTTCCTCAGGTGTCCATGGACCTTTCTTGAGTCCATTCTTGTCGCAGCAAGGTGCTCTTCCCATTTTGGATGCAAGATGAATGATAAACTAAAGTACGGTGTGGATGATTAATTTCCAAAAGGGTAGCCGAAAAGTGCAATGAAACAGGAAATTCGGATATAGAAAGAGGGGCTGTTAAGACACGAAAAGTGATCTTTTGGTTCTAATGCAAAGCAAGACTAAGCTCTCTGTTTTTATAGCAAAGGAAAGCAGGGAGGGCCCTTGATGTTTGAAGTCAAAAGGATTTGGCGCCGGCCTGTTGCCACGTCGTTGTACATATTAATTGTGCATTTCATATTTACGCAATCGCTATATGCATATATCTTACACAGTTTCAATTATTATTATTTTCATGACTATTTATGATGGGGATATATTAGTATACATCCATATAGTCCCAAAATCATGAAAATTTAGAACCATTTAAAAGGCTTTTTCACTTTGCTGTCTGAATCTAAATATGAGTGAAACAATGATTCGTCATAGTAGATATATATTAAGTACTTTTTTTTTAATAACGTAATACCTTACAAAATGATTTACTGATCAAAGACTAAGAAAGAGTATATATTCAATGACTAGAATTCTGATTGTAGCTTGTTAGTTCACATGCTTCGAATGAATGGAAATTTCTGTAAAGGTTACAAAAATTAACACGCGATGAAATAGAAATTCCGGTATTTTTCCAAATTAAATGTGCATATATGGTTCATAATTATTGGGGCACTAGCACTTTAATATGAGTCATCACGTGACATTATGTAAAATGAGAGGTTTGTAAAAGTGATAAAGACAGGAGAAGGAGTTGACTTTTTTATTATGTAACAGCGATTGGATCATGGTGAGAAAATGATCACTGGGTTTTTGAGTTTGACCTCAGTTTTAGATTTATTCTGGGGAATAATGGACGGTAAGGTTGTTAAGTTCCCGTATCAACATTGGAGAAAATGTGTTTTACTGTTACATCATATTACTTGGCTGTGGGCTTTCATTTTTCACCTTCTGAGCTTTCATTTTGAATTCCTCAACGCGCTGATGCCACGTTTTGTAAGGTTCAAACTTATTGTACACGTCGAGACACCCCCCCCCCCCCCAAAAAAAAAACTTAGTGTACACCTTACCATGAACTTTCATTGCATTGCAAAATTTTTATAGGTACACCATATATACTCATAATTCAGTATACGTAGGAGTTTCATTTCTTATACGATCTTTATATGGGAGATACAATATTTAAGTTGGAAAATGCTCTGCGGCACAACAATTATGCCTACAGTCATAATTAATTGGCATGTTACAGCATCTTCAATGGCGATCTCGCTTTTGGCACCATTCTCTGTTACATCAGCAGCATCTATAATATCACAAAAGTGAAAGTGTATTGTAATTAGAACTATTTTCTCTAATAGAAGAGATCAACTTTGATCTGACATTAAAAAAAGAAAAAGGAATAACGTAAGTGTCACATGACTATCGGTTGAAAAATAATTGATCGCGGTTCCTACTCAATGAGACACGACCCAGTTTGAAGGTGCAATTTCGGTCCCATTTGTTTTTTGCTCCAATGGAGCATTTATTTTGGGACTAACACTTTTATGGGACCAAGACTAGAATTGAGACGGCAAATATGTTCTATTGGAGATGCTTTTAGTGTTCGAATATTGGGAATGAAAAAATTTTTTGTCGAGAGATTCCTACCCCCTTCAAAGATTTTCGTTAAGTCAAGTTAAATTAATTGGGTTTTTGTTAATAGAACTTAGATACAAATGATTTAATTGAGACCAAAAAAAGGAGATGCTCTTAGTGGAGTGAATACATTTTTTTTTTCACTCCTAAATTTTTTTATTTTTTTACTTTTTTATTTTAAAATATTGACATGATTGAATGTTAAACATTTTTGTTGATGTAGTAATAAATGATTGAATATTTATGTAAATTTTTTTAAACTACCATTACATACAAATTAAATTCTTTTATATATGGCATTAAATTTATCTTTAAACCATATGACATACATTATACATATATACATATGGGTTGAGATTCTAACAAAGTTAGTGTTTTAGATTTATTTATTATTTTTAAATGTTAAAACTCATTCAAACAGATGGGGGTTGATGAATGATATGATGTGTCACCTCTTGGACACATGTCTACTTATATGCGGCCAATTTCTTGGCAGAAAGCTTTTGAACGAGTGCATATACGACAGGTGTGTCTTTCTTATTGCATAAATGAGGTCAACGATTCACTAAACTGTTGACATCTGTGCTTGGCAGCAAGCAAGCTGAGGATTGCTTCATCTGTTTAAGTATCCGTGGCCACATATTCGAAGGCCATTGAAAATCAGGTGCAAAAGTTCATCAACCCTCCATCTAACAATGTGGGATTTGTAAGTCAGATGCTATTTTAGTACAATTATTTTCCTCTTTCTTTTTCACTTTTTCTACAAAAGACGATATTATTGTATTATCACTCTGACATCTCAGTCGATTAATGAAATAATGTTGTTCCTGTCTTGTAAGTTACAAACTGCAGGAAGAGAAATGCTGCTCATACTGATGTCACTTTAACGTTGCTTGATCATTGTGAAGTCCTTGTACTTCACTGGAGAAATGGTGGCCCTTTTTCCACGCACAGAATGAATAATCTAGAAGTGCCATTACTGAATATATGTGTTGAAGAATGGTGGCGCTAAGTATAAACAAAATTAATAGGCCTTCCTTTTTATACTTTTTATTAAGTTAACAAGATCCCTAATTGAGGAAGAACAGTATCGTACGCTCCCATTAACTTGAAATTCTAAATGCAAATAATGTTTTAAGTTTTTCTTTTCGTAGAGTAAATTACCGCGGCTAATTCCTTTTTTTTTCTTTTATATACTTGCCATAGCTTTATTAATTTTTTGAAGGGAATATTTGTTCAATTTTTCAAAATAAACACGATAATTTTAAATACTATAAAAAGGAATTTCAATGAAGTTTGTAGATACTAATGGCCGTTGTTGCAAAAATCTATAATGTATGCAATCAACTCATGAGATTTTAAGGTTGATCAACTTTATAACATCTCAGCAATCAACCTTCAAAAAAGATGGTCGCAAGACACAAGATTTTATTTTAAAAAAATCAGGATTAGCTTAACTAGCAGGATGGAACAGAATTGATGAAAAGGTGTCTTGATCAAATTCATGAATTTGGCTCTTCTATATTTTAAAAAGTAAAATGCACCATCTCAATTATTAATAAAAAAAATAACGACATATATTATTATACATTTATGATCTGTTGTATTAGCGTTAACATTTTATAAAATTTTAAACGGTTAATGTTCTTATCAATAGTTAATAATGTGTACTTCATGTTTATCTTCTAAAATACATCCTACACTTCAAAGGAGATATCACAGTAATAAGTCTTTGCTGAAGTTTATGACATCCTCGAACTTTCACAAAGCCAATTTTCCTCTGCTGAACTTAGTTTATTGTTAGTCCTTGTTTGATGTCCAGACGACATACATATCTTACTTTATTTTGCACTCTGTTGAATTAAAAAAATTGTGAAACATCGGTGTTGTTGGAGATGCATTCTCTACATTAAAATATAAAAGCTATACATTTTAAAAGCTAATTATATATGCATGCTTTCCCTTTGCGTTTCCAACATGATTATCAACCGTATCTATATCTGTACTACTGGATCCGAATCTCGGTGTCGTTGGGGGAAGGGTGGATAACAATCATGCGTCACCATACCTATATATATCTTTTTAATTTGATCCATTAATTTATTTTGATAATATATGATCACATAACATCTGTTCTTGGTAATTACTTGGCAGAAAATTGAAAGCTTGCTGGCGAATGGCTTACCTTAAATAGCGATCAACCTTCTCTTAAAAATTAGTTGAATAATAGATATGTTTACAGTGTGAATGTTATGATTGTTGTAGAGTACGTTCAAAGCTCCAACAAACTTTGAATTTTCGTTAATATATTTTGGTGATGTACTGGTGTACGTGGTGCATGGCAGAGCTACCACGTAGAGGAGGATTACGCTGGTCACTAGAGCTTCAAGATTGCATGTTTTGTTTTGGGTGGAAGGTACAAAGATATGACGACGCGCTTATCTTACTAATTGGGAATTTTGGAATTTAATTAACAAAGATTGTAGTGTTGGCGCTTCAAGAAATACGCGCGTATTATTATTGCCGAACAACACACAAACAATTTCAAGAAACGGTATTCTTTTCAATTTTTTATTTTGCATATATATATATATATATATATATATATATATATATATATATATGTATGTATGTATGTATGTATGTATGTACATATCACAATAGAATAAAATTGCTCGTAAGAATATCAAAATAACCTGAACTCAATGGACGACCCGAATAAGCAAGCGAAGGTTAGGCCAAGGAAATTGGAATAAAAATAATTTCGGCCTGATTCAGCCCAACCCTATTCAAAACTAGCACGAAATGTGCCGAATCTCGCAACTTGCATAGAATTGGGCTAGACAAACATTTGTTGGCCGACTTTATACTTGACACATTGAATAAGCCCAAATGTACTAGTTCAGACTAGCCCAAAGTAATATACCTATAGCTGTCAGTAGGGGTGTCAATTCCAGCCAGTAGCTCCAGTTAACCTGTTGAAAGTGGAGGCAAATATGGGCAGTGGACCAAGTATAGTGTGGGTTACATTTGTTGGCCCAATTGAGCCCTATATGGGTTATGAGTTATTCTAGTTGGCCCACTGTACTGACTCTCTCCACTTCAGGCTAGCTGACATTGAATTGACTCAGCCCATTATGAGTCATATTGTGTCAAGTCCGATCAAATTGAAGCAAAATTATTTTTACTTCAATTTTTTTAGCATGTCCATTTTGTCGGATAATTCAAGTTGGTCTATCGATTCAACTCATTGACACCTCTAGTTGTCAGACATGAAAGCTGATAGCTTAAATACTAGGCCATTTTGCAATTAGTTTTACAAGAATTAATTTAACATTAGATTAATAAAAATTCATTCAAAATATTAAACTTCATATCTTTATTTTAAGAGTTTATCAGATGACGACAGAAAATAGTTTACATCGCCAACCAATGTAAATAGGGAAAGTGAGAATTACGTGGCCCTCATTATAATGAGTGGTTATTTGGATTTAATTAAGACTTTCCACCATTTCTATTGGTTGACAGTATAAAACTATTTTACACTGTCAGTGTATTCAAATTAAATTCTTATTTTAATTCGTACATGTCAACGTGAGTTCTAAAACTTTTAAATTTGCATGGACGCGATAGCATTCATCTCCCCATGTTTAGATTAGTTGACTTAACTATTTTCAGAGGGAAAAAGCCAAGTGAAATTTCCTTAATTTGCAATGTATGCTAAACAACAAAAAAATAATAGCTGTTTGTAAGTCTTACCCCTAAATCCAACCTTAAAATCCAAAGAAAAAAGATCATAGTGCGTGTCAGCGTATGAATAGACCTATGGGATGTGGGCTGCCGCTGTGTGTGGCAATAGTTTAACAGGTGAATGCAATGCAGAGGCAGACAGAGTTACCTAATAGCCCATCAAGGAGTTTCGTGGGCCGATTGTGTATGCTGTCGATTATCCGTACCATGCTTAGCCCACCGATGGGGCCACTTGTGCCTTGCTAAATAATATAATATTCCGACCACAAAACAATAATAATACAATAGTTTCGATCAAAAAATAAAATAAAATAAAGAATTTAATTCTTATACATCAATAATATATAATAATTTTATAGTTTTAGTTAATAAAATTATAAAAAAAATAAATTAGGATGAATAATTATTATAACAGATAATTATTTATTATAATTTATTATTTTATAATTTAATTAATTAATAATATAAAATTATTTTATACTATCAATATATATAAAAATTAAATCCAAAAAAAAATAATACAGTACGGTTATGGAATCCAAATAAAATTAGATAAACAAATCTAAGACTTCATACAGTGCATCATTAGAAAAGAAACAAGAAAACAATAATCGAGGGCCGTTGACTACTTTACACCATGGAGAACCATTATTGCAGTCGGTTGGAAAAGTCAACCATGACTTATTAACGCAAACCCAAATCGCAAGGCGCAGCTGCTGCTCTTCACGAGATTACACGGCATGTCACTTTTCCACCCAGGATATTATTTTCAGGAATTATTTTTATTACATTCATTATGGACATCCTATGCATTTATTAATTATTTTTAAGTCATAGGCCTCCTTCAAATTTTTCATATGAACCACGCATGTGCATTATTTAGGATTTAAAAACTTCTAGCCCTCGTTCAACGACATTAACAAAACTTTCAAATTCGCCCCTCCTTAACACTAGCCCAACCTCAACCCCTCCTTCTTTTTCTCCACTTTCAGCAAGAGACATAGCCTTGAAGGAATGCACCATTTCCACTTTGGTGGGCCTTCCAAACCCAAAATCAGTCTCATACACAGTGAACTTAGGCGACCCCGTAACAAGCAACACACTCCCCAACACAAACATCTTTGTAAACGACGCCTTCCAGTTTTCCGCACCCCGAAACGGTTCACTCTTCATGTCGATTATAGCACTCTCAATTACCTTCACTGCCTTCATGAAACCCCCTTCTTCCTTGAGGTCCATTCTCTTGAGCGTTGCATGGCATTTCGTTAAGCAATTCCCAAAGTAAGTCGCAGGAATAGGGTACTCAAGGCGATCCCTACAATCTGCCGCAAAACGAAAATACTCCTCTTTCATATTCACTTCTTCATCATTGTTATCTCTATGTCTTGCTTTAACCAAGCTACTCCACGCAAAAGCACATGTAACAACAAACGTTGACAGATGTTGCGGCGCTTTGATGAATTCGTTGCTTTTCTTCAATTGATTCAGCACGAACCTTTTCATACCCTCGATGTCTTCTCTGCCAAACACAATCGTTGTCTTAACATAGTCCTCTCCCATTACTGGTACAGCACTCGCACTATGACTTTGACCAATGAGTTTGTCCTTCCAAGTTGACCTCTCGTGGAAATAGTCTCTCAAGAAAATGGCCTCGAGATTCTTGGGGTCCTTCAACACTTCCCTATCAAAGCACGGTGGCGATGAGAACTGCTCCACAAGCGTTGCGTCAACAACTTTTCCACCGCTTATTCTTCCACAAAGGGATGACCAAGACTTCATGAAATGGCCACAGCACCTATCGTCCATCACGTGACAATAGGTGATGGCGATGCAAAGGCCACGGTTTGGGAAAACCGTGGCTTGCAAGGCCACAAGCGGGAACACGATTGTGTCATCATCGTCATGCATGGTTTTGCATGTCAACTTGGGAACCAAGTGATCCAACTCCTTGAGGCTTTTGGGGTTGTTGCTTGAAAGATGGTTGAAATCCGAGGAGGACTCGATGGTTGTGAAGGTGACGGTGTCTTCATTGGTGCATCGAATGAAGGGCTTGTGGGGTGGAGGAGGACAAAGGAGGTTCCCAGCGAGAGGGAAGAAACGTTGAAGGGTGAGGGAGAGAGCGCGTTTGAGATTTGGGAGTGTGGTTTGGTAGAAATGGTGGGTGGAGTAAGGGAAGTTATAGAAGAATTGGCGTCTAACGTAAATTGGGCCTGCTAAGCGTAAGTCAAGGAATGTGAGGGGAAGAGACGTGGTTTTGGGATCATCATGGGATGATGCTGGACCAACCTGGGATTGCTCAACAAGCTTATGCTCACTAAGACCTCCCATTTCTGCAACTATGTATGTGAAAATTGATAGGGGAGCTATTGAGAAGCAAGGATATTGAAGAGGCCGGTACGGTATATGTACTTATATATAAATTAATTACTCTCTTACGTTCGTGGTTGATCGATTTCATGTTCAAAGTTGAGTCGTTGACGTTACAAGTTCGTGGAAACGTATGTGCGGCGCTTATTGCGAAAAATATAATGATTCCAAAGTTCTCAATTTATTTGTCGGTGGGTGGAGGTTGACTGGTTCATGATGAAATAGAATTTTCTAAATTTTTAATGGGGTGGACATAACAGTAAATTTATATACTTTTGTTTATCAAATATGAGTATCTTCTTCTTAGAGGTATTTTCTCTTAAAGACACTTAATCTTTTCGAAATTCCTTTAAGACCCTTGGCTTTTAAAAAAGTAGTACTACTATTTGCTTGCTACTATATAGATACAAGATTTTTTATTTTCCAAAAGTGATGATAATAAGGCGTTGAAAATGTTTGTTTAAGGCTTTAAGAACACTTTCTAAGGAAATTTGAAGCCCGATGTCTACTCCATTTGGCTTCCTGGAAAAGGGAAAAGAAAGGCAGCTTACTTAGCTTCCCCCCCCCCCCCCAAAAAACAAAAAAAAAAAAAAGTTTCTTTCTAAACAGCTGTTTGTCATGTGACCGATTTGCTCTCAGACGGAATATGAATTGTGAAAGTACATTGGTGTTTCCAATTATCAAAATTTGCACGAATTTTGACAAGTAAACTTAAATGAAAGAATGGAGGAGGACTTTCTCGAACGCAAGTTCGGCGCAAGGGGTGGGAGGAAACTATGAAATTTCCGAAAGATAAATACATTCATCCAAGTTATGCTATAAATTTTTCTGGCATGGGTGGGGCCGTGGGGGTCTCGTTCTCCCAAGTTCGCTACGCTAAGTACGGAAAGAACATAGGAAACTCATAAAATTGAACATTGATATATAAAATATGTGAAATTATAATTTTAAAAGTTTTAATATTTTGTCGTAACTTTTTATTTAATGTCCTTATTTAATTCAGATTTTTGTCAACCAAAAAAATGCGACGTATATGGTTGTAGAAAACTTTAAAATTACAATATTTTTTTCAAATGAGTAATTATTCCCCTTTTTTTAGTACATTTGAATAAGCATTTAAAAAATACTTTATTTTTAATTAAAGATAACTTAATTATTAAATATACAATCAATAAAAAAAATTATTGATTATATGTTAGTTAAGTTAACTTTAATTAAAAAAATAAAGAATATAAATTAATTAAATATGAATTTTTTCAAAAAATTACTATGTACAAAAAGTATTTAAAAAAATTCATACTAGTTTGCTATAGAAAAAGGATAAGGGGAAAAGTATGTCGGATGTAAGTTATTTTAAAGAGAAGAAAGTGGGAAGGGTAAATAACTAACTATTGTCATTTACGAAATATTGTAAAGATTATATTTGTGAAAATGTTTCCAAATTTTAGGTGAGTTGCTCTTTTTCATTACAACTCATATATCTGAACCGTATAATTATATATGGATGATCAAGATTTAAAATTATTTAACAGTCACATAATTACTTAAAAAAATTATGTGACCTTATGTTTTAATCTTAATTATTTACGTAAAATTCAATGGTCAAGATTTGCTCCTCTTACTCTCATAATAAATCGCTTCTCTCGCATTATATGCTCCTTATATATATATTAGTGATTGAACGGGGCTTAAAAGCTGAAACAAAAGACCAATCAAGTCACTGATCGGGGCAAGGCCACCCCTGCCAAATCATCTCTCAAAATACCACCAAGTCCAGTAGGAGGAACAAAATAAAAGCAAACACCTAGATTCAAAGAGTGGCCCAACTCTGCCATCCAGTTTGTAGCCCTGTTGCTTTCACGGTAAGTGAGTTCAATGCTCACCTGCCAGTTTCTCATCAGCATCTCTTTGATACGATCGATTACAGAACCATATGGATGCTTGAGATCTATATCTTTGTTAATTAAAGCCACCGCTACCAAAGAACCAATTTCTAAAATCACCTTCTTGTGACCCAATTGCCAAGCTAACTGTAGAGAATAAAAAGCTCCCCAGACTTTTGTTATAGCAATAGGACAAACCCCCAAATTAGCAGCAACAGCACCTAAAAACTGCCCAAGTGATTACGAAGAATGCCTCCACAAGAAGCCTTCTGATTATGAGCAACAGAACCATCAGAGTTTGCCTTAATCCATCCCTCCTCAGGGTAGTTCCAAGCAATATGAATAACATGATGAGTTCTAGTGAGACTAGACCTCTCAACACAAGAAACATACAAGCTTTGGCTTTTAAAAACAAACCAAAACCTGTTAAAAATATTCTCCTCAGTTGGAGTTAAAAACTCAAAAAGTTCTCGACATACAATGCATCTACTATTAAAACTCACTCACTTTTTTTTATCCTTTGTAACAAATCTTAATTATATTTTGACTTGATATCCTTAAAAAAGTAAGTATAAATATTTTTTCTCACTCTCGCTGTTGTGAACACAAGAATCGAGATTATTTTTTCCACATATAATGCATCTACCATTAAAACCCACTCAATTTTTTTTTTTTACTTTTTTGCCCTTTTAACAAACTTAATTATATTTTGGCTCAATATTCTAGAAGAAGTGAATACAAATACATTTGTTCTTTTATATATATATATATATATATATATATATATATATATATATATATATATATATATATATAGCGAAATATAAGTTGAAGTGTATTGATATTTAATCTTGAAATTTAATAATCTCTTGAGAAACTTCGTATCACATTTAAAACAAAAAAAATTGATTGTGACCTTTGAGGTAAGGAAATATTTGTGTCAAATTTCACATAACTAAAACTTCATATATAAATGATAAAAGCCTTAAAGTCCCATCCCTGAAAAATGCTAGGTCAAGTGTTCGAAAATAATTGAGGTGTAGAATAAGAAGTTAAATGTGACTATCGGGTTCATTTGCGGGGGATTTTTTTTGAGTATAGGATTTTGAGAGTGAAATTAAGAATATGTAAAATTTTTGATAAAATTGGAGAAATATAAAATTTTAAAAGGAATCTAATAGAGAGATAATTGGATTTTTTTTAATTTTTAAAAAGTAAATTTGGTAGAAAAAGAACATGATTTATTTTTTAAAAATAATATAAAAATAGAAAGAGTGTGTGTGTGAGAGTGTTTTGTAAAAATAATATAAAAATAAAAAGAATGTGTGCATGAGAGTGAGAGAGAGGGGGAAGCGCAGGTGTGAGGGAGAGGAGAGAGGAAAGAGAAAAAAGTGGAGAGATAAGAAAAAAAGGAGAAAAAAAAGAAAGAGAGAGGAGAGAGAAAAAGTGAGAGAGAGAAAATAATAAAATATAAAAATATTATATTTTTTAATTTTATTAAAATATTATATTTTTCAAATATTTTCACATAAAAATTATATAAAAAATAAATAACTCTTTGACTGTAATATACCGATTTAAAATTGGTGTTTGAAATATTAAGGTAATCTAATAATGGGATGAAAAGGTATATCCATACACCAAATTATAGGTGGTGTACTATAGTATTTTTTTCAATTTTGTCATATTTTAAAAAAGTGATTAAATGTATTTTGGGCTAGACTTTTCTACATGATTCTATAATTAATTAAATTTTTTATGTATCGTATAAATAAAATTTGGTCACTTTTGACATATAAAAGATATCATATAGATAAAATTTAATCAATTTAAAAGTCATTAAATTTTATTTGTGTGATTTTACAAATAAATACAAATTTTTGGGGTATTATATAAAATTTTTTTGGTTATAAATTTTTTTTTTTGACAAAACTGAAAAAAATACGTGCATCATATTTGATTTGGTATATAAAACATCATTGGATTACTTAGTGTATGATACATCAAATTTAACTGTGTATCGCAGCATTCTCCGTGACTATAGTTCTTGATAAATTTATTATGATAAAAATAATTTATTTAATATTATCAATGATTGATTATGAAGGGACCATTTCGTTTTTGAGGGTTGATTCGGTCTTATGCTCTTTCCTTGCACCTATTTTGTCTGGGGGTTGGTTTACAGGTGTAACCTTTTCTGACTTCATGGTCTCTCTTTGGTCAATCTAAACTAAATAAGACTGTTATATATAATAACCTTTAATAACAATTGCATCCATTAAAGATTAGGGTGAAAAAGTACTGTAATATTCTTTTTTTCTTTTTTGGTGAAATTCTTTTAAATTAATGTAACTACAAGCATCATATATCAAATAAAAGCATCATATATCAAATACGTATTTTGGCCAAGGGCTTGAACGTAAGTGGCACCAAGTTATTTAAAGGCTGCTTGATTCTTGATTCAAATTCCACCGCCTTTTGTTTAATTACCTTGCCTTTGCACTTCAAGTCGTTGACCTTTTTAATAACAAAAATTAAAAAAAAGGATTAAAGTAATTATGAACAGCAATTGGTCCTTGCGATTTATAAATAATAGAACTTTTAAGAGAAGAAAAATTAATATCTTAAGAGCTTCAAATGAACTATCCCAACATGAAGTTACAAGGAATGAGAGAGAGAGAGAGAGAGAGAGAGAGAGAGAGAGAGAAGAGAGGAGGGGGGGGGGGGTATCGAACGAAGAAGTAACCCCCTGCGTCACGTCGTGAAGCTCATCTCTCTGCGTCACGTCATCAAGCTCATCATAGTGTAGAGGACGGCACGAGGGGTGATATATTAATACAATATTGGTGCAAAATACGCCGTCAACTATATATATATATATAGAGGATGAATCATATAAAAATAATTTATTATAAGAATAAGAAAAATAAATTTAATCTATATAATTATATATAAATAGTTAAAATTTAAAATTATTTAAAAATTATATAATTACTTAAAAAATTATGTAATTTTATATTTTAATTTTAATTATTCTTATAAAATCTAATAATTAATATTTATTCATCTTATTTTTATAATAAATTATATATATATAATAGTTGAGTAATTTTTTTTTTTTGGCTCAGAATAGCTGAGTACTTTAAAGAGTGTGTATTTACTTGTGTGTTTTGAGGATAAAGTGAGACTCTGTTAATCAATAAATTTAACAACTTACTAACCATGCTACTTGGCACAAGAAAACTTGGTGCAAATAGTACGAACCTCCTTTTGGGCCAATAAAAAAAGGAGGGCTTGACCAGAATTTATGAGTGATTAATCAATAAAAAGTATTTGTCTTAAAAAAATGAATTTATTTTCATACTGGAAAATACTTTTCTTTAAACATACTTATAATAAAAATAAGTCAGACTAATTTTTTTTCTAGTGATATACTATTTTTAAACCCCATTAACTTTATTATAAGTATATTTAAATATTACTCGTCCAATAATTTTTCAATGTTGATAATCCTCCATATTCTTGTTTCAATTATGTTTTTTTTTTTTTTTAAAAGTACACCGATGGGGCCACTTGTGTCGTGCTTATCAAGAAATTTTTGGAAGTATTGTTCTAATTGTTGTCTTTTACTTTCATTACACGTTTCATGTAATAACTAATAATAACTTGTTTTTTCACAAGTAATTGCAAGGACAATATATATATATATATAAAATAATAATTTATCATTGATATTTTATTTATTGTATAAATATAGTAAACTATAAAATTTTAATAAAATATAATTATATGATAAAAAATAGTTGTGAAAATTTTATTGAATAAATTAATTATTTTAAATAATATTTATATATACTTATTTTATATAATCACTTACTATTAAAATTTTAATATGTTTTATAAGAAAATTCTTTATTCCAATTTTTATATAAGAATAAATATTTCTCTTCTGCCTTTTAAATGACATACGATAAAGGGTGATCAATCTGATCAAGAAAAAAAACAAAAAAGAGGAAAATAAAAAAGAAGGTACATATAGAATATCTAATATTCTACAATAGATTATTTTTTCTATTATTTCACTCTCTCTAATGTATTATTCTATTTTTTAATTCAATATTCTTATTTTATTCTAATTTTAGAGAATTAGAAAATTTTTCTTTTTCTTAAAAAATTAATTCTATTTATCACACCCTCCCCTTATTATAAAATTTATTTCATTTTTCTCTCCCATCTATTAACAATTTATTAAAAACTAACCTAAAAATAATATATTTTAATATTGAAAATCTAAAATTTTATCTAATATATGTTCTTTCAATATTTTAGTAAAAATTTTACAATAAAAAATTTAAAATAATCATTTCCTCATCTCATACTTTTATAGAAATATATAGAAAAATGAAAAATATAATTACATAATTATTATTGAAGAAATAAGAAATTTTATAGAAAATAGTGTAAGTATATTCTTGAAAGTATTTTTTTTAAAGCATAATTCAATTGTTTTTTATTTTTAAATATTGATCAAACAACCAAAAAAAAATGTTATTTCTTAATCTCACCCCTTTATTGAAAAGTTCATTTTATTTCTCACTCGGTTACTTTTATATAGTCTTTTTATATAGCTTTCTAACATCAATATATTAAAACCATAATGTAAATAATATATGTTAATTATAAAACATAAAATAAATTTAATTTAAAAAATTTATGTAAAGAATATATATTTATTATAAATACTAAAATTAAAATTAAAATTAAGTCATGCAATAAGACATTGAAAATTTTATATGAAGTGCATCAAATGAGAGAAGTTGTTAACTATTCTCATATATTTTTATCCTATAGTATTTTTCTATAAAACTTTCAAATATGTACATAACAATACAAATAAATTTGAATATTATGTAGGACTAAAAATTTGAATAGTACTTTAGAAAAGCTTAAAAAAAATGGATTTCTATCAGTCATAGACATTTTTCCACTTCCACCCATTTAAAAAAGAGTCCATGAAATATTGTAAAAAATATAGTTAATTAAGAAATAGTTGTATAGGTTAACATAAAAGATAATTAAAAAAATAAAAATAAATGAAATCAATTGATTAGTAATATTACCAAAAAAATTTATTTCCTCTATTTCAATTGATTTATCAATTTAGATAACTTCGTATAATTAATTGATTGGTAAAAAGTGGTAGTTACATTAATTATTTAGTTAGTGGGCTCTTGAAGACATTGCAAATAGTGGAAATAGTGGGACCAATAGATAATGAAGAGTAACAATTAACAACAATAACTTGCCATCAATAGAATTCTTTTTTTTTGGGTAGAATTTTAAAAAAGGAGGTTAGGAAGCTGCCACTTGTCAAAACTTTTCAAATTATGCTTCTAAAATATTAGATTAAGTAGATGCATGGGTGTAAATTATGAAAAATATATATAATATAATTGATATAATAATGTATCATTGATATTTTATTTTATTGTATAAATATAGTAAAGTATAAAATTTTAATAAAATATAGTTATATAAATCAATTTTAAATAGTATTTAATTAAAATTATGTAAAATAAAATATTTATATAATAAAAAATGGTTTTGAAATTTTCATTGAATAAATTAATTATTTTAAATAATATTTGTATATATTTATTTTATATAATCACTTACTATAAAAATTCTAATATATTCTATAAGAAAATTCTTTATTTCAATTTTTATATGAGAATAAATCTTTCTCTTCCGGCTTTTAAGTGATACAAGATAAGAGATAACCAATCTAGTCAGTAAAAAAAAAAAAGAGAAAAACAAAAAAACGTTTGTATAGGATATCTAATTTCTATAATAGATTATTCTTTCTATTATTTCATTCTCTCTATATATATTATTCTGTTTTTTAATTCAATATTCTTATTTTATTCTATTTTAGAGAATTAGAATATTTTTCTTTTTCCTAAAAAGTGAATTCTATTTACCAATCCCTCCCCTTTTTATAAAATTTATTTCATTTTTCTCTCCCATCCATTAACAATTTGTTAAAAACTAACCTAAAAAGAACATATTTTAATCTTAAAAATCTAAAATTTTATCTAATATATTTCTTGCAAAACTTTAGTAAAAATTTTATAATTAAAAATTTAAAATAACCATTTCCTAATCCTCATACTTTTATAGAAATATAAAAAAATAAAAAATATAATTATGCAATTGTTATTGAAGAAATAAGAAATTTTATAGAAAATAGTGTAAGTATGTTGTTGAAAGCATATTTTTTTAAAAGCATAATTCAATCTATTTTTAGTTTTTCAATATTAATCAAACAACCAAAAAAAAATCATTTCATTTGTTTATCTCACCCCTTTATTGAAAAGTTCATTTTATTTCTCACTCACTTTTGTATAGCCTTTTTATAAGGCTTCTTAATAGCAATATATTAAAACCATAATGTAAATAATATATCTTAATTAGAAAAAATAAAATTAATTTAATTTAAAAAAGTAATGTAAAGAATATATATTTATTATAAATACTAAAATTAAAATTAATTCATGCAATATTAATGTAGATATTGAAAATTTTATATGAAGTAAATCAAATGAGAGAAGTTGTTAACTATTCTCATATATTTTTATTCTATAACATTTATAAAACTTTTAACCATGGACATAATAATATAAATGAATCTGAATATTATGCAAGATTAAAAATAATATAAAGAATCATCTGAATAGTATTTTGGAAAAGTTAAAAAAAAAGTTGGATTTCTATTAGCTATAGAAATTCTTCCACGTCCACCCATTTCAAAAAAGAGTCCATGAAATCTTGCCAAAGATATAGTTAATTAAGAAATAGTTGTATAGGTTAACATAAAAGATAATTAAAAAAATAAAAATAAATGAAATTAATTGATTCAATTCAAATCAATTGATTAGTAATATTACCAAAAAAATTACTTCTTCCTCTTTAATTTATCTGCCAATTTAGACAACTTAATATAATATTAGTTGATTGGTAAAAAATAATGGTTACATTAATTTCTTAGTTAATGGGTTCTTGAAGACCGTACAAATAATAAAAATAATGAGACTAATAAATAATGAAAAGTGACAACCAATAAGAATAACTTGCCATAAATAAAAAAGAATTTGATAAAATTTTAAAGAAGGAGGCTAAAAAGCTTTCACTTGTCAAAACTTTTCAAATTATACTTCTAAAATATTATATTAATAGATATAGAAGAGAGAGAGAATGAAATCTCCTTATTTAGTTGCCATGAAATCCCTCACCTTAGATTTTTTTTTTTTTTTTGCGTCGGGAAAGGGGGGTTTGTTGAAGAAGAGAAAAAGAGAGGGAGCGGGGATGGACAATGGAGCTCTGCCTCTGCGACTTAAAATCGTGCTCTTGGGGTGCACCCTTTTCTAGAGGCCGGACCTATCTATGATCATTTGTGCTGACCTCCGAGTGCTGTGCCTCATATTTTGAAAGGCATGGGTGCCCCAGTTGAGAGTGGCGTAAATCTGACTCCGTATGAAGACTCGATTTGAAAGGTGGAGGAAACTTTGCTTTGGATATTCTGGCTTCCTTGGACATGGGCTTTGTTGGGCCCATCTCAAAATCGAAGAAGAAATGTGCCCATTTGGAACTGTATGTAACGCTGACCAAAAAAAAAAAAAAAGAACTGTATGTAACGTAAGTTATATATATTAATTCTTCGACCCAAACAAAAAATAGTCGACAAAAAAATAAGGTGATATATTAAATCAGATAGTTTGGAATTGTATGGCTGAGTCTTTAACTGTTCGAGAAGGATTGAGACTTGTTGCTAGTAATTGCTTGTGTGAGAGCTTGATTATTGAATCAGATAGTTTGGAAGTTGTCGTATCATTGCGTGAAGCTTGTAGATCAGCTGTGCCTCCTGGCTTGCTAGCCATTGTCTTCCGAGATATCTACAGGTTGAAAGAAAGCTTCATCCACTGTGGGTATGTATGTTTGGACTCCCAGAGAGGCCAATCGAGTTGCTCACCAAGTTGCCTAAGCTGGGATTGGTTGGGAATCTACATAGAGATTGAGTTGTTAATATGCCTAGTCAGCTGCATAATGTTTTAGATGCTGATACATCTGGTACTACTTAGCTTTGTTTGTCCCAACTTCTGAGCCTTGTCCCCCATTTGTTGCGCTGTTGTGTTTCAATGGAATTTACATTTTAGACCCAAAAAAAAATGATATATTAAATGACTTTAATTTTAATATATTGTCAATATAAAATAAATTTTAAATTTAAATATGTTTTTGGTTCTTGTGATTTTCATTGATTTTGGATTTGTCCCCAATATATATATATATATATATATATAGGTTTAGATTTTAGTCCTAATAATGTTAAAAATGTGATTTTTGGTTTCTAAAATTAATTATTGGTCTTTATAGTTTCTGCTCTTTTCGGTTTTAATGCCTATAGTTGCTAATTTTTTTATAGAAGATTGATCCCTATTTTTATAAAGGATGAGTCCTTATAGTGAATTTTATTTTGGTTATGGTCTTCCAAGGACCAAAATCCAAATAATAAAAAACTATGGGAACTTATACAAACAGAGAAGTATTATAGGGACCAAAACCCAAATTTGATGTAATTATAGGGACCAAAATGAAATTTAAACCACCTTTTTTACATCCAATTATATATAATTATATCATTAAAATTAAAGATTAATTTCTATACATTAATAGTATAAAATAATTTTATATTCCCAACCAATAGAATTGTAGAAAAGTGCAAATCATAATAGATAGTTATCATAGTGTGTAGTTATTTAGCATAATTTAAAATTTTTTTACAAATTTATTGACTAATAGTGCAAATTTTTTTTTATACTATCAGTACATAGAAATTAAATTCATAAAATTATTTGACTCTTCTTGTAATACATACATACATATATATATATATATATATATATATATATATATATATATATATATATATCATGTTAAATTATGAATGATATATATTACAGCAACAAATATTTTAGAGCATTTAAGAATTTATAGTGTTTAACTTATAATTCACATTATTTTGCAACAATTATTAATTCAACATTTGATTACATAATTAAATAATCAAGCAGCAGGGATATGCTTATGGTATGTAAATAATCAACTAACGAAATCTAAGACTTCTTACATAGTCTCATTAGAAGGGAAATCATCAAATAGGTCACCAAGTTTAGGCAAAGAAAATGTTACTTGAGCATATGGAGTATAAGATACCATATCAATTTATACTCGATCCACTATTGAATAGGGTGTGAATTTCACTTGATATAATTCTTAAGTAAATTGTATATAATGCAAGGTCCTTCACACCAGATAAAGATTGTTTGTCCCCCTCTCTCCTCACTTTCTTTATCCCACAAATAAGAATGTGCCACATGGATTAAAAAAAATTATACATTAATTATAAATAATAATTAATTTTGTTAAAATTAAAGCCGCTAGTCTCGCTCCTTCGTTTTTCTCCATCACAGCCCATTTTGGTCAAAGTATATGAGTGCAAGGAAGAACCTGCTAAAGCAAGGAAAGAAGAAGAATCATCGCATGACCCTGGGAAAGAATAAGAAAAGGAAAAAAAGCGGCTTTTGTGTTTAACTAATGCCGAGAGTCGTGAGAAGCCACTGGCAGTTAAGACTTTGAGAGGGTGCTACTGGCATGCCTCTGGTTCCACCTACGCCCTTCTTGCGGACACGAATATTTTTTTGGCTTCACACTCATCAAATAGTCTCTTCCCCTACCCAATAAGCTCCCCCTATGCTTCAAAGGTTTGCTCAAGGCAGCACTGGTCTTGTACTCATCACCACGAGCTCTCATGTGCATTCTCAAATTGGCATCACGCTTGAATCCTTTCGCACAAACTTGGCAATAATGTGTGTACCTGGCCAACAAATATGCAGCATCCAGTTCAATTATATCATAATTCTTTGGTGAAATCCCTCCATATATATCCTTTATTATTTTCATCACCTGGAGATAACCCTCCCCTACTATTATTTGTATCACTAATTGCAAAACTTCGATCATCATGCTGCCAAGTTCTCACTTGTGGGCACCGAGGGAGAGCTACGAACTTATGAATATGGATAGGGAAGGTAGGCTTTGATTGAGAATAATAAATGAACGGCTTTAACAGAGAACAAAGAGGAATGAGATAACTAACAAGGTTAAATCTTAACAAAATTAATTAAATTAAAGTGTAATTTTTTTTTATTCCACCTGTCACATTCTTATTTGTAGGATAGAGAAACGTAGTATTTTGAATGATTAAATTTTGAAATTGATTTAATATATATATTAAATTTTATGTTTGTAATGATTATATAAAAATAGAATTTAAATTAATTTAAAAATTAATTTTTATATTTATAATATATTAGATTATATTTAAAATAATTATAAATAAAATTTATTTGATTTAATTTGATTTGATTTATACTTAAACTTTAAAATCAAATTATCTTTTATCAAATTTTTTCAATTTTAATAGAATTTTAAATATAAAAAAATTAAATTCTATAAAAATTAAAATTCAATTCATTTTTTATTTTTAAAATACTCAAATACAATATTTAATTTCTAAATCAAATTATCTTCAACTTGTTCACAGTCCAAACACAGGGAAAGTGACAAGGGATGGGGACAGACGATTTTCGTCCCTTCACATCCCATGGAGATCCTTGTTACAGTAGGGCGAAAAATCAACCATGACTTACTAATAAAAAACCCACATTGCAAGCGCAGCTGCTGCTCTTCACCAGAGAGTGCACGACAAGTCGCTTTAATCTCCACCTAATATTATTTTTCTACTTTTAAAGACATAGACCTACTTTGATTTCCATATGAACCACGCATGTGCATTATTCAGGATGTTAGACTAACTGGAGAAGACGAACATTGTTGTATTGATAAATCAAGTCTGTGTAATAAAATTACAAGACAAGAATTACAATGGAAGTATGAGAAAAAAAGGATAGCAACATAATTCCCCTCCCTTCGGGTCTAGGGACAAAGACTCCAATGTCTATACTGATATTCTTTCTTACCTCACTGATGAACATTCCATACATTTTATTCCTCACCTCATGACTCTTTAAGTCTTAACACATACTCACACCGTAACTAACTAGTATTCCCTGCTTCGCACCTGCACATCAGTCCATGCAGAAATCCCTCATCCAATTAGGACGCCTTCTAACTCGTCTACTCTTCGTATTGGGCCCAGGACCTCTTCTGTTGGTTCCTCACTTGACTGGGCTTGCTCACCTTCTCCTCTAGTTATTGGGCTTGGTTTCTGATGGTTTGGGCTAGGAGTTGTAACACCAGATTTGAAAGTGTCAAGCCCTCGTTCCACTACGGCAACAAAATTTTCAAACTCGCCCCACCTTAATACCACGCCAACCTCAACCCCTCCTTCCTTGTCTCCACTTTCAGCAAGAGACATAGCCTTGAAGGAATGCACCATTTCCACTTTGGTGGGCCTTCCAAACCCAAAGTCAGTCTCATACACACCGAACTTGGGCGACCCCGTAACAAGCAACACCCTTCCCAACACAAACATCTCCGTAAGCCACGCATTCCAGTCTTCCGCACCCCGAAACGGTTCACTCTTCATGTCGTTTATGGTCCCTTCAATGACCTTAACCGCGTTCACAAAACCACCTTCTCCCTTGAGGTCCATTCTCTTGAGCGTTGCATGGCATCTCGTTAAGCAGTTCCCAAAGTAAGTCGCAGGAATAGGGTACTCAAGGCGATCCCTACAATCTGCCGCAAAAAGAAAATGCTCCTCTTTCATATTCTCTTCTTCATCGTTGTTATCTCTCTGTCTGGTTTTAACCAAGCTACTCCATACAAAAGCACATGTAACAACAAATTTTGATAGATATTGCGGCTCTTTGAATTCATCGCTTTTCTTCAATTGGTTCAGCGCAAACCTTTTCATCCCCTCGATGTCTTCTCTACCAATCACAACCGTTGCCTTGACCTGGTCCTCTTCCACAACCACTACTGAACCAACACTTTGACTTTGACCGAGTTTCTCCTTCCAAGTTAACCTATCTTTGAAATAGTCCCTCAAGAAAATGGGCTCGAGCCCCTTGGGGTCCTTCAACAATTCCCTGTCAAAGCACGGTGGTGACTTCTCAAGAAGCGTTAGGTCTACTCCGCCGCTTGCACAAAGGGAAGACCAAAACTTCATGAAATGGCGGCAACACCTACCATCCATCACGTGACAATAGGTGATGGCGATGCAAAGGCCACGGTTGGGGAAAACCGTGGCTTGCAAGGCCACAAGTGGGAACATGAGTGTGTCATCATCATCATGCATGGTTTTGCATGTTAACTTGGGAACCAAGTGATCCAAATCCTTGAGGCTTTTGGGGTTGTTGCTTGAGAGATGGTTGAATTCTGAGGAAGACTCGATGATAGTGAAGGTGACGGTGTCTTCATTAGTGCATCGAATGAAGGGTTTGTGGGGTGGTGGAGGACATAGGAGGTTTCCAGCGAGAGGGAAGAAACGTTGGAGGGTGAGAGAGAGAGAGCGTTTGAGATTTGGGAGTGTGGTTTGGTAGAAATGGTGGGTGGAATAAGGGAAGTTATAGAAAAATTGGCGTCTAGCGTAAATTGGACCTGCCAAGGGTAAGTCGAGGAATGTGAGGGGAAGAGACGTGGTTTTGGGATCATCATCATCATCATGGGGTGATGCTGGACCAAGCTGGGATTGCTCAACAAGCTTGTGCTCGCTAGGATTTTCCATTTGTGCAAACGGTGTTTGAGATAATTGAAGGGAAGCTATTGAGAAGTAAGGATATTCCTTTTTTTTGGCTACATCAGCGGCTTAGAAGCAAGGATATTCAAGAGGGTATATGTACTTTATATTACTATCTTATGTTCGTGGTTGTTGACTTCTTCAAAGCTGACGTTAAAGGCTTGGGGAACGTGTACGCTACGGATCGTTCTCCGGTGGATATAGTTAAAATATCCATTGTAAATGCTGTGAATATTATAAGGTGGTTTCATAAAATTGGAAAAAGATTAATGGTATATTAATACAACTATTTACTTACGATGCATTTTAATAATTCTTAAATTCCTTCTCACAGTTTATAATTTGCTCCACCCCACACTCCATTATCATCATATTCATCCTCGTACTCATGATATAAACCCCTCTCTCTCTACACTATAGCGCCACTGTATCAATGAGTCGGTGAAGTGAGAATTAATAATGCTCGTGATTGTTGTGGAGCTCCGAACATGTGTTCATGTTCCTTGTTTTTTAAAAGAAAAATTCCATTTTTTTTTTTGTTTAATTGCAGTAGGACCTGAAATTTTGTGACTTTTGCAAGCACAAAGTCTGTGACCAGTGAGCAATTATCCAAGATTTGAATTTATTTGTGGGTAGTTTTATGGAACCAATTTTTCATTGTTGGGTGCTGGGTTCGCAGCAGTGAGGGAAGCGGCTAAGCAGTGGTGGCTCGCGGAGGTGAGGGGAGGTCGACTCCTGTGGCCACCATTGGAGGCGGCGGTGCTGGTTGGAGCTCGCTGGCGGTGCTGAGCGGCGCAACTGCAGTGATGGGGGCTGGGGGAGGTCGCAGCGGTGAAGGGGGTGATGGAAGAAAATGAGATGCGGAGGTCTTCTGAGGTGGGGGACGGAGAGGCTTAACACACTGTGATAGATAGGCAGTGTGAGAACTACTAAGATGTACGATAAGAAAATAGTTATATATATTTATACGCTATCAACCTTTTTCCAATCCTATAAATGCATCTTTCATACTCACATGGATATTTTAACCAGAATCCATTAGAGCATGATTTGTGGTAGGTAAACCATTAGCTACGAAAAATTCTAGAATCCACCTTAAAAGAAGAGTGCTTCTTCCTCTATAATAAATTGTGACCTCACAAAATTTTATATGGAATGTATTTATTATACTATTTACAGAAATTTTATGATAAAAAAACAATATAGAGGCAAAAATTTGTGTTCCATGGTGTACGATAGAATTTCCCGTATGCTATCCCTGTTTAGTTGTTTAGCATCACTGGTGGTGGGTAAACTATGTGCTACGCCTGTTCAGTTGTTTGGGTGGTGGCACACGGGCTGATGAAGGGGAAAAAAATTATCTGCACCTAAAAAATTGACTCACTATGATATACCATAAAATAATACAAAGAATCACGATACTTTGAGACTAAAGGGGAGAGAAAAAGACACAGGGTGAGCGGGTGTTTGTAAGTGTGTCTATAATAAATCTAATTTTTAAGGTACAAATTAGAATATTTTTATGGAATAGACACAACGATAAATTTACTTTTATTGATCAAATATGAGAATATTCTCGGGAATTCTTTTAGCACCCTTGTTCTTGAAAAGTTATTAGTACTCTTTGCTAGTATATATATATATATATATACACACACAAACTAGTCACCAATTATTCAAAGATACTACTTCTCCGGAGAAATAACTGATCTTTTATTTTTTTTAAAAAATAACATATTATTCTAATTTTTTTAAAGTTTTAAATTTATAAATTATTATGTTAATTATATATGTATATTTTTATATTTTTTAATTTCTACCAAAATTAAGTATGCATACCTATTCTATAATTTTAAATTTTTCTTTCAATAAAAAATATTTTTTTCTTTATCTCTTTATTTTATTTATATTTTTTAATGTTTTAGCTGAACTTAAATTACTCATACGGTGCATGAATATTTTCTACTCAAACTACAATTTTAATGAAATGATGAGAGTGAAATGAAGTGTTTGATACTCAACAAGCGTAACCCATCAGGTAGAAACTTTATGATATCATTTTGCACGTTCATTAGTTGTCATTGGTCAGAAGTATGATGTGATCTCTCGGACTATACTAAACAAGATTTTACTTTCCGAAATTGGTATTAATGAAGGCGTAAAAAGTGGGCGTCTAAAGCTTTTAGAACGCTTCCTATGGAAATTTTAAGCCCGTTGTCTGCTTCATTTGGCTTCGTGGAAAAGAAAGTTTGGCATTTTCCCCCCACTTTCTTTCTAAACAGTTGTTTGTCATATGACCGACGTGCCCCCAATCAAGGTGGAGGATAATTTGGTCCTGCATATATTCTGGCTTATTTCATACTTTTGCTTTTTTGACTGTTAGATTGAGTTTAAAGAGCAATTAACGGCCATCGTTAATCCCATGCTATTATGTTTTTATTTTAGGCAAAAGCGACTCAATTGTTTAATTTTTGCAAATGAGTCCACATTGGTCTCTACCATATACGGCGGAAAACTTTAATAGATATGAATCTTAGTAAACCCTAAGGTCATCAAATGACAGAGATGTTTGTGTTCAAAAGCACAACCTCCATTATCACCAATGACACCACTCTCTCCAAGTCGGATGGTATGAAATCTACTACATTAGGTAACGGCGGGATGTCAATCCCAATCGTGACACTCCTATTGAAGGCTCCAAGTGGATGAAAGGGTAATTAGCCCAATCGTTATAACCCGATTTTCATAGTCCAAGTGACCTACCCAGTCTCGTTCTCCAAGCCACATCGCCCTATTAAGCTTGAAGTTGGGGGCTTGTGGCTCGGTCAGCATAACCCGGCCTTCATAATCTAACCGGCCTACCCAAGCTTGTTTTCCAAGCCTCATCACTCCACTGAGCTCGAGGCTGAGGGGGCTTATGGCCCATTCGGCATAACTTGACCTTCATGGTCCAGTCAACCTACCTTGGCTCATCCTCCAAGCCTCATCGCTCTACGGAGCTTGAGGCTGCTTGTGGCTCGGTCGGCATAACTTGACCTACATGGTCCAGTTGACCTCTCCAAGCCAACTTTTTAGAAGTCGATCTACCAACCCTCAATTGTCTGGTTTAAAAATATATGTTATCTCATTAATTACCACATTTACACCCCCAACGGGATTCCCTATTCAACGCTGATCCGTTAAGATTTCTCTTTCTTAACATACACCCAATGGGCCTTCCCCTCTCTGCCATAATGGCACTAGGCCTTATATTTACCCCTCCATCCCTATAATGGAGATTAGGACATTTTAAATCTAAATATTAATCTACCCTACTTCAGAGTGTGAGACCAGAATATTAACATATTGGGGTTTTGGTTTGTAGAAAAAATAGCAGTTAGTGTTATTTTGTTATTACGTTGTTAATTTTTGGTATCGAAACATTGTGTCTATGCTTTGATTTTGATTAGTGAATGCTATTTTGTGGTTTGTACCGCCATTGAAGGAATAATTGGAAATCAGGAGTGCATCTTGAAGAATTTTGCTATACATTCATGGTTTGTGTTCATCAGATTATAAGTAATACTGTTGCATTTGCAGAGGAGTGATTTCCAGAGTAATCTTTTAGGTGTGATAACACCTTCCTTTCTTTTTGTTTGTGTTGATGAGTATAAGCTTGAAATGTAAATGTGTAATGTAAAGGATGGCGTTATGGATGATGTAATGATGGGAATTCGCAATGACCACAACAAAGATTGCGAATTCCCTGCAAGGTAATTCAGGATGAATTCAGTTTGAGTGTGCGAATTGTTACCAATTGATCGAAAGATATTTTTGGTAACTAATTTGAAAATTGAATTTCGGATTGTTTATTCGTTAACATTGTAACTAGTGTGAGCGGCGGAACAATGTATTTGATGTTTTTGCAAGGCTTGTTTTTTATTGTTTTGGATTTGATTGTAGTGGGTTTTTCATTTGAAAAATTAGGCATTGCTAAGGAAGCACGCGAAGATTGAATATCTGTATTATGGCTGTAATTGATTTAGGTAGTCTAAGCAATTGATTTAAGAATTATGCAATGTTACACCTCAGTTCCTCTCTTTCATCTACAAAAAAACTATCTTCACTCAAGGCCAAGCCAAATCGGACAACATAGAACCAAAATCTCAAGATCTTGAAGAGAAATATCTCACCCATGTTTTATTTTGGAGACCTTCTATTGCTCATAATGCCCTGCGATGTGTGACACTTGCCCTAATTTAAGTTGCTGAGGTTAAATAATTTAACTTTGCAAGAAGATACAACAAGACCCATTTTGCCATTATTTTTCACTTAACTTAAGAGGTGTCAGGATCTTTTTACAAATAAATGCCTAGAACATGACAAATGTCGGAAGAGGGGTGGAATAAATTAGACAGCACCCTCAAACAAATATGAATTGGAAAAGTACAATGTGCAATGGTATTTCTAATTATCCAAATTTGCACAAACTTTGACAAGTAAAATTAAGTAAGGCAAGAATGTAGGAAACTCAAAATTGAACGTTGATATATAGAATTGTAATTGTAATTTTCAAATTCTAATATTTGTCCTAATATTTTTTTAATAATGTCCTTATTTAGTTCAGGTATTTGTCAAGCTAACAAATGCAACGTGTATGATTGTAAAAGACTCCGAAATTCCAGCATTTTTTTCTTTTTGAAATGAGTAATAATTTGTTTAGTTTTTATATACAATGAAGGTTCAGCATCTGGCTCTTTGCTTTTGTATGATATGGCTGGTAATTCTCACTTGAAGCGTGTTCTTATTCACTAAGGCCTTTCTGGCCCCTCTGTCAACCCAAAAAAAAAAAAGAATTGAAGGTCCAGCACCTAGACCTAGTGTAGAGAAGCGAAATTAATATAAGTTGAAGTGCATGTAAAGTAACTTAATTTGATATTTAATCTTGAAATTTAGTAATTTCTTAGTATCACCTTTTCTTTTTCTATGTTGATTGTGACTTGGGAGGTGAGGTAAGGATATATTTGTGTCAAATTTCACATTAACCACGACTAGGTCTCTCCTTGGTTAATCTAAATTAAATAATTACCGTTAAATATAATAACTTTTAATAATAATTGCATCTGTTAAAAATAATTTGGGTGAAAAATAGTGACCAACATATGGTCACTTGGACTAATATGATGCTTCTTCCTCTTGACTAGTAATCTTGGGTTTAAATTTTTAGTATAGAGTAATTGATGTTGGAAAAAGTCATACTTATATCAGATTTCAAACACTCGAATAGAATTACCGTTAGTAGGGGGTATTTATAGTTTCAAAAAAAAATTGTGAATATTCTTTTAAATTTTTGATTTTTGGTAACGCAGTATTCTTTTAAATTAATGTAACTACAGGCATTATGTATCAAATATCTGTTATATAGTAAAAATATAATATGATGTATAAAATAGCTGATTCGGCCAAGAGCTTGAACTCATGCGGCACCAAGATACTCAGAGACTGCTTGACTGCCTCAATGATCCCATTTTCTGCCACTATAGGTGATCCTTTTTGAAAAAATTTTATATAATTATGGAGGAAGAACTTTTTTTTCTTTCACATGTATTTTTAATCATAAAATAAGTAAAAGTGTAAGAAAAATAATAAAAAAAATTAAATAAGTAATTAAAAAATTTTGTGGAGAAAAAAATTTCCTTTTCCATTTAAGATGGAAGAATCAATCGATCCTCTTTACTACCCGCATAAGAGAGAGGCTAGGAAAATTTCCAAAAAGTAAAGTTTTAGGTTGATCAAGGCAATGGAAATTCAGGATGATCACGACAGTCTACTGCAAATATCAAGCTGCAGAGTTCATCATTACAATCTTTCGTAACATAGTAACCTTCCTGCGGCTACAAGCCCTAATCAAATTAAGAGCATGTCACCAAGGAGGTTGGTATGTTTAGTGTACCTGAACCGTATAATTTAGAAGTAGATCTACGTAGTTTTTTTTGGGTACTGTTTTGTGTGGGCTTTTTTTCACGTCACTCTTTGAACATGTCTGTTTAGGGGGGAAAAAGGAAAGAAGCGTGTTGAAATACCTATTTCTCTTATTTTGTTTTTTAAATAAAAATGGTGTAAAAAAATAATGTATAATTTTGCTGGATTGAATATATCATATATATTTTAGATTTAATTTGTATTTAAAGTCAATGTAAAAGATTTTATATAGACATTAAATTATATATTGTTACGTCAATAAAAATGTATTTTGACTCAATCATCTATTATCTTAAGAGTCTTATAAATATAAATATATGATTAAATGACAATATAACATTTTTTTATATTATCATTCCATATCAATTAAACTCATTTTTTGGGTAACAACTGCGCGAAGTCCGAAATTTGTAAACCCAAAGAAATATTTGTATCTTTTTAGCAAGAGTTGTTCTTCAGACCCACACAAAATAAAAAAAATAATTGCTCTGTTGACCAAAAACAAAATTAAGAATTGTTCTTTTATCTAGGAGATAAAAATTCACCTTATTTGTATTTCATTGGGTGTGCGGGTACAACATTGAGATCCATATGCATCCAGGAGCTGATATTCTGCTCAAGGAAGAAATTTTCTTCTTTTGGGAATGTACAGGAACTTGCAAGATTAATATATATGATTGAACTCACAACATCTAGCAACACCACTTTTAGTGTAAAAAACATCTTTTTCTAGCCAATTTTTTTTCACAATTTTCTTCGGTCATGAGATTAATTCTCATAACTATAATTTCATATAAGCTATTCAAGCGGCTTTAATTCTCATGAGTCTTAAACAGAGTATTGGGGGCAAAAAAATCTTCAAATGCTAAACTCAAGCATATCATTTAAACCATCTCTTTTTGAATACTTGAACAAAATACTAAATTAGAAGAACATGTTTACATAAATAATTATTGACATAAAAAGTTTCTTCCTCGGTCATTAGGTGATTCATTTGGTGTAAACAAAAGAAATCAAATATTATTAAATTGATTCATTTATCAAATTTTTTATGAACTATATTTTATTCAAATTATTAAAATACAAATCTTGTTTATATTATCTCTATTATGTTGAGAGAAAATGTATCAATTTCTTTATGTAAACAGTACAGTTAATAACAAAATGAAGTATATGATTGGCTTTTGTGAGTTGACTATGTAAAGTGTGACATACTTCCTTATTTAACTGAGATGCATCAGGCCCAACTAATTTAAGCCCGACCTGGTGGAATTGTGACCTGAACCCTATTGGTAAAATTGCTACGTATGATATTTCTCCATTGAGGATATATAGTGGAGAGGATGTGACTTAAAAGAAAAAAAAAAAGAAATATCTCATTACACCGCAAACGAAACCAATTGGAATATTATAATTCGGGTGAGAAAAAGGCAATGAATTAAATTATAATTTATTATATTTAAAATTAAAGATAAAAAACTTTTAAAGCGTGCAGAATGGTTGGATGAGAAAGTAGTGCTAATTAACTCCTTTAAAATTTATAACTAACTGCAATCCTTTTATCAAATGTCCATTTCCTTGTTAATTCTTTATTTTTATAATCCTGTAGTGGCAAGTTAAAAATTGAGCCAAACCAGTCTAAAAGATGAAATCTCATTGTTCTACAAATTTCAGTTCACTTACAAAGATTATTGTTAATAACTGGCTACACGACAATAGGATAAGTACTATGACTCAGCACATAATTCAGCACGTCATTATCTATTATATAAGAGAAATAATATTTAAATATATACAGCAAAGTGGACGAAAATGCAACACATACCATTAAAAGCTGCTCAAAACAATAAAATGTGAATGTCATATGTACACTCCATATTTGCCTTTCGAGTTCGATGGAGCTTGACAAGGACATCACTGGCTTCATCTCCGTCATAGGGCTCCACCTTCCGAATTCAATGGAACTCGACAAGGATAACACTAGCTTCGTCTCCATCATGGAGCTCTGCCTTCCAAATTAGACGGAGCTCGACAAAGACAACAGTAACCTTGTCTCCCTCATGTAATGCCACCTTTCGAGTTCGATGGTGTTCAACAAGGACAACACTGACTTTGTCTTCGTCACATAACTCGGTCTTCCAAGTTAGACGAAGCTTGACAAGAACAATATTGTCTTCGTTTCCGTCATGTAGCTCCACCTTTTGGTGATTTCTACATAGTTTTTCTATTATATATGATTTCCAAAATTTTGGAGTCCAATTTTTTCTCTTAAATAATTAGGTATATAATAACATGTATTTGTGACAGAGACGAAGTCGGTATGTTCTTATCAAGTGCCGTATAACTCAGAAGCTGGAGTTATGTGACGAAGATGAGGCCACTGTTGTCTTTGTCGCGCTTCGTCTAGCTTGGAAGGCGGAGCTTCGTGAATTAGACAAAGCCAGTATTATTCTTGTCGAGCTCCATTGAACTAGGAAGCCATAGCTATGTGATGGAGATGAAGGTGCGTATGGAGTGTATGTGTGACATACGCATTTGAGTATTTTGAGTAACTTTTTGCCATGTGTCATGTTTTCATTTATTTTGCTACGTTCAAATATCATTTCTCATTGTATAATATAATAACCAACACTAATAGGTGATTTATTCTTCGATACATGCTGGTGCACGAAGACTCTTGAAACGTGAGGGAGTTTTGTATTAGTGACATCTGTCAGTAGGATCAGGTACAATCCTGATTCTTGAAGCTTAAACATCTTAGAGAAATGAGTAATTTCATAATGTTATTCATAATATAATGATTGGACTTGCTCGGGATCCATACACACATAAAAAGGCTTTTACTAGATATGTACCCAAAAGACCAGGCTTTTATAATTATATATATTACTATAATAATATAGCATAAACAAGTTTATATTAAGAATAATTATTTTAAAGTGTTTTTTTTATTGCATTTGATGCGTAGATGTACATTAATTAAAGTACAGTCAAGTTGACTTGAGCACTACCTAACTACAATAGAAAAAAAAAGAAAAAGCATTTTTGAAAAAGTAATGCTACATAAATCATTATTTATATATCCAGAGGTCTGAGCACCCAAAAAGATATATCTAGAGATCTACATTCTTTTTCTATTATATCCATGGTAACATTTAGAATATTTATCATAGAATATGAATATTAAATATTTACTTAAAATTAAATTATTAATTTAAAATTATTTATAAATTTAATGATAAAAAATAATAGAATAAATTTAATATATTAATATATGATATTAGAATATTATAATCCATCAAGTTGGTATCATGTAACCGGTTGTTAATGTCTAACTCAAAACTTGAAACTCGATATCTATATATTTTTGTTAATATGAGACCTAACTCATACTTGGAACCCAATGTCCTTATATTGGTATTTGTTAGTGCAAGAATTAATTTTTAACTTGAAACTCGGTATCCATGAAACTCGGAACTCAAAACTCAGTGTCAATTAAATAATTAAAATAAAGTAACTATCTATAATAGATAAAAAGAAGATGAATATTTAATATTCATATTTAAAGATGAATATTCTATAATTTACCTATATTAATATCTAAAACTCCACGAATCCACATTATTTAAAGTCTATAAAACACGCATTGACTAACCACTATTCTTGAGAAAAGAAAGACTACTAAAAGAGAAAAAGCAAAACAAAACGTGAAAAAAAAAAAGATAATTGGTTGAATTACACTGACTCATTGAGGTTCAGTATATTTATATTTGGTATCCCTCTATTTAGTTATATTACACTGACTTCCCTTATTACTAATAGGTGATCGAGCTTCAAGTTTCAAATTATCAAGTTTCGAGCTAAAAATATCTTTTAATGTGATAATTATGTCTATTGAGAGGGTGAATTATCACTCAATAATCTTGAAATTTGGAACTTGATTACCTATTAGTAATAAGGGAGGTCAGTGTAATATAGATAAATAAACAAATACTGAATATAATTATATTAAACCTCAGAAAAGGTAAGTGAAATTAAGCCAAGATAATTTGTACGCCTAATGCGAATGGTTCATTATTGACAAACTATGATCGATATGGTTGAGGTGTCCTTCAAAGATGTTGATGAATGTATTTATTTGAGTCCTATCAAGTGCGAGTCCAATCTCGATTGCCCCTTCTTTGTCCCTGCTATCAGAAAGGGAAACTGATCCTGACGATTCAAGATGTACTGCTTCTGATTTCTTAGGCTTGCCCCACCCAAAGTCGGTCTCGTATACCGCCAATCTTGGTGACCCTGCAACTACAAGTAAACATGTTCCAGGTTTCCCTAATTCTGTATAATTTGCCATCAAATTTTCAGCACCTTTCAAAGCATCGCTCCTAAAATCTCTAATTTCCCTTTCAATAGCACTTGCCACCTCAACAATCCCATTTTCTCCAACTAGCTCACCCTTCTTGAGTGCCACAAAGCCAGACATTAGGCAATTACCAAAGTAAGTTGAAGGTATTGAAAATTCAGGCCGGCCACGACAATCAGCTAGAAATCCGAAGTGGCAAATTTCATCAGGGTCCTTGGTAACACAATTATTATTACCTTTGCTTTGTTCTTCTGATTCTATCATACAAACCCAAATCAAGGAACATGTCACCACAAAGGTTGACATGTGTAATAGTGTCCTAGAGCTAGAACCATAGGTGTCACAATATTTAAGACACACCCATTTCTTGAGTTTCTCAACTTGGCCTCGGCTCAAGACAAGAGTGGCACGTACCTTGTTGGTGGTAGCATCTCGGACAAGGCCTTGAAACTCCATGCTCTCCAAGACCGAATCTCTAAGCTCTTCCAAGTAAAATTTCTTAAGCCCTTTTGGGTCCTTCACTATGTCCCTATCATGGAAAGGAAGGGATAAATTAGACCCTTCAATAAGGGAACCCAAATCGCCACCCCCTCTTGTTACTATTTCCTTACAAAGATTGGCCCAAAACTTCATGAAATGATGAAGCGACTTGCCATCCGCGGCAAGGTGGTTGAAAGTCAGACAAATAGCAAATCCAGCGTTTGGTAGAACCGTGACTTGAATGGCCATAAGAGGGATAATTCGGGTGCCATCATCCAAGGTAACTTGTGGAGGCAAAGAAGGAACAAAAGGGTGCCAATCTCTAACATCTTGTGGTGAATCAGATACAAGGAGAGTGAAATCTGCTCTGGACTCAGCAACGGTGAAGGAGAGTGAGTCACTACCTTGTTGGTAGCGGATGAAAGGTTCATGGGGTTGTGGAGGGACAATAAGGCTCGAGGCAAAAGGGAAGAAGTGTTGGAGTGTGAGGGAAAGGGAGTGTTTGAGAGCGGGAAGTGCTGACTGTAGGAAGTGGTTGGTGGGGTGAGGGAACTCGTAGAAGAAGATGCGCTTCACGGGGTGGCATAGGAACCATGGGATGTCGAAGAAAGTGAAGGGGAGTGTGATGGGGGTAAGTGAGCCTTGTGGTGGAGCAACTTGACACTGCTCTATGATATTCGCTTCGTGATGATTGATGTGATTATGTGGAGCCATGAATATGCACTTGTTTATGATGATATGACACAAAACATCTAGGAACTGTGGCATACACGGGGATGGTGCGGTTAGGGGTGAGTGGCGCATCTAGGGAATCCATGTTCCTAAAAGCAACTAGGACAGCCTTTTTTCTTTAATATTTTGTTTTGTCTTTATCTTTAATAATTTTATTCCATTTTATCTTATTATTTTGGATTTTTTTATATCTTTTATTTTCTTTAAAAGTATTAGATTAATTTCTACATTTTAATAGTGAATTATAAAATAATATAAAAATATCAAATTATAATAGATAATTATCATAATAAATAGTCACTTCTCACAATTTGATATTTTTTTATAATTCTATTTAGTATATAAAAATTTACTTCTAAAATTATTCATACTCTTTGGTAATTAGTGAATAAAAATAAGCTATGAGTAACACTATACAGTCAAAAGAATTGTCAAAATTTTAACAAAAATAAAATAAAAATAATTGTCAAATACAATAATGTAGCATAAAATTATAGGGTACTTATTTATTTAAGATCCAATTTGTATATCACATTATTTTAGTAAATAAATTTAAATAAAAATTTTAGTTCACTAATAATTTTTTAAGCTATATATTTCCTTCTAGAATCAAAATATAAAAATATATTTAATTCATAATTAAAAATTGATCACTCATAAAAATAGCGAAAAAGTATTACAAGAAATTACCTTTTGAAATAAATTTATAATTTACTTTATTATTATCTAACAAATTATTTTTTATATAATAAATTCTCTAATAATGAGTAATACTCAATAACTCTGAAAATTAGATCAGGCTATTTAGTTGGACCAGTTGAACCCCGAACGGGACCCCCGTCTAGTCCTGTTAGAGGTTGAAATTCAGAAATTGAAAAATAGGTCAACATTCGGACAAACTGATCAAAAATTAGTGAACCGCCTAAACTGGTAGCGGTTCACATGGTCAACGATTCATGCATAACCTCTCCCTTCTGCAAAGTTTCTCCTACCCTCCAGCTTCCTTTATCATCACCCATCCCATGATTAGCTTCAATAGCTATGAAATTATAACTGCGTATGAGAATTTTTTGTTTTTGCCTCAACCTCGACTGTCTTCAACGAATCAAAAGAGATATAAGTTGAGCACTGAGTGAGTTGCATTGACTTGGTGCGAAAATGCGGATTGAAAGAGTCGCACCATGCATCTGTATGAGTTGCATCAGTTGCGCACCATCAAACCATTTTAAATCGACCCTTGTAGTATAGGTGAGTGTAAGTGACCATGATGGAAGACAATAGGCACCAGAGATGATAATAGATATCCATATAGGCGAGCACATACCTCCCGTACTCTCCCTATCATGGGTCCCGATTCCTCGTTCATCGTGGAGATTCAAATCTCTGCGAATATCCATCCGCAAGTTTATGTTAAAAAGTTTTAAAAAAATTAGAAAAAAGAAAATTTATATATAAAAAATATTAAATTTAAATAAAAAATTTATAAATATCCATAATCCATTATAATGTTAGGAATATAACACAATTGAAATTAAACATAAAAACATATAATACAAATCCAAATTATTATAAGTTTTATTTTGATCAGAGTTAATTAATTATTATAAATTTGATTTTAGTTAAAAATTTAGTCTACTATATATTGATTATATTTGGAATCAATTTGATTTTATTATATATTATTGTCAATATATATATAGTATATAAATAGAGACTTAACGATTTTTTTTGGGCAAAGATCTTATCCCTTGCCTCTATCCCATTTGACAAATGGGGACTTTGTCTCCATCCCCGTGAAAACCAACATAGTATTCGTCGTAGATAATTCTAGAGGATACTCATTTTGATGAATTTTTTTGCCATCCCTAATAAGCAATGAAACACGATTGAGTTTGACAAGCTATTATAAGCTTTAACTTCCAATTGCACGCTCACCACGTGGCTTGTATGCCATTGGCTAGAAATCTATAATCTAACATTCTATTGGTGTATGAGATAGCTTTAGATAAGATGAGGAGAGAAATGCACATGGCATTTTTTTTTTTTAATTTGCTGAAAGAATGGGTATGGCATAAGATTTCTCTTTTAGGTGCGATGTGGATGTTAAAATTAATATGTGGCTTTTGGATATTGGCCGGTTCCTAAGGGTTCGTTTGGTATGCCTGATAATATAAGATTTAATAGGATAAAGGTTGATAATATAAGACTTGATAAAAATTTAATAATATATAGTATTTGATATGTCACTATAAAAGATATTGTATTATATAAAATATAATTAGAAGAAATGATTATAATAAATATAATTTTTAAATAGTTATTATAATTATTTTAGTTATTTTTTTATTATATATAAAAATAATTTTATATTAAAATTTATTTAGTTATTTATTTTTAATATTTTTTCATAAATATAAAAAAATGAGAGAGAGAGAGAGAGAGAGAGAGAGAGAGAGAGAGAGACAATGGGTGAGTGAAATAGAGATAGAGTTTTTATATATTAAAATTTAACCAGGTTTAGTATCATATTCGTATATTTGATTATATTTTTTATTATATATAATTAAATTTATATTAAATATTATTATTTATATATTTTAATAATAATTTTTTTTCTATATTTTTATTTTAGTTTGAATAGTTATTTTATAATTATTTTTTAAAAAGATATTTATTTATTATTAAATAATATTATTTTTATTATTTATTTACTAATTAATTTTATTTTAATAAAATATATTAAAAAATAAAAAGTGAAAGAATCTTTATACATTAAATGTTAATCAGGCCTAATACAACCTGCTTAGGTGGTACTAAGTTATCCATCATTATAACGTATAGTGGAAATTTGATGGATAAACTTATACAATATATTAATTGCACAAAATAATAAATAAAAATCATAATATATTATATTACCTTATCCTATCATATCTAATATAATATACCAAATATCCCCTATATATATATATATATTTTTTTTTTAAATTTTAATTAAATTGATTAAATCAATAAACCTCTAAATCGATATCTTGTCCGCTTCAACGTCGCATGCAATTCTCAGAACCTTGCTAATCCTTAAATTGAAGCTGCTTGCCTTTAAAACGTGATACCCTGTCGACTGGCCCCTGCGGCAAACAGAAGATTTTCATACACCACTCACCAGTCACGTGATTGATTTTGAAAGCAAGGTTGGAATAGTATGTTTTTTTAATTGTTGATTCTACTACTCACAACCCATGGTCGGTTATATAACCATTCCGCCAGATCTTTAATATATTATTTATAAATTTATAAATTCTTATTAAGGTATTTAGTATTGCAAAATATTATAGAAAAACTAAAATATTTAAAAATATATAACATAGTAAAACTTGAAGTTCTAATTTATATTATTTTATTTCTAGTAAATTGGCAAGTTTATTATTTAATAAATATTTAAAATAATAATTATTTAAGGTATCAAAACGTTTCTAGGTTCCGCATCTGAACATGCAGGAGTGCCAAGCGGCGGCGTCCGCTGTCCGGTGTTCATTCTTATCGGATATGTAAAGGTACTTAATAATTTTAAATAAAATTTTTAAGAAAATATTTTTTATGAAATAATTTATTTATTTATGTTAATTAAAAATTTAGAATAAATTACATTTTTTTTATAAAACAAATTACAGTTCCTTTTTTAATGAAAGATGCTTAAATTACATTATATATACTTTCGTCCTTTAAAAAATATATATTACATTTTAGTTTATTTTAATATAGGTAAGTCTCATGGCAATTATTCTTATTAGTAGATTGGTAGGCACTAAAGTGCCTAAAATTTATATTTATTATTTTTATATTTTTTTTATTATTATTTAACTTTCCACTTCTATTTCAACTTCTCCTAACTTCGTTCAATTTATGGTTATTTTAAAAATATCAAATTTTAAACACTAAAAGCAGGTGAAGTGAGAAAGTCAACGTCATAAGAACAAAATAGTCCAAAAAAATGTGACCAAAAGATAGTTATTCCTTTCTATAGGAATAGAGATAAACAGGAGATGTACAATTATTCATCTTGGGGCCTTGACGAGGATTAAGTAACATGAAGTGTTATCAGGAAGACGTCTAATACTAGAGTTTGGTCATGTCTGATAGGTTTTATGCATGTTTAGCTTTTCTGGGTGTTTGTTTTCTTGAAGCATTTTTATGCATGTTTAGCTTTTCTGGGTGTTTGTTTTCTTGGAGCATTTTGATTCTTGATCTTCTTTGTAAACTTCAATAATGCTCCAATCTTTTTTCTGAATGTTTTGACCTGTCTCTATTTATAATAAAAACAAATAGATGAATCTCATGGCAGAAATATGAACGAGTCTTTTATGATAGTTTTCTTTTTGATATAACGGGCAAGATTAGTTTTTGAACACCATTATTATTGACTTTAGAAATTCGAAAGATGAAAGAAGATTTTAAACTCTTTGTTATGAACTTTGGAATATTTCCCGAAATTTTTAATTCATCTTTAAGATTAGTCATTATTAGATATTCTAAGAATTACAGAAAAAAAAAATTCTAAGAGTTTCATTTTATAGTTTTTTATTTACCATTGTTATGAGGCTCGCTCACGTTAATATAGATTAAATTATAGCACATTTATATCTCTTAGGAAAAGAGAGCGTAAGTTTTCAAAACATAATAATGAATTATATAATTTAAGTACTTAAAATGCAGTTTTTCTACAATTTATTATTAAGTAATTTGTATTGGTATCGGCTCGTTTTTTCAAAAATAATTATTATATAACAATATACATACTTATTATAATTCTTTTAAAAAAAGATTATTTTAAATTGTTTCTATTATTGCATTTGATGCGTAAATATACATTAATTAATAGTAATACTATTTCTATATCAAAAATAAATATTAAATTATAAAGAGAGAGGTACAAAGTTTTAGTTCTGTTCATCATTGTCCCTCTATGTAATATTCTTTATTGATGTCCACTTTTAAAGCAAAATAATATTGTTCTTGAATAAAATATCAGGTAATTGACTTGAAGATCACTTGGTACAAGAGATATGTTATTTGTGCATAATATATCTTAGATATCGTATCGATATACTCTTATTTATTATTGGATGGGATGTGAGATTCAAATCAAGTAGAATTTATATCCCATCAAATAATAAATGAGAATATATCAGTATAGTATCTTGGATATACTATATATAAATAATATTTTTTTTTTCAATAGGAAAATATGCTCAACCATCATAGAACTAGATGGGAGCTCAAGAAAGAGTTCGAGTAGAAAACATGGATAGCAATAGAAAAACACACAACTACACTAAATCAGAAAAATTCCTAGCATTACAACAAAACAAAACTATCCAAAGGCATCACAGCAACTTCACTTGCAACTTGCCACCTGCCATCAAGGCCAATTACATTGAAACCTCACTGTTTGGTTCCTCCTATTGTCAGCCGCACGCCATTTCCTTATTACGACCGGCTGCTAATAACAAAATTCAGCAGAAAACGGCAAATCAGGACACCAACTCTTAGTCCAGTAACCCAATCGAAGTCTCAACTACTTGATTTCTAGTTTCCAATTTGGATGTAAGTTCTCAAAAATCAACCAGTTGTGGAACCTCTACAAAGACCACAGCACCACATACAATAGAGATGACCACAGTTTTTTTTTTCATCAAAACCGCAGAATGGAGCACCATAAACATCAACGGATTGCCTGGGAAGCACCCAACAACACCCAATCATTGGAAACAATTATGCCAGAGTAGCCCAGCAAATTTATATGAAAAGAATAAATGCTCAATAGACTCCACACCATTAGAACAGAGCGCACATTGAATTTCAGAGGCAGGTATGCAATTAAATCTATGCAATCTATCCTTGGTGCTAAGCCTCCCCATAGAATAAAGCACACCGGTAATTCCGCTCTGGGCGGGGCAAGCCCCTTCCAGACAATCTTCACTTGAGAATGGACCAAAAGAGAAAGCATTGTTGAAAAAGAAAAAAGAAAAGACATTTATGAAAAAGTAATGCTAGTTGCATAAATCATTATTTATATATTTAGAGATTTCACATTCTTTTTCTACAAGATTCATCTCTAAGCCTACATGAATCCTGTAACACCCTCCTAAGCACAGTACTATGCTTAAGTCATAGTACTATACCTGGATACATTCTTGTTACCTGAGTGGACCTCGTCGGCAAACTTGACCGTCTTTGGAAATTTTTAAAATCATCTGGAGACAACATGGAAATAGGAGTGAGAATTATAAAATTCTCAGTAGGATTCTCTAATTTTCATACATAATGTCATCATGGTCGTCTCCAGTTTGCTTCGGTTTATTTTGAAAAAGATGAACATGCAGCATAAACTGTTTAATTTTACAATTTCGAAAAATGTCTTGTCCGAAGCAAAAATCATTTTTACTCATTATCTTTGGTCCTTTGGGGGAAGTGTACACAGTTAATTCATGAATAATACTATGGATAATAACTTTAACATATAAAACCTTTACATAGCATTAATCTCTGGAAACATAATATACGTACCTAACTTAACTTGTACTTGAATTCGCTACATATACATAAAATTTGCTTCTCTTTCATTCAGGTACTTACACTAGTGGGTCAAATGCCATGCCTCATGCAAGTTACGTCTGTACATACACTATGTTGGTACGTGCTGAGCCTTATGTGATTAGGGGTGTTTGCATAAGCTTTAATCTTTAGTCTTTAATCTTTTCTTGGCACACCTAGGCGTTACGTATCGTAGTCCTTAGGTGCATTGGTATTTGCCCTTAGGGTAGCCTGGCCTTAGGTGAGCTCGTTAGCTTCACGTGGCCGTCGTCTGCACAGGCTCACCTAAAGGGGACCCACGTGCCTCTAGTCTTGGAGGGATCTCATTGCAGTCACGTGCCTCTAGTTGAAGGATCTCTTACGGTCACGTGCCTCAAAATTGAGGATCTCATCGACCACGTGCCTCCAAGGTAGAGGATCTCATTGTCTTAGGCTGCCTTCTGAGGAGGATTCAAGTGCAAGCGCACTCCAAGTGAAGGGATTTCATATCTTTATCATTTATATTTGCCTTCACGGGAGGATTTCAAATAGCGCTTCTCCAAGTGAAGGGATTCACATTCAATATTTTCACATTCTTTCATTCTCAAACATATTCAAGCATAGTTATACATATGCTACATCACTTACACTCACATGCCTCATAACATAATTATGTCATTCTTGAATATAGGGTTTCTATATACCCATTTATTTTTCAATTCATCCCTACATCTAAACATTCATAACTTCTTAGACTCATGTAGTAAATCAAAGCGTTATAGCAGATCAGTCCGTTTCCCCATGAATAGTGCCAACTTTCACGGACAAAACAGTCATAGCAACATAATCAACTTAACACATATATGTCAATGTCAAGCTGGCAATCCTCAACTCAAACCTTATATGTTCCACTAACACTTGTAAAATTATCATCTTGGCCATTCTGCCAATTCTATTCGGTTCTGCCCGAATCTAGTATAATCCACCTTTATCTCTATTCAACTCATTTAAATCTGAAATTTGGATATGCCATAGCTCTATATGTCTACTTTCTAACCTCTTTGATCCCATGCCATTCTGATTTATATAAATCAAGATATTCAACTTTTTCTTCAGCTTGTTCAGTCACTAGCTCGAATTACACTCTTAGGAATATAAATTCACTAAAAATCGAAACTAAGCTCAAATCTTACGAAATTAGTCTCATATCAAAGCTAACAGGACAACCTTTCATTTTCCATAAGTTTCACTCCATTTGCATAAGTACATCTCGAGATATAAGTCCTGAAAGTCGACCTTCCTGAACTACCCTGTTTTGGTCTGAATTAGACATAGGACAACTTCCTCGAATCATTGGGAACAATTGGAACCATAACAAACTCGGAATCTTATATTGAGGTACTCCTCTGTGTATAAGCTTTCTAACAAAACTGGTTTCACTCAATTTGGAGTTGTATAGGGTGAGTTATACCCTCCTCATGTCACCCTGCCCGGATGAACATTCTAAACCCTAGGTCAAATTTCAAAAATTTGTATCTCCCTCAATACTAATCCAATAACCTTATATGATATATCTATGGAAAGCCCTGAATGTCTACTTTCATCTAAAAATGATTTCATCGAATTTGACCCATTGTAGGTGAAGCCGTACACTCCGTCGTACAGACTGCCGTGGAATCCCTCACCAAGACAGCATCTCACTTCTCCACTCCTAATCTTCTCCTTCAAATCATAATTCTAACTCAAAGTCTTCTCTTAATTCAATCATAATCCATCATAATACTTCCAATAATTCATCAAATACATAAAGAAGAACATAATCTCATACAACTATAGTGCAAGAAATTCAAGAATAGAAGCAGAATCCTACCTCTTTGGAGTATGATTTGAGCTAGGTGCTGAAACTTGGAGTGTTAGAGCCTTACTAAGCTTGAAGGAGTAATGGAGTTGGAGAAGAGAGAAGAGAGCTGAACAAGGGGGAAAGTAGCATAGAAATGGGGCTGAAGGAGAGAAAGAGATGAGTTTATAAGCCTGAGGTGGTAGTTAACTTGGAGGGCTTCGATTGGCTGAATTTTCTTGTGGACAAAATTTAGCTACGTCTCCCTTTCAGTGGAACTTGCCATCTTGTTTGAAATCGGAACTGCATTTCTACTTTCAGCTAAGTCGAAACTCGTCCCTATTACACTTGAGGGTCGGAACTTCGTGTCGTTTTTTTTGAGCTTGGGTGAAGCCTAATGTCGAACTCGTACCTGACTTGTTTGTGACTTGAGGAAATCTTGAATCAAGGTCGTAGGAGTGGAAGCCATGCAGTGACAATCATATAATCTCGGAACCCCTATTTGAACTTGGGAATGTCAATCTTTGGATATCAAATCAGTCGGATCTGGATCTAGTGTATGACTGAAACCAACCCAAAGATTTGAACTCATATCCATTGAGTTCAACTCAAAACAGCCGAACTCGTAACATTCAACTCGGAGTTCGGTATTGTACCATTGTGTTAAACTATAACTTGTGAAGTCGGAAACCACGCACACTATTTTGAAGCATGAAGTATGAGGTCTGGAATTGAGTCACATTTCCAAACTCAAGTACTTAAACTCGGAGATCGGTATCTTACATTTGATGATATCGGAAACCGTGTATAAATGCCTTTGAGACATGAAGTCGGATACCGGTGAATCACGTTCATATTGTTCGGACTCGAATGTTCATCTCGGAAGTTGTAGAAGTAATGAAGTCGGAAGTCGTAGATATAGGTGAGACGAACTCGGAAATGGGAAAATATCATAAGATGAAGTTGGCAATTGTGCAAGGTGAATTCGGAACCCGGAAATAATCCTTCTATCTGAGCTGCAAAGATGAAATCGGAAATCGGATTGATCAATCCTGAGGGCGAAGTCGAAATTCGGAAATCGGGATGTTACAAATCCACATTATCTAAGACTCGGCAATGCAACACACATTAAGAGTGTGTTTGGTTCCATGTTCGTAAAATTGATTTTGAAGTAAAATAGTTTATATTTGATAATTTAATTTGAGAAGTGATTTTGACACAAATTAAAAGAGTAAAAACTTAGAAACAATAATTTTTCACTTCCTTCTAAAGTTTATTTTGAACCCAGAATTGATTTTAGAAAATAGATTCAACAAGAAATCAAACGAGATGGAAAAAAGTACAAAATTGATTCTAATATCTAAGTCAATTTTGGAAGCCCCAACAGAACACCAACCATACACTGAGTAATCATTACTCTTATTACCAACTAAAAACACATGATCCCCATAAATTGGAATCTTTACCTGAGTTTTTTGTTTTTTTGTGAGGGGGATTGGGGGAGATAAACTACTTAAAAGAAAGAAAGAAAGAAAAAAAACCTGAAAAAGAAAGGTCATATGTACACCTAATTGAAATGGTTCGTTGACAAACCATGATCGATATTATTTAGGTGTTCTTCAAAGATGTTGATGAATGCATTCATTCGAATCCTTTCAAGTGCAAATCCAACCTCAATTGCACCTTCATAGCCCCTACTATCGGAAAGGGAAAATGCTTCTAGTGATTCAACATGTACTGCTCCAAACTTCTTAGGCTTTCCCCACCCAAAGCCAGTCTCGTACACTGCCAGTTTTGGTGACCCTGCCACCACAAGTCTTACAAGGTTTCCTTAATTCTCTAGAAATTGTACCAATTTCTTTATGTAAACAGTACAGTTAATAAAACAATGAAGTATATGATTGGCTTTTGTGAGTTGACTATAGAGAGTGTGACATGCTTCCTTCATTAACTGAGTTGCATTAAGCCCACCTGATTTAAGCTCAACCTGGTGGAATTGTGATCTGAACCCTATTGGTAAAATTGCTATGTACGATATTTCTCCATTGAGGACATAAAGTGGAGAGCATGTGACTTAAAAAAAAAAAAACGAATGAAATATATCATTACTCCCCCAAAAGGATCCGATTGGAATATTGTAATTAGGGCGAGAAAAAGGCAATGAATTAAATTTTAATTTATTATATTTAAAATTAAAGATAAAAAATCTTTTAAAGTGTGCAGAATAATCGGGTGAGAAGATAGTGCTAATTAACTCCTTTAAAATATATAACTAGTTGCAATCGTTTGATCAAATGTCCATTTTCTTGTTAATTCTTTATTTTTATAATCTTATACTAGCAAGTTAAAAATTGAGCCAAACCAATCTAAAAGATAAAATCTCATTGTTCTACAAATTTTAGTTCACTTACAAAGATAATTGTTAATATCTGGCTATGAGACAAATAGGAGAAGTACTATGAATTAGCACATGATTTAGCACGTCACTATCTATTATATAAGAGAAATGATATTTAAATGTAGCAAAACGGACGAAAATGTGACGTATATGGCAAAAAGCCACTTAGAATAGTAAAATGGGATGTCATACGTATCTTTCAAGTTTGATAGAACTTGATAGGGACAACATCGGCTTTGTCTCTGTAACGGAGCTCTGCCTCCCCAATTAGATGGAGTTCGACAAGGACAACAGATGCCTCGTCTCCATCACATAGCTCCGTCTTTCGAGTTTGACGGCCCTCACCAAGGACAATATCGGCTTCGTCTTCGTCACATAGCTCTAGCTTTTGAGTTAAGAGCTTGGCAAGAATAATATCGGCTTCATCTTCGTCACGTAGCTTGGCCTTTCTGTGATTTCTATATAGATTTTTCATTAAAAATGATTTCCAAAATTTTGGAGTCCATTTTTTTTTCTCATAAATAATTAGGTATATAATAACATGTATTCGTGACAGAGACGAAGTCGATGTTGTCCTTGTCTAGCATTGTATAACTCAGAAGCCAAAGCTATGTGACGGATACAAGGCCGCTGTTGTCTTTGTCAAGCTCCATCTAACTCGAAAGACTAAGCTCCATGATGTAGACGAAGCCAGTGTTGTCTTTGTCGAGTTCTGTCAAATTCGGAAGAAGGAGCTAAGCGACAAAGATGAAGGTATTTATGGAGTGTATGTATGACATGTGCATTTTGCTATTGAGTAGCTTTTTGCCATATACGTCGCATTTTCGTCCACTTTGCTATATTAAGATATCATTTTCCATTATATAATATGTAATAACCAGAACTAACAGGTGATTTATTCTTCGATACATGTGGGTGCACGAAGACTCTTGAAATGTGAGGGAGTTTTGTATTAGTGATACCTGTTAGTACATGTTTGGGTACCTTGTAAAATAGATGTTTTGAAAAATTAATCATGCTTGGTTCAAAAAATGAAAATAGATTATAATCTAAAACTAATAATTTTAAGCTGAAAAATAACTTATAAACATAAGCAATTTTTTGGAGCTTATAATTATAAGCAGAAATTGATTATTTCAAAATTGCTATGTTTTTATTAAATTGACCTTAAATAATAAATATTATATAATATAAATAATTATTTCATACTTTTTTTAGTAATTTTATCATATTAAAGTAACTTTTTTCCTATAACTCAAATAAAATAGATTATCTTAAAACTATTTTTCAGGTAAAACATCCAAATATAAATTGATTTTTATATAAGTGATTATATAAAAAAATAATTATATAAATAAATAATTATTAAAATAATTTTAATCTCATAATTTTTCCAAACACACACTTAGTAGGGTAAGGTATAGTCTTGATTCTTGAAGCTTAAACATCTTAGCGAAAAGAGTAATCTCGAGATGTCATTCGTAATATAATGATTAGGCTTGCATGAGATCCATATACACATAAAAAGGCTTTTACTATATATGTACCCAAAAAACAAGGCTTTTATAATTATATTACTATAATAATATAGCATAAACAAGTTTATATTAAGAGTAATTATTTTAAACTGTTTTTATTATTGCATTTGATGGGTAGATGTACATTAATTAAAGTACAGTCAAGTTGACTTGAGCAATAACTAACCACAATAGAAGAAAGAAAAAGCATTTTTGAAAAAAGTAATGCTACATAAATCATTATTTATATCTGTGAACCCAAAAATATATATCCCGAGATCTCACATTCTTCTCCTATTAGATTCATATCTAGACGTCCACGATTAAAGTTCAGCTATATGGCACGCATTGACTAACCACTATTCTTTTTCTTTTTTGGATATTTAACCACCATTCGTATTACTAACTGCAAATACATGACCCCGTAAATTGAAATTTTACTCCAATTGAGAAAAAGAAAAACTACTAAAACAAAACAAAACAAAACAAAACATGACGTGATAAAAAATGGTAATGCGCACGCCTAACGCAAATGGTTCATCATCGACAAACTATTATCGACGTGATTGAGGTGTCCTTCAAAGATGTTGATGAATGTATTCATTTGAGTCCTATCAAGTGCGAGTCCAATCCCGATTGCACCTTCTTTGTCCCTGCAATCAGAAATGGAAACTGATCCTGACGATTCAAGATGTACTGCTTCAGATTTCTTAGGCTTGCCCCACCCAAAGTCGGTCTCGTACACCGCCAATCTTGGTGACCCTGCAACTACAAGCAAACATGTTCCAGGTTTCCCTAATTCTCTATAATTTGCCATCAAATTTTCAGCACCTTTCAAAGCATCGCTCCTAAAATCCCTAATTTCCCTTTCAATAGCACTTGCCACCTCAACAATCCCATTTTCTCCAACTAGCTCACCCCTCTTGAGTGCCACAAAGCCAGACATCAGGCAATTCCCAAAGTAAGTTGAAGGTATTGAAAATTCAGGACGGCCACGACAATCAGCTAGAAATACCAAGTGGCATAGTTCATTAGAGTCCTTGGCAATACAATTATTATTACCTTTGCTTTGTTCTTCTGATTCTATCATACAAACCCAAATCAAGGAACATGTCACCACAAAGGTTGACATGTGCAATAATGTCCTACAGCTAGAACCATAGGTTTCACAATATTTAAGACACGCCCATTTCTTGAGTTTCTCAACTTGGCCTCGGCTCAAGACAAGAGCGGCACGTACCTTGTTGGTGGTAGCATCTCGGACAAGGCCTTGAAACTCCATGCTCTCCGAGACCGAATCTTTAAGCTCTTCCAAGTAAAATTTCTTAAGCCCTTTTGGGTCCTTCACTATGTCCCTGTCATGGAAAGGAAGAGATAAATTAGACCCTTCAATAAGGGAACCCAAATCGCCACCCCCTCTTGTTACTATTTCCTTGCAGAGATTGGCCCAAAACTTCATGAAATGATGAAGCGACTTGCCATCCGCGGCAAGGTGGTTGAAAGTTAGACAAATAGCAAATCCAGCGTTTGGTAGAACTGTGACTTGAATGGCCATAAGAGGGATAACACGCGTGCCATCATCCAAGGTAACTTGTGGAGGCAAAGAAGGAACAAAAGGGTGCCAATCTCTAACATCTTGTGGTAAATCAGATACAAGGAGGGTGAAATCTGCTCTGGACTCAGCAACGGTGAAGGAGAGTGAGTCACTACCTTGTTGGTAGCGGATGAAAGGTTCATGGGGTTGTGGAGGGACAATAAGGCTCGAGGCAAAAGGGAAGAAGTGTTGGAGTGTGAGGGAAAGGGAGTGTTTGAGAGCGGGAAGTGCTGATTGCAAGAAGTGGTTGGTGGGGTGAGGGAATTCGTAGAAGAAGATGCGCTTCACGGGGTGGCATAGGAACCATGGGATGTCGAAGAAAGTGAAGGGGAGTGTGATGGGGGGAAGTGAGCCTTGTGGTGGAGCAACTTGACACTGCTCTATGAACTTCACTTCGTGATGATTGATGTGATTATGTGGAGCCATGAATATGTGCTTGTTTATGATGAGATGACACAAAACATCTAGGATCAGAGGGAGAGGGATAGCCGGGGGTGGTGATAGGTGAACGCCGCATCTAGGGAATCCATGCTCCTAAAAGCAACTAGAACAACATTTTTTTTAATATTTCGTTGTCTTTGTCTTTAATAATTTTATTCTATTTTGGATTTTTTATATTTTTATTTGGGTGAATTATATTGACCTCTCCTGAGATTCAATATATTTACACCCGGCATCCCTCTATTTAGTTATATTATACTAACTTTCCTTATTACTAATGGATGACCGAGTTTCAAGTTCCAAATTACTAAGTTTCAAGTTAAAAATATCTTTTAACGTGATAATTCACTTCTGAGTTTCGAGTCTCGAGATTATTTAGTGATAAATTACCCCCTTTCTAGATGTAATTATCTCGGAATTAGGAACTAAGAAGTGAATTATCACGTTAAAAAATATTTTTAGTTTTGAACTTGGTAACTTATAATTCGGAACTTGATCACCCATTAGCAATAAGGGAGGTCAGTATAATATAGTTAAATAGAGAGATGCTAAGTGTAATTATAATAAATTTCAGGAGAGGTCAATATAATTCACCCTTTTTATTTTCATTAAAAGTATTAGATTAATTCCTATATATTGATAGTGAAATAATTTTATACTATTAAATTAATAAAATAATATATAAAAATATCAAATTATAGCATATAATTATCATAATAAATAATTACTTATAATAGTTTGATATTTTTTTTTTATATTCTATTTAGGACATAAAAATTTATCTCTAAAATTATTCATACTCTTTAGTAATTAGTGAAGAAAATTAAGCTACGAGGAACACTATACAGTCAACAGAATTGTCAAAATTTTAACAAAAATAAAATAAAATAATTGTCAAATAAAATAAAGTAGTATAATATTATAGGATACTTATTTATTTAAGAACTAATTTGTATATTACATTATTTTAGTAAATAAATTTAAATAAAAATTTTAGTTCACTAATAATTTTTTAACCTATAGGTTTCCTTCTAAAATAAAAATATAAAAAATATATTTAATTCATAAGAAAACATTGATCACTCATTTATAAAATAGCGAAAAAGTATCACAAGAAATTACCTTTTGATATAAATTTATAATTGATTTTAGTATTATATAACAAATTATTTTTACAGTCATTATTTTAATGTAATAAATTCTCTAATAATGACTAGTACCTAAATTGAAGCTGCTTTCCTCCCAAACGTCATACCGCACCGACTGGCCCCAGCGGCAGGCGGATGATATTCTTACACCACTCGCCGGTCACGTGGTTGATTTTGAAAGCAAAGTTGGGATAGTATTTTTTTTATTGTTGACTCTACTCCTCACGGAAGTCATGTATGGTCGGTTATATAATCATTCTGCCAGATCTTTAATGTATTATTTATAAATTTATAAATTCTTATTAAGGTATTTAGTATTGCAAAATATTATAGAAAAACTAAAATATTTAAAAATATATAACATAGTAAAACATGAAATTTTAATTTATATTATTTTATAAAATTTAATTTAAATATATTGATAATTATCAGCTAATAAAAATAGTAGAAAGTGTCAATTCATACAAATAATCATATATTACAATGAAAGAGTCCACCATAATTTTTATTTTTTAGTATTTCTATTAATTGAAAGTGTAAAACTATTTTATACTATCAGTCCGTATCAATTAAATTTTATCTTATTTCTAGTAAATTAGAAGTTTATTATTTAATAAATAATTTAAAATAATAATTATTTAAGGTACCAAAATGTTTCTGGATTCCACGCCTGAACGTGCAAGGGTGCCAAGCGGGGGGTCCGCTGTCCGGTATTCATTCTCATCGGAAATGTACAGGTACGTAATAATTTTAAATAGAACTTTTAAGAAAATAAATTTTTATGTAATAATTTATGAATTTAATTTAAATATACTGATAGTATAAAATAATTTTATATTATCTATCAATAGAAATAATAGAAAGTGTCAACTCATACAAATAATTACCTATTGTAATGAAAGACCTATCATGATTTTTCATTTTTTCATATTTCTATTGGTTGACAGTGTAAAACTATTTTACACTATTAGTATATACCAATTAAACTCATAATTTATTTATTTATGTTAATAAAAAAATTAGAATAAATTACATTTCTTCCTTTTTTTGATTAAATAAATTACATTTTTTTAATGAAAGATGCTTAAATTACACTACATATACTCTCTTCTTTTATATATATATATATATATATATATATATATGTGTGTGTGTGTGTGTGTGTGTGTGTGTGTGTGTGTGCGTGTGTTACATTTTAGTTTATTTTAATATAGATGAATCTCATGGCAATTATTCTTATAAACAGGAGATGTGCAATTATTCATATTAGGGGAACATGAAACCTTATCGGGAAAACATCTCATACGAGAGTTTGGTCATGTCTGATAGGATTTATGCATGGTTAGCTTTTCTGGGTGTTTGTTATCTTGAAGCATTTTGGTTCTTGGTCTTCATTTTGGTTCTTGATCTTCCTTGTAAACTGCAATAATGCACTCCACTCTTTTTTCTGAATGTTTTGGGCTGTCTCTATTTATAGAACAAAAAAATAGATGAATCTCGTGGCAGAAATATGAACAAGTCTTTTATGATAGTTTTCTTTTTGATATAACGGGCAAGATTAGTTTTTGAACACTATTATTACTGACTTTAGAAATTCGAAAGATGATTTTTTTTTTTTTTTGAGATGAAAAAGATGAAAGAAAAATTTAAACTCTTTGTTATGAACTTTGGAATGTTTCCCGAAAATTTTAATTCATCTTTGAGATTAGTCATTATCAGATATTCTAAGAATTATAGAAAGAAAAAAAAATTCTAAGAGGTTCATTTTGTAGTTATTTATTTTCCATTGTTATGAGGTTCACTTACGTTAATATACATTAAATTATAGCACATTTATATCTCTTAGGAAAAGAGAGCGTAAGTTTTCAAAACATAATAATGAATAATATAACTTAAGTACTTAAATGCAATTTTTCTGCAATTTATTATTAAGTAATTTTTATCAGTATCGGCTCGTTTTTTTAAAAATAATTATTATACAATAATAATAACATACTTATTATAATTTTTTAAAAAAAAGATTATTTAAATTGTTTCTATTATTGCACTTGATGTTTAAATATATATTAATTAACAGTAATATTATTTTTATATTAAAAATGAATATTACGTTATAAAGAGAGTATAAAGTTTTAATTAAGCAGGTATTGTGTCTCTCTATAAAATATTCTTTATTGATGACCACTTTTAAACTAAAATAATATTGCTCTTGGATAAAATATTAAATAGTTGACTTGAACTTCACTTGTTATAAGAGATATATTATTTGTATATAATATATTTTAAATATTCTATCTCTTATTTGTCATTGGATAAAATATGAGGCTTAAATTAAATGGGTTTTATACCTCATTTAATAGTGATAAGAGTATATTGAAAAAAATCTTAGAAATTTCTCTTTTTTTTAATAGGAAAAAATGCTCAACCATCGCAGGTCCAGATGGGAGCTAAAGAAAGAGTTTGAATACAAAACATGGACAGCAACAGAAGCAAAGACCATCCGCAACAACAGAAAAACGCACTGCTACACTAAATCAGAAAAATCACCCAGCATCACAACGAAACAAAGCCATCCAAAGGCATCACAGCAACTTCACCTGCAGCTTGCCACTTGCCATCAAGGCTAATTATATTGAAACCTCACTGTTTAGTTCCTCCTATTTTCGGCCCCACGCCATTTCCTTATTATGTCCAGGCGCTGATCAAAAAATTCAGCAGAAAACAACAAATCAGGACACCAAATCTTAGTCTAGTAAACCAACCGAAGTCTCAGTTGCTTGATTTCTAGTTCAGTAGTTCCCAATTTGGCTATAAGTTCTCAAAAATCAACCTATTGTGGATCCTCCACAAAGACCACAGCACCACATATAATAGAGATGACCATAGTTTTTTATCAAAACCGCAGAAGGGAGCACCCATCCACGCCTTAAAAAACATCATCGGATTGTTTGGGAAGCACCCAACAACACCCCTCCATTGGAACCAATTATGCCAGTGTAGCCAAGCAAATTTGCATGAAAATAATAAATGCTCAATAGACTCCACACCATCAGAACAGAAAGCACATTAAATTTCAGAGGCAGGTATGCAATTAAATTTATGTAATATGTCCTTGGTGTTGAGCCTGCCCAATAGAATAAACCACACACCAGTAATTCCGCTCTAGGCGGGGCAAACCCTTTCCAAACAATCTTCCCTTGAGAATAGATTGAAAGAGAAAACATTTTTGAAAAAGAAAAAAAGAAAAAGCATTTTTAAAAAAGTAATGCTAGTTACTTAAATCATTATTTATATATTAAGAGATTTCACATTCTTTTTCTACAAGGTTCATCTCTAATCCTACATGAATCCACATTATCTATAGCTCTGCAATGTAACACACCTGAATAGTGTGTTTCATATTTGTAGAATTAGTTCTAGATTAAATTAATTTTATTTAAATTAATTTGATTAGAATTGATTTTAAAATAAAATAATTTATATTTGATAATTTAATTTATGAAGTAATTTTGACAAAAATTAAGAGAGTACAAATTTAGAAGCAACAATTTTAACTTCCTTCTAAAATTGATTTTAAACCCAAAATTAACTTTAAAAAATATATCCAACAAGAAACTATACGAAATGAAAAAAAAGTACAAAATTGATTGTAATATCTAAAAATCAATTCAGGAAGCCTTGACAGAAAACCAACCACGCACAATCATTACTCTTATTACCAAGTACAAATACATGATCCCCATAAATTGGAATCTTTACCTGTATTTTGTTTTTTGTTTTTTTTTTTTTGTGTGTGTTGGGGGGGGGGGAGGGAGAGATAAACTACTGAAAAAAAAAAAAAAGAAAGAAAGAAAAACCTGAAAAAGAAAGGTCATATGTACACCTAATGGAAATGGTTCATTGACAAACTATGATCGATATTATCGAGGTGTTCTTCAAAGATGCTGATGAATGCATTCATTCGAATCCTTTCAAGTGCGAACCCAACCTCAATTGCACCTTCATTGCCCCTACTATCGGAAAGGGAAAATGCTTCTGGCGATTCAACATGTACTGCTGCAGACTTCTTAGGCTTTCCCCAACCAAAGTCAGTCTCGTACACTGCCAGTTTTGGTGACCCTGCCACCACAACTTTACAAGGTTTCCTTAATTCTCTAGCAGTTGACATCATATTTTCAGCCCTTTTCGATGCATCACTCCTCAAATCTTTGACGTCCCTTTCAATAGCACTTGCTACCTCAACGATCCCATTTTCTCCCACTAGCTCACCCCTCTTGAGTGCCACAATCCCAGACACTAGGCAATTCCCAAAGTAAGTTGAAGGTATTGAAAATTCAAGACGGCCCCGACAATCAGCTAGAAAGATCAAGCAGCAAAGTTCACCAGAGTCCTTGGTAACACCACTACTATTACTTTCGCATTGTCCTTCTGATTCTATCATACAAACCCAAATCAAGGAACATGTGACCACAAAGGTTGACATGTGTAATGATGTCCCAGAACCATAGGTGTCACAATATTTAAGACACACCCATTTCTTGAGTTTCTCAACTTGGCCACGGCTCAACGTTAGAGTGGCACGTACCATATTGGTGGGAACATGTTGGACAAGGCCTTGAAATTCCATGATATCCGAGGCCAAACCTCTTATCTCTTCCAAGTAAACGTGCTTAAGCCCTTTTGTGTCCTTTACTATGTCCCTATCATGGAAAGGAAGAGATAAATTAGACCCTTCAATAAAGGAACCCAAATCATCACTTCGCCCTCTAATTATTTGCTTGCAAAGATTGGACCAGAACTTCATGAAATGATGAAGTGACTTGCCATCCGCAGCAATGTGGTTGAAAGTTAGACAAATGGCGAATCCAGCATTTGGTAGAATAGTCACTTGAATCGCCATAAGAGGTACCGCACGCGTGCCATCCTCCAAGGTAACCTTTGGAAGCAAAGAAGGAACAAAAGGGTGCCAATCTCTAATGTCTTGTGGCGAATCGGATACAAGGAGGGTGAAATCAGCTTTGGACTCAGCAACGGTGAAGGAAAGTGAGTCATTACCTTGTTGGTATCGGATAAAAGGGACATTGGGGTGTGGAGGGACAATGAGGTTTGAAGCAAAGGGGAAGAAGTGTTGGAGTGTGAGGGAAAGGGAGTATTTCAGAGTGGGAAGTGCTGATTCTAGGAAGTGTTTGGTCGAGTAAGGGAACTCGTAGAAGAAGATGCGTTTCACGGGGGGGCATAAGAACCATCCGATATCGAAGAAAGTGAGGGGGAGAATCACGGTCGATGGAAGTGAACCTTGCGGTGGAGCTACTTGACACTGTTCTATGATCTTCTCTTCGTGATGGTTGATATGAGGAGCCATGGATGTGCACTTGTTTTGATGAAATGAGACAACAGACTTAGGAACATAACCCTAGGTATATGGAGGTGGTGGGGGGTGGCAGTGGCACGCACATCAAGTGGATGCATGTCCTATTTGATAGCAACAACAACTTCCTTCCTTTACATTTTATTAATTATTTTGTTTTGACTTTTTTTTTTATTATTAGTGTTTTGCTATCCAAGCACTGGAGCATGGTTAAAGAATTAAGAAAAATTTCATAAACCCTTATTAATATTCGAGTTGTGTTATTTGGATAAATTTATTTAGTGCGTTTATTAACATTGAAGTTTTTTTTTTTTTCTTTGTGACAGGAACATTGAAGACTTCACGTATAAATAATAAAAGTTTCATATTAACGGGTGAGAAATCGAGAACACTGCACTTTATAATATTGTGTATATTTGGATAGCTGTTTAAATAATGACTTTTTTAAAAAAATATTTTAGTAGAATTTTATTTTTTAAAAATATTCTATATCTGAATAAATTAGTTGAGAAATAGTTTTAATTATTAAAATCCACTTTGTTTCTATCTAAAAAGGTGGTAAATTTTTTATAGGTATTTTTTTAAAATTATATCCAAACACACTTAAAAATTTATAAAAATAATTTATCCTCCAAAAAAAAATTCAAATGGCCTGATTATCACCTATGTTCTCGGTCCACTTAATTCTTCACTGTTAACATGAAATTTTCATTATTTACACATGAAAACTCCAATATCAATATATACTAAATAAATATATACAAATATTATTATTCATTTTATTTTATCTTTTGTCTTTTGGTTTTTGATTTTTCCTTAAAAATGCTGATACTCTTTGTAAATACGCAGCGGTTGTGGATGAGATTAAGCCATGAGTAATGCTGTGCAGAAGAAAAAACCACTAGAATTTTTAATGAAAAAATAAAGATAATTATTAGATTAAATAAAATAAAATGATATGACATGTATATCTATTGAAAAATTGACTTGTATTTCATGTTATTTTTGTAAATAAATACAAACAAAAATTGTGGTTCACTAATATTTTTTAAGCTATATGTTTTATTTTTAAAATAAAAATATAAAAAATATATTATAGCTAGATATTAGTCATTTATAAAAGGTATTAATATTCTCACAAAAAATAAAAGTATTACCAGAACTATATATTATTATCTTTTGCTATAAATTTATAATTTATTTTATGGATTTAATTTATTGTTAATATAAAATAATTTTACATAAATATTTAATTATATATTATTATATTAATAAAAATATTTGATTCAACTATTTATTATTTAAATAATTATGTAAATAAAAAATATAATTAATTAATTATATAAAAATCTTTACTCTACCCATACGTTTAAACTAAACTCTTATTTTATCATGATCTAACAATTTTTTTTTTATAATTATAATTTTTATATAATAAATTCTTTAATAATTGTCGCCCAAAAAAGTTTCTTTAACAATGACTAGTACCTGAAGCTGCTTTCGTTTCATACGTTCCACGTTACTGCCCGTACTGCCCGCTCCCTCCGGCAACCGGAAGACTTTCACACTAGTTACGTGATTGCTATTGAATTTGAAAGCAATGCTAGAATAGTACTTTTTAATTTTTAATGTTGATTCCATTCCCCGCGGAACTCGTGGTCACCGCAGGTTATACAATTTTATTTTCCCCTAATGATATTAAGATTATAATATAATATATATTATTTAATTCTTGTATTATTAGTTTATTTCTATTGACTTGTTTTATAATTATTTTGCCATATATTTAATATATTATTTATAAATTTTTCTCAAGGCATTTATTAAGATAAAATGTCATATAAAAAGTAAAATATTTTAAAATATATTATAAGGTAATTAAAAATAAAATCTTAATTTTATATTATTTTTATTACTTTATAAATTATTAATTTATTATTTAAAATAATAATTATTTAATTTTACAAAAAAGTTTCTATATTTCATACCTCAACATGTAGGAGTGCCAAGCGGCGGACACGCTGTGGTATTCATTCTTATAAAAAATGTACAAGTACTTTGTAATTTTAAAGAGAATTTTAAAAAAAATTTAAATATACTAAATTTTATATTATCAACTAACAGAAATAGTAAAAAATATCAACTCATATAAATAATCACCTATCATAATAAGAGTTTATCATAATTTCTCATTTTTTAATATTTTTATTAATTAATAATATAAAAATATTTTTTATTATCAATATATACCAATTAAACTCTTTAAAAAATAAATTTTAATATAATACATGTGTGAATCTATTTCATAATTCGAACTTAAATTCTCTTCTCAAAACATACAAATTGCTGCCGCTTGCTCTCGGGCCGATGCATTTTCGTATAGCATATATAAAATATAAAGTATAAAACCGAAACTTAAGTTGTGTGCTACCCTTTTTATACAAAAAGTTACTAATGCCGTGAACTATGGCTGACAATCATGATTTGGTATCGTAAAATGCTTTTTCAGTACGAAAAGGTTAAATATGAAAAGGAGACAAAAACGAGGACTTCGATTTTTAGTTTGCCCTGTTATAATTTTCCATGATGAATTGAAGAATTAATGACATAATCAATTTAATTTCTATGTGCTGATATCAATAAAATTTGAAGAAAAATATTAAATAATTACCTACTATGATTTGTTTTTTTTATTTTCAAATTCTATTGATTAATAATATATTATTAATATGTAGAAACTAATCTCATAAAAAAGTATTTAGTTTTATTATTTATTTATCATTTTTCGTTTTGCACCTAATAACCTCACTCTTTGGAATAACATCATAAATTATGCCTTAAAGTGAAAAAAAAAAAGAACAGAAAAAGAAAGCACAAGTTGCAGCTAAATGAAAATATCACTTATTAGAGGCCCAAAAATGGGACGTACCTGCTTTGGTTTTTTGGGTGTACATGTAAATATCTTTAAGTAAAGCGTAATCACGTTGCTATCGGTTTTTTTCCTTTACAATTTTTGTGGTCTGAGATTTTTTGTTCAGATGATGCGACTTGACTCAGGTGGTTAACTGAGTTGAGTATTAGATAAAGACCCAACGAATTTGGGTTCGGCCCAGCGGAATAGTGGCCCAAGATTTGGAAGGAATTGATGACTCGACCACCGTCGTCCGTTTTGACCCCAAAAACAAAAAAGGACTATTTGGACGAAGGTGATGGAGCTAAACCTCCTGGTTAAGGAGCCCTTGAATTTACCGACTAAAAAAATAGGAGCTGTTTTAAAAAAAAAATTGGAGCTCTTGAGTGCGTAGTTAAACGTGAACTGTTGATCGACTTAATCTAGGCATTAGGTCACTAGTTTGGGTTATTGGTCGAAATGAATATAATTAAATAAATATATTAAAATTTAAATAAATATAATAAAATGATCTAAATAATTAATAATTTAACATATTTTAAAAATTTATATACTTTTATAAATATATATAAAAGTACGTATAAAATTATTATATATTAATTAGTGTATTTAAATTATAAAAATATCTAAAATAAAAATTTATTTTAATTTTTTTAAATCTTACTCATCGATCAAGACTCACATAAAAGTAATTCACAAAAAACCTTAAAAGGCTTGTTTCCCATGAGTTTAATGAGGGAGGCCTCCCTCCATGAGCCAATTATGGCCTTGTTACTTAAATTTTTTAATTTTTAAAAATAATAACAAAAATAGGCTAGATAAATTAACCCTAATTTACCTTTTTCTCAAACTCAACTCTTGCATTGCATTGGCCACCACTTTGCTATTCTCTCTCTCTCTCTCTCTCTCTTGCACACTCGCACACAGACACAAACACACACACAAAACTCAACTCTTGCATAGCGCCCACACTGCGGATGTGGCGATGGTGTTAGATCTTGGCAGTGGCAGCATGGCACAACGTTGACCCTATGTTCTCGTCGCCACACACAATGCAGTGCTGAGGTTGATTGTAAATGGCGAATCCCTATGGTTAAGCATGAGAGATGAGCTGTGCATAACACCTCTCCTTTCCTCATGAGACGGCGATTGATGGCTCACGAGAGTAGGAGATATCAAGATTTTTTTTTTTGGAGATTGTTAGACTAGGCGAACCAGTGGCTTACTGAGTCATCGATTCTTTGGAAAATTAGTCGAGCTAAACCAGTTTACACTGATTCTTGAACAAATTCGATCCTTTGTGCAACTCAAACTAGCTACCTAGTCTATTCACCAGTCCAACGTATCGGTTCAGTCCGAGTTTTATATATATGCTTGAGTGAGTAAAATGATTTGAGAAAATTTTAAATTATTAGATTATAACACATTAATTATGTCATCTTGTTAAATAAATTATGTAAATTGCACTTTATTTTGAGCCGTTGGACTTAAGAGTAAGATAATAGAAGAAAATCTTAACTTATTAAATTGTAATACACTATGTTATGTCATTACGTAAATCATCTAAGTCGCTCTTTATTAATTTGATCCCTAGATTGAGTTGAGTAAAATAATAGAAGAAAACCATACATTATTAAATTGTAATGCACGATTTGTGTTATGTTATTAAATAAATTATCTAATTTGCACTTTTATTTTCTATGAAAATCCAACGGAAAATAAATAAATAAACAAAACAAGCGTATCAATACTAAAGACTTTACATTGTTCACAACACGTGTTTAGAGCTGGAAAGAATGCAGGCAGGAAAAAAAAAATTCTGACAAAAGTGGAGAGGGGTGAAAAAAAGAGAGGGGCGATCGCATGATTGTAGCACTGATATTATATAGAATATCCCAACATAGGGACCCACGAATGTGAGTTTACTTCCCTATTGGTCATTTTGGTCTGCGATTGCAGTTGTGAACAGCTCCGAGTCAACTCGCTCAACATTTTCTACACGGATCGCCTTCGCTTCGCTTTCCTTCTCTTGTCTGAATCTCAATTCGGCTTTTGCTTTTGCTTTTGCTTTTGCATCGTTACACCAACTCAGATCTCCACCGTGATTCGCATCACCAAGTAATCAACTACGTTCGTTTCTTTTTTTCCTTTTTCCCAGTATTTTTAGCTCTCGATGTGTATACTCTGTTCTTGAAAATCACGTTTAACAAACGGAATTCTTCATTTGAAGTGCTTCTGGTGCTTTAATCAGTTCATATACTATGCACAGTTAGTTGATCATCACTGAATTTCGAAATTTGAGAATAAATTTGAAGTAATTGTCAATGTCACCTTGCATTGCAATTGCATATTAATACTGTGATTTCGAATTTAGTAATCTGTGAACTTGCGAACGGGCGCGAAACGGTGTGTTGGCATCTGAATGCAGCAATGGCTTCCACTCGTGACCCTGACTTCTTGAAGAACTTTTGGATCCCGAATTACGTGCTCGTGCCGGAGTCTGAAGCTGAGAGCAGCAGCGAGATCGACGTTGGTGATGGACCGACGTGTCCGGTGTTAGTTTTCGTCAACTCCAGGAGCGGTGGCCAGCTCGGAGGGGACCTCCTGAGAACGTACCGTGCACTTCTCAACGAAAAACAGGTACTGTTAATTTAGTAGACATGGTTTTAACTTGCTGTTGCGATGTGATTACTTTTTCGAAAAATTGTGGAAAGATATGATTGATGCGGCAGCAATTACTGTTGTGGCAACAATAATAGAAATATTGCAGTGGCAATTGTAGTTGACGATGGCAATTTAGTAGACGTGGTTTTAATGGTTGCGATATGATTGCTGCAATTGGGAACAATTGTGGAAAAATATGCCTAATGGGGCCTGCGCTGTTGCGAAGCAGTTGCTATAAGGATGTGGAAATCTTTGTAACAATAATATTGCTCCTACAATTGCGGTTGAGGATGACAAATTTTAGATGACCTACTTTGGAGAATCTTTCGAGTTCGGGATATTGTGTGTGGTGGACTGAGCAGAGCGTGTATTTTTTCAGGTTTTTGATTTGGGGGAAGAAGCTCCTGATAGGGTGCTGAGCAGAGTCTATGCTAATTTTGAAAGGCTCAAGCTTCAGGGTGATCAACTTGCTATAGGAATTATGGAGAGTTTGAGATTAATTGTGAGTTGAGTTTCAATTTGATGCGTTAGTGTTTCAAATTTCAACATTGCAGTTTTTTTTCTGTGAGCAATTGCTTCATGGTTTTCTGAGTTTTTGATATGTAACTTGCATTTTAGGTTGCTGGGGGTGATGGAACAGCTGGCTGGCTACTTGGAGTTGTCTGTGATCTCAAATTGCCTCATCCACCGCCAATAGCCACGGTTCCTTTGGGCACAGGGAATAACCTACCGTTTGCATTTGGTTGGGTAGGAAATTGCAGTTCTCTTTCAAGTGCACGTAGAACATTATGCTGACTCTTCCATGACTTCATAGTTTTAAGAGCTGCAGTTTTCACATCAAAAGGGTTTTGATTGTCCTGATTCCTATTCCTTGTTTCACTGGATGTTCTTTAAGACAGAGCATATTATGCTGATCTATTCCTGAACCTTTTGCAATTTTACGATTGACTAGTATCTTTTTTTCCTTTTTTTTCAAACCATCTATTTTTTCCCGTATATATAAAGATTCAGGGTTCTGACGATGTTCTTCAACTCAGAGTAGAAGTTGAGGAATTTTTTAGCAATAACTGTGATGATAAATTATCTATCAGAATACTGAAAAAAAAAATGATGGAACTCATAATTTCTGCTACTTTATTACAGGGGAAGAGGAACCCAGGAACAGACGCGCGCTCGGTTGAGTCATTTTTAGATCAAGCAATGAAGGCTAAGGAAATGAAAATAGACAAGTAATGAATTTTGGTCCTATTCTTTTATCTTGCAATTGACAGTATTGTTTTGTTATTTTGCTACAGGTTCGTTTGACTTTTTTTAAGAAAAAAATTAAAAGATATGCATAAAAATATAAGATAATTAAATAATTTTACTTAAAAATAATTTTAATAGTTTTTATAAGTTTTAAAACTCAAAGAGAATCTGTAAAAAAATTATGTTATAAAAGGTTTTTTCTTTCTAAAATTAAATGCACTATAGTAGTCTGTGGTTCCGTTTCCTTCCTTAATGTTTAGAAAATACTTCAGGCTACTTATTATTGAATGAAATAAATACAAAAGTGCCCAGATTATGACTACATTCCTGAATTGGTTTTACACAGGGTTAATGACAGTATTGTTGTGATAGCCGCAGTAGCAGTTACCTTAAAATCAAATGATTAATCAGATATCCAAATTGAAAACCTATGACTTCCTTTTCGATTCACTAATTCATTTCCATTTTATTGATTCCAGTGCGATATGATATTCTTTTGTGGTGTGTTCACATACACTGGTAATCTTAAGCTTTCTTGCTTGCTGTTGTTTGATATTATTATTGTTATTAACTCTTTTTTGTTCATTATTCTGTTCTCTCACGTGGCATTTAATTACTGGTTTCTCTAGTTTAGTAGGTGTAAGTTGTTTGTTGCTTGGAGTTTGATTTTGCCCCTTATTGATTCCCCAACTGTATTCCTTATGCTCCTTAATCCAAAGCAAATATACGATGAATGTTTAAGGGCTACTTTTTGTTCAAGATCTCTGTTTAGTGTTTTTTCATAGATTTCTTCTACTGGATGCTGTTTGCTGATAATTGTTGTTTGTTTTTCTAACCCGTTAGCTGGCATATTCTGATGCGGATGAGGGCTCCAAAAGAAGGTCCCTGTGATCCCATTGCACCTCTTGAGTTACCGCATTCTTTGCATGCCTTCCGTCGTGTGTCTGAGGCAGATGAACATAATATCGTGAGACATCATACCTTTCACTACTTTGCAATCTTATACTACATCTGGTTCATGGTGCAGCTTTAGGAATTTCAAGTGAAGATACCTTGATTTCACATGCTATATTTTCTGATTTGACTGGAATTTGGCATAGCTATAATGGGTGGCAACTTCTTCAAAGGATGACCGGATGATACAGGGTTTATAACTACAATTATACCAACTTTGGTGGGAAAAATATTCTTTTTTGAACTACCTCAGGCATAAGCCTTGTTTTCTGAAGACAAGTACAGCAAAATCCCCACATATTTTATTACTGTCTTCAACTTATGGAGTTCAACTGTTTAAGATAATAAAAACTGGCAGGTTGTTTCAATTTGAATATTTACAAGGTTGGCTTCTTTTCTACTCACTGCACTTCCTTGTGTGATTCTTTCTTACTGCTCCTCAGGAAGGATACCATACTTTTCGTGGGGGATTTTGGAATTACTTCAGCATGGGTAAGAATAGTTTTTCCTGGGTTCTTTCTGCACTTGAACTTTACATTGCAAACTATAGAATTCAATGTTCCTCATGGAAGAGCTAGTTGATTGAGTTGACACTTAAGTATGATATTTAAATTTGGTCTGTTTTACATCCTTTGATCTAGGTTAGGTATAGGTATAGGTAATATCAAATTACAACAATGCAACTCAGGCTAGATTAAATTTAGCAATAATTGTCACTTAGAATGTGTTTAGACCAGAACTTTTTTCATTACATCAGTCCATCTTACGGAAACATTTGTTAAAAAATCTATGCCTTATGACCATAGGAATGGATGCTCAAGTGTCTTATGCTTTTCATTCTGAGCGAAAGTTGCATCCCGAAAAGTTCAAAAATCAGTTGGTTAATCAGGTATGCTATTGTTTCTACAGTAATTGCAGTACATTCATAAATGCATTTTGCAGAAGGTTAATACCATTGCTCGTTTGATTTTACTCTTGAATGGAAAGCCTACCAGAGTTATACTTTCATCCACTTTTTCTCTGGGTAGTGATTTTGTGGTTCTGAATTCAATCTTCATGTTAGAGAACCTATGCTAAGCTTGGATGCACACAAGGATGGTTTTTGGCTCCTCTATTACATCCTCCTTCCAAGTAAGTTCATGTAGATCAGTCATTAACAAAGCATTCCATGTTTTTCCTTTATAATTTGAGGTTGGTTTTACTCGCCCCAGTAAATTCGTGGTATTTCAGTATTCAAGTTTTACTAACCCATTTACCAGGCAACCATCTCACCTATTGAAAGTTGGTATTGGCTTTGGTAATGCTGCCAGTGATCGGAACTAGGAAGCCTTAGAAATATTGTATATCACTACATCAGTACGGCAGCATTCTCTGGATTCTTCTAAATATCATTTTATTTAGTTGTAGCCGATCAAATCATGAAAAGCAGACAAATAAACTTGGCAGTTTTCTTCTTTGCTAATTTGCTTATTTGGTTTCTCATGTCTGATGAGTCTTATTTAACCTAGTCCATAGATTGGAATGTACAATGATGCATGAGGAAACCCTTTTTTGTCATACTATCATAATTTAGGATTTTTGCTTCTGTTCAAATGTATGGTTAAATTTCATACTGCATTGTGAATACGATGATTGCTATAGGAGACTCGGAACAATTCTAGCCATTTGATTTTCATGCACAAACTAAGCACACAATATCAATTCTTCATGCCTTCATGGGTCCTTCTTAAGCCTCTTTTTTTCAATATATGTTTATCGCTTAACCAGTTAAGTAAATGTAATTTGATCTTATAATACAGGAACATAGCACATATGGTAAAAGTACAGATCATGAAAAAGAATGGTCAGTGGGAAGACCTGCACATTCCTTCCAGGTAAATCTTTTTGTATTTCTTTTTATCTTTCCTCCCTTTTTTTTGGCTTATGTTGAAAGTTCAAAGTTCAAACACTTGGGTAGGGGAGGGAGAAAGGTGGTTTAGTGGAGGATCAAACCTCCGACATTAACATCACACCCAAGTCTTGAAGGGGCTGTGCCACAGCCAATTGAGCTAAAAGCTTGCTGGTATATATCTTTAGAAACACTGAAAGTGAAGATAATAAATGATTCAAGTTTGTGGAAAATCCTTCATTTTTTAATTGCCAAAAATCCAAAGTCGCAGTTAACTATGTTTGATGTTTACCGAGTTTATTGTCATACTGGTTCGTGTTTCTCATAACTTCGTTGCTTTTATCACTGATGCTCTAGTTCATTATTGGGTGATTAATGCCTCAGTTTGGCTACTTCTTGAGTATGGATATTTTAAATTAAGAGGCCGTTTAATCATCTTTTTTTTGTTTTTTTTTTTCCGTCTGCTGTTCTTTCTGCTCCTGTTTTACTTCTTGATAACATCTGATATGTGTTTATTAACCTTTTCCATCTTATATCCAGCATCCGGTCAATTGTATGCCTTAACTTGCCTAGCTTTTCCGGAGGCCTGAACCCATGGGGTACGCCAAGTAGAAGGCAACAGCGTCATGTAAATATCACATGCTAATGCTAAACTAATTATTTATTGGGTTTTTCTAACTATTGCCTAAGGGCATATTGATTGAGGAATCAAGAAAGAAAATTTTTTTGGAGTTTCTAATGAATTCCATGAAGTGGTAACTTTGGAACTCCATCTCTCAGTCAAAGTTTTCCGATTCCTTAAGCTACTGATTAGCAAAATCCTTATTTCACTTAGGATGAGTTTGGTATGGGAGTAGAAATAGGAGAGAAAATTTCATGGATTATATTTATATATAATTTTATACATTAATCTAATCCTTACACATAAATCTAATCCATGAAATTATTTTCCTCCTATTTTGAGGTCAAATACAAGTACAAAACTCTAAATATGCTATCAAATACAGAACGATTGGACACGTCCATTTGTAGATGATGGCCTTATAGAGGTTGTTGGCTTTAGAGATGCCTGGCATGGGCTCTTTTTGCTTGCTCCAAACGGACATGGAACTCGTCTTGCTCAGGTATCTGTGATACGATGAAATATTGGGCTTGTTTTACTTCTGGATATATTTCCAATAATTACTCGCTGTAATTTATATTACAGTAGTAAGTTTTTGTACCAATCTTTAATATTTCTTTTCTTGGTTTTAAAATTGAAAAATGGCTTGAAATTATCTTGACATTAGGCGCACAGAATCGGCTTTGTGTTTCACAAAGGCGCAGCAGATCATACATTCATGAGGATTGATGGGGAACCTTGGAAGCAACCCCTCCCAGTTGACGATGATACTGTTGTGGTAGAGATTTCTCACCATGGCCAGGTTAACATGCTTGCCACTCATGATTGCAAGGCTAAAAGTTTGCATGATCCGTCATCAACACACAATGATGATTCTGAGGAAGATGATAGTACCAACGGAGATTCTCTGGCAGATGAATTTCGGAAGTTTGGTGCGGCAGATACATTTAAAATTCCAGATGAGGTAGATATTGCTCATCTTAGTTAGGTCTTTCACTGTTAAGCCATTCTTTGGTGTTATATCGTTGACATTGTCTGCTTACCTGTTAAGCCCTTACAGGTATTTCCTGTTTCCCCTATTGTATCACTAATTTGCTCAATTCTAGCGGGGTGTCTGCAAACATGATAATTGTGTAATTAAGAATTGTGATTAAATAATAGCTTTGTTGTTAAAATGATTGCAGTTTTTTTGCTTTTCTTTTTTTCCTTTTTCCTTTTTCCTTTTGGGTCCGGAAATTCGACTTCATTAATAGATAGAAACAGGCACAATATCGAAGCAAGTATTACAGTAGGGCCAAGGTTGTGGTGCACCACACACCAAGTTCATTTGATGGTTAGGATTGATAGTGCGTTGATACACTTATCACTTATCATTCACCATAAAATTTTTCAATCTCTCTTCCCTAATTCCATCACCTTCTACCTTTGCTATGCCACTGTCACCACCCTCACCCCATTCTCATTGCGCCACTGCCCGCCCTTCGGCACCATTGAACCCCCATGTCACTAGCGACGACCACATAGACAGCGTCATTTCGACCATCCTTCCAATGCCAACGATTCCAGAGAATCTGATGGCGTATTCGTTGTAGTTAGGTCTCTTATAATCGAAAAATAGAAGACAACAATTTCAACAACATAAGGGCGATTCCCTATAATACAGCATGTAAAGAAGCGAACTCAAAACTTCCTATGGAAGTCAAAATGAATGCCCTTCCAGAGAAGGGAGAGCATGTTGTAGACGAGGTGGAATTCTCCAATGTGGTAGAATGTCAACAAGAAGAACCGTTTCAGGTCCTTGTGCTGCAAAATTAAATAAAATAAAGGAGCAGGAGAATAGTGCGTTGCAGTTATTGCTTTGGTTGCGGCAATGAGGGTGTGTAGAGAGGGATATGTGAGAGAGAGAAAGTAAGCACAATTATGGTGCATTGTGAGTGAGTGCAAGGTTTTTAACCTCGAAAATTTAGGTAAATTTGCAAAGTCTTTGCAAACTCAAATCGTAAATTTGACACTAAAATTCATAAGAGTTTACATATTTAAAAAATAGTACTCAAAAAATATATTTTAGTAATTAAATATAATTAAATAATATTTTTATTATTAATATTGAACAATTATAATTTTATAACAATATGAATGAAAAAAATTATAAAATATAGCTTAATATTTGACTTTATTTTTATACCATATTTTATTCCATGCATATATAATTTGGTAATTCCACAAAATATAATTAAATAGTAACAAATAGATAAAAGTAATTGAATAAAACTAATAAATATTGCATAAAATAAACAAGTAAATCAAAGTATATAATAAAAATGACCAATATTTTACATTTGGAGAGCACAATCAAATATAATTTTAGACTCGTAAACTCGCTTGTAGAATCGAGAATTTACCGATTTTGTTAAAGTTTATTTAAACTCATACGAGTTTGATAAAAAAAGAGTTTATGCATGAATTAACTCATTTTTATATGGTAGGATCGTAAACTTGTAAGAGTTTAAGAGTTAGCTCAAGAGTTTAATAACTATGAGTAAGTGATTGTATTAATAAATGATAAGATTTTCATCATTGGATCAATTGGTATGTAGTGCACCATACTTTATCTAGTGCACCACAGCTTTGGCCTTACAATAGACTTGAGACAATAAACAACACATGCAAAAATTATTGCCTTGCTTAAGCCATTTTAACTAACAACACTTAGGTTTTTAACTAATGTTGGCCTTATCAGCTTCTACCAATGATGCTATTTAAGACTGCAACCCAATTTGGCATCAAATTCTTCTTGCAGCAAAGTGAGTAATCAAATGGGTAACCTTGATTTTTGCTTTCTTTTTTCCATTAGAAACCAATCTTTGATGAGAATCTGGCCTTCAATTCATGCAAAAATCTCTCCATAACTCCCCTGTAGTCTTCAAACATCTCGAAATTATCTATCTCTAAATAGCTTGGACTACTGCTACCAAGCAGATAGCATAGACATATAGCTAACATTGACTCAAAGGCAGCAACAGAACCTGAAAGGACTGCCTAAAAAGAGGTCTACTATCTCAAGCCATGTGCTATCACACATATCCACAAAACAACACAAACACAAACCCAACCATCTACCACTAGCAGATGTTGTTGATGTAATACCCGTCGCAAGCGCAGTCCTCTAAATGGTCTAAAGCTTAAGCTATTGTGAGATCTTTGAATTTGCCTTACACTTTTCTCACAGTACAAATACCACCACTGTCAACAAAATCTCACCACACGATATATAATCAAACACATCATCATGCAAGAGAGAGGTGGGAAAACAAAAAAGGAAAGAGAAAAAAAAAAGAAAAAAGAAAAACTATACACAGGGAGGGGGTTCGCTGGAGACCATGGAGGAAAGAGCCACCTCCATGGCATCCAGCTTCCCCCTTAAAGAAAAGATGAGAAAGCTACGAGGGAGAGAGGGATGGGTGAGTGGCGCTGGGTGAAAGGAAGAGGTTGTGCAGACTTGAGAGAAGGAGCATCATTGCAGTTGAAATGCATAGATTTCAATTAATTCCTAAACTTTGCTTTCTGCTCCATGTGTGGTTTGAAGTGAAAAGAGTATAATGCACACTTCAATATACATTGGCCCATTGTATTCTGGATCTTTTCAAATGCAAAGAGAGAAAGAAAGAGAGAGAGAGAGGGATGCCAATAAAATGGATATATCAAAGGTGAGTATATGTATATACTGAAATATAAAAAATTTTAGTGGTAACCAGAACATATGCCTTCAGGCTTGCGTTTGAGAACTAGAAAATACGCCTGTGATCATGAAAAATAAAATAATACATGTAAATCGTGTTGGATGTTGGAATTAACTGTGGTTGTGACTTGAGGTGAAACAAGGATTTTAGGCGGATCATCATGACAGAAGATTACAATTTACACATAATACAATATGCAAAACCAAGCTGAGAGTTGCCGACTCTGATTATCCAACTCCCACGATAACCAGAAAGCATGTCAAGGACACGGAATCTTTTCACTAGGAGCTTGTTTCAGAAGACCATAGCTGCATGCCAGACAATTGTTGTCCCAAACATTTTGTAATGGTCTCATTAGCCTTTTGTGGTTCAGCCCTTTCTTCTCTTTTCTTCTTCTCCCTGAAGCAAAAAATATCATAAAATCAAAATCTTGCCGAGGAAAACCAACACTTATAACTGTAAATCTGTCACATCTATAAGAACTAGAATGTAGGCTCAGGAGTCCACGACTTTGACTGGTGAATGACAAATTCAAACTAATGTTCTTAGTAATCTGCTTGGAAATCTTTGATCTCTTTTATGAAAAGGGTATTTAGAATAGAATGATGAATCTTCAATTTAGGGGCTAGAACAAAAAAAATTACACTCGCGAATTATATTACAAATGAAAAGCCATCAGAGTGAGAGAAGGAGAAGGAACGGTATTGAAAGGCTTGATGTTTACCTGTCAACATATTCCTTTAACAGCTCTTTTGCTTGAACCAACTTAGAAAGCAGATTACGATACACATCCAAGTCCCGATCAACACTTTTTTTGTTGATGTTTAAAGCCGCACAAAGCTGTTGGATTTACCACAAATATTAATTGATAACAAATCCTACAAAAATTTCTTAAGATGTAAGAAATAGATACTTTAACAATCTTGATATTGAGAGAAATCCTTGGAGGAAGACAGAAAGATCAGGTCAAAGCCATTTAACCCTTCAAAATATGTTGAAATTTTTTGATTTGTAATCTGCTAGAACTTGTGTAAATGAGAACTAGACTTGGTAGGTTCAACTTCAAAGTTCAAATTGTAAAGACAAATACATATAACAAAATGAGTGTTTGAATAAATTCAAATCATAAGTTATAATGTCTTAAATGAGTTGGTTAACCTTTTCCAAAATTGTTGGTTCTGTTGCATTTGCCAACTCAAGAAGACGAAAGAGGCCTACTGCAAGGAAACGACTATAACTGAAATCCCCCTTTCCTCCTGCTCTTTCTGCAATGTCCTTTAGAATCCCCTCAACTTCTCCTTCTTTGGATGAAAACTCAATAAGGGAAGTTGGGTTTTGAGCCCTAGCCCACTCTTCCAACTTTTTTGCATCTATTCTGCAGATGGAAATATTAAAGATCATGTGATGTTACGTTAAAAATTCTCAGATGCAATTTATACAAAACCACTTGATACAACAAAAATGATACAGATAATGCTGCTTTCATTTCTGCCAAAAGATTTTCCATCAGATACTGTTTCTTGAGATACAACTAAGTATTAAATTGACATTGGGAAAAATATTTCACTTACTATTCATCAATATACAGATAAAAGTTATACAATGCTGGTAGCTTAGTTCAGTTGCAATAAATTGTTCAAAAAGCTCCATCCGAATTAATTATTCAAGCAAGACATCATTTGATTGGACCATTTTCCTCCTCAACTAATAGTTTAAGCATCTGGCGCTTAGGCGTTGAACTGGCCTTGGAGTCACCCAAATGTGATTCTCAAAATCATGTTGCAGGCACAATTAATTTGCACCTTCTTCCTGAATGTGAAATGCCCTTAAGCCCTGCACGACTAGATTCTGGTGACTGATGTAACATAGTCTCTGGTGGCTTACTGAGTTACAGCCACTAGTTTTCCATCATTGAGTTAAAGGTTTGAAGTAGGAACCAAAAGAGAAAATCAAAAACAATAAAGAAGAGCCAAATTACTCAATCTTCTAACCTGTATTGGTCTGGATCTTCCTTCAATGCCTTAATATATGCCTGGAAGATGGCATCTCGGTCCTCGTCACTAGGATACCCTTCCATGAGTTGATCATATACAGTGACAAAACCAAGAGCAAATACAGGGTCATAGCAGTATGATCTCTTGTATCTCATTAAATGTTGCTGGACAATGAGTTCCTGCAGCACCGTGTTGTAGATACTTGGGATTGGTCGCTTATATGCCTTGAGGAAATTTAACTTTGTCTCAGAAACAGTTGGAGGATCTGCATATCAAGTATGTGGACAACCCATGACCAACTATTGATAATGAGGTTCATACCTTTGATTTCTGCTTTTTATTTATTTATCCCTTTTTGGCAGCATGAGTCTTAGAATGATGAAGGAACCTAATGTGCAACAATTCATACCATTTGATACACAAGGTTATTAAAGCCTATTTCCCCAGCAACCAAAAAAGACAAACTCACCATGCATTCATATCTCTGAATAAAGGCTTACTAATAAAAAGAATCCTCAATATGTAGATTGAAGAACATATTCCATTTTAATGCAGATGTCATGTTTATTATATTATTTTCTTCTGATACTTATATTTCATTTTAAAACATTAAAAAAAAAATCAGTTTCTTCCCAATAAAAAAAATTGTTTTCTTTTTCCAACATGCAAAGGCATAAGCAAGTTCAAAACTTCAAAAAAAACACTACCCTTTTACCACACTTGATCAGAAACCAAACAAGCCAAACGAACCTGAAGACGTGCATTGAACAACCATTTTAGATGAAGAACTAGAAGCTCGAACACCCCCATAATGGTACGAGAAATTGGTCCGAAACCCAAAGACTTCAGAACTTGACGCAAAGAAACGAGTGGAAGAAAGAGTTGCTTTTCTCTCACAACACTGATGAATGACTGCTGAGAAAGACAAAGAAGTGAGAGCCGCCATCGTTGGTTACGGAAACAGAAATGCAACACAGAAAGAAAGAGGCAATTCAGGAAGTGTCCGCCATGGTAGGACAAGATTCAGAGGAGACCCGCATTTGCAACTGCAAAGAAAAAGCTTATCCAAACTGTGAAGTCTCAAACTGAAACTGAAACCTTGTTTTTTTGTTAACTTTCGAGGAGCCGCTACTATCATGACACGTTGAAATTTGGACATGACACTGGTTTTCTAAGCTAAATAAATTGTATAATTAGATTCATTATCATAAGGTATAATTTTCTCCAAAAAAGAAAAAAGTGGTAACTGGATTCACGCCAGTCTCAGGTTGATACCAGGCTTTTTAACATTTTATAGCAGTGCATCTAATTTTTTTAAGTGTAGTTTTTAGGATTCGCTGAATTTGTATATAAATATTTATGAGATTAATTTTGATATATTATTAATATAAAAAAATTATATTATTATATTTAAAAAAAATTTAGATAATAAAAGTAAAAATTAAATATATTTATTGATATTATAATATATAATTACATATTTATATAAAAAAATTGTGCACCCATAAACGATAATCCATTAAAATTAAAGTCAATATTTATACAATCATCTACGGAATTGGCTGTGATAATACTGTTTGTAACTTGCCAGAGGAAAGCTAGCTTGCTTCTCTCAATGATATTTGATATTTCTCTCTCTAACTTGTGGCTGAAAGGGAGATGAAACAGCTGGTTGATATTGGACCAGTCATGCTTAGTGCCTCACATATGACATACCTTATTGTAGTGAAATTGAAAAATGGTGAAGAGGCATGAGAAATTCCATCTGTGACTTGTTCCATTTGGAAGTTTCAGTCAGAAATTCCTTATTAATGCCACGACTCCATGTGTTCTTAATCTTTTATTTTACTCAGATTTTGGTATTTGCATCCTGGTTTCCATCTCAGTCTAAGCGAGCAATGCCATTCAATTGCAATAAGAATAAAAAGCATATATTATATTAAATTTATTTATGTTCAAAATCAAGTTGTGAACTCTAATCTAAATATACGCTTAATCTTTGTGGCAAGTCCAAGCAACCGTGGAATTCGAAGGAGCATGTTAGACTACTTTTGATCCGTGAACTACCGAATGTCTGGTTGCGTGACGATCTCACCTTGAAATAGAAAAATATGAAGTGGAGGATTGATGCTTTCCTCACGAGTAATAATGAACCTTATCACAAGAACCACAAAAGAAAATTCATTAGGGTAATGAGAATGACTCTTCTTGGTTACACGGACGGATCCTTGTTGATCTTGAGGAGCAGTGGTCCTCCATAGTATTTTTCAAAAGAAATACTTATAATTTGATCCCAATCAAAATGATTTGTTTCTAGGCTAACTCAAACAAACTTATCTGGTTCTGCCCATTTATGTTACGGGCAGCATACTCAACAACCATTACAAAGTATTTATTTCTTTACATGTAAGAGGTGTCATTCTTACTAAAGAATAAAAAAAGTTCTTGTAAAGAACAAAAAAATTTGATTCATGAGAGGAATCGACCATCACTACTGGTGCCATTAGTCTTAGATCCCCTATTTTTGGGGGGAGGGGGGCCATTTTTTTTCATTCTAAGTTTTGCTCTCCTAAGCCCTGGGCCGTAAGACTGTAAACTTATAACAAAAGGCCGAGGCCCAATAAAACAAAAAGTAACACGCAGTCAAGGTTATGTGGGCCATGGCGTGGATGCCCAGGATAATCAAATTTTTGGTATGTAGTCACCAATCAATTTATTGACCAATACGAGAAAAGTCATCAATCGTAATCTTAATACCATTATCCATAGATTGGGATGGATATGGAGAGCGATGAATTCAGATGGAGAAGCCATCATTTTCCGTTTTCGAGTCATGGACATATATTGTAGAATTGAATGCAGAGTGGCACAATATTCTTAAAAATAAAGAATTTTTAGTACCCAAAAAATAATTTAATTAATATGTTATCACCAAAATCTAACGTATGATATAATATTTTTAATAACTTTAATATTTTATGTATTACCAAATTTATTAAATAAAGTAACACCAAACCATTCAATGACAATCTGAAACCCTCTTTATGCTAACAATTATATTAATCAAACTCAAAATAAAGTAGTTAAGGAAAGCAAAGTTCAATCAACATTATCCATACAATACTATCGTGTGATCTCTCTAGTCAATCGTGGGTCGATACCGTAAATCTTATCCAGTCAACCTACCGTCTGCACGTAAGTGGACTTCACGTGGGCATATGCCTTCTGCTCCAATGCTTGAGGAGACAACGTGCTTGACGTATTTAACAAATGCTTTCCATAATTTAAAGCGAAAATATCAGGAAATATCCTTGAGATTTTACGTTATTACGCTCAAGCCCAATCTTATGCGAAAATGACACTTCGCCCCATTTTTTCCTACAGTTGACACTTTGTCCCATGGGTGTTGCAGGAGACAGTAACGACTCCGTTTCCCAACGCATCACCTTTTCCTAACCTTGGTTGGTTCATTAACAAAACACTCACATAACTTAGGTTATCAACACATTTCGCATGAGAAAGGAAAAGAGTGCCCTCAAGTCATCTTCATCATGGTGATGGTATGCATAAACAAACCCACCATGCCTCGTCAAATCCTGAATCTTTTCCTAATGGTGGGAAGAATATCACATGGAATAATAATAAGTTTAATGGCTTACTCATCGGCAAATTGGTTAGGTGGATAATGGGCATTACTTTTTTTGCCAACGACCAGACCAAGAGTTATGCCTGCACAATTTATGACTAGACCAAGTACTAGTAACTTTGATCCATTGTTAATAGTTAAATCCATCACCGCCTTGAGCTATTATCTTGTTATATTTTTTGCTGTTCTCTGATTTTACTTAATATTCAATATTCTATAAAATAATTCTCTCTTTAATTTGTGAATTTCAACTAAGGATTTGGGTAGGCTCCTACTTTATAAAACTCAAATGGATCCTTTTGAGATATTGTTGTATAAAGATGTTCTTTCAATTATAGTTTCATCTACACATAATGACTCCAATGAAGTTAGAAGAAGGGTGTTGTTTGCCATAAAGGTTGTTGCCAAAGTATATGCTCAAATTTTCTTGCCTTAACAATCATCTATGGAATAATAATTTTCTAAATTTGTGGAACACTGCAGCCAAATCCTTCAGCCATTATGTCTCATGGCACCATCATTTGTCCTACCCCTAGCAATGTGTTTAAAAGATGCAAATACTCTTATAAGACTTGCTGCTAAATGATGCGCACTACATGTCTCTTAACCAATTAAAGGTACTTTCCTGTGTTTAGTACATGCTCTGAGTACATCTACTCGCACAAACATCAACTTACTCTTGTACTTAAGCACACCAATCTCTTCTTTAATTGTTCCAAACTCCTTAAGCATGCCAAAATGAAAAAGATATTTATAAAGAGAAAGACAGAAGAAGTACAAGAACCTCTTCTTTTTATTGGAAACTATTAAGAGATCTTACTCTGGTTTTCAGTGATTGTACAGCATTAATGTACATGTTATGGGAGACTATTTGTCCTTACAGTGCTTAAGAAATCTATAGGAGGAGTCAAAGCCACCGAAGATGATGGACCCATTACCACTACCCTTGGTGTAGCCAATGTTGTTTAGAAGACCTCTCATGTTTTATGTTCTTGTGTTTTATAACAAGGCAAAGGGTAGCTCTTGTGTCTGTGGGGCTATGCCTACGAGTAACAACATCTTGATTGGAGTGGTGGAAATGGAGTGTATGGAGGGAAGGGAAATGGGAACTTTGGGTTTCGAAGGCAAAGAACAAGGAGCCTATTATAAAGAAGATGGTGGCCTCAATCTCAACAGTCAACACTTTTCTTTTTAACTAGCATGTTGTAAACTTGAGAATATTTCATGTTAATTTACTCTGACCGTTAGTGACAAATACAAATGAGGTGGGGTGTTATTTTTGCATAAGATTGGGGTTGAATGTAATAACTTAACACTTTAGGTGTTTCCTAATATTTACCCTAATTTAAAAATAAAACTCCTCACTTTAGTTTATTTATAATTTATTCTTTAAATTTTTTAATGTCTCCATGCAATCTATAGTCTATGTTTTTAGGTTTAGTTTAGTTCATTACTTCTTTTATGATAACAACTCAAAACGGTTTTCTATATCAGAATTAATGAACTTATAGGTTTGCTTTTTAAAATCTGATATAATCGAATTGGAGACAACAAAGCGAGAAACAAAATGCTATTATAGTATCATATAAACTATTAAACTTCAAATTTTAAGTTATTAGATAAAAGCATATGAATAATTTTGTATTTAATAAATATATTTTATTTTCTCCTGTCATAGTATTTTAATGAAATTTTATTTACATATTCAAATATATTATTTGGATAAAGTTTACTAATCTAATTTTTTTTAAATGATATCTTTCTCACTATTATGAAGAAAGAAAATTAACCTTCTTTTGACATAATTAAACTTACTCTTTATGATCGAATCGAAGTTTTCGCGGGAGCAGTAGCATACCTCTGTCACTTTGCCAATATTCTTGTTGGTTTACTAATATAAACTTTGAGAATATAAAATGAAAATTTTCTAAAATTTCTCTTAGGAAAAAATTATATTAATAAATTATTTAATTAAATCATAATAGGCACCGAAAGGGCCATTTTATATAATAATAAGCCAACGATAAAAAGGTTAAAAGCTAATATCCAGATTCAGTAAGATAAAGACACTATTTCATAGTCACTTTATTATTAGCTCGATCTTTGGTACGGATTGCGTAATCTTGTTGGCACTGTCCAGTCCGCATTTTATGTGCCGAAAGGACAATCAAACGTGATAACGGTGGAACACCTTATTCACACAATTAATTATTAATTATCTGTTGATTTTGTTATTGGCCTAAAAGACAGGTATAGTAATTTTATTTTCCAAGGACTATGATATCCTTACAGCTATTTTTATGAAAAATAACTCATCAAACGCGGTTGCAATTGTACCAAAAAAAAACGCGGTTGCAATTAATAAGTCTTTATAATAATTACATTAGAAACGGATAAATTAAATGTGATAATAAGATATTAAGATTATAGGTGCGTTTGTTTCAATTGTTTCCCTACAAAAGAAAATGAATTTTTAACTAAAAAATTACTTTTTTGTAAAAAAAAAAAAAATTAAAACAAACACACTGTATGTTATATGCCTGTGTCTAAAATTAGGAAATATGAAACCTTGTTCTATGACAAAAAACATGTTACTATGTTACTCATGAAATGTAGTGTTTAATCCAAGTCATAGCAAACTAAAATTTAAAGAGTTTTTGTTATTAATGTTGAATATTAAATGGTAACCTGCTTTGAATTGCATGACACAAATATTTAGGTAAATAAAGTAAGATCTAGGGGTCGATAGATGGAATGAATTTTTATTATTGAACATACTATTTTTGGGAATAATTTTTTTGGGTATGATGTTTAAGTATGTTTGAAAATAAATTGAATTTTGAGGAATATTGTAATTTTTATATTTGGTTGACTCTAACATTCTCGAAAATATTGTATATATTTCCAAAAATATTCTTGATTGTAGCTGATAATGGCAGTGGACAGTGGTCTGAAGTTAGCCAGCAACGACAGCTAGAAAGTGACCAGTGATGGCTGTAGGCGGTAGTTGGTGGCAGTGGACAACGGTTGGAGGTGGTGGCAATTGATGATAATAAGGGTATTTTAATTTTTTTATCTAGGGATAATATTCTTTTTTTATGAAAATATTAGATTCTTATGAAGGGAGATAAAAATATTTTTGAGGCTTTTTTCCTCCTCAATGATGTAATATTCCTGAGAAAATTTTCTAAACCTTACATCAAATATAGGAATTCTAGATTTCTATGTCATATTTCCATACATATTTTTATATGCCCCAATTCAAAATGCCTCTAAAACTTGTCATTTTACTAGAATTTCAAAATCCTCTAGGGTTACCCTTTCCTAAATAAAAAATCAATTTCAAACATCAATGTCACACTCAAATCAAATGTTAAGTTACTCTAATTGAATTACAAACTTCTTGGACAAATGAATATTTTTAACTGGCAACAACATCAATGTAATGCATAGTGTAGAGGACACAAGGGTGGAGAAAATGAAATTAGAGTATGGACAGAGATCTGCAGGCGCTGAAGAGTGCGGGATCGATGGAAGGTAACAAATTAACAAACACGAGTCAGTTAAGAAAAATGATATATTCTCCTAAAATATTTTTCTAATAATTCTCTTTATCATTAAATATGAAAATATTGAATACTTTATAAATATATTTATTATCTTAAAGATATAAAAAATATTAATTATTTTTCTTAGTTAAAAATTAAAAGAATGATTAGGAAAATTTATTAAGAGGATATATCATTACTCATCAATTAATTAGAGGCTTATAGTAGTTGGCATGGCTTGGATAGGAACCACCTTAACGCACCAGAAATTAAAGTGATTCTCACATATTTCAGCATGTTGGACCATGTGCCTCAAGGACTTAGTGGAATTCTGAAACATGCTACGCAGCTGCAACACCATCACCAGCGCCAATTGATCATTTCACTACACCCAACAGCAGGAAAAAAGGGAGCCTAGCTAGCTATACATGTACAATGGAATCAGTATTAAGGAATAATTAAGGTTTATTGCCATATCCTGTAGTTTGTGATGATATGCGTGTTACCGCAGTGAATTCAATAGTAGAGTCTCGTGCATCCAACACTAAAATATTGAATCCGCATATTTTAACTTTTAGGTACAGTCGGTTTTATTTAAAAAGTTTCAACAATGTGAACTATGATGACTAACTAAATTATTTGTTGGTTTATGAAATATTATTGGGGAATGGAGCCGCAGGCCGGCGGTCAGGAAGGAATAGCCTGAAAAGCGAAGAAATCTGTATTAGGAGGAGTGTTATTTATATTATTTTTTATTATAGATATTTAGATATTTAGAGATAAGATTGGAAAAAAAATTATAAAAAAAAAAATGAAAAAATAAAAGAAGAGAAGAGAGAGATAAATATAAAATATCAAAATATATTAATTGATTGGATGTATAAAAATATTTCTGCTTTACAAATGGCTTCGTCAAGAAATCATATAATAGCGAGATTGATGTTATATTTTAGTTTAAAATTTTAAAATAATGAATTTATGACCTCTCTATCTCTCCCTTTTTTATTTATATTCCTTACCCGACTTGTGTTTAATCAATATAAAATTGTATTCTCGTAAAAAAAAATATATAAAATTGTATTGATCACACTTAACTATTTAATATACATCCAACAAAAACTAGGTGTAATAATAAGCAACTGTGCTTTTAATAAGGGAACTAATCTTTAAATCTGAAAGAGATAATTATTAAAAGAACTTTTTAATTGTGACAGTATCTAAAAAATCTTAAAAATAAAAAAATTAGCATATAGATAAATTTTCATTTTTTTCTCATAGTCTGTATGTGCTAAATAAAATAAAACTAAGAATATAGGAAGGCATTTATGCGAGAATAATGAATGGTGAATATATTTTTTATAAAATATTATACTGATTCATATCTCATTCATTGAATGGGATATGAATCCACTTGAATTGAGTTTATATCCTATTCAATAATAAATGAAGTATAAATAGGCACAAAATTCTATAAAAAATATATTCACTTAATACTATTCTTTTATATTACCTATGTTGAAAATAAAATAACAGGGCCGTCTTTGTAAGGATTTTTTTTGTTTTAAATATGCGTCTGCGTAAGGAAATTACTACGCCACCAAAGTGGTGATTCTAAAGCCGAAAACATTTACACTTGCATCGGGTATATTGGCATTTGATTATTGTCGTTGATTTAGGTCATTGCAATTGGAAATACTGGAACAGTCAGCACAGCACCATTTTTTGAGTTTTTTTTTTTTTTTTTTGGATGCGCCATTTAGGTTGAATGCTACTTGGGAGCCAGAAATATATAACATTATTATTTTGTTTATTTTTTATCAATTATTTTTTTTTGTTTTTTAAAGTATTATATTTGAAATTCAAATCAGCTCATTACAAGTTAAATTTTCCTAACGTTAATTTTTTTATTTATATATAAAACTCAAATTTGACCTCAATTACTATTTATTTATTTATTTAATTAAAAAATCATTTTAATATAAGAAAGGAAGCCCACATTGTCTAATTAGAAAGCAGGCAGGAAGACAATGTATTTTGCTCAAATCAAATGAGGTCTAAATGATTAATTGGCAAGAATATTTTAAATCTTTTTACTACAAAAAGTTTTTTGATTTTATTAAGCATTATAAAATTTATTATTTTTTAAAAATTTCATACTATTTGATTATGATTATTATATTGAACTCTAAAATATGGTCCAATCAAGTTGTACAAGGTCGGGTTGAATCAATCTAAACTCGGCCCAATATTTTGACCATATCATTTTTTAGAACTCATACCTGACTCGATTACTAATAATCCAAAAAATGATTAGGTCAAATTGGATTAATTTGATATTTAGATAATATATATAAGTTTAAATATTATATATATAGTAAAGTAATAAAATTTTATAAGCTAGAGATAAAATTCAAGAAATATTTTGTAATCTTGATACACATTTTAAAACAAATTATTGTAATACTAAAATAATATCATATTATGTAAATCATATTAATTGAAGTGTAAAAATTTCATAATTTATTATTAATTTTGTTAAAAATATATTTTTTTAAATAATTATATGACTTCGAGTTGGGTCAAATTGACAATTCAAAATATATGATTCGCACCCAACCTAAAAATGTACCATGCCAAAATTTCAAAACCCCAAATCTACCCAATAAATTTTGGGTTAGGATAGGTCATCAAACTAGATCCGGTCATGAACACCCTTAGTTATCGCAATATAAAAATTAAATTTAGAAAAGTCTAACTGTGATAATGATTATTTAAAAGATCAAGCTCTTATAATAACATGTACATGCATCAGTTACCCTTGATAAAAAATTATACTCTTTTTTAACAATTTGTTTAGTAAATTATTATAATTCAAATTTTCCATTTATATAATTTCCGTTAATGTAGATGCCACAATTCACATGCAACCTTAGCCTTAAATGCCTAAGTAGTTGAAGCCTGTTATGCTCTTTTACAGAAAGTTGTTTTCTTTAATCTTCTTCCTGTCCGAATCTATCTATATCTGACCCTCTTTCTGAAAGCACTATGAGTGAGATACAACACGATCTTGAAATTCTAATTAAGAGCTGAGATATTATTTTCCCAGTTGAATTCCAAACATGGAGGAAGGAATCAGAGATGGATCTCCAGCACAAGGCTTCAATAGTTCAAAGAAGGGCTCAGCAAGAATCCCTCTCTCCCTAGGCCCCTCTAAGAAAGAGAAAAGTGGTAATGTTCATGAAAAGGTGCTTCATCAAGCCGCCCAGAACAGGAATATTGTTGATGCTGGTAGGTTTCAAAGAGCAGAAGAATCTCTCCGAACTGTGATGTATTTGAGTTGCTGGGGACCTAACTAAAGGCACGGGTTTCAAACTCTCAAGAATGGTGTCTATTTGCTGTTATTATTTTTGTTTTTATCACTAGTAATTAATGGTTCTAATTCTCTACTACTACTTGCCTTGTTTGTTGTGCTGATCTTCTGTAAAATTATGCAACTTCTGAACTGAGTACTGTACATAGAGCTTGTGATTAAGTGCTGAGTGAAAGTCTATAAAATCAGTTACTTTTGTCGAAAGTGTGATATTATTTCCTGGCTTATATTCTAGCATGTTAGGGCATAGTAGTGTCTGTAGAGTGTAAACTGTAGGAACTCTGTTCAAGAAGGGAACCTAGTGACGTTTGAAACAAATCAAACGAATCCAGAGGAAAGAGACACCAATTGTATCAGTAAGAATTGGTCATTAAAATTAGTATAATGTCGAAAGGAAATAATCAAACACGTGATTAGAGGCCATTCAAGAGTTCCAATCTTTTCATCACCAGAAACTAATAAAACAACTAATGAGAAATGATCAACTGTTTGAGCTAACACGTGTAACCTCACCAGTTTATCGTGATCAATATTGGAGTGCTTATATGACATTTGTTGTTTGCTGGCGCAGTTGGTTAAGTTATTTACAGAGGCTGTAAAGTATTGTGATTGAATTATGCCTTTACCAAAACAGGGTTTAAGGTGATTTACGAATTATGTAGAGGAATATCTATAGATGTGTATTCTACAGGGACAGATGGAAAGAAATGCATAGATCAGTTGCTTAAAATTAGTGTTAAGTATGTCAACGATCTTTATCCAAAACAGTGAATTATGAATCATGTGAAGTTGATCAATGGCCAAACTTGACGGAGAAAACAAAGAACAAAGGTCATCGGGGAAAATAACACTTCAGCAGAAAAAAAAAATCCCGAATAATCTTATTTAATAATTTGGCTTGTATGTAGTAGGCAATAAATAATAGTAAGTTTTCTGGACTCTGCCGAGGATTTAATCTTGTCATTATTTCTTTCAAACAAACTAAACTGTCTATTTCAAGCACCTTAATGTGTTGTAGAATTGATTTGAGCTAACACCTCACAATTGTAGACTTTTTCTAATGACTTACTAACATTTTCAATTTTGCAAATATAGCTTTATCCATGAATTATGAGACAACTTTATTATATAACGTTAATTAATTATTGGTCTAACTTGATGTGTACGTAGTACTCTCCATGTTATTCGAATTGGCAACTTCCAAAGGAGTGTCTCATTACTGTTCTTAATTAGATCGAAGGGAAAAACAGGGCACATATAGTTGGGTTTCTGCATTCCTTTACACCCTTCCTCTGAGTAAATAACACGCACTACAGCACTTGGCTAGTGATTACTAAGAAACTATAATAGTACAAGCCTTGGATATTTGAGAGAAAAGTTCTTACATGCATAGATATAAATTTAACATATATTTAAACACGCTTGTGATAAAGTTGGAAAAACTCACAAACAACTAAGTATATCTTAAACATAGTTGGTGAAACCCAATTTATATATAATTGTGCCTAAACTGTCACTTTCGATCCGAAATTTGTATTTATGAAAGAATCTTTATTTCGGATTGAGCTACTCAAATTTACGAACTATATATAAAATAGACAAAATATTTATTTGGGTCCCCAGCAGATGAGATGCATGAGCGTTTCAGCCCTCTCTGCTTCCTTCAAATGGCATTTCCCATTTGCCCTCGCCATCTTCAACTTGTCTTCATCGCCAAAAAAACGTCAAACGTGAGGAAGGTACGTCTTGTAGTCCACATTTTACATCCCACGCATGAAGGTGAAGTCCGTTGAGGCCTCGTCTTTCATGGCTTGATATCTAAAATTGGCTTAATTTCTGCCACTTTAATGTGATGAAGAGCTCCCAATATATACATATATGTAATGCTAGTGCCCTTTCAGGAAACTTATAATGTATAAGTAAAATGTAGTGGCAAAAAGCCATGTTTGAATTTAGCATTATTATTATTATTATAATATTATTTTGGCAAAAGAATTTGGTTATTCTTAGCTTAGATGATCAGGATATGTGAGAAATTCAGTAAAGATGATAACCAAAGCCACTACCATATTTGATGAAAATCCATTTACCATAGGAGTAAGGGTGTGTTTATTTTAACTTAAAAAAATGATTATGAAAACTTAAATTTTATATGTAGTTAAAAAAATTAAAAATAATTTTTTTTTTTTAGAAATTACTCTTTTAACTTCTATAAAAAAGCTGAAAAATAATTTTTTTAAATTCTAATTATTTTTAAAAAATTATCTAAATATATGAAAATTAATTTTTTCAATAAAAAGTGATGTTTTGTTTAAAAAATTACAAATAGATACACCCTAAATCTTGTATACTTACTCTACTAAATAACTTTTTATAGACATTAAAATTTATTGATGCAAATGTTAAATTGTATGATATTATCATAATGATCAAGTATATTAAATTTCATAAAAATTGAACATCAATAAATGTGAATTCTAATAATTAACACATACTTATGTTTTCAAAACTATTTTATACGCTAAAATAAAGTGATACAATAAAGTATTCAATTATTTTAAATTATATGAAATTTTATGTACTAGATCTGCATAATGGGAACCTTTAATTCAGCTGTTAGATTGATGAAATTCAATTTTCATAAAAAATTATTGAATGAAGTAAGTATATCAAGACTTAGTTTTGAAATAAATACATCTCCACTCTATATATAATGATTGATCATAGAAAAATTTTATCACTAATATCAAAAGTTATAATTACCAAACTAAAATCACCTATTCAGCTAAAACCAAAATTAAGTTCATCGTGTGTTAACAAATGACCTTTTATTTGTAAGCTTTTTCATAAATTTATTATTTACACAGTTTGTTTTATTTCTTGCAGTAGATTCAATACACATGTAATTTAGCAATCAATTACATATGTAAAAGAAGGGTGTGTGAAAAACAGTACTATATTTATATAAACCCTATGACTTTTTTGGCTCAACCAAATATATGACGATATCCTCTTTTGTTAACGAAAATGATTTTTGAAATCCATAATTTAAGACATCATCTTAACATTTAAGATTGATGTATAAATATTTAGTTTAGTATTTCAATTACTTAAATTTGTTATGAATATAGCAGAAATGATAATGTAATTAATAGTAATATAAAATCATTTTATGAGATTCACCAGTAAAATAATTGAAATCTTTTATTACTAGTATATAATTTTTTACATTCTTATAGGCTTATTTATCTGTAATACAACTAACATCATTAATTATTAATATATGATTTTTTGAGATATTCCAACAATATCAGGAAAATTGCATTTTTTTTATACCATCAATATCTAAAATTTATTACACTCCAATTAATCTGATTTAAGCAAATCAATCCATTATAAAGATAGAGAAGTAAAGCTGTTTTAAACTTTTTTTAATTTATTCATAAAATTTAAACAACTTGTTTAAGAAAAACAGCTACGGTAAGTAGTCGGGGTTTATACTTGCACTTCAGAGGTGCATTTGGAGGAAATTGGCTATTTTCTCGAAAGAAAATGCTTTTGGCTTCATATAATAAACGAGGACTGCAATTCCTTCTAATTTGCTCCCCCAGCAATAGAGGACAGTTTCATTTGCAAATTACGATATAGTATGTAGGCGATGTCTATTAGCATGTTTGGTTCAGTTTATGTAAAATTGATTTTTTTAAAATTGATTTTAAAATAAAATAATTTATATTTGATAATTTTTTTAAAAATAATTTTTTGTTAAAAAAATCTCAAACAAACGTATCCTAAATAATATAACAAATTAACAAAAGCAATTTTAAAGTTTAACCAAACATGTTAGTACATCATTTTCCTTAACTTATCCGGAACTGTGGTGGCTCTGCGGCCGCAGACCTCATAGTCATTTATATTTAGAGAAATATTTTTTATATTATTGATGTAAGCAGATATTTTAGACATCTAAAAATAGAAAGGAGAATAAAATTATAAAAAAATTAAAAAAATAAAATAATTGATAAAAAGAGAAAATATTGAGAGAGAATATTAGGGTGTTAAAATTTTAGATATACACAAATAATATAATCCTTATATTTAACATCATAAATATAATGGTATCACTCCCAAACTACGGGTCTAAAGTAGCATATTATGGGCTCATGCCGAAACCATGTGCCGCATAAAAGCCTTGGCAGCAATAATTAAAAGCCAAGCCCCGACTTCTATCAGCATCAAGTCATCAACTCTATGAAGATTGAAGACAAAAGTGAAAATGCGTTCACCCAACGAGAAGAAAAAGTGCATAATAAATGAAAGCAGATGTGACCCATTTGGCAACTGGATATGGCTCCACCGTACGGGAAAACAAAAATGGGTATTGTTTTGTTATTCGCAAGAAATTTATGATACATTATCTTGATACGTTTTATTTTGAGAAAATAAAGATAAAAAATGTGTGCTAAAATATGTATGTTATTTGTTTTATTATTAGCATACATAATATTATTAAATGAAAAAACATGTGGCTATCCAAAAAATCCAAACTACCTAGAATAACCACGGGCTCTGGTTTTCCCCCAAAAAAACAAAAGCTTCATGATTGAAGTCCTAGTCTATATAAGCAGCTACTGAATTCTCATATCTCAGCACATTAAGCCATTGATATCACCACAAAAGTGATAGTAACCAGGGAAGTTCTAGTTTCAAACAGCAATATGTGTCGCGGAGTTATGGTTGTTGTAACCACTACTGTTGGAGTCGTGGAGGCCTTTAAGGATCAGGGGTATTGCAGATTGAACAACACCATGAGATCAGTAGCTCAAGGTGCCAAGAACCATGTAAGGTCAGCACCCGAGGCTACGAAGCTGTCCCCTCCTGCTTCCACAGCAATTTCCAAGAAGCTGAGAGATGAGGACATGAAGAAGGCAGAGGAGTCTCTGAGAACTGTCATGTACTTGAGCACTTGGGGTCCTAATACTTAGAGCATGCACAAGATTAATGGCAAAAGGTGGCATAATTCCAAACGGCAGAAGTACACATTGGTGCCACTGATCGGCCACATGTGTCTTTTTTTTTTTATTAAGGTTTAAGTTGAGCAGATGATTCGTTCTATTTCAGGGTCAGGGCATATGCTTCCACATATATCTTTCTAGCTACAAACTAGAGAGCTGAGTGCTTATAACAACACTGTTGGAGGACTAGGCTTGCGCATGGTTTTGATTAATTATGGTTGTTGGTATCGTATGCAGTACTCTTAGATACGAGTTGCATGCTGTGAAGTGTAAATTGCTATGTCAATTTATAAGAACTTATCAGCTTTGTCCATGAAGAATTTTGGTGCTTTATTATTATTATTATTATTATTAAGTTTTTTGCCCTAACTTTCCTCTCCGTGTTTTATATTTGAATGACAATCTTAAGCATTTCCTTTCAGAAATTGTTGTTAGAGGAAAATCATTTTGTTTATGAAGTGTGACCTGTTTTACTTGATATAACTAAGAAAGGCAACGGATTATCTGAATGAAAAGCATCATCAGCTGCCTATAGCAGCTTATTTACCTTCCCAATAGCTTGTGAAGCGTGATCATATTTATTGGTACCTAATTTCTCATACTGTGGGAAATTGTAATTTACTCACAAAGTTAATGTGAAGTACCAATACGAACCACGTATCCGTAGCCATACTGCCTGCTAGAGCAAAATACATATACCAATTTAAAGTCACTGAATTAAGGTAATATACAACATTGATTCTTGAAACGATAATTTAAGTTATGTAGAAAGACATCATTTGCTTCACAATTAAATGAGAATTAGTTTTATGAGCTGTTCCTGAACTTGTAAAAATACTTAATGATAAAAGAAATTAATATTAAAAAATTATTTAAAACAAGTAACATGTAAGACAACAAAATTTCCCTTCTTAAAGAGGTAAAGAATATTAGTACGCAAGTATTGTCCTCAAGTATTGATACATCTATGAGCTTTTTTGAAAAAGTTACCCTTTTTTCAGAAGTTGAATCTTAGGTCTCTTGTTTAGGGTGCGGCTTGCTTAATAATGTATCAAACTCTCTTTTTTCTTGATTTACATGCATAATTAGTAGTTCCTAATATATAGAAAATGAACCATACTTAAATTATTAAAAGAGCAGTGTTATTTGTATATCGTATATCAATATCAAATATAAAATTTTTCACACATAAATATTATAACACCTCTTTTATTTCGATATATCTATACTTCGATATTCATTTGTACTTAGATTAATATATGATGTCTATACAATATTTGTACCACATGAATTCAAATAATATTTTCTCTAGCATTTTTTTCACTTGGATAAGTACAACATAATGCTCATGGGAAATGTTTTTTAATCCCATGTAGTATAAACATCATATATTAATACGAGAGTGCATAAATATCGGTATACATAAGTATCGAAATAAATTTGATACACTGTATATTTACAAGAGAGTAGTATTATATTTATTGTCTCGTTATGATGTGTTCAAATAGCGCTACTATATGTTCGCTTAGGATTCTTATAAGTTAATAACAGTACCAGATAGTTCTTGCAGAGTTGTTTTTATTTTCCAATTGAATTCTCATACCTCTTATCCACACATACTCACTTTAAGTACCTTACATGATAAGCTCAAAGTGCTGAATTTCGGCTGCACCGAACTAGCTATATCTTCATCCAATTGCTATCTACATCATTCCTGTTCAATCTTTGAAGTGGTTTGAGCTCCCAATTACCACCTTGGGTCCTTACTATACGATTCTTTGTAGTCTCACTCACAAGCAATGTGCATAGTTGTAGGATAGAGCACTCAACCACCCAAGCAACATCACATTTTTGTCCCTTGTAATGAGTAATGAGACATGGCAGGTGCAAGTGGTGTGGACAGTGTGGTCCTAGTCCCAAAACTACATCTACAAGTGAAGCACATAAACTGTTGAGAGATGCTTAGATACCCCACTTCAGATCTTAGCCTCACAGCACAAAATCACCTCCACAAAACCAAAAACATGTGCCTTTTCCAACAGCATAGCCTACACTCCACAGCATCTGGTTTAGCACCCGAACTAAACCAGAATCTGTGCTTTTCATCATCTCTATATATCCCAACATATGTGTATATATATATATATATATATATATGTCACATCAATTCATCAATATTTGTCAAACACACATATCCAAACATAACACCTTCTTCTTACATTCCGCACAAAATCATTAGCACCATATACTTTGTGATCATTCAAGAGTTGTGCAATTGTCATATCCACAGAACTGAAATGAGTTCAACAATCCGTGCTTGTAATTGGACTGTCGCAGCCAGTGTTGGGGTGGTGGGGGCCTTGAAGGATCAGGGCATATGCAGGTGGAACTGTGTCGTAAGGTCAGCACAGCAACATGCTAAACATCATTTGAGGTCTTTGTCTCAGGTAAAGAAGCTTTCTTCTTCTCGATCATCTTCAATGGCTTCAAGCAAATTGAGGGATGAGAAAGTGAAGCACTCAGAGGAGTCTTTCAGAACTGTCATTTACTTAAGCTGCTGGGGTCCCAAACTAAACTAGACAAAGATATATGCTCAAGATTCTTTTCGATTCTTGAATTGTTTCTTGGAAAGCATCGAAGGCAGATAAAAAAGGTAAAGTGAATGAACGAAAAGATGCAGCAATCTGAGAAGTAGATCCACGCTTCAACAGGTGTTGATCGAAGCAGAAGAGCTTATAATCATGAATGGTTCTGAAGGACTGCATTTTATGCCTTTTGCTGCCAATAATGCTAATTCGTAGCAATCATAATTTAATTTGATCGATTGTTTCATCATTAGAGTGGTGAACTATTTTACACAGAAATTGCTAGATTGGATTTATCATATGATGACACTAGTTTGGTGTCATGCTGAATGGCTGTAAGATGTAACTTCTATAGCAAATGCATGTCTTGAGAAATGGGTTTTCTCTGACATTTTCCTATTTTATTTTTCTTGGCATCCCTACCTTATGAAAGGATTGAATGGGAGTTTTAATGTGATTAAAGGGAATGAGACTTTCAATGTCATTATTTATCCAGGATTCAAGTGCTGCAAGAGAGTATCATAATTATATGGTTCAGCATATAATTGTTACATAATTTATCTGCTCTTTCATATTATGGATATAGAGTGTTCAACTGAACAAAAGGAGAGTAAATTGATAAATTCACAATACCAATATAGCAGCCCATTTCAGAACAGTTTTGACTTAAGGTGTTCCAAGACCCTTTTCTAAGCCCCTAAGATTTGCATCACATAAGGTAGGACATAACAGTGCAATTTAATTGACAACACTCCATGTGAACTTAACGCTATATCCAATCCTCTCAGAATAGGAACTGATTCAGTGTTTGTAAAATTTGAAGTGTCTGGTAATTCTGTTTGTCCTTAACCAGACAAGTAGCGCGTGCGCGTAATTTTTATTATGAAAAAACCTGCACCCAGCTTTGTTTAACTCTCTCTATATTTTATTCACGCTTTGTCGGCCTTTGCAGATCCCAATTCCTATTCCAAATAAAAAATTACTAAGCGAGTTTTAGGATAAGAAACCACAAAGCTGGAGAAATTTCTTCCATGAAGGAAACACTTTTTTTTCTACATAAAATATTTATAGTCTATTTTTATTAATTTTATCATTTTTTATATTTTTTAAAATCATTTAGGATGTGTTTGTTTAGAATTTTTTTTGATAAAAAATTACTCTTTTAATAAAAAAATCAATTTTCATAAATTTAGATAATTTTTTAAAATTAATCAGATTCTCAAAAAAAATTTATTTTTTAGAAATTGAAAATAACAGTTTATAAAAAAAAATTAATTTTTAATTTTTTAATTATATTTAAAATTTAAATTTTAAAATATTTTTTAAAAAAATTAAAATATATGCACTCTTAACAGTGTAAGATCTATGTAAAAGAAAAAATTTCTTCCTCTGCTATTTAAGAATTTCTGAGGAGAGAGTAATATAATACTTTATTATCTGTGACTGTGACGGACAACTGGTTCCCAAAGTCAATTTCGAAAACCTCCTGGGCACAGCCACGGGTTTCCCCCAAACCAGGTGAAGAGCCTGTTGTATTTACCGACTCTAGCAGATGGTATCTTACTCAACTCTTCCCTATAAAAAATTGCTGCCCTCTCTCAATTTTCTTCAACAGCCAACCAACCTTATTGATTGCTTACAGTGTCATCTCGTTTCTCAACTCAAACAAAAGCTACATCTGAATCTAATTTGTTCTTATATCTCAGTATCTGTGATCATCACAAAGATGAGTGGTGCAACAAGCAAAGCCTGGATTGTGGCGGCCAGTGTTGGAGCAGTGGAGGCTTTGAAGGACCAGTTGGGTGTGTGCAGGTGGAACTATGTCATGAGATGTGCACAGCAGCACCTCAAGAGCCATGTTAGGTCCATGTCTCAAGCAAAGACTCTCTCTAGTTCTTCTTCTGCTGTTGTTGCCGCCAGATTAAAGGGTGACCAGGCCAAGCAGGCTGAAGAGTCCTTGAGGACGGTCATGTACTTAAGCTGCTGGGGTCCCAACTGAAGAAGAAATAAAGCAGCAGAGAGATTTTTATATAGATAGTGTTAATAGATTCTTAGATGGAATGATGGAAATTGTAATATTTTTTCTACTGAAACGTGCTTTGTTTCAGATAAAAGGAGTAAATATATATATCAATGAAAATTGAAGTCAGAAACTTTGTTACTCATATTGTTTGTGCCCCATGGATTTTAGAATTTAAAATGTGGTGAGAAAGCACTACTCTTTGTTAAATATTCTTGACCATGAATTGGCGACCATTTTCTCTGTTTTATCAGAAGGGGTTGCTTAAAAACACTCAACTATAACTAGTCTGTAAATCAACTTTTCACAAATCAAATAACTAGTGCTGCAATAAATGGCTCTGTGGACATGAAATGGAGTCATGACATAGTTGTTGCAAGTACACGCAGACATCAATTATTATTTCAACATTAGGATCTTCATATGCAAAATCTTCAAACAGGTTGTTTGATTTATGTTTAAGTCTAAATTGTTTTTCTTTTTCGATACACCATCATTTATTTTTCCAGTAAGTAGAAAATTAAACAGTACTTATTACAATCAAATATTAATATCGGCCGGCTTATTGGAGATGTACCAAATAAAACCAGCATTAATGCACTAATTAATTACACTCTACTTATTTATTCATTCTTAGTGCATTATTAATGTGGCCATGGTTGAATTATTGCCTTGAAAAAAAGTTAACAAGAAAACCACCGGCTCCAATCCGCGTCCCAGAATCCTGGGTCTAAGGTTGATTAATTTTATAGTAGTATAATGCATACGGTGTGCCCAAGTTGTCTTCCAAGTCTCACGGGAACCTCTACGTGTAACTTAATGATTGCTTCAAATTCCAATTACGTAGCACCGTGGCACTAAGTGACAAGGACATGCATCCTTGCAACAGAAGATCATGACACGCTATTTTTTATTTCTTCCGTAAACAAAATCCGTAATACCACTGGCTTTGGCTTCACACGCCACTGGTTTTTCTGAAAAATTTTGGCACGCACTTTTATTCAACCGACTTTGGCATCGTAAGCTTCCCTATATATAACACCATGCCGCTGACTCCATCAGTCAAAATACTTGTTCATCACTTCTTCCACTACCCACAAAGCTACACCAATATCAAAATCTCTAGATATATTCTGTTGTCTAAAAGGGCTTCAAGAACAGAAGAGAGTTTTGAGGGAGGCACTGCATTTAACAAGAGATGAGTACTTCAGCTAGAAAGGCTTGGATTGTGGCGGCTAGTGTTGGAGTTGTTGAGGCCTTGAAGGACCAGGGAGTGTGCAGAGGGAACTCCGCTTTCAGAAATGCTCAACAACATGCAAAGAGCCACGTTAGATCTCTGTCACAGGCAAAGAAGCTCTCTTCTTCCTCTTCTGCTATGGTTTCTGCCACACTAAACAGCCAGAAAACTAAACAGTCAGAGGAATCCTTCAGGACAGTCATGTACTTAAGCTGTTGGGGTCCAAACTAGGCTGGGGAAGGACAATAGAGAAACAGTTTTGATCTTTGATGCTAGGCCATAAGGAAAAGTTGGGCCTTAGATATTAGCTTGTACAAATTGATTATTGTATAGTATATGAAATACGAAATAAAGTTCTATGATTACTATGAGTAACAGTTGCAAAGTCTATTTTTTCCCAGATTGCATACAATTCCATCAGCATTTGTTTTTGTGTAAAGTTACTATAAACTAGGTTCACGTTTTGAACTCTATACGTGAAAATAACTTAACTATTAAAAATATAATTTAAAATTATAAATATATAGATATTATAGAATTATTGATTGATATATTATCACATGTAAAATTTACCATAAATTCGAGTCTATATTAATATTTTTCTTTGTTTTTGGTCTAACTCGTCTACCAATTTTTTATTCGCCAATTTTAAGTCATTTTGTAAATTTTGAATGCCCGTCATATGATATCCAATTCCACTAAACTTGGTCAATCTTTTAATGTACATAAAGAAGAGGAAGAACAATTTACGTAGGAAGGAACTATGAGGGTGTTTGACAGGACAAGATTAGAATTTAAAAATAAGATTAGAATTTAAGATTACGTCACCGTAATTGCTTACTATGGCAATGCAATGTCTCTGCCCCTGCTTGTGACCTAAAATTTTCTCAGAGTTCTAACTTGATGGAAACAATGCGACTCCATGATAAAAGAACTTTAATACTATGTGAAAGTTGCTTACTCTCCTCCTTTTTGTTGCATTTATTATCCTCGTAATCAATCAAAAAGTATGATTACACAGTGAAAGCTACATACCACTTTTGTGCATGTGTTCTGTGTGTAAGTAATTTTTCTTGTGATGAAAAAGAAAAATGCTCAAAAAGGAGCATATACTAATACTGGTAAGTAATTGATTATTAACCTGTGTTATGTGATTAATTATCGAAGATAATCTATTATTAATAGCAAAAATGCTCAATTAATACTAATAAGCTTCTTGGTTCATATTTTCCTTTTTCCATAATTATCCATAATCTTAGCAGTAATCCCTCTTTAATAAATATTAAACCATTAAAGATCACACAATTTATATTTTTGGTTCACTTTTAAGTTTTAATAGAATATTCACGCATAATGCTCTCATGCTCATGAGTCATGATGTGATTCTGCAGTCATATAAACGTATGTTTATAATTTCTTTGTTACTGAATGGCGATAAAACAAATATACTGGAGAGGCGAGAGGCTGTTAAAATATGGTAAGCAAGGTGTGTCTCCAATATGATTCAACATAAATTAATAGTGCCAGGATTTTCATAAAAGATTGCCGGAGCTTTATAAAGATTCCCCATCACATTTTTTAATTGGTTTTACTGAAAATAGTACTTCATACACTGCAGATGTCTTTAGTGAGTAAATAAACGACACAATAAAAATTTGTCCTCATGTTGTGCAAGGATAAGATTTTCCTTATGCTGAGTCAGACATGAGGCTGTGCTGTACCACTCAGCCGTTGGTGGCATGGGAGTATGAGTACGAATATATTCATACAAAAACCATTGTCCCCAAAACAACTAGGAGTAGCTTTCAGCCCTTGGTTTTTCCCAATCTTTGGTGTGGCCGTTTCTTTTGCCTACTAACTTGGGGCATCTCAACCTTCCCCTCTATATAACAACAAGCACTTTCCCTTCATCTCTCCATCAAAACATAAAGATCCTACTACCTATTTCCAGCATCCTCCTAAGCTACACTACAATCAACTTCAATATTTGTTTTCTTTGTCATCCCAAACAATAGTTTCAAGAAGAATCACACCAGGATGAGTTCAACAAGTAGAGCTTGGACCGTGGCAGCCAGTGTTGGAGTTGTGGAAGCCTTGAAGGATCAGGGCATATGCAGGTGGAACCATGCCTTAAAGTCAGCACAACATCATGTCAAAAGCCATGTTAGATCCTTGTCTCAGGCAGAGAAGCTTTCTTCCTCCTCTTCTGCTATGGTTTCCTCCAGACTAAAGGATGAGAAGGCAAAGAAGTCTGAAGAATCATTGCGGACAGTCATGTACTTGAGCTGCTGGGGTCCCAATTAAAGGAACAATCATATTTAAATTATGATAGACTGATGTAAATTATGAGTTATGACAGATGTTAGTGGCAATGTGGATTTCTCCAAATTATTTTCACTATGTGGATTTTTTTTTCTAACCTACGTTTTATATCCTTCTTCAAGTTTAAAAAAGAGCAACTAAATCATAGAGAAAGAAATTAATACAAGCGCTGTTAATTGCCAAGTATTTGTACATTAGGGAAAGTGTAGAGTATAAACCGCTTATGATTTTTCTGTATATTGACTATCATGTCCAAGTCTGGAAAGTAGAAATTGAATACGTCAGTCTAACCTTTGAAGTGAAGGAGGGATAGTTAGTTCGGGCTATGGATATCAAATGAAATTATTTTGAAGTAAAATTGAAGTAGAAAAAGAATGTGCTACTTCAAATCCTCATGATCATTTTGGAGTTCAAATGAATGAAAGATACTGGAGAGAAATTATTACTCTTTTCACTACAATAATCACAAGACGTTGTAAAATAAGAACTATTTTGATTGGCAGATAGTAAAATTAGTAAAAGCCTGTAGATTAAGGACATGGTTGTCTTGGTAATTAGGAATTATTTTGAGAAAGCTTGCTGCAGATTAAGTTAACTAGAATGAGACCCACGTGTTGTGCGGACCATATAAATTATAGAAATAATTAATAAATATTATAAAAAATAATATAAAGTGAAATGTCTTTGAAATATTAGCACAAAAAATACAAGCATATTTCTAAAATTAGATTATTAGTTGTACTGGCAGGAGAATATTTGTAATTAAATGATTTAATTCAGCTTATAAAGAAGGAGAGGAGCCACCGAATAAGTTATCTCATGACTCCAATTTCGATTTGAATGTTTGTACCTAATGATAATTAGATAAAAATATAACAACGTATATCAATATATGATAAAATAACAATCACACTAGAAAAGAACCAAAATCAAAATAATTAAAACACTAAATAAATTTAAGTAACTAAAGCTTAAATTTAATTAAAATAAAATAAAAATAACTTACTACGTGGAGTTATCACATAGATTTGAAAAAGAAAATATCTAGCATTTTTGAATATATTGGTAACTTGACCCAAATTTTGATATCTTATTTACAACATATTAGTAATTAATTGGTAATGTCGGTAACTTTTTACCTAACTTTATTTTAAATCAAATGTTCTTATTTGTGGGTTTGAAACTTTAATAATTTCTCCCAGAAGAAAGCAAATATAATATTCCTGGATATGTCAATAATTTGACCCAAATTGTTGGAATATTATTTACAATATGTTGGTAATCGATTGGCAATATTGATAACTTTTTAATTGGTTTAATTTTCAATTAAATATTTTTGTTTATGGATTTGAGAACTCTAATAATTCCTCCTAATAACAAAAATTTGAAAAAGAAAGCAAATATAATATTTCTGAATAAGTTGGCAACCTAGTTAAGATTGTTAGTACCTTAATCACAATATAATGGTAACAGACTGGCAATATTGCAAGCTTTTCATTTGGTATAATTTTTAACTAAATGCTCTTATTTATGAGTTTGAGAATTTCAATAATTCTTTCAAATAACATAAATTTGAAAGAGAAAGTAAACATTGTATTCCTATATATATTGGTAACTTGATTCAAATTATTGGTAACTTATTTATAACATATTAGTAACTAACCGGCAATATTAGTAACTTTTCAATTGACTAATTTTCAACCAAATATTTTTATTTGTGGGTTTGATAACTTTATTAATTCTTTGTAATAAGAAAAAAATTAAAAAAATAAATCTAATGTTTCTGAATATGTTAGTAATCTGACTCAAATTATTTGTACCTTATTCACAATATACTGATAACTAATTAGCAATATTAGTAATTTTTCACTTAGCTTAATTTTCAATCCAATATTCTTATTTGTCGGTTTGAGAACTTTAATAATTTCTCTTAATAATATAGATTTAAAGAAGAAAACAAAAATTGTATTCCTAGATATGTTGGTATTTTGACCCAAATTGTTGTTACCTTATTCACAATATGCTAATATTTGATTGGCGGTAACTTTTTTAGTTGACTTATTCTCAGTCAAATACTATTGTTTGTGGATTTGAGACTTTAATAATTCCTCTCAATAATATAGATTATTAAAAGAAAGCAATTTTATTATTCCTGGATATGTTAGTAACTTGGTTTAAATTATTGATACCTTATTTACAACATATTGGTAACTAACTGGTAATATTGATAATTTTTCAATTGGCTTAATTTTCAACTAAATACTCATATTTATAGGTTTGTGAATTTTAATAATTCCACCCAATAACGTAGATTTGAAGAAGAAAATAAATATAGTATACTTGGATATGTTAATAACATGACCCAAATTGTTGATACCTTGTTTACAATATATTGGTATCTGATTGGCAATGTTGGTAACTTTTTAATTGTTTTAATTTTCAACCAAATACCCTTGTTTATGGGTTTCAAAACTTTAATAATTTCTCCCAATAATAGAGATTATAAAAAGAAAGAAAATATTGTAGGATATATTGGTAACTAAGTCTAAATTATTAGTACATTGTTCATAACATATTGGTAACTGACTGACAATATTGATAACTTTTCAGTTGGCTTAATTTTGAACTAAATGCTATTGTTTGTAGATTTGAAAACTTCAATAATTCCTCCAAATAAAATAAATTTATAGAAGAAATCAAATTTGGTATTCTTGAATATGTCGGTAGGCTGGCCCAAATTGTTGGAATCTTGTTCACAACATATTGGCAATAGACTACAACATTGATAACTTTGTAGTTAGCTTAATTTTTAACAAAATACTCTTATTTATAGGTTTAAGAACTTTAATAACTCTTTTCAATAATATAGATATGAAAAATAAAGCAAATTTAGTATTACCGGATGTGCTAGTAACTTGACCCTAATTACTGGTACCTTATTGATAATATGTTGATAATTGGCAAGCAATTATAGTAACTTTCTAGTTGGCTTAATTTTCAACTAAATACTCTTATTTATGGGTTCGAGAACTCTATTAATTCTTCAAAATAATAAAAATTTGAAGAAGAAAATAAATTTTATATTCCTAAATATGGGGATAACTTGGCTCAAATTGTTAATATCATGTTCACAACAAGTTGGTAACTGATTGGTAATGGTAGTAACTTTTCAGTGGCCTTACTTTTTAACCAAATATTCTAATTTGTGGGTTTAAGAATTCTAATAATTCCTCCTAATAATAAAGATTCGAAGAAAAAAGTAAATCTAATATTCCTAGTTATGTCGGTATCCTGACTTAAATTATTGGTAATTTGTTCACAACATATTTGTAACTGATTAGTAATGTTGATAACTTTTCGTTTGACCAAATTTTCAACCAAATGCTCTTATTTATGGATTTAAGAACTTTAATAGATCCTCTTAAAAATATAAATTTAAAGAAGAAAATAAATATAATATTTTTGAATATTTTGGTAACTTGGCTCAAATTATTAATACTTTGATTATAACATGTTGATAACCAACTGAAAATGTTCGTAACTTTTTACTTGGTTTAATTTTTGACCAAATGCTCTTATTTATAAGTTTGAGAACTTTAATAATTCATCTCAATAATATAAATTTGAGGAAAAAATTAAATCTAGTATTCCTGAATATTTTAGTAACTTGGTCGAAATTGTTGGTACCTTATTCACAATATATTGGTAACTAACTGACAATGTAGGAAAGTTTTCACTTAGCTTAATTTTCAATCAGATGCTCTTATTTGTATATTTGAAAACTTCAATAATTCCTTCCAATAATATAGATTTCAAAAAGAAAGTAAATATAGAATTCCAGGATATACTGGTGACTTAACCCAAATTTTTGGCACCTTATTTGCAACATGTTATTAACTAGCTAACAATATTGATAATTTTTTATTTGACTTAATTTTCAACCAAATACTCTTATTTATGTGTTTGAGAACATTAATAATTACTCCCAATAACACAGATTTGAAAAAGAAAACAAAAGTAGTATTCTTGCATATATTGGTAACTTGATCCAAATTGTTAATACTTTGTTTACAACATATGTTGGTAACTGACTTTCAATTTTAGGACTTTTCACTTGCCTTAATTTTCAACTAAATGCTCTTATTTATAGGTTTAAGAATTTTAATAAATCTTATTAATAGTATAAAAAATTTGAGGAAGAAAGTAAATCTAGCATTCTTGAAAATATTGGTACTCTGGATTGAATAATTAGTATCATCTTCACTACATATTGGTAACTTTTCTCTTGACTTAATTTTGTATTAAATGCTCTTATTTGTTGGCTTGAAGATTTTAATAATTCCTTCCAATAATATGAATTTGAAAAAAAAAACAAATCTAGTATTATTGGGCCTGTTGGAAACCTTGCCTAAATTATTGGTATCTTATTCACAATATATTGATAATTGACTAAAAATATTAATTACTTTTCAATTGATTTAATTTTCAAACAAATGCTCTTATTTGTGAGTTTGCGAACTCTAATAATTTCCCTAAAGATTTGAAGAAAAAAGCAAATCCAATATTCCTGAATATGTTGTAACTTGACTCAAATCGTTGTTACCTTGTTTACAATATGTTGATAACTTTTTAGTTGACATAATTTTTAACCAAATGCTCTTATTTGTGAGTTTGTAAACTTTAGTAAATTCTGCCAACAACATAGATTTAAAGGAAAAAAATAAGTATTAAATTCTTAGATATATTAGTAACTTGATTCAAATTATTGGTACTTTGCATACAACACGTTGGTATCCAACATGCAATATTGGTAACTTTTTAATTGGCTTAATTTTTAATCAAATACTCTTTTTTGTGATTGTTGAAAACTCTAATAATTCCTCTCAATAATAAAGATTTAAAGAAGAAAGTAAATCTTGTATTCCTAAATATATTGGTAACTGAACTCAAATTATTTATACTTTATTCACAACAAGTTAGTAATTGGTAGCCAACATTAGTAACATTTCACTTGGTTTAATTTTTAACCAAATACACTTATTTATAGGTTTAAGAACTTTAATAATTCCTCACAATATCACATATTTAAAAAAGAAAGCAAATTTAGTATTTTTAAAAAAATTGATAACTTGATCTAAATTATTGATGCTTAATTTTCAACATATAGGTAGTCAACCCGCAATGTTAGTAATATTTTCATTTGGGTAAATTTTTAACCAAAAGATTTTATTTATGGGTATGTGAACTTTAATTATTTCTTCCAATAACATAGATTTGCAGAAAAAAATAAATCTAGTACTCCTGAATATGTTGATAATTTGATAATTCTAATAACATAGAATTTGTTAAAGGAAGCAAATATTGTATTCTTAAATATGTTGGCGTACTTAACCAAATTGTTGCTACATTATTTGTAACATGTTGATAACTAACTGATAATATTAGTAACTTTATAGTTGGCTAAATTTTTAACTAAATACTCTTATTTATGGATTTGAAAAATCTAATAATTTCTTACAATAACAAATATTTGAAGTAGAAAACAAATCCAGTATTTCTAAATATATAGTCAACTTAACTCAACTTGTTGGTAGCTTGCCTACAATATGTCGGTAACTAACCGACAATATTGGTAACTTTTCATTTGACTTAATTTTCATCAAAATGCTTTTATTTGTCGATTGAAAAACTTTAAAAATTCCATCCAAGGTTATAGATCTAAAAAAAATGTTGTATTCTTAAATATGTTGATAACCTGATCTAAATTATTGGTATAATGTTTACAACATATTGGTAACTAACTGACAATGGTTGTAATTTTTCTGTTGACTTAATTTTTAACCAAATGCTATTGTTTGGGAATTTAAGAACTTTAGTAATTCATTCTAATAGCATAGATTTTAAAAAGAAAGCAAATCTAATATTCATGAAAATTTTGATAATTTAGCTCAAATTAATAGTACCTATTTACAATATTTAGGTAACTGACCAATAATATTAGTAATTTTTTACTTAATTTAATTTTTAATTAAATATTCTTATTTATGGGTCTAAAAATATTAATAATTTGTTACAATAACATATATTTGAAGAAGAAAGTAAATACAATATTGATGCATATGTTAGTAAATTGACCCAAATTATTGGTACTCTGTTTAAACATTTTCATAATTGACTGGTAATACTAGTAACTTTTTACTTAGATTATTTTTTAATAAAATGCCCTTATTTTGTGAGTTTAAGAACCTTAATAATTACTCTCAATAGTATAGATTCAAAGAAGAAAACAAATTTAGAAATCTTGGATATATTGGTAACTAGGTCAATACTGTTAGTACCTTATTTATAACATGTTGATAATTTATCACTTGTTTTAATTTTTAACCAAATGCTCTTGTTTGTAGGTTTGAGAATTTTAATAATTACTTCCAATAATATATATTTAAAGAAGAAAGTAAATATAGTATTCCTAATTATGTTGGTAACTTGACTCAAATTATTAGTACTTTCTTTATAGTATATTGGTAATTAACTGGTAATGTTAGTAACTTTTTATTTGGTTTAATATTCAACCAAGTACTCTTGTTTGTGGATTTGAAAACTTCAATAATTTCGCCAAATAACATAGATTTGTATTAGAAAGCAAATCAAGGATTCCTGTATATGTTAGTAACTTGACCCAAATTATTGGTATTTTGTTCAGAATATCATGATAATTGACTGCAATGTTAGTAACTTTTTAGTTGGCTTAATTTTCAAATAAATGCTCTTATTTATGCATTTGAGAACTTTAATTATTTTTCTCAATAATATAGATTTGTAGAAAAAAATAACTTTAGGATTTATGGATATGTTGGAAACTTGATGCAAATTATTGGTGACTTGTTTAGAACATGTTGGTAACTTACCGGTAATATTGGTAACTTTTCACTTTGCATAATTTTTAATCAAATGCCATTATTTGTAGGTTTGAGAGTTTTACTAATTCCTTTCAATAATATAGATTTGAAAAATGAAGCAAATCTAGTATTTTTAAATATGTGGATAACTTAACCCAAATTGATGGCATCTTATTTATAATATGTTCTCAATTGACTAATAATATTATCAACTTTTCACTTATCCTAATGTTTAACCAAATGCTCTTATTTGTGGGTTTGAAAATTTTAATAATTTCTCTCAAATATATATATTTGAATAAGAAAGTAAATTTAGAATTCTAAGATATGTTAGTATCCTGGCCCAAGTTATTGGTACATTGTTCACAAAATATTGGTAATTGATTGAAAATATTGGTGACTTTTTAGTTTGCTTAATTTTTAATTAAATGCTCTTATTTGTAGATTTGAGAATTTTAATAATTCTCCTAATAACTTAGATTTAAAAAATAAATAAATATAATATTCCTATATATATTGGTAATTTGTCATAAATTATTAGTATATTGTTTATAATATATTGGTAACTGGATGATAATGTTAGTAATTTTTCAGTTAACTTAATTTTCAAGTAAATGTTTATATTTGTGGATTTGAGAATTCTAATAATTACTCCCAATAACAAAGATTTGTCAAAAAAATAAATATAATATTTTTGAATATGTTAGTAATTTGACTCAAATTATTGATACTATGTTCACAATATATTGATAACCGATTGATAATGTTGGTAACTTTTTATATGGTTTAATTTTCAATTAAATATTTATGTTTGTAGATTTGAGAACTTTAATTATTCCTTACAATAATATTGATTTGAAAAAGAAAATAAATCTAATATTTCTGGATATGTTAGTAATCTAACTCAAATAGTTGATACACTGTTCACAACAAGTTGGTAATTGATTGGCAATGTTGCTAACTTTTCGCTTATCTTAATTTTCATCCAAATGCTCTTATTTGTGAGTTTGATAATTTTAATAATTCATATATATATATATATATATATATATATATATATATATATATATATATATATATATTGGTAACATGAGCCAAATTATTGGTACCATATTCACAATATGTTAGTAATTAATTGGCAATGCCAGTAATTTTTTCAGTTGGCCTAATTTTTATCCAAGTGCTCTTGATTGTAGGTTTTAGAGGTTTAATAATTCTTCCTATAACATAAATTTGAAGAAAAAAGCAAATCTAGTATTCCTGTATATATTAGTAACCTGATCCACATTATTGGTACCTTATTTACAATTTATTGGTAATTAACAAACAATGCTGGTAACTTTCACTTGTCTTAATTTTTAACTAAATACTATTATTTATGTGTTTGATAATTTTAAGAATTCCTCCCGATAGCTTATATTTGAAGAAGAAAGTAAATCTAGTATTCATAATGCTGGTAATTTGGCTTAAATTATTGGTATTTTATTTACAATATGTTGGAAATCGATTGTAATTTTGGTAACTTTTTAGTTAACCTAATTTTCAAATAAATATTCTTTTTTATGAGTTTAAAAACTCTAATAATTCATCCTAATAATAAAGATTTGAATAAGAAACTAATTCTATCATTCGTTGATATATTGGTAACATGACTCAAATGGTTGGTGTCTTATATATAACATGTGGTAATTGACTGTCAATATTAATAACTTTTCATTTGACTTAAACCTGGACCAACAGCTTTTGTTTGTGGGTTTAAAAATATTAATAATTCTTTTCTAGTAACATAGATTTGAAAAAGAAAATAAATATAATATTCCTAACTATGTTAATACTTTGTTCATAATATATTAGTAACTGGCAATATTTGTAACTTTTTAAGGGCTTAACTTTCAATTAAATGCTTTTTTTTTTCGTGGATTTGAAAACCTTAATTATTCCTCTCAGTAACATAGATTTATAGCAGAAAATATATCTAATATTTCTGAATATGTTAGTAACTTAGCCTAAATTATTAATATATATTTATAACATATCGGTAATTAACTGACAATATTGGTAACTTTTCAGTTGTTTTAATTTTCAACCAAATTCTCTTATTTGTTAATTTGAGAACTTTAATAATTCCTTAGCAATCACAAAAATTTTGAGAAGGAGGCAAATTTAATATTATTGGATATATTGGTAATCTGGTCTAAATTGTTGATAAGTAGTTCCCAAAATGATTTTGTTTGTGAATTTGACAACTTTAATTATTCCTTCCAATAATATAGATTTGAAAAAAAAAAGAGTAAATCTAGTATTTCTATATATATTGATAACTTGGACAAAATTGTTGGTTTCTCATTCACAATATGTTAGTAACTGATTGAAAATATTAGAACCTTTTCAATTGTTTTAATTTTCAAATAAATGCTTTTATTTGCAAGTTTGAGAACTCTAATAACTTCTCCCAATAACAAATATTTGGAGAAATAAAACAAATCATCATTCTTGAATATCTTGGTAACCTGACTCAAATAATTGAAATCTCATTCACAACATATTAATAACTGATAGGTAATATAGAAAACTTTTCATTTGATTTAATTTTCAACAAATGCTCCCATTTATGGGTTCAAGAATTTTAATAATTCGTTCCAATAATATAGATTTAAAAAAGAAAACAAATATAGTACTCCTAGATATGTTAGCAACTTGACTCAAATTGTTGGTACCTTATTCATAACATATTGCTAACTGCCTGGTAATATTGGTAACCTTTTACTTGGCATAATTTTCAACTAAGTACTCTTATTTAGGAGTTGATAACTTAAAAAAAAATTTCTTAATAATATAGATTTGTGAAAGAAAGAAAAAACAATTATTCATAGATATGTTAATAACCTGACCAAATTGTTGATATCTTATTCACAATAGATTGGGAATAGACTAACAATATTGGTAACTCTTCAGTTGTTTTAATTTTCAACCATGTTCTTTTTTATGAGTTTGAGAACCTTTATAATTCCTCCTAATAATATTGATTTAAATAAGAAAATAAATATCGAATTTCTGGATATATTGGTAACATGACTCAAATTATCAGCAATTTATTTACAACACGTTGGTATCCAATGCGCAATATTGGTAATTTTTCAGTTAGCTTAATTTTTAACTAAATGCACTTATTTGTATATTTGAGAACTTTAATAATTCATTACAGCAACAAAGATTGAAGAAAGAACCAAGTATAGTATTCTTAGATATGTTGTTAACTTTGCCTAAATTATTGCTACCTTCTTTTGCAATATATTGGTAAGTGATTGATAATATTAGTAACTTTATATTTGTTTTAATTTTCAACCAAATATTCTTATTTGTGAATTTGAGAACTTTAATAATTGCTTCCAATAATATAGATTTGAAAAGAAAGCAAATATAGAATTACTGAATATATTGGTAACCTAACCCAAATTGTTGGTTCTTTGTTCACAATACATTGGTAACTGACTGATAATATTGCTACCTTTTCAGTTGTCTTAATTACGAAATAAATGCTCTTGTTTATGGGTTTAAGAACTCTAATAATTCCTTATAATAACAAAGATTTAAAGAAAAAAGCAAATATAGCACTCTTGTATATATTGGTAACTTAGCTCAAATAGTTGGTACTTTACTCATAACATGTTGGTAACTTATTTACAATATTGGTAATTTTTTATTTGACTTAAATTTCAATTAATTGCTATTATTTGTGGGTTTAAGAATTTTAATAATTCCTTTCAATAACAAAAATTTGAATCAGAAAGAAAATATAGTATTATAAATATATTGATAACTTGACCCAAATTTTTGATACCTTATTCACAAATTATTTGTAATCGACCGGTAATTTTAGTAAATTTTCAAGTGAATTAATTTTTATCAAAATGCTCTCATTTATGGATTTGCGAAGTTTAATAATTCCTCTAATGGCATAAATTTGAAGAACAAAGTAAATGTAATATTATTAAATGTATTGTTAACTTGACCAAAATTATAATACCTTATTTACAATATGTTAGTAACTGACTAACAATGTTGGTAATTTTTTACTTGATTTATTTTTCAACCAAAAACTCTTATTTGTGGGTTTGAGAATTTAAATAATTTCTCCCACTAACTTAAATCTGTAGAAAAAAGCAAATCTAGTATTATTGGATATGCTGGTAACTTGGAATAAATTATTGGTACCTTGGTCACAATATACTGATAACTGACTAGCAATGTTGGTAACTATTCAACTAGTTTAATTTTCAACTAAATGCTCTTATTTGTTAGTTTGAAAACTTTAATAATTTCTCCAATAATATAGATTTGAAAAAGAAAGTAAATCTAGTATTCCTGAATTTGTTGATAACTTGATTCAAATTATTGGTACCTTGCTCACAACATGTTGGTAATTGACTAAGAACATTTGTAACTTTTCACGTTGCTTAATTTTCAACGAAATACTCTTGTTTGTGGAGTAAGAACTTTAATAAGTTTTGCTAATAGCATCGATTTGTAGAAAAAAAAAACAAATCTAATATTCTTGAATATGTTGATAACCTGACAAAATTGTTAGTACCTTGATCATAATATATTAGTAACTGACTGATAATGTTAGTAACTTTAAACTTGGCTTAATTTTCAACTAAATGCTCTTATTTGTGGGTTTAAAAATTTTAAAAAATCATCTCAATAACATAGATTTTAAAAAGAAAGTAAATATAGAATTTCTAAATATATTAGTAACTTGACCCTCATTATTGATGCCTTGTTCATAGCATATTGGTATTTGACTCCCAATATTGATAATTTTTCAGTTATCTTAATTTTTAACTAAATACTCTTATTTGTGGGTTTGAGAATTCTAATAATTACTCTCAATAGCAAAGATTTAAGGAAGAAAGTAAATATAATATTCTTGGATATGTTGGTAACCTCGGCCAAATTATTGGTATCTTGTTCACAACATATTCGAAATTGACGGGTAATGTTGGCAACTTTTCAGTTGACTTAGTTTTTAACCAAGTGCTCTTATTTGTGAATTTGATAGCTTTAATAATTAATTGCAGTAACAAATATTTGAAAAAGGAAGCAAATCTAATATTCCTTTATATGCTAGTAACCTGACTCAAATTGTTTGTATCTTGTTCACAATATATTGGTAGCTATTTGGCAATATTGATAATTTTTCACATAACTTAGTTTTCAACCAAATATTTTTGTTTGTTGGTTTGATAACTTTAATAATTCCTTTCAATAACATAGATTTGAGGAAGTAAGCAAATATTCTATTATTGAATATTTTGTTAACCAACCCCAAATTGTTGGTACCTTATTCACAATATGTTAGTAATTAATTAGTAATATTGACAATTTTTCACTTGGCTTAATTTTTAATTAAATACTCCTATTTGTGAATTTGAGAACTTTTATAATTCCTCCCAATAATATAGATTTGAAGAAGAAAGTAAATATAATATTCTTAGATATATTGGTAATTTGGTCCAAATTGTTAGTGTCCGATTGGCAATATTTGTATCTATTTCAGTTGGCTTAATTTTCAATAAAATACTCTTATTGGTGGGTTTGAGAACTTTAATAATTTCTCTCAATCATAAAGATTTGAAGAATAAAGTAAATTTAGTTTTCCTAGATATATTTTTAACCTTATCCAAATTGTGGGTACCAAGTTCACAACATGGTAGTAATTGACTGGCATTGTGGGTATCTTTTCAATTGTTATAATTTTCAAACGAATACTCTTATTCGTAAATTTGATAACTCTAATAATTTCTCTCAATAATAAAGATTTGAAAATGAATGCAAATTTATCATTCCTAAATATGTTGATAACCTAGTATAAATTGTTGATACTAGTCACAACATGTTGCTAACTAACTTGCATTGTTGGTACCTATTTAGTTATCTTAATTGTCAAACAAATATTTTTGTTTGTGGGTTTGAGAACTCTAATAATTCCTCCAATAACAAAGATTCGAATATGAATGCAAATCTAACATTACTGGATATGTTGGTAACTTAGCTTAAATTGTTGGTATTTTATTCACAATATATTAGTAACTGACTGATAATATTAGTAATTTTTACTTGGCTTGATTTTCACCAAGTGCTCTTATTTGTGGATTTAAGAACTTTAATTATTCCTCTCAATAACATAAATTTAAATAATAGAGTAAAGTTAGTATTATTGGATATATTAATTCTTGCACATTCATTGCTTTCCTCTTTTTACTTTCTCGGATTTCATTTTTTGCCATTTGAAGGAAAATAGACATAAGATTCTTACATGTGATTGTGTGAAGAAGTAGCCAGGCAGGCATTGAATGATATGAAAGAAAAATGTTAAAAAAATTTGCAATGTTAAGGAAGTAAATGGCAACTTGGCCATAAGGGCCTATTGATGATCCAAGTCTCGAGTAGAAGATACAACTAATGACAATGTGGAAATTACATTGATTCTTTTGGTTATCCTGCCACAGCCACGACCATAACCATAACCTTAAGGGATTGGATTATTTATGAGTATAAGGAGAAGCATTAGAGCTATAGTTTGAAGCATTTCCTTCCCAAAGAAAAAAAAAGCTTTTCTTTTTCTTAAAAACAAAAATTGCTTTTCTTTTATCAGAGAAAAGCACTTTTGTAGAGTTCTATCTCATAAAACATTCATTAATAACATATTTTGAATTGAGAATGAAAGTGTCACATTTTATTCAGTAAAAGGTGAAAAAAAAAATTAAAAGGAAGGAGTTGCTAATAAAATCTTAGATAGTGAAAAGATAGAATAAGATAATTTTATGCAATGAATGACATGATGATACTGAAAATTTAACTGCTATTCCTCTAATTCAAAGTTGGAAACAAAAAAAGACTATAAATTCTCTTGAAATGTCTCTAGCTATATCCGTGAACCAAAGTTGGCAATGCCCAATTTATGCATGATGTTCCAAGACCAAATATAAAAGATTATATGATTAGAAAGTGGCAAGGCCTACAAGCGATAGAGCTATAATAGTTTATGGGAGAGAATACTAACCACAGGGCAAGCAGTGGTGAACATTTTAGGTGAAACTTTGATCAGATAAACCACATTCTCTTTGGTTGACTCTTTTTCTTGATCAAATTTTCAAATATTTAGTCTTAGAGAATAAAAGCAAAGGAAGCAATGAAGGTCATCTTCATCATTTCTAAGAGGATCATCAGGGTCATAATCAATTACTTTGCCTCACTTTAATATATGAATACCACATATACACACATAGAGATAGTGTGTGGTAACATAAAAGAAGTGTAGTAACGTAAAAACATTATAGCATTGAAATAAAGAGGAGAAATAGGGAGGTAGGAAAGGAGAAATAAAGAGGTTAGTGTGGCATAGGTTAAATTAGAGAATAACAATTTCAATTAGAAGCTGATGTGGCAATATTATAGATCGTTAGGTGTCAGTAATCTATTGTGCCACAACTTGCGTCTCAAGATTAATATATTATAAATAGATTGTAGATAAAAATACGTGCCATACTTCAAAATCCATGTGGCATTTCATAATGGAAAAGATTGAGGATAGATTACTGGTTTTCACTCAAAGTTTTTGATCTTTGTAACTGAAATGAGAATAGACAAATTGATTCCATGAGTGACTTTTTCTATGATTAGGATTTAGTTTTAATGTAGTATCTATTTATCTATCTATTTATAATCTATTAAAATAGAGACCAAGGCTATGGCACAATGAGCTCCTGACACTTTAGATGGTCTCTAACCTTGCCATGTGGACTTCTCAGTAAAGCTATCATTCTTTAGATTAACCTATCGCCACATCAACCACTTTCATTCTTCCTCCCCCTTATTTCTTTCTTATGTTTTTGTATGCCCCTAAATGTTTGTTCCATTCCTTTTTCTTGTTCCATAACCCCAAACCCGGCAACCATCACCTTTTTCTTCAATTCAAGCCTCCTCGATCTCTCATATGCACCACCACCCATAACCCAACCCCGTGCTCGTAGCTGCACATAATGCCACATCATGCTGTTGTTTCACATGCCGCATCGTCACACCTCAAATCCACCAAGTTGTCACATACAACCACTCTTGATATGCCACATCTTGTTGCTATTCTACGGGCTACACCGCTGCACCATGCTGAACCACAACGTTGTCATGCCTAAAACCAATGGCGCCATCGTTCACCTCATGCCGTGTTGCAATTCTATGCCCCATTAGACAACATTGACTACTTTCATTGATCCCCATTGATCAAATGGCTGAGAATCCATCTAGCGTGTGAACAAAAAATCAAAGCCAAAAGCATGAAGGAAGGCGCAGAAAGATCGAATGGTAAAATGGAAATTGAATGATTAAGATGCGTAGTTGATGAAACAATGGAATATGGAAGAAGTTGTCACATTATAGCAAGAAATTATTCAAAGGGGTTTGATATTAGACACTCTTATTTTAGCTTTTGTAGAGAGGCTTCGATGTAGAACTTGATTAGATGTCATTAATCACAAGCAAAATGAGAAGGTGAATTCTAATACTTCTTATGCTTGCTTTTTCTTTCTCTTTTTCTTCCACTCTAGAATACCCATTTCATGTTAGCCCCATTACTCATAGGTTGCTTCCTATTAAGAGGGTTTAAATAAAGGTCACTTTCTCCTCACCATTACAAAATCAAATTCAAAATTTTCACAAGTTCCTTTGACTATAAATGAAGAATTTAGAGTTGCTATATTTGCAGCAAAGAAGCCATTTCCTTGATGGTGTAACACTCCTATTACGACACACTAGCATGTCACGTTGAAGTTCTAGGACTTTATACATAGAGATATGGCTAGCATCATAAAGTGTTTGATGACTCTCACATTCATTCGTTGATATAGACTTAGACAACAATACCAAAACATATACTTATAATTGTTTCCTATCAAAATAGATAAGATGATTTTTTTTTTTCCTCATGTAAAGTATGCATAAATTTTAGCTTTTATGTTGCTGAGATATTGATGGAGAACTCTGATAATCAACATCATGGCCCTGTTTGCATTATCTATTATCATTTAGTCTTAATCCTAATTCCTACAATTGTATTTTGGTATACAAACTAGCGAAGTATATTGGAAATAGTATTAGCAGCATAAGAAATTAAGTCAGAACCAAGAACTGCTTTGCAATTAAATGTTCATTATGTATTTGGAGTTGTATGAATAGTTATTGGATGGAAAACCTTGAAGTTGTTCCTATATAGGTCTCAATTGTCATTTTCGTCTAATTTAAGTAAGTGAAGGCTAAGGGCCTGACCATTTATGTGATGTGTACGCATAACAATTATGCTTAACAACCAAATCATCTCATATGGTTAGTTGCTATTTCATTACCTCACCACCAAGCTAACTTGGAGGTTTATGTGGCTAAAGCTAAGTGTTTGCATCTTATAGATTGGATTTGTTTAGTGTTAGGTTAAATATACATTGGTTGCTATTTTTACTTCTCTATGAGATATTCTTACATAGCGGGATTCAAAGTCAACTTTGAAGAAGGGCATTGATCCAGGGCTAATTTATTAGGGAACAATGTAGTCCTTTATAAACATAGTTTATAACAAGACGTAATGACATCGTTTGATTCATATAGTTAGACCTGTCTAATGAGAAAAAGGCTTAGTTATTGCTATTTGTATTAGTCTTTTATGATTTGAATTAGCATTCCTTTTGGAATAACTTTGATTGTCATGGTCGCAACTTAAAGTATTTGATGGAAAACATGGTAAGTTCTTTAGTGAGATAAAGATATTCTTGGGATAGCTCTAGAGTCTAGATTAGATTAAATCAGTATTCATTTCATTTTAATAAGTGCTTAGCAATTAACTTCTTATGAATCTTTTGACGAGGCTATTAGGACTTTTGGATATTTTAAGAGTATTTTTTTTTGTTTACTTGTATGGGTTTCACAATTATGCATAAGATTTGTCCAATTATCATAGAATTATTTATTTTATTTTGTTGATATTACTATTTCTATTTAATATAACCTTAAAACTATGTTTTGTTGTTGTGGTCGAGTTTTCCCCAATGAACTCTTTCTACATAAATATTCAAGTTACTTACCATTTGTCTTAAATTGATCTTGTCTCTACATACATATTTAAGTTGTTTACCATTTGTTTTCAAACCAATTTATCTATGTAATTTGCTATGTACATTTAAAGTACAAGTGCCTCATATTTATTGGCTAAGTGTGACACAATAATATTGTGACAGATCTTTTTGGATTGTTTTCAATTATTCCTATAGTTTATCTGTTCCACGCAATGTGCAGGTCCCATTTTAGTCTATTCATAATTCTTGTACTTCTATCACTAATAATAAAGGGGATTCCCTTCAATAACTATCTCTTACTGTTCAATTTTTACTTTCCTATTTTATCCATATATTTCAATTTTTATATATTTCATAATTCTTGTACTATTTTATGCATGTTCTATGGTAGTTGTCAGACCATCTCTTGATAACTTTGAACAAGTTATTATTCAAAATTGAATGTACTATTTTTTATGTTTAAAAATTTTAATTAAGAAATAAAAACAATTGCGTAATAAAAATTAATTAAAAGGTCAGTATTTCTATATATTTAAATTATTTCAAATAATTTTAAGTTTAACATCTTCAAGAAATAAATAAAGTATGATTATAGTTTAACATCTTCAATCCACTAGTTATGATTATTTTTATACTACCAATAATGGTATATTATCATATTATTGCATTATTTAATTTTTATAATAATTATGTTAATATATCTTTTTATCAAATATTTTTGTTAAATATGTAATGATATATAGTTTACAGTTTTACACGTATATCAAAATTAAACTTGAAATAATTTTTCCTTTAGATTCTAGTGAAATCGATCACAATATGACTCCCATTAAAGTATGCTTGCCCTATTTAATTAAAAAAAAAGAAAAGGTATGCTTGCCCTATGACTGAAACATGAAAGTTTAAGTACCTGTTTACAGATTTGTGACTGAGATTTGAAAACTCTGGGATGGACAAAAATTTATTGACAAAAATTAAAACAAAGAAGCTTTGGCCCAGTTTGGAGCTTTTTAAACCAAGAAACCAAATATGCAATAAATAATTTTCTTCGACTTACATTTCTAATTTTGAAATCCAATTATTTATTTATTTGTTATTTTTACAATAAATTCACGAGTTTGTATTAGTTTCTAGAAATGCTTCATATTTGTTAGTGTGATTAACCTTTTTTTCTAAAAAATTACTCATATAACTTCAAGTTAAAAATAGTAATTAAATAAAGTTCTCTTCAAAATAGTAATTTTATCCCGAATTCATAACTTTAAAGAATTTCTCATGCAACAAACACTTAGTTAGTTCAAATAGTTCAACTCTTATTTTTTTTAAGCAAGATTTTGAGTTCAAACTTTGTGAATGAGAAAAATTAGCGCAGAGAAAATTTTATCTTTATAATAAACTGACCTGACTCAAATTCGATTAGTTGGAGTCTAATAAACTCCAAATATTAGTGATTTAGACCCCCAAAAAAAAAAGAAAAAGAAAAGAATTACTCACGCACTAACAACACAATTAGGCCATGTTCACGGCGACAATTCTAGGGTCAAATCTTCATTACGTTTTGCTAGCACAATTCACCTATTATTGTGTCTATTTTCGCCAATATCAAAGTTTTATAGAAAATGGATCAAAAAGTTACAGGTGATCATATAAAATAAGATACAATATTTTAATTCATATATAAAATTTAAGCCACTTAAATTTAAAAGAATTGCATCTTGTGTAGTTACTTGATCAACTACATAAGATCTGCTTCCTTATTCATAAAATTTAGTAGAGCTTTTAAAATGGCTGTGTGGGGCATGCTTAAAAAATTCTGTTTTGGTTATTATTATTTCTCTTTACACATACATTCTAAGAATCGTCAATTTGGCCTCCGAAAAATCTTAATGTTGACAATTTAGCTTCCTGTGGTATCTCAATGATAAATACATTAATAAATTAATCTTTAAAAGATTAATGCACCAATAAATTAGTTTCTAAAAAGATCAATTTACTAATAAATTAGTTTCTAAAATATCTTTTGTTAACACTGACAAAGCCCATTAATAATAATAGAATTCATCATTGGGGTAAGACTAATAAAACACATTTTAGGGACTAAATTGTCAGCAATTTGATCTTTCATGGCCAAATTAACAGCTTTCCATTAAAAAATTCTCCTAAGTTATTTTTTAATATTTTTTTATGGCATGATGCATCAATGAATATGGACCATCTACGTATTAATCTATTATCAATTTACAATTTGGGTGCTAAAAACAGCATTACACAACCGTATAGATAGCTGCATTTGATGTACCAACAACATGATAGCTGCATATGAAATTTAATTTACATCATGCACATATGACTATACCCATAAGTGAGTGTGACACTTATGTGACAGAGACAAGTGGCCCCAAAACTAAGGATAATGCATTGAACCTGATTCCGAAACTCCAAACAACATAACAAAACCATTAGCTTCCCTAAAACCACAAGCTAGGGACTGCTTTCTGCCGGTGGTTTCTCCCAAACCTTTGGCACTTTCCTCAGTTTACAGCCCTGACATCTCAATCACTTCCCTGTATAAAAGAACACCTTCACCCCAATTGCTCCATCAGTCAAAAATCACTAAGCCACACTACAATTATCAAGTATCAACATCTGTTATAATTTGTCATCTGAAAAGCTAAATTTCAACAAGAATTACAATGAGTTCAGCTAGCAAAGCTTGGACTGTGGCAGCCAGTGTTGGAGCTGTGGAAGCCTTGAAGGACCAGGGCGTGTGTAGGTGGAATCATGCTATAAGATCGGCTCAACATCATGTCAAAAAACATGTTGGATCATTGTCCCAGGCAAAGAAGTTTTCTTCCTCCTCTATGGTTTCATGCAAATTGAAGGAGGAGGAGGCAAAGAAGTCTGAGGAATCCTTGAGGACAGTCATGTACTTAAGCTGCTGGGGTCCTAATATCTAGAGCCATAAGGGCAAATGAAAAATGGTTTTTGTCTTTGATTGAACCTTTACCATACAAGGGGTATGGTGGGGACTGAGTTTTATTATGGAGCCATGTCGATCTCTAATGGTGCTTGTATAGTATCCAAAACTGCTTGTCCATCGTGACAGATATTGATTGATGTAAATTTTGATAAATGAAAGATGGGGTGTTAAGCAATTCCAAATTCGTGTGCGTTCTTTAGCATTTTCTTCTTTCATATGGCTTATGCTTCCTCTCTAGGTGAAACATCATTTTGCATTTTTCTTTGCATATGAGAAAGTCATCTAAAATTTTTATTTTTATATAAGAGAATCCCTCTCATATCTTGTTGTTCTCTTTTTCTGCTGTTTTCTCTTTCTTTCATCCATGTACCCAAAAAAAGAAAAAAAAAGCACAAAATTGATGAGTGGGTTAAAAGGTTTGACTTTATCTGCTAAACACATATGATTATTTTGCTGGAAGAGAAGAATACACAAAGAATACAGTTTTCTTATGTCCACAGTTAACATATTACATTGCTCACAAAAGTGGTAGTTTACAAATTGAACCATTCTTCCTTTCTCCTAACATTTGTGACTGGTATTTCATATAGAATAATAATATTTACATATATAACTATTATATTTAATAACTAACAAACAATCTAACATACGTGAGTGCAGCCATATAATATAATCTATCTCCTTGACCATTGCATTTTTTATACCCCTGTATCAGATCTGGCCCTTGTAAAATCATTCCATGACCTAATTAGTTGATTATCATAATATTAACCCGGAGGTGGAAGTGGTCCAACCTTCTAAGCTACCGGCTCATTATCATTATGTGCACATAAGGGGTCTTCAAGATTTTGAATATAAAAGTAGCTTTTGAGCAAAGCTATTTGATTATTTCCAAGCAAATTACTGATTAAACCTAAAGTATTTGCCCTTTCGTAACAGTAGTATATCTAAAACACAAGGGATAAAGATGCCCTCATGCAAGAGGGGCCACACGCAAGGATCAGTGGGTTTTCCCGTGTTGTCATTCTTAATAACACCACTTATGGGTAATGTTACTAACATCATAGCATATCATTGCAGCATGGCTTTATGGGAATAGTCTCTTTTAAGTTAAAAGAAGCTTTCTTCTGTTCTTTTCAAGCACAAGAAGAATCCACGGCTTTTCCCCCCTTATTTCTTCCACTTTTGTGGTTTAGATTTGAAGCCAAGTTGATTGTGGATGCTGATTTTGTATTTGTTCTTATCTAAATCGCTTTTTGCTTGAAAGAGCAGAAACCACAACTCGTCCTATACCTTTTCTGGTGTTACTGTTTACCACTTAACTATGTAGTGTGCCAATTATATATAAATATAAACAAAGAAAAAGGAAAAAAAAAATGAGATAGATATATGGATGCAACCATGTGCTGCAATAGCTGAATTTTTTAGCAGACAGTTACAGATCAATTTCAGTAACAATAATTCTAAAATGTTGTTAGAAAAGAAAACAATAAACAAAAGCAATAATTCAGATATATACTATTCGACTTGACTTAATATGAATAAACATCAAATAATTCAATTATTCTCAAAACATTATTATTTTGGAAATTCAGAAATTACAACAAGAAAAAATGGAAAAAGGTGTGAGATGCCAATCTTATATGTGAAATCATAAAAAGAAGCAGCAAATGATTGCATAGGTGGTAGAATCAAACCAACTGTAAAGCCCGGGAACCCGCAAACAGCCCCCGGACCTCAAAAACACAAATCAAATACAGAAAAGTTTTGGAGCATTGAGATCCGAGTTGTTCATTCATTCCATCACATTCACACACTCTTCACACAGTAAAAATTTCACACCCCAATCCCTCTCTGCTACCAAATTGTCTCACTCATTAAAAGGTACTAACCAGTACCACCACCATTTTGGACAAAACACAAAAAAGTTTTTAGATCAAAAACAACGTGTGAGGTCACAGTCAACAACCTTTGGTGTGTTCCTCGGGCTCAACTACGTTCAAGTGCTTTCACCAACAGAGACACAACCCACATAGGATTTTTTCTGTTACAAGTAGCCCAAATCTGCCTTCATATCCTTCACAGACAAAGCACAAAGTTTGAAACTTTGGGAGGAATTCTGAGATTCCAGTTGCCGGAAGTGGCGGTTTCCGGTGAGATTCTGGCGGGAAAATGGCGGTGGAGAGTGAAAAGTCAGGGTCTGATGGGAAAGGTTGGAGCTTTTGCAGAATGCCATTTTGGCAAACAGCACATGCTTCTGCATCATCATCATCTTCATCTTCCGCATCTTATATGCACAATGTTCATCAGCAGAACCAGGGTCTTCAATCTGTTGATAGATCCACTCAGCATCAGTCTTCAGGGGTGGTTTCTTCTGTGGCAAAGTCTCTGCTTCCTACAAGGAGGAGGCTCCGTCTTGATCCTTCCAACAAGCTCTACTTTCCTTGTATGTGTCTCATGAAACTTGTTTGGTCATAAAGATGTTTATTTTAGCATCATTTTCTGTTTAGATTTATTGTTGAATTAGTGTTTTAAGTTTTTGTTTTAATTCCTTGATTTGTTTTAGCCTTGAGAATGAGTTGTTCTGTTCATAGTTATCATGACTAATGTATTCATTTGTTAATTTTGATATCTTCCCTTGTTTCATTGTTTTCCTACATTTAAGGTAAGTTATTATTATTATTATTATTATTATGATCAAGAATATGATTTGAGTTTCCAGTAGATTTTAGAATTATTCCCTGTCTGATTTAGTGTGACTTTGTTTTGAAGATGAACCTGGTAAGCAAGTTAGGAGTGCAATCGCAATTAAAAACACTTGCAAGTCTCATGTAGCTTTCAAGGTGAGGTTTATGTCTCGATTTATTATTTGTCCTTATTCTTAGGTTCAGAAATGATGTTTGACACACAAGTAATAGTGGAATGTCACTCATATGATAAATTGGTGTTTAAATCATTGAAACTTTTCTGGCACTGACTGTCAATGTATGTTGACACCTCTTAGGACACATTTGGTTGTGTTATTCAACTACAAAACTGAAATATTAGGCCAAAAGAATCTTAGCTAGACTGCTTCAACAACTGTGACAAAAAATTGAGAAACTTTCTTTTGAACATTGGGGAAAAAAATAAAATAAATAAAGGGAGTTTTCCATCTAAACAGTTTCGAAGTCTTAAAAGAAAGTTTGCTATTGTTACTTGATGATGGGAAGTATACTATGTTGATTATGACCATCTTCGTATTATTAGGTTTCACAGCATAAATTAATACGATAATGAACACTGCTATTCTTGTGTAATGACAAGTTATATGCTAATAGCTTTTTGTTGCTCTGTTTATCCACTTTGATTACTGCTAATGGTGACGTTTTGTTTTGTCTTAGTTTCAAACAACTGCACCCAAGAGTTGTTATATGCGCCCTCCAGGTGGTATTCTTGCACCTGGTGAAAGTATAATTGCCACTGGTAATTTGTCCTTCTAAACTTGTGTTAAGCAACCTAGTCAAGTACTTGGAAGTTGGTGAATCCTCCTAAAATTGTAATGTCACATATTTGGCAGTGTTTAAGTTTGTGGAGCCGCCAGAGAACAACGAGAAACCACTTGATCAGAAAAGTAAGGTTAAGTTTAAAATCATGAGCCTGAAAGTGAAGGGAGAAATGGACTATGTACCAGAACTGGTAATTTATTATTGCTCTCTTCGTGACATCTGGTATTGACATCCAAAATTTACATTTTATGCTTGCCTTTTCTTTCTGTTGACTGTGTATGTCATAAAATCAGATTTTTTTTTTTTTTTTTTAAGTGGCAACACTAAGTTTAACTGAAGATTTTGATTGGGATTTTATTTTCTTCATAAACCCTAAAACTTAAATAACAAGAGAAAAAGGCATTCAGTATGACTACTGTTGAATACCTTAAGATAGTTTTGGCTCATAAATAGTTTGAGAGATTATTTTTGGTATATGCTTTCTTTTGTTTTTGAGGGGGACAAATTGGAATTTTATCATGTCCATGTCAGTTATTGGAAGCAAAGAAGGCTTTGGAATCTTTATGCTCATCCATGGCTTGATTTTACTTTATAACATCAACTGCTTTTTAATATACTTTTGTGCGGCCTCGACATGCCCCATTCTAATTTATTCTTGAAACTTTCCTTATTGTCTTCATACAATTATTGTCAGAACTGAATGTAACGTGAATAGTCTGCTCCAGTGTATGATACTCATTCCAATATTGAACTGGTGATGCTGTAAATAATGAATATCATTTCAACAATAGACCAACTCTTAATGGATTTTAGGTGACTCCTTAAGATTTTGAAATTTAAATATTGCATGAAACAGCTTTTATTGCTAGCATTACGAATTTTGACTAAATTCAGTACACGACCTACTTTACTTTGCAATTATCAAATTAAAGATCAATATCAATTAAAAATATGATTGAATAAGCCTCAAGCTGCTTGCAAGTTTTAGGATTGATCTTATTCTAATATTCATTTTTTATAATCCATCTGTGACATAAGAAAATGTGCGACTTATAATTCCTAGGTTTATCCATGTAATGAGTAATAAGCCAAGTCTATTGTATTTCAAAGTATATTACTTTGAACATTTGGGATGAACTGATTTGGTTCTCGAATAAAACATGCATTCAGTATATGTACAATAATTCATGCAGAATGCTTTCAGATGCTTAACAAAGTTGTGTCATATAATTCTTCCTGCAGTTTGATGAGCAAAGAGATCAAGTAGCAGTAGAGCAAATTCTGCGTGTTATCTTTCTGGACCCTGAACGCCCTAGCCCTGTAAGATTAATATATCTCATGTGTGTCATATGATCTCTACCTTTTTATGTGGAGTTATAATTAAAAACTTCGTTTCTTAAAGGCCCTGGATAAGCTTAAACGGCAGTTGGCTGAGGCTGAGGCTGCGCTGGAAGCACGAAAGAAACCCCCAGAGGAGACAGGTCCTCGACTTGCTGGGGAAGGCCTTGTGATAGATGAATGGGTTAGACACCCTTTTCTATACTCTTTTTCTCCCCAGTTTGGTATATATTGGATGTTCTCATTTCAATTTCTCATATTCTGTTCCCTTGTTCCTTGTGTAGAAAGAAAGAAGAGAAAGATACCTGGCCCGGCAGCAGGTTGAAGGTGTTGTTGATTCAGTGTAAATTATATAAACATTTCTGTTTATTTCTTCTTGGGTCAAGCCCTTAATGTTGTCCAATTTTATGTTCAGCAATTGAATTCCTTGGCCACTGATCTGTCAAATGTGGTTGAGTGACCTAGAGAAGTGCTATTAAGAGATGTGGAAACACTGAATTTTTCATTTTGAATAATGTTTGTGGTGTTAAATGCGAGTGAATTAATACTATGATCGGCTAAACTTAATTGTAATGTTATGTCATCTCCTATAACTCGTAGATAGTTTGCTGTGGTTGGATTTGCTTCATATTGTATATTTGTTGATCTTGGAACCCCATTTTACAGGTCAGTCTAATTATATACGCGGCATTAAAGGAGCACTTATATTTCCATATACGAGAAGTAAAGTTATAATTATATTTCCATATTTACCTTCTTTGTCCATGCTTGAATGCAAGACAAAAGTCACATAATAGCTTCTTGTTTTATGCATTTCTTCAAGTGACTAAAAGTTAAAATCTTCATCCTTTCTTATTAGAATTTTACATCCCTTGTTCAAAACTTTTGGGTGTGGTGAAGTGCTTATTAATGACATACATTTTCCATCAGAGTGATATCTTGGATATCAGCCCCAACTCTGCTGCCATCAGACTGGATTTGTAGTTATGTTTGCCTCTTTGAAATGGCTCGATATTAATAATCATATAAAAGTAATATTGATATTGATAAGCTATTGGAAAGTTAGAAAGAAAAATATTATTCATTTTTAATAGCCATAATTGCTCGGGCAAGAGAAAAACAAAGTTTTTGTAGCATGGGAATAAGATTATAATCTGCTCTTTTACTTTGTTTATTTTAGTTGGCCACAATGGAATGAGTATTTTTGTATGATACGGAATACAAGACAAGTGTGCTCCTCTGACTTCCATTTATTTGGTTACAAAAGATGGTAGCATCCCAAGTATGCTTTGGTTTCTACATTTGGTGAAGAAAGTAAGTATTGTTTTTTTTTTTTTTTTTCGGTCTGAAGAAAGTAAGTACTATAAAGGGACTGCTTTCGCTTAGAAGGTTTGGTCTTCATTTTTGAAACAATAAAGCCTGTTGCTGGATAAAGTTATAAACAGTAAGCAATCTTTTTATTTAACTATATATATATATAATCCATCAATTTGAGGACGGATAAAGACAGAGATCTTATCCTGCTTTTTTTAATCAAAAAAGGCATAGAGGTTGTGGCTACAATTAGAAAAGTTAATCAATAGATAATTCGTTAGCAGCCACTATCATTATCTACAATATGGTATAACAAATGCAAATTTAACTAAACCCAAGATAGATAGCACAATTCCACAAGTTCCTCAAAGTCGACAGGTCCGCTTAAAAAATGAACGTATGAGAATATATATCTCCTTTTTGTAAAGCACAATATCTTGATGTGTAAGGGCCTATTTTGGGGAATCATTATTTTAATACTGACGTTAGCATCATTGATAATTAAGCTGTAAATAATTTTAAAGTTAGCTTATTAAGAGAATATAAACTTGTGGAGAATTGGAAAGTGACTACTGAGATTGCTATAAAGTCAGTCACTATGTCCATAGCTATTATGTAGGAGGCAATTCATATCAATTATATAAAAATCTGCAATAGGTACCAAAGTAGGTGGTATGGTGCAAGCTTTAATACACAAAGTCTTCGTGTCACCATCTCGTTACTTTCAATATGGTTTCTTTAAATTAAGACTAGATGCAAAATAAAAACAAAAAAATAAAGTCTCAGTTTTGTAAACACTAGTGAAATGTTTCAGCAAGATGCCGTCAGTGAATATCTGGAAGATCCTACACACGTAAGCAACTCACTGAATTTGCTGTATATAAAATACGTACAGAATAATAATAATCCCATAAACGTAAGCTAAGTTTCTTATTAACTATTATTATTGTCCTTTTGCGTTTCTTAAGTAATTCTGGCACAAATATGTGATGAGGGATAAGAGAGGCAAGCAAACGCTGCGGGTTTTGGCTTGTGTAACACATGTGGGAATGTGAAATATAAGTGCATGCAATTTATACGTTGCTAAAATCATAAATGAAAGTTGAAATTAGTGTACATGTCTTCCTACGCTTCTAATCAACACAACCAAAACAGTGTGCCAAGCAAACAGAAAATCAACAAAACAACGTGCTACCTACAATTCTAGTGGCTGTATTACCTGACGATTCTTCTTGGCTATAAGTATAACATCTTATCTGCATATGATTGCGTTAGGTGGTTAGCGTGTTCATCATCAACTTGACTCGCAGAGCCTCCTTCTGTGAGTGGACGTGCTAACTTCACAAGTTCATCCAAATCAAGAAGACTGAGTTACAAGTTTATATGTTGCAAGCTATCAGCAGCCAGTTAAACCAAAAACGTCTCTTTCGCTATTTGGTTCTATCCGTGTGTGTGACTAGATAAGTACTTTGTTTGCATCCAAACCAAAATTGAAGGTGCCAATAGGATAAGATCTAAACCAGGAAACTTTTATGAACATGTATTAACCAATTCCGTTTTTCACTTTTCGTGCTTTTACTAACAAATAAGTTATTTAATGATCATACCCAAAAGGTCAAAGTTATGTATGTAACTGGAATTATAAAGAAGTTCAATTCCTTCTTCAGTCCTTACATTCGTCTAAAAGTTTTGTGCCATTCAGCATTTTTCTTAAGAAAAACCTTTCCCAGTGAAATGTGATATGTGGACAAGTGAAGAAGACTGGTGCAGGCGCGTAGAGGAAGACATACTATTTTTTTTTTTTTTTTTGGGTCAGAAGAAAGACTGGTGCAGGCGCGTATTGAAGTTTTATCTTTTATTTTCAGGAGCATTCACGTGATGCCCATCCTAGGCCCACGAGCAAGGGGCTCATCGGACCAGAGGCCCATATTATCCATCATCAATGAAACCTCATACGTGTCACCTTAATACACTTCAACGTGTGACTGACTCAGTGACTACTATATGTATATGAGTAGTATGACCCTAAATTAAATAATTAAATAAATAAATAAAGAAAAAAACAGTGTCGGGAACTCAGGATCAGGACTTTTCTGCAGTAGAAGGACAAGAGTGCCCCTGCATAAAAGTAGTACTTGGTGGGCCAGAGTCCATGAGAAACGGACAGAATACCATTATGAAGTGGGGCCCCAGACTTAGGAAGAATTGAAGAGAGAGAGAAAAGGTATTGGATTATTTTACCACAAAGTAAGGAAAGGACAGAAGTGTCAGTATATGGATGGTTGTTGGATTGTGATTGGTGGAGCAGGGATTAGTCATCCATGTCTGATGTCCCTTTCGGATAAGCACGCCACCTGTTTCCTCCAACACCCACCACTACCTTCTCTCTCTGTCTACCTTTACATTAATTAATGGATTTAATTCATGTTAGCCGTTGATGCTTACTACTAATATCTCCATTAAGTAATCCCAAAATCCTCCCCACTCTTGATACTAATCATGGAAATAATAAATTAAATGAATTAAATTTTATAAATAACCCTCAAATAAACCAAATCACATGGTGGTTAAAAAGTAATATTTGCCAAAAATCATTAATTAAATTTAGAGAATAATTTTCATATACAAGTAAAAAAATAATTTTATATTTTTATCTAATAAAAATTAAATTAAATTTATGAGTTTAATTGATATGCACTGACAGTGTAAAATAGTTTTACACTGTTAACCAATAGAAATAGGGGAAAGTGAGAATTCATGGTGGGTCCCTCATTATAATGGGTGGTTATTTTGATATGTTGGCACTTTCCACCATTTATTGTGATGTAAAAACTATTTTCTATTGTCAACAGATTTAAATTAAATTCTAAATTTATATGTATCAATAATATAAAATAATTTTATACTGTCAACTAATAAAAATAAAAAAATAAAAAATTATAATAAATAATTATTTATATGAATTAATATTTTTTATTATTTTTATTAGTTGATATTATTTAAATTAAATTCATAAAAATTATAAAAACTATTATGTCATTTTTAAGTGTACGTAACTTTATCATCATATAATGATTTCCATAATTTTATATTTTTTTGAATTATTAATATTTAAAATTTATTAAATGTTGTTAATTTAATTTTAATAGTCAATTAATTATCTTTTTGACATCAATTTGTTATTATTACTCAAATTTAAGTAATTCAGTACTAATCACTTACATTAACCGAATAATTAATCTAAATTTAATCTTTATTGTGTTTGGACGATAGCATGGATTGGGATGGCTCCAAAATTCTAAAGGGACGCAAGGGCCCACCCACCACTCCCATAACCACAATTATTGACACAAAACGGTGTCCTCTTTGATCTCATCTCTTTCTATAATAACCCCCCCTTCCTCCACCAAGACTACCACTACAAACGTTTGAGTTTCTGAAGCAATAAAAAAAAAACATCGTCGGAAAACACGAAAACAAAGGAAGAAAACATAAGAATAAAAAAGATGAGTTACTTGAATCGTGTTTGGATGGCTGCCACGGTGGCGGTGGCGCAGGGCCACACCGACCCCGGCCACAAGTGCAAGACCGCCGTCAAGTCCATCCACAGCAACCGCACGCGCCTCGTCTCCGCCGGAGGCTTGGCGGCTCTCCGCCCCTTGTCCGGCCTCATGGGATCGGACGTCGCCGGAGCTGCTGCGGGAAACGGCTCCGGTGCGGAGGACTGCCGAAGGCAAGCCGACGACTCTCTCCGGAAGGTGATGTACTTGAACTGCTGGGGTCTGGGCTGAGAGCTGGCGGCCTCCGCCGCTGCTTGTGGCGGTTTGAGTTCACCGGAGTTAAGGTCGACCCGGATCTCGTTCTCGGGTTGAGATCGGATCCGAAGAGCCAAAGAAGTTGACCGAGTCAAATCGGGTGACTCGGTTGATGAATAGAGAGTGAAATTGCTTTTGGCTATTGATGAACCTTGTAAATTAAAAGTGTACAGATGAGAATGGGTATTTACCCTAAATACGGTAAAATTTGTGGTGTGGAATGTGAAAACGGAAAATTTGACACACTTCTTGTCCTGTTTAACTTTGGAATTCCAGCTGATTAATAATAACCTTGGCCTAAAAGTGTAGTGGTAGCTTTAATCACTTGCGTTTATTGTAAAGCTCAGGCTACGAATCAAGAAATTTCCTTCGTCCATGAGGTGATCTGCAGAAAACTTAAAAAGCTTGTGCTTTGAAACAGGCAATATGTTATTTTTGTTTTCCTTAATTCGAAACAAGCCATATCCTCTTTTTTTTAATTTATTTTTTTTGGTTTTATGGGAGTATCGAGCAAATCGTATCTTTTTATTTTTTATTTTTTTATTTACCGGAGTTTAAGTGGAGAAGGAGATTTAATTTTTTAGTTATTACCGTTTAAATTGAGAGGAAGACTCCATCAAATTCAAGATATATGTTTCTAGCCCATCAAGCACCTGGCAAGTACTTACCCACGAGGAACCCCGGAAGTCGTATCTTTCGAACTCACCAAAACGTGCTTGTATAATAAAATTGTTTAGGAGATTTTATTCACATCTATAGCGGGATCAAAATAAATCTATGTATACTTTTTGATTAGTTTTACTCAGGAGACTTTTCCCACAAAGAATTCGATTCAGCTTGAATCGAATCCATTATTATTTTGATAAGTGAAGAATTTAACTTAACTTGAATCAAATTTAATATTATTAAAGTATTAAATTTTATCCAAGTTGGATTAAATTTAATATTATTTATTTTAATAGTGTTAAATTTGATTCAACTTTTTTCTCCCTATAAATATGAAATTGATCCAGTCCCGATCAAATGTGCAAAGTTTAGAATTTTAGAGAGTGAAAAAAAAAAATATAGAGGTTAGAGAAAAAGATTTGGTTGAAAGAGAAAAAAAGGGTAATAGAGAATAACAATTTATATCGACTTGATGCGCTTGGACATATTGCTGTAAATCTTAATACATATGTAACTTTGTATTTTTATTTATGTTTTATTATTATTTTATACTCTAATTTAATTTATTTACTAATGTAGTTAGTAAATAATTTTATATAAGATAGGTTAACTTCTAGGTGATATATTTAATTAGTAATTTAGTTTAACGAATTTATTATAATGATAATTAATTAGGAAAAATAATAGATATTTATTTTTATTAATTTTATTTAGTTATTAGTTAATTTTAATTCTGTAGTCAAATAAGTTTAGATATTTGATTTGCCATTAAATTAGTTCAAAGTGTGTTAATTTAGTCAGTATACTTAAGCAACAACTTAGTTTGCTTAATTTATTATAATAATAATTTATTTATTGTAATGGTTAATTAGTATATTTTTGTTGATAACAATTTAAGGTTTAATTTATTTATTGTAGTCTAGTGACTACTTTATTTTTATAATAAAATAAGTTTAGATACTTGAGTTACCGTCAAATTAGCTTAGGATATATTACTGTACTTAATTAGTAACTTAACTCATTACTGTACTTATATTTCTGCATTCATGCTATACAGTAGCCTCGAGTCCTATATAGTAGGCGTTATAGGTATCTTGAGCCACATCCATTGATTGAGTCATACTTGCGAGAAGCGAGCTTATGACATGCATCGCAGATTCCCTATTTCAAGTATGATCGTCCGTTGATTAGTGCGTTTGTTGAGAGATGGCATCCAGAGACGCACACATTTTATTTGCCATATGGAGAGTGCACTATCACACTCCAAGATATCGCATTACAATTAGGGTTGCATATAGATGGGGACCTAGTTAGCGGATGCATGACGTCATGGGAGCACTATGAAGGCAATGATATACTTACCTTATGCGATGAACTACTTGGGGTTGTGCTAGGTCCAGAGCATTGCCTAGGAAACTTTGTGAATTGTTATTGGTTTGAAGAGATATTTAAATTACATGGAAATCCAACTCAGGATGTGATAGTACGCCATGCTTGAGCATATATCATGCTTTTGTTTGGTGGCTTATTGTTTTCAAATAAGTCAGGATTCGGGGTACATTTAAAGTGGCTGCCTCTACTTCATGACTTTCATCGTGTACGGAGTCGTTGCTAGGGCTCGACAGTGCTAGCGGTGCTACAACAAAATCTATGCCGTGCTATTAATAGTCAAGTGGTTGATATTGGTGGTTGCTTAGCCTTACTACAATCGTGGATATGGTACAGACTACTAGAGTTTAGTCCTCCAAGCAGATACAAGTTCAGGTTTCTATTAGCAGTGAGGTAGGGTGTTGGCACAGTAGTGAACTCTTATTTTATTCATATTTGTCATTTGCTATATTAAAATATAGAATATGTGTATTTTTTTTCAGGTGGCCAGAAAGTCTAGCCACGTCTGATACAGTAGCACGTCGATTATTAGAACATAGGCGACATATTGATGGGATTAGTATTATAGGGGTAAGATATATAGCGTTTATTTATTATTATTGACTTTTTAATTTGATACTTTCAGCGAAATATCTAATGTATCGTTGTTTACTATTGTAGTTTGATTGGACCCCATATTCCAACCCAATCATCATCCAGATCACACCGACATGGATTTATGATGAGTCTGACATTTGGTCATCTGTGACACTGCTAATATGCTTTGCCATTGTTGAGTGGCATTAGGTGGATCGTGCTCTTCGACAGCTCGGTGGACATCAGCATATACCAGATAAGCCGCTAAACATTGATAGGTTGCATGCAATTGATGGGCGTGGCAACAATGACATTTGGTGGCCATCTTATCATAAAGAGTTTCACATATTGTGGAAGGAAGGACGCGCTCGGGTGATTCAATTTTTGATGGCCAAGACCATCGTCCATCAGCTGAGTATATAGTAAGTGGTACTCAACTATTGCATAGAGGTTTCTATCTGGAGATATGGTCCTTCACGACCCAAGGCAAATCGAATTGCAGGATGATGTACCAATGCATATCCCACCAGTGGCTGGTGTGCCTCGGCCAGCTCATGTGCCAAATTGACAGTGTCGGGAGCGTCGACTGCATGCCGGGACACGTGTGAGTCACTGCCAACATATAGTGAATGCGGGTAATGATGAGGATGATGCTCATGACGAGGATTGCAACAACTCCTAGCCCCACCGGCTGTGACACAAGAACATGTGCTGGATCGGGAGCAGATCCACCAAAGCTAAAGTGTGACTCCTCTAGAATGACGAACAACTCGATAATCCTAATCTCTGAAAATTGGGCGTTGAAAGTGAACATGAGCCCAACATCATCATCACAACCCAGCTGCCAACTTCTGTAGCAAAGCACACCTTTTTCCATTCGCCATGGGCGCCCAATAAAACATTTGCATGATTTGCTTGTTATTTTGTTGGCTAATCTTTTGCAAAATTGTGTTCTACAGCTCTAATAAGATAATAGATAAATGATCAGCTATAACTGAGGATCTTAATTGCAAAAAATTACACTTTTATCTGTATTTGTAATTTCACAACTATAATAAACACATATATATCTCTTAAGTCATTTTTTCACACATTTTCTCTCAAAACTTTTTCTCAAAACTTTCTCCAAAAACTCACGCAAGGACTATCTAAGTGAGATTCAGAGTGGGGTTTGAATAACATAGTTGTTTAGGGTTAAGGTTACTCAAGTGAATAGTGTTAAATTCAATAATGAATTTGATCCAAATTAAATCTATTTACATACAATTCTCGCTCTTTGGTTTCAAATTTGCCCCGTAATAAAATTAATCCAACTTGAATCGATTTTTCTATAATCTAAAAAAAGGACGTATATACGAAAATAATTTTTTTAAAAAATTTTAAAACGGTAAAAAAGACATGTAGGGCATGTATTATGCTACTAACTCATCAAACCGAGTATTCGGATTCTAATATCAATTTATGCCTAACAAGATAACAATTGATTGGTGATTCCGTCCTCCCACCCAACTGAATGGCTGTTTCTTGGTTGTTTTGTTTTTTTCACCAAAAAACAACGAGAACAATTTATTAGAAAAAAGGAGAGACTGCAGATGAAAGGGAAGGTAGAGCACTGTGTAGCTAAAATATTAAATAAGTAACTGACCATAGTTAAATTTATATATCAAACTCCTGGAGCAAAAACTTGATGCAACGGAAAGTTACAATGTACAGGATTTACAGCGGGGATAATGGGGTAACAATTTTCTATGGCAATCAGAAAATTAGAGAGCGCCAAGCACATATAATGCCAAGTTAGAAAGAAAATGGGTTGAAAGAATCACAACAATACACACTGCAAAGGAGCTGTGCTGATGGTACATTGGCAACATTTTCACACAGTGAAAGCAAATTCCAAATCATACAGGTAACGAGACACTTCTGTGGGGTCCAACGTTTGGTTTGATCTCCCATGATGCCACATGCTGGTCTTCCTCAGGCAGTATAAAAGGCAAAGATATCTCCCGGATCATCAAGTCACCACAAAATGGGCATTCACTAGCTATAGCATCATCCAACTGTGATCGGAGCTGTCCATCAATTTGACATGAGTACACAAAGTTACCATGATATGAAGTATAAGCATTTGACAGTGCAATGTAAATGCACTGTTTCAAGCTGAATGCACATTGATAATTATTTAGAAATCAAATTGATCAACAACCTCAGCCCATGGAAATAATAATAATAATAATACAGGGAAAGGAATTTGAAGCCAAAATTGCCATGCAGGTAGAATGTATTGTAATACTGTGAGCAATACAAAATTTCTCCCATTATCTAATGATACATGTCACTTGATGCATAATAGGAAGCTCTGAACAAACCTTGTCTACGGTGGTCATGCTGGGTATGGACTCCTCAGATGAAGAAAGGGTACCATTGGATTCCCTCCTTGCTTCACTGCCTATTAAAGTAAGCTGCTTCTGTAGATCCAGAATATACTCAGCCTGCAACATTTCCCATTACATTTAATTTAAATTGAAGTATTGGTGATGATAAGAATATGCTTATTTGAGGTGCTGACAAGGACAATGTGACCACAGGCAACAGGGTCCTGACAAATACAACTATAGAGAATAAGGATCAAATCATCTGAAACAATCGTTTCATTGCTCTGTTTATTTTGAATAAAATATTAACTAATTGGTCTTTATCACAAATATTTTGAGAACAACCAATGTTTCAGATAAAGTACAGGAGAAATAGTCACAACGAAATGAAATGTCAGAAAAATAGGAGGAAAAGGGTAGTATATTTACACGGGATTCCACCGTACAACGAGTCACATGGGCAATCAGGCATTGTGCATGGAAGGCATGTCCACAAGGAAAGACATAAAAAGGAGCCATTGGCCCTACTGATGTATAACCACGACCCATGCCAATCTCCCTGCCAGCAGTTAAAATTTTTCGGCGACATACCTACAGAGTCGGATTGAAAATCATTTTGAACGTGATTTTAATATAATAATGGCACACAAGTCAACATCTGAACAACTTGAAAAGAACAGAAGATGCAGCTTTGTCAAACAAGTTATCAAGAAGATCAATACCCCACATTCCTCATCACGATCAATAACAGTGCATCTTTGAGCGAGTGCACTGATATCTTTTCTAATGTTGTCAGCACCATGGGTTGCATCATTCATCTCCTCCTTCAGCTGTTCAATTTGCTTGTTGTAATCCTCCAATGATGAGCAGATAGCCTCCTGGATAAATTCAGATAAATTCCCAAATGAAGTGTAAGATAAACCAATTCCAATAATCCAAGGCATGTAAGCATTAAATTACTTTTCATATAACATCTTTTTGCTAATATTCAAAAAGGAAGCCAATGTTATACCATTCACTTAGATGGCAACATGGGAGAAAAAGACAATATAACTAGTACGTATCATTAAATATACTGATCACATTTGAAAATTGTTAATCAAGATGTCAAAAGCAGAGCAAAGATAACTGTACCTTGAAGTCATCAATCAGGGCAAAATCAGGAAAGAATGGTAATATATCCTCAATCTTCAGCAGACCATCGGTTTCCTTAAGAAAAGCAATTGCCTTCCTTATGTTTTCCCTCTTAGTTCCTTTTTCTTGTTCAACAACATGTTTGGCGATCATGAGCCAGAGCTTCTTTCTCAAGTCTTCATCATCCTCAACTTTATCAGCTTCAGCCATTGCTAGCTCTGGATCAACCTAGTGTAGAAAAGTTAAGTAGCACAAAAAAGTCACAGTTTAGAAGAGGTAAAATCCCTTTTAAAAAAATTTTTAGGTTATAAAAATCTTGCAGATTAAAGAACATCTAACTGGATATGTTGAACAACTTTTTTCAAACTCTGGCTCTTTGAGAACTCTATATTCCATAAAATTGCAAGATGATTCCAACCACTACCATATTCTGGCCACTATAGAGGAGGAAAAAAGAAAAGGGAAAGGGGGAAAAAAAAAGGAAGAAAGACTCTTGATGAAGAATACTTGGTAAAACATCTGGGATGAAGAACCTTACTGAAGCAGTTAATTCTAATTAAGCTACCTCCTTTTTTTATTAGTGCAATTGTAAGTTGAACACAATAACCACTGCATTAGTCTCACCTGTAGGGCAAGAGCAACTGCTTCTTCATGCATAGACATCATGCTGTATATATGAATACATGCACGCATTCTTTTTTCCTTGAGGCAAAGGCGTAGGGCATATTTAGGATCATAGAAAAATTCAGGACCATTTTCTTGTCCTTTTCCAAATTTGCATTGCAGGAAACGTAGAAGTGCACTATCATCTTCCTGAGTAGACAAAAGGGAAACAAGTTGAATACATATGTAGACACTATGTCAATGTCAGACATGTCCAGGAAACCACAAGTTCTGTTAAATCAAATCAAGATAAACAAACATATCCATCAATCACCTGCAAGAAATGAGAAAACTTTAAGACTTAATCAAACTTATTTGATTTCTCCAAGGCACATGTTAAAACTTCCATAAAATATTTCCGTGAAGGCTCTGGTTAAGGTTCATTTACAATTGCAATCCAAACATGCCATTTCAGTTTTAGTCAAGGATAACATACAGTAAAGAATATTATGGTCTTTGACTTCATAAATGAGTGGAAAAACAAGCTATTTGATTTCGTCCTGGAAGGCACAAATATTCAAATTGCAGCCCAAATATGTCATTGCAGTTAATGAATGGCACCATATTTTGTTTACATGCATAAGAAGTGGAATAACAGGTAAGTTTGATGTCAAATATTATGAAGGTGTAAGATGCATAGCATGAATTACACAGAGATTGCCAATCCCTTTGAGCACACATAATGCATCTATTCATCTATACATTTAACATGCATGATGATACCAAATTACCACAATACAATAAGAATGTGAAACACCCTTCATAACCACCACATCAGAGGTACATGGATATAAAAAGCAAACCACTCAACCTGCTTTGCATATAAAGAAAGCAGCAAGTTATGAACTCCAGGATCTTCATTATGCAATCTATGAACACAATATTCAAGATATTTAATGACTTCGTGTGTCTCATTCCTGCATGTGAAACAGGTGGATATAAATATCAAAATTCCAAAACAGAATATCAGGAAAATTATGAAATCTGTCAGATGAAAGAGAGAACCAAAAAAATAAATAAATAAATAAACGAAAAAAAGAAATAAACGAATTGATGAACTCGTTTCTGAAACTAATTGAAAATGTATGCAGTACTTTGCATGAGGTTCACTTGAATAACGCATCATTGCAGGAATCAGTTTCCTTGGGTTTAGGTTCTTTGTAGCCATCCAGGATTCCACAGTTTCATATGCATCAAGAGCAATAAGGTCTGGAGCAAACTTATACTGCATGGGACAGGAAATATTGTTCGTATAACATTTATTGACAGAGATTGAGAGGCTTTAGTGCCAAACAGAAGTAATAGCAGAAAAAGGTCAGGAAGACTGAAATAAAACAGAGGCAAAACTGTTATTATCACACCCCAAATACTGGAGCTTGAACGGTACCTGAAGGTCTTCAGGCACAGAAGGTTTCTGAAGCACTTCCAGTGCTTTTTTAGCTTCTCCTTGCTGAATCAAAAATCCACAAAACCAGAAAGAAAGAAAGAACAATGAAATGAGATACAATACAACCAGTATGAGATAGTAATTTCAATAAAGCAACAGAGATCTGGAAATGAAAGTCTTTAGTAATCACATGGAATATAAGTAGAATCAGAGCACCTGAATGTAATGGTGAACTACAATCTCATACTGCCCTTTTAAGCTAGCAAAATATACCAATTCATCAACCCTTCCATAACTGTCAAAAGTTGCAAAAGCAGAATTATATTAGATAAAAACAAATGTCTATAACTAACTTTAGCCTAACCCATCCGAAAACATAATGCAGAAGCCATATCAAGTATCAAACACTACCTTTCTAAAAGTTTCATCGTAGTTGTTTCATCCAATACATCCTTGCTGTCACTGAGAAAAGCACGAAACTCTTTAATAATTGATTGGTACTCTGAATTGTTATTCTCCAAAGCAGATTCATCTTCCAAAAGAAGTCGGTTTATCTAAAGATCAAGAAATTTCCCAAATTAATTCGCATACAGAGAAACCATGTCACAACTCAAATGACAAAGAACACAGCTGATGCAGTGATTCAATTTCCCAAACCCAGCATTACCCATTTTTTTCCAACAATAAAAACCAAAGCATAAATCAGTATTATTGATTTACTATCAAGCATTAAGAAACATGTCTCAGTCATTTGATGGCGTGGATTTGTGGCTTCTCTTACAAAGAAAAAGCTGGTATTTATCTTCTATTACATACTTAGAGCTGTTTAGGATGGTTTCATCATGCTTCATAGGCAAATAAGGGCAAAATATGAAGTTAAATATGCTTCCTCGAAAAGAAATAGGATCACAGGATATATTATATAGGCATATGCATCTTTCTATTCCAACTGTGGATAACGTATAAGATTTCATCACATCAGTATCCATAGAAAAGAGATAAAGGAATAAAAATGGAAAACTAAATTTTCCTTCCAAGTGCCAGGCATGAAGTGGAACCTTATCCAGGTATAATTCAGTTGCCCATGTAGATATCATTGTTATTTGGCATTTATCGTCCTTTTCTAAATTATCAAGCTTCCGCAACAAGAACGTTCTCAAAGCATCCTGCAAATAAGAAGAGAAACCAGTGAACTTCCATATGCATGAGTCAAATTTCCAATCAAGGAATTATAACGGCAATTCTAAGAATAAATCAATCAAAATCAGTTTGCCTATGCCCACATAAGAATGCTATAACTGTAAAGAATAAATGCACATAAGAAATATCGCAATGAAATATAAATTTACAATTTATCAAACTTGCACACACAAGCTTTAGATGCAAAAGAAGGCTGAAATAGAGCAGCAGAGTATAATCCAACACAGCATGAATGCCAGACTTTTGTTTTTCAATAAGAAAATCCAAATTACAACGTGAACTCTCTTGGAAATATACAAAGTGACAACTACTGCAGCCAAATAACCCTTATTTTAAGAAAGAAAAAATGGCTTTCTCCTAAGTTTCATATATAGTAGAAAAGACCGGTAACATGATAAGTACCTGTTCACCAGCACTTATGAACTTCAAAGTGACTTCCTCAAATGATAAAATATAATTGATCTGCAAATCATATTCCTGTCAGATTTTGTTTTCCTTTTGGATAATCAAAGTAAGTGTCACTGCTTGAAAGCTTGACAGGCACCTACTTTTAGCACAAAAGGCCATCTATTATCATCAAATTATCACAATTGTGTAGAGCCAATGCTGTAAAACAAATCCTTTACCTCCAGAGTTCAAATTTATAAATGGCATTCATATAAGATATATCAAGTGGCCTATTGTGAGGATGAAATCCTACATAATTGGAAGGGACAAAATGGAATTTTTAATTTCCATATATGGATCTCTGCCAGTATGAAGAGAATTCATTGGGAAATATGTACAATGATCATCTGAATGGTAAGCTATGGGCCATTTTCAGTTCGAATTGGATCATGATTTGGCAGTCTTCAAAGTTTATTGCCATGAGAGGCAAGTCCACTGCTATATATAGTGAATCAAAATCAAAGTAACCAAATTTCACAAAAGCAAAGGTAATTCTTGCACTAGCATGATAAACTAAATATGCCAATATAGTGAACTTGAGAAGAAAATTTACTTTGGCATAGAAAGATGCAGCTCTAAAATAATCTTTAGATGAAAAGGCAGCTTCAGCCTGCACCACAAAATATTCTAATTAAACACCAAACTACAACCTTTTGATTAAAAAAAATCCATGAATTTATATAGCCAGACAAACCATTTCTTAGTCACGGTAAAAAGCAAAAGACCGGTACCTGCACTAAATATACTTGGTCCCTTTGAATAGGATCACGACAATTTGCTAAAGCAGCAGCATACTCTTTCATGTCAAGATACACTTTCCACATATCTCGACCTTCGTCATTGATAGACACCTACTAAATTACCAAATCGAACAGCAGCAATGATTACAAGTTTACAACCAAGCTAGTTAAATGCAAATTACAAAAGGCTACAGAAATCAGAGAAAACAAACCTGAAAGATAGAGTTTTGATCATATGCATAGAATAAACCAGCTGTGGCATCACTACATAATCCAATAATACCCTTTGATGTGGAATCTGAAGTTTGATCGAACTGAAGTTCCTCTATAATTTGCTCACTAATTCTGTTTACAACCTACAAATGTTCAAATAATTTAGCAAGCATGCATAAACTCCTTAAAACTAAGCTTATGTATGGCATAAGCATTATGATGCAAACACAATCAAGATAGATAAGCGCATACATACCTTGACCTTATTCCCTAAAAGCAACAAAAAATGGAATTCAGACAATGCCATGGAACTTGGTTTAACCGCTTCAGCTCCTTCAGACAATTTTGAGTAGTCCAAAAGAGCCTTGTTCTCAATAAAATTTTCATTCCCACTTGAAGAACTGTCAAGTTATCAAAAATTTTGAGAGAAAGGTAATAAGTTCCTAAGAAAACAATATGGAAGGGTTTTCGCAGAAAACTACATCATGAATCACTCATGAAGCATAAATAGCATGTTCTGAACGAATATCTACAGTTGATGAAATAGTAATATTTTAAGTTATTCTCTACTCTACCTGTGTTGCCCTCCAAAATTCAAGCCACCATGGTAAATACCAGCTCCAGAAAGCCATGCAAAATGTACAGCTCTTCGTTGCTTAATGTAAAAATGCAGCTCACTGAAAGATAATCAATACTATGAAGTCTTAGAAGGAAAGGTCAAATACACACAATAAATGTGAAAGACTGTAAATAACAAGGAAATTTCAGACTCTAGATCACTTACATTTTTTGTTGAATGTTCCACGACATAACACTAATATGATTAAAAAGAGAAAAAAAACACTTGCCTGTTTGGTATTTCGCCAGGAAGTTCCATGAAATGCACTGTATGGTCTAAATAACTTGAAAACACAGTCTACATTTGTATAGCAATCAACACAAATTAAACTTTGAAACACAATGGAGCATATAATGAAAAAGGATTCAATAATGTCATAGAATAATACATTGTTTTAGCATAGACAAGCAATACAAAATTATCTGACAGTAACCACCTGTTTATAAATGCTATACTACAATTTTATAATCTTGAAATGGTAGTAACGATAAGTTGATCCAATACAGGAAGAAAATGTGGAATTAATATTATTTTACTTACTTCCAGTGATCCAAAGCCAGTGAAAGAATAAAGCCGAGTAGGTGTAACAGCCATCACATAATACCTAGTTCCATTAATTATGCTAGCCGTTTCCATCTGAAAAGAAAAGACAAGAACCAGTAATTTAATGCCTCGGTCGCATCTGAGGGGAAAATTAGAGAAACAAAAAAATTCTAGCTTCAGTTTCTTAAAAAATTATATGAAATCATAGACAATATCTTGAAAAATGAACCTAAAACTATACACAGACAGAACATAAACCTGCAAACCCATAAAAGCTTCTGGGAGTTCTGATAATTCAAAGAGAAGCTTGATATACTTCTCCCTCTTGTCCTTCTCATCCACAGCCAATTCATGAAGTTGACCATTTTCGGTACCAAGAATGACTTCCTTTGTGGAAACTGCATTTAAAAAGTTTAATCAGAACCTCAAGCCGAAATGAACATGTGAAAATCTTAGTTGTACTTACATCAACAAGCAATAGGCATCAGTCAAACATGTGATGAACTAAACTACCTTCAGTTATCTGTTGCCTGCTCCACGCAACGGCATTCACAACAAGACCTTTCAGCTTGCTCAAAACTCGAGGCTTGGTCCATTTTGCATGAGTATAGAAAGTTTCAGCTCCCCCAGGACCAACGACAGTGGCAATACAGTGACTCCCTCCAGGATCAACAAAAACCCTGTGGATCGACTGCTCCCCAGGACGACCCGCAGAGAGATCAATCTCTGCACTCCAGAACAGACAACAAGGTATCACACTCTTACCAACCCAATTGAACAAGCTGGATATCAAAGCTCAAGGACAACTACAAATTCCAGCATAAGCTCAAGCACACAACTATCAACTAAAAATGAAAAATCATTGAAAAAGTGAACCCGTATTCTATCTCTACATCCAAACACAAACAGATCACCAATTTAGATACCCAAAAAGCAAAAGTTACTGAATTTATGATGCCCATATAAATGGGGTGTCAAATTCATTTCTACCATGTATAACACAGCAAAAGCTTAAACAATCAATGGGGGAAAAAAGATGTGAGAACTCCAAAAAAATTGAAATTTTACCGTGTGAATCTCCAACACCAAAATCATGCCTGATGACCCATCCTTTGCTGGTTCCAATGACAATGACATCGTTTCCAGCAGCCATACATGTGATAACTCCACGCCCTTTTGCAGCATACCGCTCCAGAAGGTCCACTGTGAACACTTGCCTCCCTTGATCCATCTATCGATTTCAAATTTTGATCATATAAAAAAGAAGTTATTAAATGGGAATTAAGCATAGTTTATGCATAAATATAGGGACCCCAAAAGATAAAATTTGAATCATGGAATTTGGGAGAAGAGCTTACTTGATCGAAGGTTCAATGTTTTAAAGCTGAAACGTTGTTTTTAATCAGATGGATTCAGTGGTTTTGGTCACTGGTGAGCGGTGATACGAAATTCAGTCACTGAGATTTCTGATTCTCCGATGAACAGACAAGTCTCCGAACGGAACACACTAACAGGATGCGTTGTCCAAACGGGACATTACCTTCTGGCCACTCCCCAAACTACCAACTATATTTTTCGCGTTTTACAGCATAAACGAGCTTCTGCGTAGGTTTTTTTTTTTGGGGGGGCGGGGGTACAGACTGCGTTTTTGATCATCATTATTATTATTAATTTTTATATATTGATAATATAAATTAATTTATATTATTAATCAATAAAATTTAAACAAAATGGTAAATTTCAGATAGTACTTAATACTTAATAGTTATTTATTATAATTTAATATTTTTAAAAATTTTATTAATTTATAATATAAAATTATTTGATATTTTAAATATATATAAATTAAAAAATTATTATTATTTACTTTAATTTAATTTAAATATATTAATATTATAAAATAATTTTACACTATCAATCAATAAAAATAATAAAAAGTACCAATTCATATAAATAATAACCCATTATAATAGAAGACCTATCATAATTTTTTATTTTTTTCTATTTTTATTGATTGATAATATAAAATTATTTTACACTATCAATATGAATTAATTAAACTCTATTTACTTAGTCATCTTTTTTCACGAAATTCATGCTTTTGCTTTTATAAATTGGCACTTTATTTCAGTTAATTATGATTAAAATCTCACTTTATTCTATTAACTTTTAAAACCAGTGAAATTTGTTAAAATAAGATGAAATATTTTTTATTTAAAACTATAACAACTCATTCTAGATTATTATTATTATTATTATTTGCACCAACTCTACAACTTTGAGACTGTTGATCATTAATAATAATTATTTTGATTTTTATTTATTCACAAGCATGGGATAGGAGTCAAAAACTAGAAAACCCACAAGCTTGATAGTGAGTTGTGGCTTCGTGTTCCGGCTACAAACGTTGGTAATCTCATATCATATGATACCTGCGACTGTAAGTGGAACCCCACCAATGGCTGTCGCGTAATAGGGATAGTGCTCACTCTCTACATGTTTCGTCGATCATGTCAGCTGCTGCTGCAACAACAAGGTGGTTATGTTTTCCGATACAACAACAACTTCCTCTCTCTAGCTGTTCAATTCACCTTCCCCTCTCCGCATTCTCCTCCTCTTACAAATACCACTTGGTACGCCTCTCTTTCTCCTCTCTCTAATATGCGCTAGATTTTTTTTTTTTTTTAACTGCAATTCGTTTTCTAATTTGACATATCAGTACAATGAAATATATTGGATTTAACAGTTGGTTGAATTTTTCTAAAATAATAATAATAATAATTTGAAATGTTCTGACTTTTATTCTGAAGAAGTAACTGGTGTGAGAAGAATTGGAAATCTTGTTTGATATGTTGAGGATTGCAACAGGGCACAAAGGCTGTGAGGCTTGGGCTATTTCACTTGATTATAAAAGGTTGTGCCTTAGCTTTTAGCTATAGCTTTTGGACTAGTGAGAAGTACTTGATCCAATGAGATTAACCTAGTATCAAGAGTTGCATTTAGTTTTGAGTTTTGGAATAGTGCTTTTGCAGGTGCTAGTGAGGTTAGCTCATTGTTGAATATTGTTCTTTAAGATAATAGATATATGATAGCAATATATAAAAATAAGAATTTTTCACCTGTAGCATATGTTGAGCCCGTGGCTAGTTCTCTACTCCAGGGCAACATGTCTGATTTTAGCTGTAGCACCTAAGTAAGTACTTAGCCATATTCAGTTTACCTTATGGATTACAGTTGGAAATCTTCTGGATAAGCAGTTTTCACATGGTGTTGTCTTGGATTACCGTTGATTGAACTTCTTTATGAAGAACATACAATTAATTAGTCTAAATAGTGCTGACTCTCTTCATAATATTGTTCTGTATCATTCCCATCCCAGTCAATCTCTTTTCAATCTGACTGCTTTTAACCACTAAAAGTTAATTCATTGGCAGTTTTCAGTTTTTTTCAACAGAGGCATCTCCTGCGAAAGAGAGAGTGACAGATGATGAAGTCTTGAAGGAATTTCTTGCCACCATTGAAAATGCACCAGCATCCGATGTGAAAGCCTATTCTGCGTATGTTGATAAGATGTGCAGGAATGGAAATCTTTCAGCTGCGAGTCAAATGCTACAAACTTTACATGATAAGAACATTGCCGTTACCCCTAATGCATATAATCTCTTATTAGCGGAGGCAAGTCAAAAGAATGACACTGAACTTTCATGTCAAGTCTTCAAGAAATTACTGCTGTCCTGTAAATCCCCAAGTGCAACCTCATGTCTTAGTTTTGCCCAGGCTTTCACAAAAGTAAATGATTGTATGGAGCTACTCAGATTCGCTGGAGAATTATCCGAGATAACTTGTTCAAGTGCGTTATTTGTAAACAAGATCATTTTTGCCTTTGCCAAAAGTGGACAGAAAGATAAGGCCTTGGTGATATTTGATTATCTTAAGAGGCATAACTATAGTCTGGACTTGGTCACATATAATATTGTTCTTGATATCTTAGGTCGAACAGGCCGTGTGGATGAAATGCTTGATGTGTTTGCATCCATGAAGGAAACTGGTTTTGCCGCAGATACTGTTTCTTACAATACTCTAATAAATGGCTTGCGGAAGGTTGGAAGAACAGATATGTGTGTTGCGTATTTTAAGGAAATGAATGAGAATGGAATAGAACCAGATTTGCTTACATATACTGCAATAATTGAGAGTTTTGGCCGATCAGGAAATGTTGAGGAATCATTGAAATGCTTCAAGGAGATGAAACTGAAGGGAATCCTTCCTTCAATACATATCTATCGGTCACTAATCAATAATTTAAACAAAATAGGGAAGGTTCAGTTGGCTAAAGAACTTGTAGAGGAGATGAATTCATCTTCAACTTGTCTAGCTGGTCCAGAAGATTTCAAGCAGAAAAGAAGGCGAAGAAACAGTTAGAAACCAAAGTTTTTAGTTTCAGGTGACTGAGGGTCTTGAAGTTCATTAGTTTAGCACTGGTATGCTGTTCTCTGCCATTTCTTAGTTGCAATATGATGCTGACCGTCATGTGCGTCTGTAATGTAGAAATGTTAAGAGATGTGCAAAGGAAGAATATAATATTGATCAATTCAATTTACTCTTTACTTATCCCAGGTTATTTCTTATTGATCAAGGTTAGAGATTTGCACATTTGATTATTGTTGTTTTAGGCCAAAACACAGACATTATGAGTACTCGTAGTGGAAAATAGATGTCGGATTGAAAACGATTTTGATCAAGAGTGAATATGAAGCATTCATTCTCGTTTCTTCTTATGTGAACTATCTTCTCATGTTTTTGTATAGACTGCTGATATTTGAACATGTCAATATGGATATCATAAAGAGACACTTAAAAGGGAGGAGTTAAAAATTAAAAATAAGCTTACAATGATATACACTTGCCATTTTTTATTTTTTTGGGTGTAAACACTTACCATTAATTATGTTACAACACATAGTGCCCTTAGACAGGTATCTAAAAATTATGTGCAAACAGACTACTGTTTTGTACCCCATGTAAGGGCAAAGTAATTTGTATTCTAAATTTTTGCTGTCCCCCACACTTTCACCTACTCAACCAATCACACCCAATGTTACTACTGCTTTTGCTTCTGCCAACACTTCTCTGATGAAACTGGTGCTTTCGTTGCTTAAGCATCTAGCATAAAGTACATTAAGTTGGTCCTCCTTTCCCGGTCAGCTTTTGGTCTGAATGTGTTATAACATGTATAAATTTGTATAATTTTGTAGTCAAAATTTATTGTTTATATAGATTTATACAACTGGCAGTTGCAATAGTTACAACTTGACAACTGTATACCATTTGTGCGTGATTGTAAAGATGTATTAGTAGAGATGCTTCTTGATGTTCAACTAGTTTATGTTTTCACTAAGAACGCCAGAGGGTAATCCATCCAAGTACATTGCTGGGAAATGGCAGCTACAAAGAAGCAAAAGCTCATCCAAGACAAGATGACAGTTCTCAAAACTGTCTCCAGTAAAAGGAGGAGCAAAGAGTTGTACCTATAAAATATCAATATACTATATAATGGACAAAGGTAAAGTAATTAACAGAGAAACAGATTAATTCAAATTTAGTTTGGTTGTGGACTTAAATACGGCTAGAATCTCTCCCAAATATGAATCTTCTTGTCCAATCTGATACAACCAGCACCCTTGTCCGCCAGCTCACTTGCTTGCTGAATGTAGTGACATAGCAATTAAACAACACATTGTTATATACAGATATCAGTTGCCAACTATATGAACTTAGAGCATTGGTCATTAGTCATTACCTTGCATATACAGAATACCAAAGCCATTGAGTGCTGTGACCCATGGAAACCCAGTCTCCAGGAAGTTCTGCAGCTGCCTGCTCCCCACCCAGAGGAGCAAATTGTCCAAAATGCTTATACCTTCATGATAATAAGCAACCAAAACTTTACTTGTTAGAAATGGCATAAGAACAAAATAAAACTACCTCATTCATTATTTTGTTCTGTCCTTGGTTAGAGCGAAGGCTAATCCAACATGGTTCTCAAAACATGCTTTTGCACACTAAAAATTTACATTTCTGAAGAAGAATATCTTATTTACGTAGTTGAGATTGTACATTATGCTTATCATATACAATATGGTTTACCGAAAGGGACGAAACTTATGACGTCCAGATCTGCCAAATCGTCGAGGACCTTCAGGATGCTCTTCACATTGATCCATGCGGTTAAAGCATCTAGCTAGATATGCACCCTGTTGGGCAGCAACCTAGATAATACCAATACATTAGAAACTTACTCTACATGCATATTATATATGTTCCTACAAAAGTAGTCCGTATAAGCAACCTTTTAGTTACTGGTAAAATGATGCATACCTGTGCAGTTGCTGGCAGACTCTTCATCTGTGAATCTACATGAGAAAGGGCCAGCTTAAACCCTTCTATGTCTATTTCTTCTCTATCATTTCCTTGAGAATCTTTCCATAGAGCAGTCAAATCAAGAATCTGTTGGCTCTTTATGTAGAGTTCAACTTGTGGATATCTTAAGATGATGTCATCCAACACATCCTTGAATTCTTCAACAGTTAATGTACCAGAGTTGTCTTTGTCTGCAGCCTTAAAAATGGCTGAGATATCATCCTATAAGTAGAGTTGAATGAGTTAATAATGACAGATGAATTCAATCGTGAAACTGTCTAAAAGAACGTCTCATAATTTCCTCCACTCCATCTGTAGAAGAAAATTATAGCATTTAGTAAATGTATGCAACATCTTTGTTGAGTTCATCAGAAAATGATCAAATCACAGGCACATTGAGCTTAATTTCTTCATCAAATCCCAGTTCAAAGTCAAATCTGTATTAACTTGGATAAGAATGTAGTATCATGTTGCATCTAATGAGCCCGTAAGTCTACAAAAATCATGTTGAAGGCTTAATACATACCATGATTTTACGTTGATCAATTGAAGAACAATCACCAATAGCATACGCAGATTCACATCCCTTCACTCGCAACCATTCATTTGTTGCTAGCACGTGCCTTTTAGCCTGCACATGGAGTAATTGAAGCTTGTACAGATTACAGATGTAGTAGTTAAGAAAAGAATGATGAAGTGCATCACAGTCTTATCTTCCTTTAGCCACATTTTTTGATTGCGGGCAATAAACAAGTGCACCTACACTGGCAGGTGCATTGCAGAACGACCCCAAGAGAAATCCATTAAATAGACTGTAGTTCTGACATGTATGATTAAAATTATGGATTATAAAGTAGGAGGAAACTGTGTTTCAGAAATGCATGGATTTAAGCAACACCTGACCAATTTGTTCCATGAAGTCCCTCACAACTGGACGAGTTGAAATTCCAGTGGACCAGACAACCAATCCATGGGGTACAGAGCATATCTCTCCTGTTGATTTCACCTTCATTGTAATTTCTTTGTCACCAACATTGACAACTCGACATCCAGTTTGAACTTCTATACCATCTCTTCCAAACTTCTGCTCGGCGAATGTACTAATTCTTTCATCAAACCTACAAGATTGAAGATGAAACTTTATCCGAGTTGCGACCTTTTATAGCCTGTTTTCTGGAAATATAAATGACTTAGGATGCTATGAAATCTCAGCACAAGCAAAACAGACCTAAGATGATCAAACAGATCCCAGGTCCTAATAATGGTTGCTGGTATTAGTAAACATCCAACTATTTAAATATGATTTGATTTGCAATCTTGTTTGTCTTTTCTGTTAACATTGAAAATATCAAAAAGCTGTTCTGTTCCTCTAGTAAATATTTATTATCATGTGCATTGTGCATAAGTTATTAAATTAAATGTATTGTGAAAATAAATATATTTTGAAAGATTATGACAGTGGAACACTAGTACCAAACGAAATGCTCAGGGATAGCTGAATATACTTCACAAGCAACATAATAAATAATCATGTGGGAAGATACCACAGTTTCAATGTTGGTGTTTCAAAGTAATAGAAAATGATTGAGACTGTTAATGCTTAATCCTTACGTGTTCAAGATGTGATCTCCTGATTGAATCACTGTTATCTTCACTATATCTTTGACAGACGGGTATAATTTGACTAAATCTTCTTGGACATAGTCATGAAGCTCAGCAGCAAATTCCACACCAGTCGGACCCCCTCCAACAACAACAAAATGCAGATTCGTCCGTCGTTCTTCTTCAGATAGAGATGGAAGAACAGCCTTCTCAAAGCAATCTATCACAGAAATTCTGATCTTCTGTGCATCCTCAACCTCCTGCAAGTGATGATATAGTACATTTTGCATTAGTGGTAAACTGATTAATCAGTAAAACTGTGCTGAATGCTTGATCATATGTTTCCCTCACCAGTAGTGCAAATATATAATGAATCACCTGATAAACTAGCAATCATAAACAAGCAAGAAATTTTTGATCCATTAAATGATTATACACTATATCTTGTAAACAAAATAAAATTAAATTACCTTCAGAAAATGACAGTTCTCCCTGACACCAGGGGTGTTAAAAGTGTTTACTTGCGCTCCTAGTGCTACAACCAAGTAGTCATAGTCCAAAGAAAATTCAGCACTTCCCACTAAGTTGTTGTCAATGTTGGACCGACAAAATACCTTTTTGTTTGCAGAATCAATCTTCAGGCATTCTGCCTCCCAGTATTTAATAACTCCTTTTCTCTACAATGGGAAAGAAACAACAGAACATTCTCATAAATTATCTGATGAAAATATCCTCAAGAAAGACTAAAAAGGAAAGAGAAAAGAATCCCAGAAGTTGCCAGAGTGACAACAACAGTCTCAAGACACAACAAAGTTATGACTCTAGCAGTCCTGTTTTATAAGTTGACCTCAAATAAAAATACTGGTGCCACTTGATTTCTATGTGTGCATATGTGATCAATGTTACTTTGAAAAAAACACATACTAGCTATTCTTAGAGCTCTTGCTTTTTTTCCTCTACCTTTTTTATGATGTTTCGGACTGGCTCTACAATGCTTCGTGCTTCAACTGTCCCACAAGTGACACTGGGTAATAAAGGAGTGAATGCAAAGTAGTTACGGGGCGAAACAACCTGAACATCGTACAGTGAGGCATCAAGATCCTTGAGGAAACTAGTACCAGCCCAACCTGTTCCAAGAACCACCACTTTCTTTTTCCTTGGCTCATTAGAATCAGTAATAGGAGCCGGAGGTCCAGTATCAGATTGTGCTTCTGAGTATGATAGCACCCCTCCACCACTGCAGTTAGCATGCACAGGTAGACTCAATAAAACAGAAAAGTTCTTTACCTTAAAACTATCAAATACAACAAAAGCTGCAGGCCAGAAGGAAGAAAGACATCAATGGATGTATTCACATATAAACCATGATTGTTCTATCTCTTTGTTGCTTTTTAATCAAAAATTAAAAAAAAAAAAAATGATGCATTAGTGAGTATACTAAATGATTTTCAACCATCATCCCTTAAACAGAAACAACACTCGATGGCTGATATAAGGTCTCGATAGAGTAAAGTAATATATGCTTGACTGTATGTTGATTTTAGTCCTTAAAGTTGTATGTGTATTTCAGTTTAGGTTTTGGAATTAAGAAATTAACAATTTAAAGTACGTTTGTATTAGTTTTTATTGACAAAAAAAGTGATTTTTTCAGTAAAGAAAATCACATGAAAAAATCACTTTTTATAGAAACTATTCATCTCAATTTCTACTCAAAAGTTATAAAATTAAAAAAAAAACTCTTTTTAGCTTTTAAGTAAAACCTAAAATAAATAGTTTTTGTGAAAAGTGATTTTTTTTACTAGTTAAAAAATCACTTAAAAAAAAGATGAGAAAAACCCCCTTAATACCTGAAGTTACAAAAAGTGATTCACATTAATTCTTTTGATGATTCAAATTAATCTCTATAAACATTACCCTAAGAACATACTTAAATAACTTTTGTAGCTTTAGAGAATAAATTGTTTATTTCTTAATTTCAGGAACTAAATAGAACCATACATATAATTTTAGGGACCAATACGGGTGTTCACTCAATATATGCCTGTAGGGAGCAGATCAGAGCTAATAAGAGACAGCAAAACAAGTTCAATTGCTTAAGAAGAAAATTTGGAGCATATATACAAGGTCAGATTATTGAGATCCAATGGTAAGGCTAGCAACATATCGTGTACAACACTCACTAAATGCTTTAATGAATAGCAAATGAGTCAAGTGTTAGGATCATATAGTATCGAATCATCTTATCAAGTTCTCGCACATGACACACCGTGAGTGTACACTGATCAACACTGAAGAGTCAAGACATGTAACTGACATCAAAAACTTTAAAAAAAAAAAATGGCATCCGTTGCTGGAAAATAAATATCAATCACTCATTCTTACCAACAATATCCTTTTTTTCAATATATGTTTATTAATAAACGCATCAACCACAGCAAAGCACTGCACAAGAATTCCCATTATACCGGAATCTTCCCACATTTCATCAACACATTACAATGATGCACAAGATATAAGAGGAGGAAGGGGGGGAAAAGGGAAAAAGGGACAAAAACAGAAATAGCAGATAGATAAACAAAACCTGAGAGTGCATAGGAGCAGAAGCTTGGAGCAGGAAGGGTGGCTATTGAAAGCCCTTGTGAAGAAGGAAGCAATCTTCATCTGGAGCCAAGTTGAAGAGATTCCTGAGAGTGAGAATCAAAGGTGAAGAAAACAAAATGGGTAGATTCAACTTCTGATGCAACGCAGGACTGAGACACACACGTCCCTGCATATCTATTCCTACCTTACACTTGGTACAGTAACTCTCAGTTAATGTCAATCTTGACACGTGGAATTATACTATAAGATGTTATTATTAACTCTTACTTAGCTGTGGAAGATTGGGGACAACGTCGTCCTTCAAAATTTTAGAAAGTGCCCTTGTAGACTAATAGAACCATGTTGATCCATTTCCAACTTGTTTGATGGAGAAATTACTATTGCACCTTTTTTTTTGGGTAAAACATCAACTATTTAAATTTCATCTTAAATTTAGGAGTTTGTATCCTATGCTATACGTTATATTTAATATTTTAGTTGTTTTACTTTTTAACGAATTTTTATTACATCTCTTTGAATATGATATTAATTCTCGTTCTATAAATATTATTATTTAATCTATGATTTTTAATTTTTATCCATTTCGGAATTGAGTATGATAGTTTGTTTAATATTGATCTGTAAAAATGTGGTTGTGAATATCAAGTTTAATATTGGCGAGAATGTAACATTCGAATTCCTGTGGACTCGGATAAGGGGACCGCGAAAGTAGAAGTCATACGTTTTTTATAGTAATAATCAGTGCGTCGGTTAAGGATCTAATTGGGCTTTAAAGTTTGTCGGATTCCGTGGAAGAGAAAAATGTTTAATGGTTCAATTTGACTTTGACAAACTCATACATGTTGCAACGAAAACTGCTCCTGTCCTAGTAGAAGGAAATCAAACTTCTACACTGACAAAATATCTTCCACCGAACAACAAACAGCAATGTTATTTGCATAAATTTTAGACAAATTTAACATATATTATTGATGAGAATGAAAGAAAAAAAAATAAGAAAAAGGAAAAATAAAGTATAATAATGTCAGTTCTCTAAATTTCGTGAAAGATTTTTTCTGCGGAAGTATATTATCCTATCGAGACAAAAAAATCTCAGTCATATCATATAGGCCACCAGGAGGACATCACGCCATAATAATGGCTAAAATGCAAGAAGTATAGAGAAAAAATCAGTAAAGAAAAAGAAAAAATTTTAAAATGTTGCTCATTTTGATGGATGAAATGAAATGCTTATGATAAAGTAAAATAGGCAATGGACGTGACAGTGTAATAATGTTCATTCCATTTTTCATTTGGCATACTTGAGTTTTCAGGAAACTGAGAAAAAAAAAGATTTTATATAAAAATTATAGGAAAACCTTTTTTCTTTTGGTCGGGGCTTTGAAAAGGAGGGGGGATAAGAGGGGTACTGGGGCTTTGCCCTTCGCATCCTTCGGGTGCGGCCTTCCTCGGACCAATGAGGTTAGCTATCTGATTTGGCCTCAATTCATGAAAACATTTTAAAAAAAAAAAATGTTAAATGTTAAATGTCTATTGATGTATTAATACAGCTAAAAGAATGCTTATTTTCTTGCAAATGAGGTTCTCTTTTTAATTGCATGTCAAATAGAGCTGTTAAAATAGGCTAAGTCTAATCGGCTAGTTCGAACAACTCAAAAAAATATGTAGGCTGAGTTGAAAAGAATTGAAGTAAAAATTAAAGGTAGATCAATTGAACTGAACCTGATTTGACTCGATCCCGAATGGGCCAGTCCGATGGCCCAACCACTTCTTTATTTTTTTGTATAATTAACTTCAAACATAAGTCATTACTATTTAAGTTTAGATTGTTTGGCCTATTTTTTTACTTAAAGAAAATTTGAATTACAAAAAATATGTTGACAAAAAAATAAAAATAATTAAAAATTATCACTTAACTATTGCATCAAGTAAAACAATCAAGTCTAATTAACGGAAAAAAAAAATTGTACCTTTATCCATTGATTTTTCAAATTGACCATAAAACAATAACAACATCATTCATTTTGGCATGTTCTTTAAAACTATTTTTTTAAACTATTTCCAAAATATATTTATTGTATTTAAAAAATTAGTAGGTGGCTCGAGATCCAACTCGTGCCCGAAATAAAATTGGACTGAACTAATATTTTGTTAGATCGAAACTAGCTTAACCTGACCCAAAAATGGCTTGACTCGAAATGACCTGGCTTGAATGGACTAGGCTAGCCGATTTTGACTACTCTTATCACACAGGCATATCAAACAAAGTTAGATGGTTAACTACCCACCTCCCTAAATAGTTAGCTACTGCCAGCTCCAACCAAGCAAAAGAATAGGAGGGGGAAAAAATGAAGAAAAAAATAACAGACCTAACATTGGGGTTCTGGTTAAATCGGGTTGAACTGCACTCTCATTTTGGTCATACTTCATACTCCAAATGATTGATGAATACGTATTACTACTTCTTCTTTTTTTCTTTTTACTGTTATCTATAAATCACAAAAGCAATATATATTGTACATGTATTTCATCACAATCATTCATTTTAATATGTTATCTTCTTTCTCTTTTTCTCATCATACTAATGATTCCTGTCCTTTTTGAGTCTGCGCAAAGTTTTGGTTGTATATGTAAGTGTATGGCACTTCTCCTCAGGAAAGCAAGTACTAGCAGAAACAAGAGGGGTTGATCTTTCGTCAAACAAGTTCAATAATTTATATAAAAAAAATGATATATCATTTTTTTAAATATTGATGATAATAAGATTTAAATTTATAATTTCATGCATATTATGCAAATCCCTTCACCACTAACAATAGTTATAAAACTTGATCCGATAATCAACTTGGCCAAAGCACTATGTCATTGAACCGCTAGTTCATCACTAATTGAACCAAATAAATTGGATAAAATTAAGTAAATATATAAAAACACATAGGTTATGAAATAAAAAGCGTATCACTTGCAAACTAGTGAATATCCTATAGCATATTACTTGCATTGGAAGTCCCTGCCGTAGACAACTTATATGCAACTTGTTTTCCATTATTTTAATCCCGTATTGAATAATGAAGGAATTGAAAACTAAATATTTAGTTATAAAATGAAAGGATTTTAGCTTTGATATTATTCTAATTTCAAGGCCCAAGTGATTGAGTGATAACTTGAGAAAGTCATCTATTATTTTTTAAAAAGTTAAAATTTTATATAGCCATTTACTTTTACAAAAAAGAAAAAATTCAAACTATTTTTTTTATTAAATATGCATGCCCCATTGGTTTGATAAACCCGATTAGGTCATTGATTTTTATAAAAATCGGCTAGTTTGCACATATTCCCAAACAAGTCTAATTGTCTAATGCAACTTAGACCGGATACTTGGCCAATTCACCAGTCAAATTGGCTAATTTAGTCCGAGTTTTATAACTACACCATTAACCTTGTCTTAGTGGCTTATGATACCTAAGAGTTTGGGCCTCTGCCATTTCTGGAACCCTCTCCTAAATGCTTGAAGTTGCCAAAAATTAGTCAACTTACAAAGTTGACCAATGTTGAGGGACTAAGTGCGTTTTTGGATATGTGTTCATCACACTCAAACCTCCGTTCCGGTCCTCGAATGCCGTAGCTAATTCGTTTGGATAATTTTGCATTGGATTTGGTTCACTGGGTTTTTCATCCAGACCTCAGTTGTGGCAGAAGCAACAATATGTTGCTTATCTGTTCACTATTTCCACGTTCCATATTCATTGAGAATGCATTTCCCTTTTTTATTCTTCAAGGATACTATTATATAGTTTTTTAACTTTTCTTTGTATGATTCCATGTATGCAATGCGTGGATGTGTGCCTTTCAACAATATTTTATTTATTACATATTTTATATTTTAAATCAATTAAATTTATATTATAATAATTATAATTATTCGAGTGTTCATTACATATTTGGTATTTTATTTAATAATATTATTTAAAGCATTTTCTGATAATCATAATAAATTTGATAAATAAAACAAATTTTATTATTTATACTTAATTTGGTAACAATATTAAAAATAAAAGTTATTTATTTTAAAATATTTTATCACATGTCTAAATTTAACTGAAAAATAATGAAATAAATAAAAAGAAATTATAATAAAGATGTTGTGGAACCCATACATGTTTTTAGCAATTATTCATTCAAAAGTGGTTTTGAACAACACTATCCAAACAACATTTATTATATCAAAATCACTTTTCATATAAAAGTTTCTAAATATAAATTACATTACTACAAAATCAATTCTAATCAAAATCAATTTTACAAAATCAAATTCACTCAAACTTAAGTTTCAAACGTTAATCCAAACACACACTAAGAGACTAACTTAACCAACTTTAACCCACTTCATATTCGTGAAGGAACTACACTAGAATCTAAATAGATGAAGTTTACGTATATCATGTTGTTCATTTTCAAACCTTACCATCATGTTTGGTATTTCATGATATAAGATTTAAATCTATTTTGTAATATAACCTCATTCTTATAGAATGGCCAAATTTTTTTATTTCGCTAAACAATTTTTATTTATTATAAAAATGTGAAGACTTCATTATAAACTTTCCTCTTTTGAATGTTAATTGACATAAAGTTTAAGATTTATATGCAGAAAGGTTAAACTAATCATTTGGTTTTTATGATTTTAGTCCCTATAAGGGACGTCCGATAGAGGGCTAGGAAATAGATTCTTGAAAAAGTTAAGAAAATTTCGCTATTTGATACAAGTTTTGGAAAAATATTTCTGAGAATGTTACATTTTCAAAATTAATTTTAAAGTAAGATTTTTCCCAAAATAATCCTATCTCATATATGAAATTATAACATTTCCATAAAATGAGAATATTTATTATTATTAAAAAATCAAACTACCCCTATTATCACCTACTGCCATCCACGATTGGTTACCCGCCATTGCTAGCCACCACCAGACCATCGCCAAGCCGCCATCAAACCATCGTCAGGTGTTGACTGCCGCTGGCCACCACCCTCCGCCACCAGATTGCCAAGGATATTTTTGGAGATGAACAAATATTTTCGAAAATTCAATTTATCTATCAAATACTATAAAAAACACATATCTACTAAAACTATTCCTGAAAATAACATTCTAAAAAATAGAATTTTCAAAAAATTCAAATCCCCTTCCCAACGCTTTTGAAAGTGTATCATCTGATAATTCATTTAATTTGTGCCATCTAGAACAATTACTTGTTCTGTCCACATCTGTATCACTACTGATGCTATAAGTCTCGCAGTCTCCAACCCATTAGTGTTACTTTGTACTATCGTTATTTCTGGACTTCTTCACGCCTTTCAAGCGCAAAACAAAAAACAAAGCTTCCTTTCGCAAAGAACAAAACCCTCACCGGGAATGGCACATTGACCCAACCCAGCCAGCATGCAACACGGCTCCACAACCTATGTCAGCAACCAACCCCTATTCCAGCCATGGTTCAGTCAATGATTTTGTTCTAGCACATGATGTTAGAATCAACCGAAGAAGATATTGAAAATATTCAGGTCTGTTCTCATGCAATAATATCATTGATTACATGAAGTTTTCCAGTGACGTACTTCAATGATTTTAGTTTCTGTTCCTGGGCATGGTACAACAACTTTTTTCGAATGCCAATGGTTGTCTTTTCTCAATGTATCAGTTTCAGTTAAGGATTGATTCTATGTTTATAGGAACTTTATTATGGTATACGGAGGAACTTTATCAGTGTGTATATTTGCAATAATGAGATTAATATTCACACACATTTGCATCCGAGTATCAACCAATTAAAATGGAAAAGAGTATAATTAAACTCAGGAAAACAATGGAAAAGACTGGTACAAAAAACAGCACACAAATTAAGACTAGTAACCTCAGTTTAATCTTTGATGTCATTGGAAATGTAGCAACACCAAGCAGGTTCTCCCTGAAAACAGGGACTTGGGTAAACTACAACCTCAGACACGTTGGATTGAAAACATCATCGGTGGTAGGCAACAAGATACATTTTACAAGCAAAATCAAAATCCAACAGGAACAGTCCGCACAATTTAGAACGTTTTGTTTCAGTTTTTTTTTTTTTTGAAAAAATAATTTTTTAACTACTAACATAATTTTCTTTTAACTTTTAAATAAAAATTAAAATAAATAATTTCTATAAAAATAAGCTGAACCAAACAAACACACTCTTAGAAACACAAAACAAACAATACCTTTATGAATGAAAAATATAAAAAGGATATATCTCAATTCTCGACAAATCAAGCGGATTAGAATAGACACAGAGTAAATAAAATTTTGCCCAATCACAATAGAAAGCCTCAGTTAACCCATTGATGTCATATGCATGTAGCTTCACCAAGTAGGTTCTCCCTGTAAACAGGGACTTGGCTCCACAACACCTCAACCAAATTGGGTTAAATCATCACAGGCAATGTTATAACACACAATAAACATAGTACATTGCATAAACAAAACATTCATCAATAAAAAATAAGTAATATGAGTACATCAACTATACACACATCAACAACAACAACAACATATAAGAATCACAGCCAACAAAAAAAAAAAAACAAAAAAAAAGAGGTTCACGCGACATGATGTACAAAGGCTCAGAAAGTATTACAGCTCTATCAATCACGGTTTTTTCAGAAGCAGAACTGGCATTTAAAGCTGAATGATAATCCTCACAGCCAACCATAACACTAAAAATTACTCTAAACCTAGAGTAGAAAAACCAAAATTAAATATTTATATTACAATAATAACAAAATCAAAACATGGCTCATATCAAGAAATTCAACCAATTTTTTTCCCTTTATGCTTCATCGAGAAAATCTCAGAAGCGCGGATAACATGTAATCATCGCCAACAATTCAGGGGCACAAAAAAAATCAAACTGACAAAAAATCAAAACGTTGACATCGAAATCAGTTTAGCGGGCATTTTTAGAGGCAAAAACATTGAAAAAGTTAAAACCCCCACGTGAAAACCGCCGAATTTCAATTTGCGCCTCTATGACTAGCTTCATTTTCATTTCAACGATTCGAAAACAAGCTAAAGGTGTAGTGAGGCAAATTGGAAAAAAAAAAAAAAAATCAACTTCACACACTAACACAAACACAAAAATTGCAGAGTAGGGACTAAAAATTGGATTTTGCCGTTGTTTTGACACAGATCAGCCGTGGAAGAACAAAAGGGGCTAAACTGCAACACGAACGGCAGCGATTTTGCACGTGCATTGGGGCTTTCGCGTCACAATTGTAGCTCAGAGAAGCCCGGGAGGCATCGTGCGGAGAAATTAAGGAATACAGGAAGAAAAATGTGAGCCCTGATTAGTAGTTTTGGGCAGTAATATCTGAGGTCAGAAGCGACCTTGATAAACCCTAGAACACTTTGGGCAAAGGGAGAGTAACAGCGCATGCTAATTTATATAGACGCACACCAGAACTCCAGAAACCCTAGAAAATTTTTTGCTATTTTGTGCCGCCGCAAAAGCTAATATAAAATGTTTATCTTTATTTTCACCTCAATTAATTTTAGAAAAAAGAAAATAGGGTTTTTTTTTATCTAAAATAAGATAAAAAAAATTATTGAAAGAATGAGAGCTAACCATTGAAAGGCATTGAATTAGGATTTTGTTAACTAATATGACTTAAGTACATATTAAAAATATTTATTATGTATCTTCAGATAAGAAAAAATATTATGCATGGCTCAATTTTTTCTACATGGGTTTTAATAACCAATGAGACCAAAATATAAACATGGAATTGTAGCAGTATTTATCGAAATATGGCATTTTAATATAATCAAATGGCATTTTCTTTGGTCTTTGTGCCAAGAGTTTATAGTATTAGATTAGGAATTCAATCTTTGTATAATATTCTATCCCCTTGATCCTCTTAGTTCCATTAGGAGCTCTTTAGAATTAAAAAAAAAAAAATCCCAATGACTAGATTAGCTAATGAGATTGGCCGGTCTAATTAAAAATCTCATATTTATGTAAATAACCACAAATCTCCATATCATGGTACATATTAAACAAAAATACCATATCTCCAATACCTCATTTTGGTATTGAATATTTAGGTTAAACTATAATTTTAGTCCCTATATGTGTCATTAGTTTTGAATTTAGTTTCTATATGAAAAAAGTTTTTAAATCAGTCCCAACACATTTAATTATTTGTTAAAATAAGAAAGGTCCTTATTGTCAATAGGAATTATAATTCCACAAATCTTACATGATTAGCAGAGTATGATCTGACTATTTCACTTACTTGGATGATTATTATGTAATACATGCTAGACAATAGAACATATATGAAGACCAGATCATGCTCTATTTTAAAAGAAATTTACCAACAATTTTATGTATAAAGATTAATTTAAAAACTTTTTTTTTGTAGGGATTAAATTCAAAATCAATGACATATGCAGAGTCTAAAATTATAGTTTAACCAAATATTTATTATATATCTCATTTGAAAAATGTGGTGCTAATCTTGTTGACTCTTTTACTTTTATATATTGCAATTTGATTTTGAATTTCTTAATCTTATGCAATTTAAAAATTATTTTTCAAAAAGGTGTAAGTTTTTGCATAAAGTCATGGTTAAATCCTCGTCAACAAGCATGATTTATTAGTAGTTTTTTTAATATTTTATGTAAGTTATGGACATGAAGATAGAGGTGTTCATGGGTCAAGTTGGGTTAGGTTTAAGGAAAAAGAAAAACCAACCCAATCAATTGTGGATGGATTGGGTTGGATTGAGTTTTTGAATTTTTTTCTAAAGAATCCTAACGAACCCAACAATGTGATCTAAATCAGGTTGGTTCGAGTCGGGTAATTTATTCATTTTAAGAAAAAATAAATCTTTGTTTTACAAAAAAGAAAAAGTCATAGCCGCCTTATAATCCCTTGGCCATCAAAAGCAACATTTACCATGTAGCAGCAACATCCACCACCTCTTACTCTCTCTAATCTCACCCATTAGCATCATCACCACCTCTCTTATCCTGTAATCTCACCATCTTAGATTGGCCATCTACATCATTCACTCACAGTAGTATGAACAACGAGGCAAATATGCAACTATGGTGTGAATAAGGAGACTAGTAGTAGTGGTGGGTGATTGGATGGACCTATTATGGTCGTAGGTGATTGGCAGACCAATAGCAGTGGTGGACAATTAGGCAGACTCTTAACGATCTTGCAGCCTCCGTTTCTCTCATGGTAGCTACCTTTTGCATCTAAGGAGGAAAGAAGTACCAATTAGAAAAAAAAAAAAGGAGTAGTGTCGCAGCGGCAATGGATAACGGTGGCGTTATAGCAATAGTAAGGGTAAGCAATAAAGAAGTTGGAAGTGTAAAAGAGAAGAGTGGCGCATTGATATATTCAGGTAGTGGGGTTGAGTAGACAGGTAGCATTTTCTAAACTCGCTACTTGAACCAAAAGGAGATTAGGATTAGTCAAATTTGACTCAAACTAACTCAATTACGTAACCCAACCGAAAAATTTGTTATTAGATTGGTTGGGTAGTTGAGTATACTTGAACCCGTGAACACCCCTACGTGAAGCACAACTTATTTTTACTTGACATTTGGCACATTATTTAACAAGATTATCAATAATCTAAATTATCACTCGAAAACATTACTATTATTTAAATATTGCTACTATTTAAATTGCTGGTGGTGCTACATTGCAATTTTTGGTATGAACAAGTAATCCAATTGCCAATTTACAATACTTTTTATGGTATATCAAAAAGATTATTAAGTAATATATAGTGACAAATTTAGAAAATTTAAGTAGTAGGAGTAAAAATAATACATATGAATAACAAGAAATTTCACATAATTTTTTTCTTAGTGTAGGGTCAAACTTAATAAAATAATAGGGCCAAAAAATATATATACCTATATACTACTAAAAAAAAAAATCTCAAAGTCTAATGGAGGCATATGACCTCAACTCCATGAATGTGGATCTAACCCTAGTAATATATGTTTTGTTTTTTCTAAAACACTTTCCAAATAATAATAACAATAAAAGAAGATTATCACATAGGTGGTAATCTATATTGACTATCATATGAAGGCAATGTGAATTACCACTTTAAAAGCCATCTAAATTATCTAGGTGATTCACATTGTCAGGCAATATATTATATTGAATTGGGCAATGTGATGAATCCCAAAAGTCATGTGTGCTAGTCGCGACTTCAATATAAAATTATAAAATAAAAAATGCAGCTCATAAGTCATAATTGTTGGTCACGATTTAGGGAAATTATTTTTTATATGGGATTTTTATGAAAAAAATATAAAAATATGATGTTTTTAACAAAATTTAAGAAGTAGGATTTTTTTTCTTTCCTTTATTTGTTATTTTCCATTTTTTTCTCTCATTTTTTAATTTTTTCTCTCTCCTCCTCCTCTCTCTCTCTCACACACACAAAAGATAAAAAATAAATAAATTCAAATCCAACTAACAATATATCATATTCCTTTTTAATTTTTTTGTTTGTTGCAATCCGCAAGTAAGGATTGCAGGTTCACCTTTTACCTTTTGTGGGATTCAATTGTATTTTTTATATATTTCTTTAAAACATTATATTTTTCCAATTTTTCTTAAAAAAACTCATATTCCATTAATTACCCTATCGAAATTTCATATAAAAAAAATTAGCCCACAATTTACTGAATATTGAAAATCAAATTACATATGTGGATTAAAAAAGCCCAATCCTATATGGTAAGTGTGGTGACCGCGAAAATAAGCCGTTCGGATTCACAGGACTAATGCATACCATAAATACAATTTTTAGAAGAAAAGCATGGCTGGCATACATGGAAATCTATTTTGGCTTTAGGGAGGAAATAATGACAAGGGCACTTGGGCGGAAGGGAATGTAACATTTTGGCTATGCTTATGTTCGTAATAGATACCTAACTGTCGATTATTACATGTGATATTGTTTGTTCCAACTCTTACCCTCTATGGATATATTTGAGATTTTTATTTTTTGTAGAATTTAATTTGAATATATTATTAATATAAAAATATTTTATATAAATATCTAATTATATATTATTATATCAATAAAATTTTTGATATAATTACTCATTATTTAAATAATATACAAATAAAAAATTTTAATTTGATGACAATATAAAAATCAGGACACTCAAATTAAACTTTTTTTTTAATATAATGTTTTATATTTTTATGTGGCCTTAACCCACGTTTGTCACTAGTTAAGGGCATCGAACTTCGAACCAATAAATAAATATTCTTTTGAGTAGAAATCTGTGATGGAAGTTTGGTGAGAAATTAAAAAAATGGGACTTTTTTTATTTATTCTTTTTGTGAGTGAAAGATCCTTTCGCCCTAAACACTATTATTTTGTCCATGAACCCAAGAAGAAAATATGCAAGGAAAACAACTTTTTTATTAAAAATATAAAATAATTTTATACTATTTATTGAAAAAATGTTAAAAAATTATTTAATTAGATGATAAATAATTATTTATTATAATAATTATTTATTATAATATAATATTTTTTAAAATTTAATTAACTGAATATAAAATTATTTTCAGTATCAATGCATATAATTTAACTTTATAATCCTTGAGGTTTCCAATACTATTGATTTTTTTTTTATAACAAACTATTGATTATATGCAAATGCTTTAATCTGATCCTTTCTGCAAATAGAATTAATTACAATATTGACAAAATAACTCGATTTTTTTTTCTTTTTTTGATTAAAAAATAATTCAATTCTTATAACAAGACATTACTTACTGCCTATGTCAATATTTTTGGGTAAACATTTGCCGGTGGGGCGATCGTGTATTGTTTTCTTAAAAATAAAATATTATTATTATGGCAATCATCTCACTTTCAACAACATATACAAAATAGTTACGTCGTTTATTTTAATTTTGATGCATCTATTGAAAAAAGTTACAACAGGTTTATCTAAAGAGGAAAATGAAATGTTTACAATGTTGAGTGTTAAATTTGAACTTATATATATTAAGTGCAATTGACATAACAAACGTATAAGCAAATAAATTGCCTAATTACCTGATATTTATAACCATGAAAGAACCAGCCTACGAAATGCCTTTATATAACAAGTTTTAAACTTAGGTTATACATAATGTTTCATCCCCATTCCTTTCTCTTTACATTATCTTATATTCTACCACAAAACAAAGCCCGTATATAACAAGTTTTAAACTTATGCTATACATAATGTTTCATCCCTATTACTTTCTCTTTACATTATCTTATATTTCACCACAAAACAATGCATCATTATTATCTGTTGATATAATAATAGTTAATTGAATGTTTATGTAAATTTTTTTTATGTTGATAATATATCAAGATCAAATTTTATATTTTATATAAAAGAATAATTTATATATACTGATTGTGTAAAAATATTTTATATTATTAATTAATAGAATTTTAAGAATTGCTATATCATGATAAGTAACTATCTACTATAATAACTACCTACTATAATTTATCACTTTTCTAAAATTTTATTGGCTAATAATATAAAATTAGTTTACACTATTAGTATGTGGCAATTAATCTCTTTATATAATATATATCAAAAGTTTGACATAAATATTCAATAAATTTAATTTATATACATTGGCCGTATAAATCATCTAATTTTATGTTGCCATTTAAACAAACGTACATGACTCTCACCCCACTACTTCAAAAGCCATATAAATGAGAGAATACAATTAGATAATAATATAAAATAATTTTATACTGTTAATACATATAAATTAAATCTATATTCAATTATGAATTATTATATTAATAAAAAAATCTACAAATAAAAATATATAATTAAATGATAATATAAAATTATTTTATTTGATATATACTTTTTGTAAAGACATGTATCATTTGTACATAATCTACCTCGTACTCTGAGCCGATATACCACTTATCTATCATTGGATGGGTGTGAAATCCAATCTAAGTAAGGACCACACATCTATTCAATAGTGGATAAATAATATGTCGATTCACAATACAAGATAAACTATATCAACATATCATTTCCCTTTTGTAAATCAGCCTTACTATTGATTTTACATGATTAATTGGTTTAATATCATCATAACTATAGTTGACGTGGCCGACATAAACAAAAAAGAGTAGAAAAAACCTATGGTTGAGATGGGATGATCAGGGCGTTGTCAACGTCAGTGAAAATGAAACACCGAAGACGAGTGCACCTCCATCGCAGGAAACCACTTCCATAAATCCCAACTGTTATCTTCGCTGTCTGTCAGACAAATCACCCCTCTCTCTCTCTCTCTCTCTCGTGTTTTTCTGCTTACTGTAGTGATCTCGAAGCTCTTCTTAACCGCGCATGCCCACGAGAGCAAAATCAAATATTTCTGCAGAGTTAGAATCTTTTCACCTCCAGAGATCCAAATCCGGAAACTCCAGTTCCTGCAGATCTCGGTAACGCCTCGTGATCTGGAAGGTTCAGTTTTGTGGTTCTGCTTTTTCCTCCTGAACATTATTTTCCCGGGAAACATTCTCCGGGGAAATGAGGCGAAGAGGTGGGGATTTTCGGAGGCCGGTGAGGAGGAGGGTCCCTGATGCGTTGTGGTGGGCATTGTGCTGCGCAGTGGTTCTTCTATTTGTGTATATTCTCAGCAAAGGGAACCAGATTGAGTCCAGACCAGCTTTGTCCAAGGTAATGCGTTTTCCCAATCCTTCTTTTTTTTCTTTTTGATGGATTTGTGTTATTGGTTGATGGAAATTGTGAGGGAAAAGTTAGCAAAATGAATATATTTTTTTTTTCTTTTTGAATGTTAGGCTTTTTTAGGCTTTAATTGTTGTTGAATTGATTGCGTAGGAGGAGTGGGGTTAGGGGAACTCAGGTGGAGTAAGAAGGAGGATGCAGGGTTTAAAGAAGTGATTCGTGTGTTTGGGTTTGTTAGTTTGATGTTGGAATTTGATTTTGTGTTTTTGGAGTTATGTACTACTACTGCTATGTATATTATAGTTAGGAGATTGTATCAGCTGGCTTTTGCACTAGTTTGCTTTAGGTGCTTTGATAAAAAAATTGTGTGTCAAAACGGGTGGATGCATAGAATGTTTGTTTGTCAAACAACTTTGGGTATGCTGTGAGACTTAGGAGCGGTTACTGTTGATGGGATGAGACATGTGCATCGTTTTTTATAGTGGCTTTTTCAGGTCAGGGCGTGTTGAATTGAATACTAGATTGATTAAGCTTCCGTTCAGTACACACTTTTTTAACATCTGTCAGAGCTAGAACGCTTAATAGTTTGGAATAGCTGTATTATGCTAGGTCGTGTTTTAAAATGCTGATTTTATTAAGACATCAGCACTTGCACAATTCATTGCTAATAATTGCTGGTCTGAGATGGCTCACTGACTTTGATTTTGCAAGTTAATAATTTATCTTTCAAAATATCAAAGCCATCAACTTATATGAATGAAGAAATATTCACATAACCATAGGATTTTAGTCTATAACTTGCAGCTACTCTATGCTCACATTGTTGTAATTTGTTTAAAATTAGCACAATTGTATTGGTGAATGGGAGTATTCTTGCCAGCTTATTGGTAAATCTTGTTGAGCAATAGCAATAACAGTGATTTTTCTATATGCTGCTCTCATCGTTCCCTAACCTATAATTATATTAATTATGATATTGTTTCTAAATATTGGAACTGTAGGTGATTAGTCAAATTTGGCTAGAATGGATAATGTGTGGATCTTACAAAACAGTACTTGGTTAAGTTGTTAGAATGCAGCTTTTGTAGCATGCTTGATTTCTTTTTACAAAGTCAGATATTTATTTTGGGTGTGTGCATGGTGTGCGGGGAATTAGTTCCCTGTTGTTTATCTAATAAATTTTAAGATCTGGCTGCGCAGAGAACTTACAAGCATGATAGGATTGTGGAAGGCCTTAATATTACAGAAGAGATGTTGAGCCCTAATTCAGTGACCAGACAACTTAATGATCAGATATCCCTAGCAAAAGCTTTTGTTGTAATTGCAAAAGAAAGTAACAATTTACAGTTTGCTTGGGAATTAAGTGCCCAGATCCGCAATTCACAGATTCTCCTCTCAAATGCTGCCACTAGGCGTGTTCCTTTATCAACCAGGGAATCAGAAAGTGCTATCCATGACATGGCATTATTGTTATACCAGGCCCAGCAGCTCCATTATGACAGTGCAACCATGATCATGAGATTCAAAGCAAAAATTCAAGCTCTCGAAGAACAGATGAATTCTGTGAGTGAAAAGAGTTCGAAATATGGACAAATAGCTGCTGAAGAAGTTCCAAAAAGCCTATACTGTCTTGGTGTCCGGCTGACAACAGAATGGTTCAAAAACCTAAACCTGCAGAAGAAATTGAAGGAAAAAAGGCAAGTGGAGATGAAACTTAAGGATAACAATCTTTACCACTTTTGTGTGTTCTCTGATAACATTCTTGCAACTTCAGTTGTAGTCAATTCAACTGCAATAAATTCTAAGAGTCCTGATATGGTTGTTTTCCACCTTGTCACTGATGAAATAAATTATGCGGCAATGAAGGCATGGTTTGCCATGAATGATTTCCGTGGAGTGACTGTGGAAGTTCAGAAGTTTGAAGACTTCAGTTGGTTAAATGCTTCATATGTTCCAGTGCTTAAGCAACTTCAAGATTCAGAAACACAGAGCTACTACTTTTCTGGCAACAGTGGTGATGGCAGGACGCCCATCAAGTTTCGTAACCCCAAATATCTATCCATGCTTAACCACCTGAGGTTTTATATCCCTGAAGTTTTTCCTGCCCTAAAGAAGGTGGTGTTCCTGGATGATGATATTGTGGTTCGGAAGGACCTTTCTGGTCTTTTTTCCATTGATTTGAACGGCAATGTTAATGGAGCTGTTGAGACATGCATGGAGACATTTCATAGATACCATAAATATTTGAACTACTCGCATCCTCTCATACGCGCACATTTTGATCCTGATGCTTGTGGATGGGCATTTGGGATGAATGTATTTGATTTGGTTGAATGGAGGAAAAAGAATGTTACTGGCATCTACCACTACTGGCAGGAAAAGAATGTAGACCGGACATTGTGGAAACTTGGTACCTTGCCGCCCGGACTGTTGACTTTCTATGGGTTAACTGAGCCCTTGGATCCATCATGGCATGTATTGGGTTTTGGCTACACAAATGTTGATCCTCAGTTGATAGAGAGAGGGGCCGTACTGCATTTCAATGGGAACTCCAAACCATGGTTGAAGATTGGGATTGAAAAGTACAAGCCCCTTTGGGAAAAATACGTTGACTACTCTCATCCTTTATTACAACAGTGCAATTTTCATTGATTTTGAGCTAAATTCTGATTGGAACTGGAAACCATGGTGGAAGATTCGGATTAAGAAGTAGTAGGAGCAACAAATTGACTATTCTCATCCTCTATTGCAGCAGTGAAACTTCTATTGATTTGTGGAACTGGAAGATTTGGTGACCCTTACACGGACAAGCACATTGAGGTCTTAATTTTGTAGTTAGAAATGCTTGTACAATTTTAGAAGGTCAAGCACGTCTGGTGGCTGTAACTTTGGAGTCTACATTGATTCCGGATCTTCTGTTGTAGCATATAGATGTTCATTTGTCAAGTATTAGAAGATATCAATTCATAGCTTTTTCGTGTAAGCGTTTTTTAGTCATGGTTTGAGATTAACTGCAAACTACTTACTGTCCACTACCATTCATTGCAGGCAAGACGCCCTGTCCCGTGGCATTCAATAGCTAAAAGACTTTCTCCTGCCATTCTTGTTGCCTTTTTCGTCCAAAAGAGATTACTGTGATTAGAGCTTTATAAATCTTCTTTCCCTGCAGAATCGATGTGCCACAAATTTTCTTGCTTATCTATTTCTGAATCAGAGTTTCCAACTGCATCTGTTGTCCCCTGGAGTATGTGTTTGTTTTTCTCATGCTTATATGTTAGGACAGGCACTTTTAATATTAAAAGAAGATGCTTGTGTCCAACAGCAGCTAGTATCTCTTGCCTATTTCATCACAAAGTTGAAGGAGGACTAGAAAAAGAAATTAGAAAAAAAGGTATAAATGTTGGCTAACAAAATTTTAATCAAATACCCTTCAGTTAGTTAAATCTCCCTTTTCATGAAGATCATTTTTTCAGTTTTATAAACTTTCACACAATCAAATGGCTGGCCGGTGGCTCATATTCAAGTTTGTATCTCTTCGCATTACACAGTTGCTTGGTGAAGATGTTGACATCTTATTGTATTATGTGGATTAGAAATAAGAAACTAGTTTGTGAACAACAGTCGGAGCTTTTATGTTAGCAGGAATTAGCAAGTAGCAATGAAGGAACAACAAAATTGCTTCTTGGCTTACAGATTTTTTACAAGTGGTCTAAGAATAAGTTTGCTTGCATGTATATTTAGCTCAAGCCAAAAGCTGTTTGCCCAGTCAATTTTAAAGGCAGGATTGGACCGATCTCCACCATGCTTATGCCAAATCTTGAGCTCATCTAGCTCTTCAAAGATCAATTTTAAAGTTAGGAAGTATAGACTGCACGATTTGGAACATTTGTCTCTGTCAGAAAGAACTTTCATTTAGAAAGATATAAAATGTGACACGTTACTTAAATATGATAATATTATTCTTATAAACTAATTCCTCATGTTTTGTAATTGTACTGAATCAGTGTATAATTTCTGAATGTTTTTAAATTCTATTGTCACTAAGAATTGTTGAAACGTTTTTTATTGTCTGAAGTATACCTAAAAAGAAACAATTAGATGAGCTCACCATTTTCATTTCTTTGTTTGACACAAGTAGCTGTGTTAGTTGATAATTTCTGTTACGTTGATTTGAAGAATGATATGACTGACCTGGCCCTGGTTAGTTCATGAAGTGTAGGATCAAATTGAGCTGTTTAAAATGAGTATAATCGTGGAAATGGATCCTGTGATGATAAATTTTTACATGACTTTGTTATATATAATATTTTATTATCAATTTAAAAGATGGAACTCAAATAAGATGTAATATAAAAAAATTAATGGAAAAAGATCATATATAATAAGGTTATATGAAAATTTACTATAAAAGAATCAATACTTATACATATGTAAATATATGGGAATAGATTCTTTTAATTAAAAATTTTATATAATCTTATCATATATTAATTTTTATTATTGATTAGATATTTTTGTAAATTTCATATTTGGTCTTATTTTTTTTAATCAATAATAAAAATCAATACATAATAAAGTCATATGAGATTTTTAATTAAAGGGATGTATTTCCATAAGTATATTCTCTGACCAGTAGGCAGACACTTTGCCTCTCCACAGCATTACACCCTAGTAAATAGTGCTCACTGCTCACATCATACAAAACTATAATTATTGTTTAACAATACCTTCAAATCATACTTTGATTCAGTTACAATACAATTTAAACTTGATCAATCCAAACAGAAAGGATAACAAGTAAACCATACTATAAAAGGCCCTTTGAACTCCCAAATGTCAAATGCAGAAGCTTCCAACACGTGGCATGCACCCATTGAATGGTTTCACCCCGCAGAAGGTGCCGGCGTTACAGCAACAACAGGGGCCGGAATTCTCAACAATATTTTTTGAAACGTTATATTTATATCAACAGTGAACATTTTAAAATTGAACATCCTAAATAAGAAAGAAACACACAAACATTTGGCCATAGTGAATGAATTTAAGAGTTTGTTATCTTTTATAGTGTTTTAATTTTAGAATAATGCTCCACCACATATATGGAAAAAGTAAAGAAAATAATAAAAATATTTAAATAGCAAAAACACTTATTAGTATTTTTCAGCAATGTACTAATAAATAATTTTTTAGTTAAAAAAATTGACAAAAAGAATAATGAAATATTTTTGTCATTTTTTTTTTGCTTTTTTTTGTATGGGTCGAGATTTTACGTGTTGCATATCATTGCTCTTAATTTTAACCCTTAATTTTAATCTCGATATACAAATAACATTAATGATGGTGCCACCACCGTCGTCTTTCTTCCACCATGCCGGCGCGCAACACTATTAATATTTTGCGGCGCGTGGTAGTTAACTGTTACAACTTCCATGCAACAGTGAAACACACACTTTAGCTGCAACTTCCAACATCTTCCTCTGTCTTTGTCTCCGATGATGATGAAGGCTTCAAACGCCTCTCCGGTTTCCATTCAATCTCCGAAACCCCGTCAACACAGAAACAGTTCACGCTTTCTTCCTTCACCTCCAACCTCAACCACAACAACAACCTCCATTGTTGAACCGGATTTCTCTTCTTCCCGTGAAAGCCTCTCCCCACTTCGACGCAAAGCCGGGTCTGCTTCCACAACAAGGCACAACAACAACAAGAACACCGAAGAACAAGGTTTCACCACTCGCCACCACCAACTATGGCCTTCTTCTTCATCTTCTTCTTCTGTGAAGAGAAACTCTGGCACTCTAGCTGATCGTATCAGCGAAGACAGGATCAGAGACCACTTTGAATATGACAAGAGAAAGCACAAGAGTAGCACGTTTGAGAAAGGTTCAAACATTAATGGATACAAGGAAAATGATCGACCCACCATTGGTTATTCTCCTGCTGCAGAACCATCACCATCATCATCATCTTCTCATGTGAAGAGAAACAGTTCCATTGTTCCTGGAAGGTTATCCTTGGATGAGAATGCTTTGAACAGAAAGTCTTCGAGGAGAAACTCTTGTTCTTCCATGAACTCTATTGATTCAGAATCTGATTACAGTGATGCATGTTCGGGTTTGAGTTCGAGAAAAAAGGGCATTGAGGCTCCCTCCAAGAATATGAGTGATGTGAAAACAAGAAGGGCTAGAAGAGGCACTTCAGATTCCAACGTTGCGGATTTGAACAGTGATTCCTCTTTGCTGAAGAAACTCACCTTGAAAACTACCATCAGGAGGGCTAATTCGCTTGCAGGGTACAAGAGTTCAAAGTCTCAGTGGGCTTTATCACCTGGGAGATCAGGGTTACCCTCCATGTCGGTAGAAAGCATGGACAAACCGTTGTCCTTTTCGAGCTTGAAGCAACCTACGAGTCCTACTAAGGCAAAAGGGGTGGAGAAATTCTTGAGCATGGGCTTTGACCTCTTCAAGAGCAAGAAGTCTTTGTTGAATTCTTCTTCGCCGATCGGTTTTGGTGGGAACTCAGAGGCTGTTCATCAGCTACGCTTGGTTGATAATCGTTTGATGCAATGGAGGTATGCAAATGCTAGAGCACAAGCTGTGAATGAAAACATTTCTCATCAGACACAGGTATCTGTATATGCCTCTCCCCTTACACTTTGGTATGATTTGCCTCTCAATGATATAGAAGAAATGAGGGATGATGTATTAATGTTTTGTGGATTTGTGAATGTGGCTAGAGCAATTTGATATGTGCATGGGATGGTCTCGCGAAGCTGCAGCATTCAGTGCTGAAAAAGATGATACAATTTGGGAGACAGAAGCTCGACATGAAGCTTAATTTCATATTGTTTTCACAAGTAGTAAACCTCAACTAAGATTTGCCAGACATATTTCGATGATATTACTCTTCATCTCAGCTGATATGTTTTTGATTCTGCAGATGAAACTATTGGAGGCTTGGGGAGGTATGGAAAGGCAGCACCTATCAGCAATCACCAAGACCAAAGAGAGTCTGCATTCTGTTGTCTGCAGAGTTCCACTTTTGGAAGGTGCAAAAGTATGTCCAATCAAAGACAATAACACTCTTTATGATGAACAATTCTTGCATAGATACAAAATAAACACCACATAGATACAAATCTATTACTTTATATTTAAGTGCACTTACAATAAACTCTTTATGATGAACAATTCTTGCATAGATACAAAGTAAACACCACACAGATACAAATCTATTACTTTATATTTAAGTGTACTTACAATAAAGCTGGTAGGGCTGAAAATAAGTGAATGTATTTTGAACGAAGTTAGCAGGGTCCACTTTAATTGTAAACGTGACTAAATATAATCTGTTAGATTTGTATTAATATAAGAATCTATATTCTATGATAAAAAAATGTGTGTTGACAGAGTTCTTATGCATACAGATGGACATACATTCGACATCCATTGCTTTGCGGCATGCGTCTGATGTCACAGCTTCCATCAAGTCAATGTTAACTTGTTTCTCACCTTCAGTATGCTTGTTAACACTGTGCTAGTCTTGTTTTTATTTAATGAGGACTTAAAATTGAAATTGAAAAATTGCTTCATCAGCAGGTTGATGAGACTGCTGTAATGCTATCAGAATTAGCAAAAGCTGTTGCACAAGAGAAGCAGCTCTTAGAAGAGTTCTATGATCTTTTCCAGACCATATCTGTTTTTGAGGTAACTGTATATTACCTGTCCCATTATCTCCTTGTGATCTGTAGTTGTCTCTTTTATTATTTCTTTTTAAATGACAAGGGGGAGAAAAGTAAGCCAAGCTTCCATTTATGTCAACCAAAACGAAACATTGTGTTCGAATTTTGAGAAAACTAGAAGTCTAGAGCTCAAATTCCCGATTTTAGTGCTTGTGATGCAGAACATGAACCTTTTGTTTTAAGTATATGGCTCATTTTTTTTCACAATGTATGTTGGCAGCTTCAAGAAAGAAGTGCAAAATGCAATCTCATTCAACTTGAAGGTTGGGAATGGAAATATCAACAGCAGCAATTACCACCAGAGATCACTTCTTAGATCTCTAACCAGATAGATCAGCACGATTAGCAAACATCGACATATAAACTACTAGTGGATGTTAATCAAGAGAAATAGAAGTATTGGCTTGCAAATGTTGCTGATGTATTGCAACTATCTACATAGAACATAGTCCTCAAAAGTCAAAACTACAGAGGTTATTCCTTGGACAAAAATGTAGGACTAGTTTACATAATACACACTTCATTCCTTCATTGTTGCACTTACCAGTTTAATAATGGATTCTTTTTCTCTATGCCTTCGGTTTGAGCTCTGGTATTTGCTATACTCATGTTGCATTCCTATTCCGTGCAAATATAGTACTTGCATGGGAAATTGCTTAATTTCACTTTAGGTGACTAGAAATCATATTATGGGGATTTTCCTAATGCAGCTGCTGTTCAGTCAATTTATTTCTTTAATTTAAAGATGCATAAATTCATTTCTTACATAAAACTAATTGCGCTACTGATTTTTCCTATTGTGACAGCCTCAACAAAAGGCAGGGGAGGCAAAATGGCAAATCGTTAACATACGAAAACTTATGAATTATCATCTGCTTTGCGTAAAGGATTTTTTTTTTTTTTTTGTGAAAAAGGTAAATTCATAGCACATATTTTTTGTAAGTTTATATTTTGAAGGAAAAAAAAAAAAAAAACGTTCGCCATGCTCATATATATGTGGTAAGTCACCAACTTTCCCCCTTTTATTTTTTGTGTGCTTCTATTGGTATGCTTTACATACAAAATGAAGAGAACAATTATGATTGGAAAATTCTTTTGGTGGTTTCTCATTATTTCTCCAATTTAAAAGGATTTAAAATTCTTCTTATATGAACCATTAACAACATCCCAAATGGTATAAATATAATTAACTCATAAGCTGATATATTTTAAATTCTTCTTTTGCTATTATATAATTTTCAGAATTAAATTTTAAAATAAGTCTAAGAGTATTTAATTACAAATCTTATAAAACAAAATATAAAAAGAAAATAATTATGTAAAATTATTAATTTTTTTTTTAAATTACAAAACTACCGACCCTCAGTCTCAAATTTTTCAATTTGACCATTCCCATTTACCTCACCTCATCACCATCCGATCTCGCTGCTCGCAACGCCTCCTCCAAGACTCCACCGACTGAAACCCCTCTAATAGGAGCTCTGCCTTCGCATCTAAGTGAAGAACATCAAAAGATTTTGCAGAAACTGATGTCGAAAAAGCTGCCGAAGCATGTAAAAATAGTGGCTTGATGGATGGATCAAAGACGTCGACTTCAGGTCTTCCCAAAAGGCTAGAGTTTAATCTGAACGAACTACCACAAAAGCAGGATTGAATCTCAAAGTGCCTGAATTAGACAAACATTAAAGTACCTCCAAAAAGCATCATGATTTTTTAATTCACTTTAAGCTTCAATCCTCCTTCAGAGATAATTCGTTAAGATCAAAATCTAGCGTTTTGGGATCTATAGTCGATGCCTTGAATCCATCCATGGAGCCACTATTTTCACCTGATTTGACAACTTTTGGGCATAAAAACGACGCCATTTTAAGGCTATGTTTAGGAGCTTTATAAACCATAAAATGAGGTTTTTCATAATAGAATAGGATAGAAAAATAAGAAATAAAGTAGTATAAATTATGTCAATATAATGTTTGAATATTCAATAAATTTAATGAACAAAGGGAAAAAAAAATGAATCCCATTCCATCCTTGACATCCCAATTTAAAAGTACAAAAAATAAGAACTCTGAGTAACAAGATCCTTGTCATTCCATTCCCTCTTTTTAAATCATTTCCAAACACACTTTTATAAGTGTTCTCATATTGTTCTCACCATTGCCAGCCATCCAAACAGAGTAAGTCTTTCCTTTGGGGCTCTCTGTCCTTCAGTTCCACCGCACCGTGTGCACCGGGTGGCTTGTGTGTCTCAGACAGACAGTGCTCTCTGTTTCCTTTTTCGTTCAAACCCCTCAACAAACTAGAGGTGCTTTCTACTTCCCTTTTTCTTCGTATACTCTAGATATCATCATGCTGATAGTTACGCCACCAGAAAAAGCAATATTTTGAAGTTAGCCTTGTTAAGCACTTAATCCTAATATGGTTAGATGGCGAATTGTGTCTTATCCATTGTCATGTTAACTAATCACATGCATAAATATGTTTGGAGGTTGTTGAAGTTTTATTCTTTGCTGGCTTGTTGCTCAATATTTGCTCTCTCCAGACATGGGTAGGAAGCATTCTATATGTATGTATGAATGTATGTATGTATGTATGTATATATATATATATATATATATATATATATATATATATATATTTATATACATATACTCGCAGGTTTTTGTACCAATTCACATATTCCTTTACATTTGCAAGTAATCAATTTCATTGACGTAAACTACATGCTACAATTGAAGGAAGCTGGATATTGTTGTTATGTCTTATCAATTACAATTACTTTAAGCTGTGAGTTAGATTACCAACGTATGATATGTGGAATGAGTTATTTATTATGTTGCTTTGTAAACTCAATATATTAGTGGGCTAGGACTGGAACATGGCTATGTTAAAGGATCCGTAGCTATCCTGAGAATCAAAGTTGGGTATGGTCCTGATAAATATTTGCTGACTTTTTCTTGTGTGCTTCTTGAATGTTGACAGATATAGGCAAGAGTTGCCAGCATTGAAGAATAGAAGCATTTTTACCAAATGAAAGGAATTGCACACATTGTTCCACCAAGTGTGCTAAAATGAGAACCAAACATCAGATGTTGCTGCATACATATAGGGAAATCTGATTTGATTTCACTTACATCTGCTATCTAAGATGATATCTTTCTTTATTGGTACTTTGTACTTTCTAAGCTTACCAAACCCACTCCCATCTATTCTATTATATCTGAACATAGTAAATTTGATTTACAGTTTAATTTACACGCCTGCCTGAAACTATGATTCATCTATCTATCTCCTCCCTGTACTCCTCCTTCTCATCATCAAAGTCAGATTGGGATTCCTTGAAGAAATCATCATTATCCTCATGGACATTGCCATTCTCTTGTAATTCTTCAGGTTGTTCATGAAACATGTTAGATTTTACTTGTCCTGCATTCTTGTCAGTTTTGTTGATAAGCCTACCACTCCAGTATTGTTGTACAAAACTGTCATCTTGCTTTTCTAATTGTCTTATTTCATCCACTCTTTGTTCTCTTGCTTCCATGTTCATGCCATCCATTCTCCTGAACCTCCCCATTGTTCTACTTGCATGGCTATGTTTCTTAACAGCACCACCACCATAGGCATTATTCTCAACTCCTGGCGGCTCATCTCTTATTGTTTCATACTCTTTCTGCTTAAGATTCTCTGTTAGTGCTATTACTTCTTTGGCACCTTCTTTTCCCATATTGTTCCCATATCCTTGTAGCATTCTGACCTCATTCTGCTTCTCCTCAAATCCGGATTCCATCACTCTCTGCTCCTCTTTCAGAGAGTCCATTGTGGATTTCATCTTCAAAACTCTTGTGTCCAGCTCCATCTTTTGGCTTCTCAGGGCGTATATTTTAGCCTTCATTTCTTCATTCTTCCCTTCTATCTCTTTGGTTCGATATCTTTCCTTCTATATGAATGAAATCACCAAAGTTAAAACGTGTTACACTAACCGCATTTCTAAGTAATGAACTTTACTACCTACATAAAACAATTGCAGAATTGACTAGAAAGGGAGTTGAAAATGCAACAACAACATATTATTTTCAACTTTGCTGGAAAATTCTTCAATAATGCACCCAAAAATCAAAAGATGTAAAGAATTAGCTGATAAGTGATAATTCAAGATAATTTTGACCAGTTCTAATATTCCTTTCAGGTGCTAATGAAGAAATTTCATTACTCAACAGTCTCAATGCTTAATGCTTAATGCTCTTTGGTAATTTTCAATGCATGTTGATTCTTACTTATTGTGAAGAGAGCATTACCTGCAATAGAAACCGAAGGGCAAGAAGCTCCTGGTCTTTCTCTTTGACAACAAGGTTGAAAACACGCCTCTTTCCGAGCTTGTGAAGCATCATAGCACCAAGCAGTGCCGCCCCAAATGCCAGCATCAACATGAAACCGTATGGCCTTGCTTTGTGATTCCCTTCATGCAATCCTTTGTTGTAAGCCATTAGAGAAACAATATCAATGGCTTAAACTTTTCTTGTCCTTGGAATAATGAAGGATACATAAAATGTGTTGCTTTCTTTATCCAAGACTCTTGATGGTTTTTGGCTTATAGGAGTGAATTTAGGTTGCTTGTCAGGTTAAAAAGACCATGCACCTAGCCATGCCTTGTGTTTTTCATATGTGGTAAGAGTTCACTGACATGAATTGAGGGTGACTGGGAATTGCATCAGGACTTTGGAATCATTGTAATTTGTGGATTATAACTTACAAACTATATTCACTTACAAATAGAAAAGGGGAAATAGTTCTTCCATCGTGTACGGCTGCGGATTCACACAATGGACATGAGTCATGAATTTGCTGAGGTTTGTTTTCTTTGGTTGGTATTGTAGGTATGAATTGGCACTAATTATTCGAAGACAATTAACTTAAACTAGCAGGGGTAACTTCCATTAGACGATAGTGGTCATGTGGGAAGTGCTTTTAATTTCTGTAATCTGTCTCCTTTAAGTGAATGTCATTTTTGGTTTTGTTTGTTGCGTTTATTATGAAAACACTATCAGTATACTGAATAAAGACAAGACTTAGATCTTCAATAATAATAATAATAATAATAATAATAATAATTTAGATCAAGTTTTTTATGCTCATTATATTTAATTCTCAAATCAAATAATAATATGTGGATTTTTTTAAAAAATAAATAATTATAAAGTTAAAAATATACATCTTATAAAAAATGTTTCATATGTCATTCTTTGATTCAATAATTATATGTAATGGAAGTAAGCAACTTTATCTAAATTCTTTTCTTCATTAAATAATACTATATATCTAGAATTATTTGTCAAACTTTATCATAATTCAAAAAGAGTAATTGGATAACTCAAAGAATTGAAAAACATTTATCTATATAAAAGTTAAAAATAATGTCAAATCATTGTAATAGGTTCAAGTGATTCAATATTTATTATTTTAAGTAAGTCTCTAATTTGAGTCTTGTAAATGGAATTTACGAACGTAAGGAAAACTTTAATAGTAAGTTGAGTAACTTGAGTCAGATTAATTAGAATCCAATAGAATCCAATAAACTTCAAATATAGATGGATCGGACCAAAAAAAATCATTCTAGCAAAAAATTGGACAACAAAATTCTAATTATTTAATATTTTTCTCAGTGTATTATGTAACAATTTCATTTTTGTGAATATGAGGAGAAATAATTTCATATTTATTACACTATTGAAAAGGCAATAACTACTGTGAAATGTCTGTATAGATTACTTTGTGATAACCTAATATTTGCAAAGGAAAGTTCATTCCCCTAAGTGTGGTTTAATTTATCAAATTCAGTCTCTTAATTCATTGAATTAAAGCGAACAATATCTCATCACACGAAAACAACAGCCCATAGTCTTCCGTTATGGAGCACTAGATATTAATGTTATCGAACACAACAGAGTCCCTTCGTCTCGCCCCCAGAGCCCAGACCGTACTTCCACTGAAACAGGAACCAGGTGTTTTTATTTCTCGTAATTATCCTTTTTTTTTTTGGCACTCTGCCATCCGGGTCGACCCGACCCGCTTCCCCTCGAGGCCCGAAATGGGTATCAACACTAGATAGAGGAGTTGATTCTGAAATCCCCCCAGTCATGGGGTCCTCAACGTTCATTCACCACTAAATCCTCGTCATGGAAAATGCTAAATTTCCATTAATTAGTTTCTGGGCATAGTCTTTCTTCTAATCTAATCATGCCTCTGTGCTTTTTATATTTTGGGGATTTATTACCGTCATTAATCATATTTGAGATAAGGTTCGGTTGCTTCGCTTGTGGTCTAGAAAAAAAAAAATATTTATGGCCACACCTTTTGTGTTGAGTCATTCATTCATTTTGTTGTCTCAGTGACAGGTGTTGGCAATTGAAAAATCACAATGTTGAAGTCCATGCTTGGATGCTGCAAAGTGTACATATCAGAAAGCAGAAACAGGGGTGCATTGGAATCAATTGAAAGGGCTGCAAAGCTTTTTCCCAAGGCCCCCATAATTAACAAGTTTGAGGATGTTGATTACAATAGAGTTGGTTACACCCTTGTCTCTGAGTTGCCTCCTCCAAATCCAATGATATCTTCAGAGGAATCAGAGCCATCATGTCACTTGGCAAGTGCTGTGCTGGCAATGGTGAAGGCTGCATTTGATGCCATTGACTTTGAGCTGCACAGTGGAACTCATCCTAGGCTTGGTGTTGTGGACCACATATGTTTTCACCCATTGGCTGATGCTTCCTTGGACCAAGCAGCTAGGACTGCTAGATGTTTAGCTATGGAAATGGGCTCTAGCCTGCAAGGTTAGTAGCATTGGAGATCTTGTATGCACCTGATCCACAATTGCACACCATGTTTTGTGCTCAAGGCCAGTCACTAGTAAATAATTATATAAATTTTTGTGCCACATAAATATTTTATACTTTAAAGTGATGACTAATTACTTGTTGATTAGTTTAGTGCACACATGTAAAAGAGTTTCTCAGTAGCTTGGTGTCACATTCTGTGATGTCTACTATATGTGGAAGGACTTAAGGAGAATGTTATTTCATGGGCAAGGGGTTGTTGGAAGTTTCTGTGAACAAAGCAAAATTGATTATAGTCCTTCTGGAGGGTGCTTTTACTCATAAAACTGATCAGTCTCTGCACATTGTGTATTTAATTCATAAAATTGCAGCAATCCACTGTTTTTGTGCCAGTTACCACTGCCACTGTTAAACAATAACATATACTGCTATCTGCTTGTACTTCGCTGAACTTGATATGTCTCTTGTCTTTCGTATAGAATTATGCCGCTTTAGTGGCATATAAACACACTTATCATTATAAAGTAAGCTGGCTTGTAGACACTAAAATGGATGATGTTAGAAGTTGAATCAGAGTTCGTCTTTCAGAACTTAGTCACTTGGACTGCTATACATGGGAAATAACCTCTTCAATTTTACAGAGAAATCAATTTGTTCTGTCCCATTCTATTTGACTCTTGGTTAAGATTTATGTATGCATGATAGATTCTTCTCAGCTCCCATGTTTCCATTTGTTGGACTTGTCTATTTTCATACATGACTAATTTCATAATTAGTAATTCATACACTAATGATGTGATTATACAACTATCTTTAGAATATGTCAATCATCTTTCTAGATTTATATATTTGCGTATTAATGATAATTAAAACTCACTGCAGTCCCTACTTTTCTATATGGAGCAGCACATGAAGAAGGGAGGACACTTGATTCAATCAGAAGAATATTTGGTTATTTCAAGCCAAATTCTAGTGAAAACCAGTGGATTGGGGGGCCAAAATCAGACACTTTGTCTCTGAAGCCAGATATTGGTCCTGCTCAGGTGACTCCAGCAAAAGGTGTTGTGGTCATTGGTGCAACAAATTGGGTTGATAACTACAATGTCCCTCTAGTATCTTCTGATATTAGTGCTGTGCGTAGAATTGCAAAACATGTTAGTGGAAGAGGTGGTGGACTTCCTTCTGTACAGGCCATGGCACTTGCACATGGTCAATGCATCATAGAAGTAGCCTGCAATTTGTTGGATCCAAGTAAAGTTGGTGGAGAGAGAGTACAACATGAAGTTGAATGCCTTGCGAGGGAGGAAGGTATTTCTGTGGGAAGGGGATACTTCACAGACTTTTCACAGGAAGAAATAATTCAAAGATACTTGAAGCTGTTTGAGGGGAGAATTTGATGGCAAAGAACCCTTGTTGCCGGTATATAAGATTTGCTAATTAAATTCTCATGGGGGAAGGTTACTTTGGCATGCGCTAGAAGGTTCTTGCCATTTGATGAAATTTCATTCCAAGAGTCAATTTGGCATTTCCTTGACATGACGATAGAAAAATTTATGGATGTGTTCTTCATGTAAAGCTCATCCTTGAATTTTTATTTTCATTTTCAAGGGATCATTAAATTGTCCCTAAAAGATTTCATTTTAGCTCCTCACAAGGCTCCCAAAGATATGAACGCGACAATATTGATACCTACCAGTTAGTTGATAAGTTTACTAATGGAAAAATCTATCATCATAATATTTAGATTGTGATCTTACATGCAAGTATCTTAAGGTTGTCTTCAATCGAATGAGAAAGAGGGGGGCGAGGCCGTGGTAGATATTAGGCGACATTGTGCATCAAATATATTTCAGGTAAGTCATATATTTCAATTGCTATCTCTAATAGATAAAGCTTCATTTTGCAGAAAAACTAATGACTTTTTTGATGGAAAATTCCTTGTTATTCATTAGTAGGATTAGATAGTAAAAGTAGTAAAAAAAAAATAATAATAATATTTTTGTGAATGTCAATGCCAGCATGCCACAACTAATATCTTATAACCGTATTCTTTGACGTTTTCTGCCTATTATATGGAAATCAATCCAACGTCCTCCATTTTGTTTATTTCCCTTTGTTCATTGTCATCCAGCTTGACATGGCAAACCTTATCCCGTAGCCAAAATTAGCTTCGCTATGTGATTCCAAGTCAGTCATCATCAATGAAAAAAGTATGTAGACAATACACAGCTGTTTAGGTGAATTTGCCAAGGAGAAATGCTGGTTGGACAATCCATTTTTTCTTCTTCTTCTCATAATGAAATAACGCATAGGATGTTTGGTTTATTGTTTCGATATTTTTTAATTATAATTTGGACAAAAATTCATCTTTTATAACTTTCACTTAAACTATGGGGCTGGAATTCTAAACAAAAATTTTGAACACACTTGGAGTAATTTTGTTATATGCTAATAACTTTAAATGGTACACCAGGCCTACAACGTTCATCATCAGGACCGACCCGGTGTGTTGAAAGAGACAATGTATATATCAAAAAAAGATTACATTAAATAACACCAAAGAAGAAGAAGAAGAAGAAGAAGATTACAATAAAATGATTAAATTGTAGCAGTTGAAATTTCGGGGTGGAAGATATCTGAATTGAATACAGCATAGCCAGTCCCATTTCACCATGGTCCAAAAGAAAATTAGCAACATATAATCAATATTTACAGCAGTAGGAATCTTAATTTTATGTAAAATATGTACAGTTTTCTCTTCTAAAATTACTATCATTAATGTTTCTCAGATATCTATCTTTGAACTTAAGTATGCATATTTCTCAAACTTTGATGATAAGCTACAAGACTATTGGCAAGTCTAAATCTTGAAAGTTCCAATTCAACGAAATGCTGGAACAAATAGTACAAGAGCCAAAGCATGAGTGCCGTACATAATATCTTTCGCTGATGTTGGTATGTGGCATCAATAACTGCTAAGGTCAATTGATAACAATTACCCTAAAAAGATAGAGGTGTTAAATGTTAAAAAGTCACAATTCAATACGATATTGTAAAGCTTTCCCCCTTTATTTTCCCTCTTGGACACGAGTCTATCTCTCTTACCACTAATTTAAATAAAATGCAAAAGTTCAATGGACTCACATGAGCCAAAGAATTAAAATAAGCAAAGCGTGTCAATATTTTAATAAAATCACATCTCAGCTTCAAGTCTTCTGAATTCTGAAGCATTTCAAGTTTCAATTCTGTCTGGATGAGGAAGTAGAAAAAGAAATGCTTAATCCGCTAAAGGGGATCCAATTCAGTGGATTTTCCTTTGAATTCTATGGGCTTTCAACGTCAGGCAACTAATAAAAAAAATTAAGAAAAGAGGCAAAAGACAAGGAAATGAATTTTTTTTAAAGCTCTTCATGAAAATAATTGAATGTGCTAATTTGTCATGTTTTCAAGAGATGAGTTAAAGAAATGTCTATGATTCAGTCAATAATATAATTTGGCCGTTTCGGTTATTAAGATAAATAAGATATCATACTTCTAGCTAAACTTAAACTTTTAAGTTGCTTGTTCGAATAGAATATATACCTGAATCGTTTCATATCAAAAGAACATCATTGAAGTCATTTATGTAAAATATATCAATTTTAATTTATTAAATTAATTATTAACATTAAATATTGATTTTTTTTTTTTCAGATTATGCATTGATTTCTTCTGGTTGCGAGTCTCATCATAAGGTCATCTTATGTAACCAAAGACGCAAGAAAGTAGACATTAATATTAAGATGGTGACCAGCGATGAATAGCAACATGCGATTCACGCTTTTTGGGAAGCAACATTTGCTTCCATACACGATAATGGAGTGACATGGCCCCACGTGGAGACATTGGCTGGCAGATAATAGTATCTTCTATGGAGAAGAAACGACATTCCTCCGTGTGCAGTTCCCTATTTATTGCTACAACCACTGACACCTATTTTTCATTTTAGTCTATTTAAAATAACCTCGTGAACACTGGTTGCAACTGTAGCACTGAAGGATCACACCATGGATTTCAATTCCACTAGCAAGGTCAGAAAAGAAAATCTCTTCCCTCCTCTTCTTATTGTTAGTTTCTCTTCTCAGAGAAAGATATGCATGTAACCGGTGGTCAAGTTTATAGGTTAACTGATTAAGCACATGCTAAAATCTGTGTTTCTCTTCCCCCCCCCCCCCTTATTCCTTGTTTGGTTTATTTCTTTCTCTTGATTGCTCAATGTCTTAGTTTCTTTCTTGTTGTTTAATGTTAGCCAAATACAAGGAGAAGGGTAAGAACTAGCAGAGGTAAAAAACCAGAGAGAGAGAAGAAGGGGGGGGGGGGAGCAATCAATGGTTCTGGTTGTCTTCTAGTGTTCTTGCTTTAGCTGAAAAATGTGATGCTAAAACTGATAAATGGATATTAACATTGATCACTAAATCACTAATAATAACAAAGGATGGGTATCAACATCTCAAGAGGACTCTGAAAGTTCATCATTTCACTTTTATTTTTCTTTTTATCAATACACCTGCAAGTTTTCCTTCCAATGTGTTTGACTTTTTGTCACCCTGCAATCTCTCCTCAATCAAATTTTCATATTCTTATCAGAAATTGTATATTTTCTTTTATTTCTTATCCACTAGAAACAACTTTAATATCTGCGAATAATTGCCACGTGTCTTAGAAAACCTGGATAAGAAAACATTCTCAATTTTTTAAAGCGATAAAATGTATATCTATAATGGTAGCCATTGGCAGTGACCCACGTGTAGTGTTAGGGGACAGAAATTAATCAGAAAAAGAAACGCACCTTCTTGTGTAAAGTTTAATAAATATCACCATGCGGTACACGGTCAAACAATCTTGCATATTTTTTTTCCATTGCTAATATAAATGCTAGTAGCCTAGTGGAGAGGGATCACATGGTAGATTGCAGATATAGTGGGAAGTACAATAATAGTATATTACTCCCTCCATTTCAATATACATGTAAGTTTGATCAAAATGATAGTACAATTATATTTAGATACATTAATTTTCAAATATATCATTTTATCAAACTGACAAATATATTGAAATGAAAACAAACAAGGACCTCTATATCGATTTAGCACAGGCTCGACACCGGAAAATCAATAATTGAAATAGACTTGTAACCTCAGTTGCATGCCACAAATGAAGAAAACAAGGTCAAACTCAAAATTATCGTTATGTGTAAAAATCATTATTCATTCAGATAAAGGTTTTATTCATTTCTTTTGGTTTTTTAGCATTTGCTTTGATCATACTCTCTTTCAATATTGCTGCTTCAATAGGACAACTTTTCACTCTCTCACTGTTTATTTAGGAGCAAAAGAAAACCGTAGACCAATCCATCTTATTGTGCTGCAAGTTCTTTATCTCTGAAGCACGCAATGTTGCAACCCTTGATGCTATAGAACGAGCTGCAAGGCTGAACCCGGAAACCATCATTGTGAACAAATGCCAAGATCGAGCTTACAACAGGACCAGGTACACCCTTGTGTCCTATGCTCTGCAGGACTGCACAGGAAGTGCCATATACAGCCCCTTGCACCAATCTGTGGTAGCCATGGCTGAGGTTGCATTCAATGCCATCAACTTAGAATTGCATGATGGGGCTCACCCCCGGCTAGGAGCAGTGGATGACATTGTTTTCCATCCACTTGCTCGTGCATCACTGGATGAGGCAGCATGGCTGGCCAAAGCAGTGGCAGCAGACATTGGCAACCGATTCAATGGTAAGTCCACAAGGACAAACTCAAAGAATGGAAAATATTGTTGCTTCAAAGTATTAAGAGAAAGCTTGTCCTACTAGGGTAAATGTTATGTCATAGTGAAAAACAAAATTTGATTATGGAAGGTTTAAGTTGAATGTAGACATGATTTACACAAGAACACGATGACTTCATCTGATCCATATAGTCGACTCTACTTATTGGAATAAGACTTACTTCTTGTTCATTATAAAAGCTTTAAGTTATATTACAAAATATTCAGTCATTGACAAGTTAAGGGTCATCACAGTGTCATGGACTCAAAAGTGTGATGTAATGCATGAGAAATTCATTCATCTTTCCCTAACATTCTTACACTGCTTCTCTTTCTGTATGTGAAATGCAGTGCCAGTATTTTTGTATGCTGCAGCACACCCAACAGGGAAGGAACTAGACAGCATTAGGCGAGAGCTTGGATATTACCGGCCTAACTTCATGGGCAACCAGTGGGCAGGGTGGACTATGCCCGAGATCCTACCTCAGAACCCAGATGAGGGGCCTATTGTTGTCTCAACAGCTAAAGGCATCTCAATGATTGGTGCACGCCCTTGGGTTGGACTCTACAACATACCAATCTTGTCTACAGATGTATCAGCAGCAAGAAGGGTTGCAAGGAAGGTCAGTGCTCGCGGCGGGGGGCTGCCAACAGTGCAGACACTGGGTCTTGTTCATGGTGAGGACTCAACTGAAATAGCTTGCATGCTGTTGGAGCCTAACCAGATTGGAGCAGACAGGGTGCAGAACCGGGTTGAGATGCTGGCAGCACAAGAAGGATTGGATGTAGAAAAAGGATACTTCACTGACTTATCACCAGAAATGATCATAGAAAAATACATGAATCTAATCTCTGCTAACGGATCTTGATCATAACGCAATAAATTTGTTGACAAACAATTAAACAGTTAATCAAACTGTGAGACTTCAATTGGCTTTGCAATTCAGTGAATAAAAAAGTTGTAATTGCCTAAACGATTGGCTGGAACGACAATCCAAAGGGAAATGGAAAGCACTTGAAAACTGCTGCTTTGAGTGCTTGTTGTTTCTGACTCTGAACCTAGAATATGAATATATTGAACAGAAAATTCTGGCCTTTGCATCATGAATGGGAACTATAAGCACACTTATGTACACTTGACATTATCCTATTTGAAGGGTTGCACTTACACCTTCATCACAAGCACTGCTTAATTTTAAAATCTTGAGACAACAGTGTCTGAATCAGCTCACTCAATCTCGCAGCACCAGGCCCTGGCCTAAAAACTGTATCATTGCCACGCAAAAGACAAGGGTCTGCACCACCAACTGAGTTACCAACACACCATGCCCCAGGTGAAAATCTATGTGTCCTTCCCAGAAGTTCTTTGTCAATCTTGTCCAGGACTGGATCATCCCTTGCAAATTTTCGGGCAAAGGGAGCATTGCTTTTAACCATTTTGTCAAAGTCCTTCACAGTTAATTTCATGGGATGCTGTTTTGGAGGAGTGTCCCAAGCAATGTAGTGAAGATCATTACTTATTGCAGTATGGCGAAATTCGTCAGTGTTACAAATGACAGTGTGGAAATAACCCTCTGGAGAGGAGATAAAGTTTGTATAATACATAAGGATAGTCCTTGGAAGGTTATCCCATCCCCATATACAGTACTCCACAAAGGATCTGGTCAGCACAACCCAAGCTGAACCTGTTTAGGGAAGCATATACTAAATATAAGGATCTAACTTGTTGATTGCATATCTAATAGCAAATAAATGTCAAACTAATTGGCTAACTAGATATTTAACAAACTTATCACTGCTTAACCTTGAGAGACTGTTTAGTTTAGGTTTATAGTAGAAAAGCAATAAACATATACAGATTACAGATTATAGTTTATAGTTTATAGATTTATACTTACCTGTAAACAGTTTAAAAAATGTTGGAGGTGTCCTTCGCTGAGTAGTCCATGCAATATCAGATTTCTTTGATAAGTAAAGGCCAGGATCAATAACAATTGGTCTTACTCTATGGCTCCTGAGCACATAAGCAGAAATAGAAATCTCAATCAACAACCAGGAAAAGAGGGTGATATATTTTACAGTATTTTTTCAGATTGTATAATAAAAATAATTAACTTACAGTTTCCAACCAGCAATTTGTGTATGCTCAATGAAATTGAGATCTCTTGACAGATTAGAGAAAACATGAAGCAAATCTGAAAAGACAGGAAACAAATATCAGATAATTTCACAGAGGCCTTTAAAAGCAGAAACCTAATCATCTTATAATTCATGCCCTGCATAATGCATATATTCAGAATTGAAGTTGTAATGCCTGAGAAGATTCAGACATTTCAATATAACAATGACTATATTTGTTGAAAAAGAAAGCCTATTTGATAGCTGATGCGGTTAACAATATATTTAAAGCCCTTACTCTTGTCATCTGAGCTACAAGTCCCAGCTCATGAATGTAATCCAGCAGGTATTAAGACTACAAAACTCACTTGGAACTTAGACTCCAAGCAAATCACTCACTAATCCACATGAAACCACATGGTGGAATTCCCAGTTTCCAACAAATATGATGCAAAAAGAATGGGCTCGAGGTTGCAAAGCCAACAAAAGTAGCAATCACAAAACTAGGATAATGAAGATTATTATTTTTAGATTGCATTGTTCTTAAGCACATCACAGAGGCAACACCAGTTAGCTAATTTCTATCTTACTTCAGAAGCATGATTCGTCCATAAACTATTCAGTAAAACTATAATTTAGGCCATAATCAGATTGGAAATAAGCTTAGAAAGAGAATTTCCTGGAACTAGCAACATGACTGAAAAGTAGAACTACAGACAAAAATGCTAAATATAGCCCAGACTATTAACATGGCAAATGAACTTCAGCCATGATCTCAAGCCAAACTACACTTGCTATACCCCCTTTCTAATTCTTGAAGGCAACATGAAAAGGGAAGTAAGGCCAATTCTTTTTGAGAAACAATAACCAGTCAATCCAATCATTGGTTGTCTGAACAAAACCATATGATCCATCCTGGTAAATCCACAAGATGAAATTTAGTAATCTTCCATTCTACTGTCCTTCAGTCATAGTGCCAATTTTGCTAATCTTTTCTGTCCTTAAAACAATAGTACTCGAGAAATAAAACAACAGCACGCTAAGAATGACGAGCAAACACATGTTTGCCTAACTATTACTTGCCAGACATTTTCAAGTGACATAAGATTTTCAGAATTTTAAGGCCACCGCAAAACAGCATCACAAGTGTATAACCGAACCCCAAGGATAAGCTAGCTATATTTCCTGAAGTTGCAGAAGCACACAATATCGTCCCACAACCAAGAAAGCGATAGTTTATGCTAGCATTCTGACAAGAATAGGAGACAATAATATCAAGAAGCAATCAATGAAAAGGTCAGTTACTAACCATCCTGTGTCACAAGCGGATAATCTGAGGCACTAAGGTTTATAAACCAGTCCCACTCTGAGCTCTCTTTCAGTAATATTGCTATAGCCTGGAGTGTGCAAGCAATCATAGTAGGACCCTTGTAAGTCACCAAATTGGATTGTGACATAACACGCACATTCTCCACCTCACGGAATGTTGGATCAGCTTTCACTGCATTTGCCAGTTCCAACCTTTCCCGAGGCGGTGCCTCAAGATCTAAATGCAAGATATACTGATTTCTTGGGTGATACACTGCCTCTAATGTCCTCATCATCCTATGACTATCACCCTTTGTGCCTGAAATAAGATATGCCAACCTAGGTGGCTCCATTCTATGAGCCACATTAGCATTAAACGACCTTTCAAAATCCGATTCCACAAAATATCCACTTAAATCCTCTGATCTTGCAAATGAAATGATGTCAAATGTTGACTGCTCTACCCCTCCAGAAGAGCTAAGTGCCCCAATAATAGCTGTCAGAACAAGACTAACAGATACCAACAAACTGCCAAAAAAGGGGATAACCCACTTCCTATCACTAAATAATCTTCCTGAATGAGAACTCGCGTTTTTCCTCATACTGTTTTTTCAGCACTCGGTAGATCAAAATCAAATTTTGAAACTGTTCACCCCTGTCGGCAAGAACCAAGATCTCTATCTATATTAAGCCCCCGCAGATTAGTTGGAAACCAAAAAGCAGCATCCCACAAATCTTTAGAGGATAAGAGTACAATGAGATGTTTGGTGGCTCCCCAATAAAACCAAATCCAATCTTCTTTGAGGATAATAGTTACCATTCAAGCAAAGGATCCATTTTTTTTTTTTTTAATGCAGGATAAAACATGGTTTTCAATCAAAGATGCTAAATTTACATCAACAGTAATCCTCACCAAATGACAAGACTTTGAGTTGGGAGCTGAAATAACATAACTATTGGGGACATATAACCAACATTTTGATTTGGGACCCAGCTTCATAAAAGAATGGGCTCAAACCTGTTTATCACTACCTCACTAGGAAGTAACAATTTTTGAGGAGTAAAAGGTGGAGGAAAATCCAGCCTTCAGTCTCTATAACTTCAAACTTCTTATTCAGTTCAGATTTCACCTGCAAGCCATAAATGCAGCTTGTTCATTTTCGTACACTTGTTTCTTTTTTTCCCTCTTTGGATATTCTTTCCACAAACAGCGCTCAAGATCTATGTTAAGACAAAAATAGAAAAAGGGCAGAACACGCTTGGAGTGCAAGCTTAAGTTAACTTGAAATTCAAGTGAGGATTGGTATTGGTGAGGAAAAATGGTCCAAACCCAGAAGAGAGACAGAATATTCAGGATCAAGGAGAAGGTAAAAGCTAATAGAGACCCAAAAATAGATCGGATTTTGGGAAGCAGGTATGCAAGAGGGAAGGGTAGGAGCTGTTACTAGATTCAGACAGTGAGGGCGATGTTCTAGATTTTTGCTTTGGATGTTGGCAAGACCATTTTAGTGTTAATTTTGAGGATTTTAATGTAAATGTTTGGTTTTGATAAATAGTAGAGCTTTTTCATTAATGCTGTTTTGCTTTCCACCATGGCTTTGAGGTACATGCACTGTTTTATTGCGAACCTGGAAAGATTACGATGCCAGCAGCACTGTCTTAGACAGAATCTTCCATTTTTTTTTTTTTTAAATTGGTATGTTTCTCTCCTTTTTTTTTTCTCCATCCTTTCAATTGTTATTTCATAAAACTATTTTTTTTTTGTTGCTCTTGTACTCATTTTATTCAAAAAAAAAAATGGAATTTCCATTTTCACGAAGGCCAATGGCCAAAGCCCGACGAGAAAACGAGGAAAAAAAGTGAAAGGTTTTTGTATATATCTACTATATAAATTGAAAATGCTAACCAGACATGTTGATTAGATTAATATTATTAATATTATTATCAATAACATAATAGTCGACAAAGTTAGCTTATTTTAATGATCGTGAATTTAGGCGTTTGCATTGTGAAGCAACATGTGTTAGGTTAGTAGGCTGGAGTTTAGTTATGGGGGGGTGTTTCGTTACTCCCATTTAACTTTGGGAGTAATTTAATCCATTTAAAAATGTCCTAAATCAATATTGCTAAATGGTTGTCTTATGCTTTTTCTTTGCAATTAGAGTCATGTCCCAAGCCAAGCCAAGGCCAGGCTGAAAGCCCCCACCACCGGCGATGCAGAAGGAGGCATCCGCAAGGTGCAGTGATTCGGCGAGGTACAGAGCAAGTGACAGGCCATCGACGGCGGTTATTCAGGATAACAGCCTTCCAACTGGCATTCGAGAAGGCTTCCACTGTGGACCAGATTTGAGGGCGGAACCCGCGAGGAATCTTGTCGTGGTGGTAGCGCTTGTTTTCGCGGATGAAAAAGGAGAATGGAAGCTCAAAGGAACGGCGGACACGCGAACACGACAATGACGAAGGACAGCAGTCACATGCGGTGGTTCTGGCGGTGGCTTCCATGGCTGGAGCCGTCGGAGTGGCCTTTGATGGCAGCATGTTCAAGGTGAAGCAGAAGGTGGCGGCAACGACGTTCGACAGTTCCGGCGTGAAGAGGGAGGAAACGAAAGCCACCGCTCTGCGTTCTCGTGGTCGGAAGAAGCGTATACAGGCCTTGGCGATGGCATTGCTACATCCATTTGCAGAAGTAGATCGAAACTCATCGCAATGGTCGCGTCTTCAACGGCTCTCAGCCCGAACATTAGCTCCGTCGCCGGCAAAGTGCCTCACAGAGGAAGCAGAAGGCGGCTTGCGCAACCCTCCACGAGGGCCCCTCCAGTCCAAGTGAATATGGGTTTGCGCCGTGCTGCTGTTGTTCTCTAGGTAGTTTGGACAAAGGAGGAACTCAACACAACCACGAAAGTAAGCCTTGCAAATAAAAATATTAAAGTCCCAATTTGTAAATATTAAATTATCATATTTTTTAATTTAAAGCAGGGCGTACGTTACTCCCAAAGTTGAAGGGGAGTAACGTAACAAGCACCTAGTTATGGAGTCATGTTATTTTAATCTTGAAGAAGATCCATCCAAATTGAAATATTTCAAAGAAACCGTGATATAACACGCTTGTGGTCTTTGGACCGTTTAACAGTAGGCTGAGGATTAGTTGGTCCACCCTAACTCTTGGACCACGTTAATCCATGCATGTGGAACTGTTAGATTAATTTCATTTAAAATCGAATGGTTGATAGATAACCCATCTTTTCTAAGTTATAAATTGAGTGTTTAGTATCTCTCGTAATAAAATTTGTAGATAAATCCCCCTTCCCTTGTCGACCGGAGTTGTATTATTTTGACTGGCAGTGGTTGCGGACTTTATGTTTGGACACAAAGAAACCTCATCTGACATGGTGTTCGAGTAACAACCAAGACACAACAAACAGAGGAAGAAGTTTTTGAGAAGTTGCAGAGAAGCACGAATTTGATTAGCATCGGGTTCTGGAAACTATTTTCGGAAACAAAGTTTAGACCAGTGAACATCCAAGGTATGAGGACGAAATGACTTTTCTTTTTATATTTATTTCGTTAGGATAACCCCCATTATCACCTCCTGCATGATTCAAAGCCATCCCATGTCGTTGTTAGCCAGCATCGTGTGTTGAAAATTTTGTTGTTTCCCTTGTAGTCAACTTGACAACAATAATTTCAGTGAAACTGGAATTCCTTCCACTTATGCAAAGTTATCCAGGCTAGCAAATCTGTAAGTACTATAAGGAATGACTACTTAATGCCCTTTGTTATTGTTTATAATTATTATAGGATGTAATAGATATTTAACTTCCTTAGCTTTCGCCTAATAGTTTGAGCTTTTATAACAAAGGGTTTTTTAGCCACTAATTCATGTCTTCTCAAATTTAAGTTTCTATATAAGCTTCATATACGAAGGAGAAAAAATGTTGTTTCGAATTATTATATAGTAGCGATTCTGTGTAAATGATGGCAAGAAAAATCTTCTGAGTAAGTTACGCATAGGACTAAAATAAAGAAAGAAAGGATGACATGAAGTTACAAAAGCTTATAGTTATGTTTTCAATTATGAAATCAAAATTATAACTTACTAATTTTGTTTTTTGTGCTAACGTTTCCTCTGAGTTAACAGTAGTCTAAGAAACTGCAACTTGCAAGGAAACGTTCCTGATGTAAGTTAAATAACCAATCTTAGCTATTTATATGATTAAGTATATCTTGTGGCTTTGCTTTATATTTTACCTAATGGTAGTTAAAATCATTTACTTCTCTTATTTACAAGCAATCCACTAATTTGTGACTGGTTTATACTTCAGAGATTTCAGCTAAAATCATCTCAGTGGACCTATACCATCAAATAAATTTGCAGATAATGTGAAGACAATGTATGTACATAGCCAATTTTATTTCCTGCTTGGGTCTCTATAGTGTCCTTGGTTGCCTTGTCCACTTTAGACTATCTATTTATACTAACACTGGCCATGACCAATTTGAGCTTGATATAGTAATTTTCATGCAATTACGGTGATTTGTCAAACAATTATCTCAATGGATCTAACCCACGAAGCTTTTCATATCTTCCTTTTCCTAAAAAAATTGTGAGAAAATACTCATCAACTTGTGCGTCTCATAATTTATACATAATTATTATGAAATAATATCTTGGAATATCAATACACCTATTTATGGGAATTGTGAAGCAAATTGCCATCAAGACTCCAAGTGCATTTCTTTGCAAATTGGTTTGATGTTTTATTTTCACTATATATTATAGGTCTTTAGAGAACAATTTCTTGTTTGGGTCCATCTCTATTAGCATATGGCAGAACATGTCCTTCACTATGAATGCTAAACTTGCAATGTAAATCCTAAATCCTAAATCCAAATTCGTGGTTCTGTGTCAAAGAACATTTATATTACTTCGATGGAGACACAGTTATAGAGCAGTGAATCTTCGAACTACAAATTTCACAGTACCACACTTAGATGACCAATATTGTTTGCTGCAACAAACATTCCCACCCAATAATATAGCTTCAGTCATGTGCTTCAAGATTAACATGTGATATTTGCCCAAGAATAACCAATTATAACTACAAAACGAAAAAACGAAGACATACCAATTCTAACAAGTTCCACACATCTCCCAATATCTGCCTCCATCACTTAACGTTGTCTTCGTCACAATCCATACTGCTCATTATAGATCCCCAACTCTGCTTAAAGAATATCATCTCTTACATGTACACTCAAGCCCTCTTCTTTCCTAATTTGGCACCACGTTCACTTCAGAGCCACAACCAGCGCTCTCAAAACCTCAAACGCCCACACTATATAGTCATCTTCACTCCATCGATTGTGACAACCAAACCCTGAAGTAGTAAGAAGCTAATAATACGACAATAATTAGGTGTTTGGTCGACAGACTCTCTTTGCAAAATAAAACCCTTAGGCCTTACTTAACAAATATATATTGAGATCATTTTATAATTTTAACACTGGACTAACGCTGGTCCAAGAGTTAGGATGGACCAATGAATCCTGAGCCTTAATAGTAATGAACTAACATAGCACAAAACGACCAAAGAGCCCAAACTAATCTCTACTTCTCATACCTCAATTTGAAAATGGAAAATGTTCATTACTGTTATTAATCTAGTCATTATCGTAAATTATAGAAGTGGAGAAACCGTTAAATAAGTGCTATCTTTTGCATCATTCATACTTTACTCAACAATTGGCTAACTTTTTAAATTTTCGTCAAAAAACCCTCAGAAAAAGGATGCTAGAGTAGTAGGACGGTTAGGACAGGAGTTGATTGGTCTCCCAAGTCCCAATTATTGAGTCACATAAATGAAGGATAACCTGGTTTTTTACTGTTTTTCGTTTGTTTGTTTTTTTTTTTTTTTGGTCTGGGCCTGGTTCTGTTCTTGGTCATCAAAGGACAACCCGAAGAATTATGATAGGAGCGGTTTGTGTTAACTCAATGACCTAGGCTGGTGTCATATCCAAGCCCAATAGGGCAGGCTTTGGCTAGGGCTCTGCCTATAGGGATAGGGCCTCCATCAAAGCCGATTTGTATCCTTCGGTGACTGTTGCCGTTACCTCTTTTGGGCTTTGTGGCTCCTTGGAATTGCATCTTTATCTTGCTTAACTAGGCCCACGTGTTATGCTGATTGAAAATTAAACTGAAATGTTCACGTAGCAACAAAGTGCACTTTTTGTATTTTTAATGATACGGTTAAGGATTCCTTTTTTTTTTTTTTTTTGAGAAAATTCTACTGCAAAAAATTGCACTAATTTAAAATTTTGGATTCGAATCTTATGAATTTTAAAAAAATTAAAAAAATTGTATTCTCATAATAAATTGATTTGAATTGAGTTAGATTAATTAGAGTTAAGTAAATTTTGAATATTACTAATTAAAAAAAATTGCAGTAACGTGCAGCTGCAAGTATGAAACGAAACACGCACATGTGTAATGGTGATGACGGACGATATGGGAGCACGAACTTGAGCATTTCTTGCTTAAAATCTAGGACGAGGATTACTTGTATGCTAAATCATTTTTCTTTCTATTAGCTGATAATATAAATTTTTTTTTCACATTATTACTGCATAAAAGTTATTAAAAAGGGTAACTTTTATACAGTAATAATGTAAAAAAAAAAAAAATTAGCCAATAGATATATATACACGCAAGGAGATATAATTTCTAGACAAATAATATCAGAGCCTTGTTTAGGGAGTTGTATGATAATCTCTTAATGTCTGATAATACATAAATATTGAGAGTCTTCTTAGCAAGAAAATCAAACGTATAACAGAGGATTTATTTGACAAATTGGTTCTGGACCTTCTGGTAGCTTAAGCAAACATTATACAGTTTTGTGGCCATAAGCTGAAAATACACACCACTCTTGTGTGGTTGCGTGCAACTTATTCATTTTTGAAAAAATTAAAATAAGGAAGAACGATAGAAGTGCAGGTCACACGTAGACTGCCGTTCCATCAGAAGCTTTTATCTCTACATGAATTTGATGATAACGTTTATGTAAAGAGAAGCAAAATTGTTATAGTGTTTTCAAAGATGTATGTTTTGTATTTGACAGATATTAAAGTACACGTATATATAATTGAAAGAGAAATATTATATTTGTATTTCAAATTGTCACATTTGAGTAAAGGCTAACTTTGTTCCTTAAAATTATATGTGTTTTTTATTTTAATACTTTAAATTAAGAAATTAATGATTTGGATCTTGAAATTATAAAAAATAATTTAAATTATTTCTTAAAAAGATATTTATAAGGATTAAATTAAATATTTATAGGAATTAAATTAAATTATTAAAAAAACTAATTTAAATAATATTTTATAATTTTAAAAATTAAATTATTAATTTTTTAATTTTAAAAATTAAAATAAATATACATACAACCTCGGTTACCAAAATCAACCTTTAAACTTTAAAGCTGCTTTCACTTTCTCTACCCAAGAAATTAGTTTACTGTATGCATCAGAATAAAAATGTACGTCCTTAATGTTGTGGGAGGAGAATCCCGGCAATGATGGCGTATAAGGAGAATAATTGCCTGGTTGGATTTGACAGTGAAACACTAAACTGGATACCATGACGAAATGCTATCAGCACAAAAAACGTAATCAACTTGAAACAATGCAAAAAGGTTGATAAGATTAAGAACACGCTGCAAGCTGCGATCAGATTCACAGGCCAGCATTGGGCCTTGAGCAACCACAGGGCGTTGCTTTTGCATCCAAGTAAGTACCAACCATGACTTCATCCCCTCTGTACTAGGCATGGCCGTGCAAGGCCCCTACCCAACATTGTTTTCATGATCATATTCAATTGTCTCGCAAGGACAAAGTAACGAGATTTAGATCCTGTCCACTATTTCCATATATTCCACTATATTATTATTTGGGTTTGCGTTTACAGCTTTAAACTTATAGTTTAGATGAAAATTATTATAGTATACTTTTGGAGTTCTAAATAAAAGTCTGAAACATACTATTATTACTCACTTGATGAGGATGAGCATATATTGGCATGCGACTGATGCAATTAACTTGACACAGTATGCATGTTTCACTCTTAAAGAAGTAAAACCAACCTAATTGACTTGGTTTACTTAGTCAACTATGTTCATGTAGTTTCATTATAAATCTTAGTCGAAACTGTTAGTTTATATATTAGCTTTAAAATTAATAGTAATAAGTTCTCACACCTTAAACCTTTCATTGTTATTTTTTTTTAAAATGAAGCAAAAGAAATGAAATTAACCATTAACCCACCCAACGGAAGTTACAGAACTGCTGAGCCGTGGTTGCTATAGTTTTTGACATCTTCTGTGATTGTTGGGTGGACCTAGCTAGCTAGCTAGCTATGCAAAGAAGCAAATTCATAGCAGTACCGCCACTTTAGGCGATCCTTTCGGCGGGAAAGGTGGTTATGCTACGTGTCAACCAAGGGTGGTGTGTGTAGGCAGAGCAGTGTTTGAGCTCTATTCCCCTTTCAATTGGCTCATGTCCATGTGCTGGCATCACTATGTCCACCTTCATTGTATTCAACGTGCCAAATTCTAAGTTTGGATTATGTGGGATGGGAAAAAAAATTCGAAGTCCCAACAAGTCAAAGTCGGCCACCAAACAATTTCTATTAGTACAATTTAGAATGGTGTACTAATTAATCATGTGCCAAAGACTAAATAAACGAAACAAGACGAGCAACGCAATTGCAAATGCATTTCAAATTGTAATGTTATCAAGCTGGAAGATTCTAGGTGATCAATGGTGTTGAGATTTCCTTGGATTGATTTCCAAGAATAGGATCAGTTTAACTAGATTTCTAATTACACATAATCTTTGTTGTAAACTTCTATTATAGATAAGTTTAGAAAGTTTAGGAATAGCATGAAGTCTATTCTTAGTTATTTTTTCTTCTATAAATTTGCTGTACATACACTTGAAACAATAATAGAAATAAGAAAGGAATAATTTCTATTCTATTCCTATTCCTATTTTTCACTTGGTATCACAAGCCAAAACTTAAAAAAAAAAAATGAAATTAAAATGTTAGGAGACAAATTTGTCCCTGTTATTGTTCAATCCGAGAATGTTTTCAATGTAGGAATCATTCTCACGGAATCAAATTATGATATTTGGTCACAACTTATGGAGCTGCATATTGCAGAACGAGAGAAACTCTCGTATATCAACGGCAAAATGAAAAAACTTGAAAAGTCCGATAATGGCTATGAAAAATGGTATGCTGAGGATCTAAAAGTGAAGAGATGGTTGTTGATGTCCATGAGCCTAGAAATAATGAAGCGCTACTTAAGCTTATCCACTGCGCATGAAATATGGAGTACATTGTCAAAAGCATTCTATGATGGAAGTGATGAGTTGCAAATTTTCACTTTAAACCAGAAAGTATTCACTGCTAAACAAAATGGTAAGTCTCTTTTTGAATACTACGGGGAGTTGACTGAGATTTTTTGTGAGTTGGACCACCGTGATAAATTGGTCATGAAAGATGCCGATGACATTAAAGAATACCAAAAGGCAATCCAAAGACAGAGGGTGCACATTTTCCTTGCTGGATTAGATGGTGTTTTTGAACAAATTTGTGGAGAAATTCTACGTAAAGAACCAGTTCCTGATTTGGAGGATTGTTATGCTCTAGTTCGACGGGAGGCAGTACGTCATTCCACTTTGAATAGTGGGTATGAAATTCTGAATCCTCAGTTATGGTAGCTCGAAACTAGTCAACAAAAAATTGGCAACATTTAGCAAAAATCGATCATTCTAAGACCATCACCAGTGCTGATAAGTCCGCTTACAAGTGCACCCATTGCAATAAGACAGGTCATACTAAAAGTCGATGCTTTGAACTAGTGGGATATCCAGATTGGTGGAATTATAGTCGTGATAAAAAGGGGAAAAACTTCACTAAAATTAGAACTACAGCTACTGCTGAAATAAAGGCAAAAAATGAAACAAATGTAGTCCTGATTGCAGCTACAGATGTTATTGGCAAGGCTTTAAATATTTCTACACCTATTTCTAATAGTACATGGATAATTGATTCAGGTGCTACGGATCATATGACATTTGATTCTAGATAGGTCTCATCCCTTAAATCATCTTCACAAAAACTTGTTTGCACTGCTAATGGTGACACAACTCCCGTTATTGGGGAAGGATCCTTAACTCTTTCAAATACCTTAAATTTGGACTCTGTTTTAGTTGTCCCATCTTTATCTTATAACCTTTTGTCTGTCTCTCAAATAACTATTGCTTTATCTTGTGTCGTAATCTTTTGGCCAAAATTTTGTGTGTTTAAGGACATTCAAACAAGGTAGACGATTGGTTGTGGTATTAGGAGAGGAAAGTTGTACTATTTGGACTTGACGTCCAAAAGTACTAACAAGTTACAACAAGCTTTAAATGTAGATTGTTCTAAGGGGGAGAAGAAGAAATCTGAAATTTGGTTATGGCATAGATGCTTGCAGGCATGCACCCTTTGGTTATTTGAAGAAATTATTTCCTAGTTTGTTTGAAAAGTGCAATGTTTCTAGTTTTCATTGTGATGTTTGTGAATTGGCAAAAAGCCATCGTGCCTCATTTCCATTAAGTTTAAATAAAAGTACAGTTCCTTTTATGATTATCCATTCTAACGTTTGGGGTCCATCTAAAGTCCAAACTTTGGGTGGATCAAAGTGGTTTGTTACTTTTATTGATGATTGTATAAGGATGACTTGGTTATATTTAATGAAGTCTAAAGGAGAAGTGAATATATTGTTTCAGAGGTTTCATAAAATGATTCAAACTCAGTACAATGCACAAGTTTAGGTTATTCATAGTGATAATGGAGGAAAATACCATAATGCTGACCTTCAACAATATCTAAGAGTGAATGGAATTATTCATTAAACTACTTGCTCTTATACACCACAACAGAATAGAGTAGCTGAGTGAAAAAATCGTCACTTGTTGGAGATTGTACGTGCTTCATTAATAAAAGCTCATATGCCACTGTTCTATTGGCGAGGGGCACTTACTTCAGCTGCATACTTAATCAATCAAACACCCTCCAGTGCTGATGACTTTCGGACTCCTTTTCAGACTCTAACTGAAGCAATTGTCGCCCCATCTGTTCCAAACTTAGCCCCACATGTTTTTGGATGTGTAGCTTTTGCGCATCTCCATAAGCATCAACGGAACAAATTGACCCCTCAAGCATTACGATGTGTGTTTCTTGGATATTCTATACAACAAAAAGGTTATTGATGTTATCATCCTCCAACTCAACAAATGATTATCACCATGGATGTGGTTTTCCATGAAGATACTATGTATTTCTCCTCTAAGTCTGAACCTTAGGGGGAGCATCATCAAGAAATTCAGACTTCAGATTATAAATTGTTGGATTGTGATTATCATAGTCATATGAAGTATAATCTTTCTGAAACAAGTAATTTGGGTGTTGACAACTTGGATATAAGTGGTATAACCTTGGATCCAAGTAGTCATGAACACTCTGAAGGTGAAGGAGTAGAAGGTGGAATGTCTCTCACCCCAATACTTAAATCTTATGAGCTTGAGTCCCTTACTAATATATCACACCAATCACTTGCTGAGGATGTTCCTACTTTAGTCTCCGAGCCAACTAGAAAACAATTACCACAACGTCATACTAGAGGTATTCCTAAATCCACATATGAACCTGTTCTTTCTAGTAAAGCTAAATATCCCATGAGTAAGTATGTGTCTAGTCACCGTTTGTTAGAATCAAATAAGTCATTTTTAAATCAATTATCTACTGTATCTATTCCTAATAGTGTGCAGGAGGCCTTAGCTAACCCAAATTGGAAAGCTGCTATGAATGAGGAGATGCAATCCTTACAAAAAAAAAAATGGAACATGGGAACTCATTGACTGCCCTCCAAGGAAAAAACTAGTTGGGTGTCAATAGGTCTATAGTGTGAAGTATACAGCTGATAACTCAATTGAACGTTTAAAAGCAAGACTAGTGGCAAAAGGATACACTCAATCCTATAGGACTGATTGTACAAAGACATTTGCACCAGTAGCCAAAATCAACACAGTTCATGTATTGTCATTGACTGCAAACTTGGATTGACAATTACAACAATTTGATGTGAAGAATGCCTTTCTTCATGGAGAATTGTCTGAAGAAGTATTTATGGATCTTCCACCAAGATATACGAGACCAGAAGAACATAGTCAAAAGGTGTGTAGATTGAAAAAGACACTTTATGGGTTGAAACAATCACCAAGAGCATGGTTTGGAAGGTTTACAAAATCAATGATAGTTTTTGGATACCACCAATGCAATTCTGATCACACTTTATTCCTAAAGAAAAAGTAAGATAAGATCATCATTCTTATTGTTTATGTGGATGATATGGTAGTTATAGGAAATGATCCAGAAGAAAGAAGTGCTTTGAAGAAATATTTATCTACAGAATTTGAAATGAAAGATTTAGGATCCCTGAAATATTTTCTTGGGATTGAAGTGTCTCGATTAAATATGGGAATATTTCTATCTCAAAGAAAATATACCTTAGATCTTTTACAAGAAACTGGAACATCAGGATGTCAACCAATTGATACACCTATAGAAGAAGGATTAAAGTTATGCATTGAGCCTAATCAAGTTCCTACTGATAAGGGGAGATACCAAAGGCTTGTAGGAAGATTGATGTACTTAGCTCATACACAGCCAGATCTTGCTTATGCATTAAGTGTTGTTAGCCAATATATGCATAATCCCGGAGAACAACACGAGTGCTGTCATGCGCATTTTATGGTATCTAAAGTCTTCTCCCGGAAAAGGAATTTTATTTACAAAAAACATAAATTGTCAAAGTATCGAAGCATACACTGACGCTGATTGGGCTGGCGCAATAGATGACAGGCGATCTACTTCAGGATACTTCACCTTTATAGGTGGGAATTTGGTTACATGGAGAAGTAAAAAGCAAAATGTTGTTGCACGTTGAAGTGCAGAAGCTGAATTTAGAGGAATTGCACCTGCACTTTGTGAAGCATTGTGGCTAAGGCTACTTTTACAAGACTTGGGGTTTCTATCAAGACAACCAATTCAGTTGTATTGTGACAACAAAGCTGCGTGTGATATTTCTCATAATCCAGTTCAACATGATCGAACAAAGCATGTTGAAGTGGATAGATTTTTCATAAAGGAAAAGTTAGATGAGAAAATTCTGGAATTGCCCAAAATTCGATCAGAAGATTAGTTGGCAGATATCCTTACCAAAGCAGTGTCAAATAAAGTGTTCTCTACAGCTCTACACAAGTTGGGCATGTTCGACATCTATGCACCAATTTGAGGGGGAGTGTTGAGATTTCCTAGGATTAATTTCCAAGAATAGGATCAGTTTAACTAGATTTCTAATTACACGTAATCTTCGTTGTAAATTTCTGTTATAGATAAGTTTAGAAAGTTTAGAAATAGCATGAAGTCTATTCTTAGTTATTTCTTCTTCTACAAATTTCTTGTACATATATGTGAAACAATAATAGAAATAAAAAAGGAAAAATTTCTATTCTATTCCTATTTTTCACTAATAGATATGCATGCGTTGGTGTCACAAGCATCTATCAACACATTTGCATGTGTCAAAAGAAGCTATATTACAGAGTCATAAAAATAATATCATAACCTTTTACAGAAAGTATAAAAAATATTAAATAAAATAAAGTAATATAATCACATATATTAACAAATAAATTCTTAAAAAAAAAAAAAATTTTGCTCGAGCAATTTTCATGTCAAAATTACTTATTATGAAGACATTCTCGTATACAAGGGCCAACAGTGTTTGATCATTGAAGTGGAAAAGTTTGTCATCATTGTAAGCAGTACTTTGTCGTTGAAACATGCAAAAATACACACATATAAACATTCAAAAAGTTGGTACATTATCTTAGAGATTATATATGCTGCACTAACTGGAACAGTGGTTGGATACTTGGCATTGTGCACAACTGTTTGACGGCAAGGCGACACTAGTCTTAGGTGGCTCCATTACAATGGCCACGATAGCATGCCACAGTAAAAAGAAACGCCTATTTAACTTTTTATTTTGATATTTTTCCTCTTTGGCCATACCATATGATAAAAGATGAGACAATCGAATCAATACAAATCCTCTGCCTTTTGGCAAAATCATGTTGGTACTATAGCAGCTTGACACACCAACAAAACTGCATGCGTCCTACCATTCTAATCTGCGGGCCCCCATTTGGCCTATAGACCAATGTAAATTCTGTATCTGAGAAATAAAGTGCCAAACAAAAATTGTATGCACTATTGAGTTAAGACCCACCATGCAACAGAGTGAACTAAGTGCTGGACATCATAACTTATCAGACATATGTTTCTTAATTAACGGCTGCTCTCAATGCTAGATATGCTCCAGAATCAAATGTATATAGATACTAGCAAAGATTTTGTCTACAACTTTAGTTGCAACAGACATATTGGATTGTCTGCTACCAGACTAGACTAAGCCAGACACATATCATTCGCAGTTGCCTTCTAGAGATGCGGCGTTAATGTTTTTATGGTCGTAGGCTATATGTGATTTAATTGGTTAATTTATTGGGATGATGTTTAAAATGCTCCATAAAAATGAACACTCAATAAATTGGTACTCCAGCAAGCTGCATTTGATAGCGTGATTTGTATTGGCGTGGGGTAACTATCATTTTATATAAAGGACTTCAATAATGGGCTTATAAGGACTATAATGGGCGAGAAAGTGAACAAAAACTTTTGTTATTAAACTCCCACAGAAGGGTTTTTGGCGCACAAATTAAAGTGGCCACTGTGAAATGGCAACTAAACAAATTCAGAGCTTGAAAAGCATTGCTTTTGACAGTACTCGTGTTTCACAAGTAGGATGTAGGGGTATATCTTAAAACTAGCACATCTATCAATAGATTTCTTATCCCTTTTTCTTGGGTAGATTTTAACGTATCTGATTAAGTGAAATGTATATTATTATTTTCATAAACTAGCCTGCCATTTTGATGGAGGCTCGCTAAATCTTTGTTTAGTAGAGATGAAATCCTTATTCAACAATTAGCAATGCTTGCAACAAGTTCTCAAATGAAAAATTTACCTATGTTTGTCCCAAATGATAAATTCTAGCGTTTAAGTGCTGTGCTTAACAGTCGTATAGTAACTAGTTTTATGATTTTGCACCTTTTCTGTAGTAAGTGTTAGAATCGAAGATGTCTTTATTTTAACTTTTAAAGAAAGTGATTTTGAAACGTAAATTTTATATATAGTTAAAAAGTTTAAAATTGATTTTTTTTTTAGAAATTATTCTTTTTAATTTTTCAAAAAAAATTAAAAATAATTTTTTTTGAGATTCTAATTATATTTTAAAAAATTATCAAAACATACAAAAACTAATTTTTTTCATGAAAAAAAAGTGATTTTTGGTTAAAAAAAGTATCCTAAATAAACACACTCTGCTTCTCCTATTCCCATGTTAAGATTTTAAACATCGTGCCAAATTATCATCATGATCAACGTAGTGGCTGGAGTAACATCCAGTAATAATCAAATCAAAATGGGAATAATTTGTATTTGCATTGGCATTATATTCATTGAAGAGGTATTATACGGTAACCGTATTTACTGAGAAAGTTCCATTATTCATGCTCCTTTTCTTGGGGAAGACCGTGACAACAATAAATAAGGAGTTTAAGATTTCGAATGCATACATAATGTATCTTGAGAGCTGTAACGTATCTCCAAACATCACCATAACATTAAAACATAGTACAACTTTACTCCAGATAATAAATATCATAGAGTTTTTAATCTTTAACATTTGTTCAATGTACCATTCATAGTTCAACTCATTTTGCTAGTCATTAATTAATGAATGTATTCAACATTTTTCAAGCTCGTTTAACTCACATCAATCAATCATGTTAAATACCCACTCACAGTTTATGCAGTACAGAACCAAATTTCTTCGAAACTGAAAAAATGCAGAGAAAACCTCAAATTTCGTCCCTTTTTTAATGTAAGATTGTCGAACTAACGAAAACAGTGGGCACAGTGCAACAAACTATTGAAAACCTCGACTCGTTCCATGAGAGGGACTTCCCATAAACCAAAAAAATAGCCCTCACCCCAAAGAAAGCAACCCCTCTCTCTCTCTTTCTATCTCTTTCTCTCTCTTCTCTACTGTCATATCATGCAAATAGCCTCTTATGCCTTTTAACACCCATTTTTTCACTTCACCCTCGCACGCAAGTCACAACCCAACATTGGTAGATTTGTTTTGCTCCGCCAGCTCACTCATTCAACCCCATCACCAACCCTTTCTCTCTCTCTCTCTTGATATTTCAACGTTCCTAGGCCAGATCTCTCGGAGTAACCGTGCTGTTTCGGGTCTTTTCTTTCTCTTCTCTTCCCTAGTGTTCCTTTTTTTTCCGTCTGGGCGTTTCCATCTCGTACCAAAACTTTCTTTTTTTTTTTTTTTGGGGGATACCCTTTCGTACTTTACATTTTTAGCTGGATTTTTCGCCGCGTATCTCTCGACCCATGATTTGATTTGGCTTCTATATATAACCCACTTGCCAAAAACAGAGTCTTTTGTGGAGAAAATGGCGAACGCGGGTGAGAGAAGAGAAGAGGCAATGTTCAGTGATGATGAGCTTAAGGATGTGAGTGGGGTGAAGCGTGTTGGTGACTATGTGGAAGTAACGTGTGGATGCACTAGCCATAGATATGGTGATGCTGTTGGAAGGCTTAGGGTTTTCGCTAATGGGTGCCTTCAAATCTGTTGTGAATGCACTCCTGGTTGCAATGAAGGTTCATCGCTCTTTCTCTCTCTCTCTCTCTCTCTCTCTCTATATATATATATATATATATGTGTGTGTGTGTGTGTGTGTGTGTATATCTCTTTTGTGATGATGGGGTTTTAATCCATGTGCATGTGTGTGGTTTTGTTTTGAGCCTTTTTGACTTTGATGGGTGTGATTGTAGGGTTGTTTTAATCTGCTTTTGGTTGAGGCTTTGTGAGTTTTTGTGATGGTGGTGGTGGTGGTTATGCAAGTCATGGTCTTTTCATACTGGTTACATGGTTCAAGTGTATGTCTATTTGTCTAAGTGAACAAGCTGGTTTGATGTTTCTAAACGAGCTTTAATGTTATCTATGCAAATGTGGAAAGATCTTAATAAGTATGTTCTTTTTCAGGTTTTAAACGTGACTTGAATTTCCTAGTTTGTATATATTGAATAACATCGCTTAAATATCATGGTTGATATGCGATGGCCTTATTCTAGGCTTCTTAAAAGTCATTGAAGTCTAGTTGTCAGAGTAAGCTATTATATCAGTGGGTTTAGGTTATAAATTTTGTTCTCTTGTTTGATATTGTAGAAATATTGTCTCAAGTGCATGTGTTTGATGGAATGAACTATTTGTATTTCGTCTAGATCATCGGAGGCAGCTGTATCCAATCAGTAGTTTTTTGATGGTACCTGGGGTAAAACATTGCCTTCAGGCAGGGTTTAACTTTGAATCATATTCTTTGATGCACCATGCTTACGCATTGCCGCATTAGATTTATATCATGCGTCTGTTATCTGACTTTTGCTTTCACAATGTAGTCAGAAATTATTATGTTTATGCATACAAGGAATGGTACCCCTGCTGATGCGTGGTAATTTAAACAGAAAGCAGTTAAACTGTTGTGGAAATATTGTTTGTCCCACTGCCGCTTGTTATCAATACGTAACTTGAGATAATGACATTAACTGCTTAAATAATTCTACATGAAATACTTACGTAGAAAAACATTTTTTGATAAAGTACCATTGTAGCATGTCATTGTGATTGATATTGATAACCACTTTACTGATCAGCTTCAAGTGAAGAAATAGTATGATTGATGAAAAAAAAAAAATTTCATTAGCCCTGTGGAGAAATTGAGTGGAATAGTAAAAGTTTGATTGGCCTATGTCTATAATTCTTGAATGTTAAGGTGGCCAGATGATCCACTTATTGCCTTTTATGTGGTTGTTTTATTTTGTGTTTTTTTACTGTGCTTTTATGCCTTCATTAATCAAATTTAATTTCTACCTTCCATGCCATGTAGTGTTGAAACAGAATGCTTTATGTAAAACTGTGTCCTTTGCTCAATGTTTATTTAGAAACAGAACACTTTGTTTAAATCATTACCTTATTTGCTTAATGGTGTTTTATTGTTAGACAATTTGACTCCTTCTGCATTTGAGAAACACTCTGGAAGAGAGACAGCCAGGAAATGGAAGAATAATATCTGGGTTATAGTTAATGGTGAGAAGGTTCCATTGTTTAAAACAGTGCTGCTCAAATACTATAGTAAAGTATCAAGAACTGCTAATCATAATGGGCGTGCTTGCCACCGTGATGAGTTCGTTCACTGCACAAAGTGTAACAAACAACGCAGGTTCCGCCTGAGGACTAAAGAGGAATGCCGCATTCACCATGATGCTTTGGCTGATGCAAATTGGAAATGTTCTGATCTTCCATTTGATAAGTATGTTCAATCTCTTGTATTACATTTCCACAGTGAGCCAAAAGTTAAATCAGTAAGTACTTTTAAGAATGAACTCAGTGCTAGTTGTCTAACATAACTAGAATAGTATTTCTTGTAACTGTGTGATTTTGCTCAGATATTATTGATACTGTTGTGCATTCACCAGTGCAATATTTATGTGATTTATTTGTCTTGGAGAAATTGCTAATGGCAACTGTCTCATGCATTTCAGAATTACATGTGACAATGAAGAAGAAAGAGCAAGCAGAAGAGTTTACAGGGGTTGCACTCGTTCTCCAACATGCAAAGGTTGCACTACCTGTGTGTGCTTTGGGTGTAATATCTGCCGTTTTTCAGATTGCAGTTGCCAGACTTGTACGGACTTTACGTGGAATGCCAAAGCTTGAGTCATGGATCATGTTCTAAGTTCTGATATTTAGCACCTTTCTTTTCTAATGGACTGAATTACCAGTCCTAGTTTAGCATTCATTGTTATTGTCTGGATTATAAATTTCAATTAAATGGTTAGCTCCATATGTTTATTGAAACGTGCATCCGTAGATTCACATAGAATTTGAAATGAAAAAAATAAAGGAAAAGCTGAAAATGGTCCCAATCGTAGAGAAGATCTATATTTGATTCTCTGTATATTCGAGGAGAAAAGTGTTAAAATGTGGCTCAAAATACTGTCACCTAATTGGCTTGCCTTACAACAGTACCAAATTTCCAACTGAGATTTTCTAGTTCCAAGTTACTTAAAAAAAGGTTGTAAGAAATTTGAGAATGATATGTTTAGTGGCTGAGATTTAAGATAACATTTGTTATAGTATATTGTAAATTTACTCCTATACGTATAGGTAAGTTGATGGTCTGCTTTGTTATACGAAACAATTTTTTTCAAAAAACAATTATTTCGTTTGCGTGAGAGTTTTGCCTATAGGAAAGGCTTTGTATATCATTGAAGCCCAATTTGTCCGTGGACGGTTGGACATGCTAGTCCTCTCCATACGTGACAAATTCTTCTGACCAAAAACTATGAAAGGGGAACACGAGTTATATTTTGCAAGCCAAGGGCGTGTTTATTTCTTTGGGTTATGAATGGCATACAATAAATAGAGAAATTAAGAGTTCCATGATGGTTTCATGATTATGAAGATTAAAGACATGCCAATGCTGAATCAGTTTAATTGGTGGCTTTTATGATTGGACCATTAAAGACTAGCCCTTGCTGTGAATATATGGTTAGTTGACGATTTTTATAGTGCTATCTTGATTGAGTTTAGCGTATACTTCTTGTACATTTCCAAGAAGAGTCGTGGTGCGACGGAGATGGAGGTGTCACAGCCATAGCCATTGGTCTCCATTTCCTTGGACGGTGATGGCGTGAATCTTTTCACCCCTGTCGTTGTCAAAGAACCTTGTCAGGACGGGTATGTTGTCCACTTGTCTTGTGTCCTGATTAATTAATTAATTGAGCAAACAAAAGACCCCACTCTTCTATGGCCATTATACGAAGGGCAATATTGAATATTCCCAAGGGGTATTAGGTAAAAGAGTTCACAAGACATTGAGAACATGAAAGGATTATCCAAGCCAGAATCTACAGAAAACAAATCAAGGTAACTAAAGAATTCATTTTGATCAAATCACAAGAAAAAGTGAAGCACACAGTGCTCCCACAATGAGCCAACTCGATAAATAATTTCAATGAGCATTGGAGTTCAGGATAACCTTCACTTGGCTGATCGCCAACTTCTCCTCCCCCCTGGATGAAATGTTCTTCTCCCATGGTTAGAAGATGCACCTGGATGAAATTGATGTGGAGCTTGGTGATTGAATGGAGTAGAACTAGAAGCCAAGTTACGATTTGTCACTGGCTGCAAATCACTGGATGGAAATTGCGGTCCGGCACATATAGGAAGCTGAACCTGTGAAAAGGGTGAGCTCAACCCAACTGTCATTTGGATTTGACCCCCAAGCCCCTGTGCAAACATAGGTTGTGCTAAAACATTGGGTTGTGCCCCAGGAAACAAAGTTGCTGCAGGAAACATTTGGCTGGGATTTAACTGCTGTTGAAATGGAACTCCTGGTGGTACAGGCCACTGATGAGAAACTTGAGTATTTGCTGGGAACCATGGTATGCCATTTGTAGGAAATGCATTAGGAGGCACTGCAGACTGTGGCTGCGGAAGTGTTGCCCCATTTGCCCAAACTCCACTTGTAGTCAAGTTAGGACCTGCATTTGCAGGAGGAAATGGGGGAACTACGGTTGTTGCCACAAAAGTGCCTTGTCTGTTGCCTGAAAATGTTGAACAATGTCCATGATCATGCAATGGTGCAGCCGGAGCAACAGGGAAGGTAGGCATAGGTGGCACACCTTCTTTTGGTGGAAACTTCCTTCCTATGTTTTTCCTCCTTCCAGGAGTTTGATCATTCATGCCTCTCTTTGTCATTCTTTGCTTTCTCTTGTATTCCGCCTCTTTCGCATCATCCGAAAATTCCGCTTCATCTGACACCTCTTCATCATTAAGACCAGACGCATCATATCCTTTCTTGTACAGATCCTTATTATTAAGCACATGATTGGCAAATTCTGGAACAAATGATATCAAAGTTCCCCCATAGATCCCCTTAGGGACTTCACTTTCAGAATTGTATCTCACAACATAATAAGGGTTTTTGACTGGTCCAAAGATCTCATCAATTAATCCTAGTGGTGTTCGGCTTTCAGTCATCCAGAGAATAGAACCCTCATTAAGAGGGTCGTGCTTCTGCACCCCTTCCACAATGACTTGAGCACCAAGAACCTGTAAAATGAATTACTTGATTAAGTTTATTCCAACAGTAAATGATTGTCCCTTCTGATCTATTCCCTCTTATATTCTTGTACAATATAGTGAGAAATAAACAAACAAAGGGTCAACATGCAACTTGCAACCTACAGAAACTATAATTTGCAATCAACAAAATTGCTTGTCTTAAAAGAAAATAGGTTTCTGTCAGCTTACCAACATAACAACTCCCACTGGCAGCATTTGATGGTGTGGTTCTAAGGTCACATTCACAGGAGGAACTAAAGGAAGAATCTGCAAAGTTCACAACCAAAAGAAAATTCCCAAAACCAAAACAAAATGAAAACCAATAGCCAATTACAAAATAAACACCAACTGAGTTCACACTAATCAGAACACGCAGAAAGTGCCTCAATCACCAGCGAACTGAATTCACCAAAGAGTTGATAACTTAAATGTTTTCAAAGTAAAATCATAATTTCTAACGCAGCATTATTAAACTAACAATTATTTTAGTTTAAGGACAATGAATAAAACAACACCTCAAGCTCATTCTTTGACCTAATGGATCTTCCTGCGTCACGATTACCATCATCATCATCACCATCATGAGCATCAGAATCTACAATCTCACCTTCTTCCAATTCACTTTTCTCCTCATCCGTCTCTTCCTCCTTGTCATCATCACTGCTATCACTGCTGGTTGCAGAAGAACTCGAAGACGATGAAGAAGAGGAACTGTCACTCTCAGACTCAGAACTCTCACTCTCACTCTCACTATCACTCTCACTATCACTATCACTATCCTCACCATCACCATTTCCACCAATTCCAGACCCACCCACTAAGCTAATCTTCTCAATCCCTTCCTCAATACCACTACAACCCCCCAAAGCTCCCAACTTTACACACTCTGGTTCCGGTTCATCCACACGGGTCGACCCAGACCCGAAAACAATCGGGTCGTTGTTGTCGTTTTGGGGAGACATTGCAGGAACATAATCAAAATTGATGAAAGAATCGGCGAGGGCAAAGTCTTCAGCTTCAGTTTCACGTTGCGGTTGTTGTGGTTGTTGTTGTTGTTGGGGTGAGAACAACGCCATGTTCGGACACAGAAAAAATTAGGGTGGCGATGTTGGTGCTGCTGTGGCCACGGAATTGGAATTAATAATAATAGGGTGAACACAATTTCCATATCGGCACAGCAACGAGGCTTATGATGGTTTTCGGTGCTGGTTTTGGAACGTGGTATCTTGATCGTTAAACGCTTAAACCCTAGGCGCCAAAGCAGGGTTTTGTTGGGGGGAGGGCATCATTAGAATACGATGTCGTTTTTTTTTTTGTTTTTTATTTTCATTTTCCTTTTGGGCCAAAGGAATATTTTGTCCTTATGTCGGAAGCCCGTTTGGGATGTTGGGTCTAACACAACCTGTAATGCTTTGTCCTTGGGTGAGAAATTGCTTTTCTTTTTCTTTTTCTGGTTTTCTGAAAATTCAAGGAATTTTTTTTTTCGAGTACAATTTTCAGGCTAGTGCCCCTCGGCTGAGGAATGGCTAGGATACGCAAATTTGGAAACTTTTTATCTTTTCTTTTTGTTACTGATTTTTGTCTTTGCAATATAAATGTAGAATAATGTTATTTATATATAAAAATATATCCTTTTTTGGTGAATGCTATAGTGAGAAATAAAGTATTTGATATCAACATTCTATCTTTTTGTTTTCTTACGGTGTTCAGTAACTTATTCAATTTTAATATACAAATAATATTACTCAAAAATATAACATCTTTGATCCTGGGCTACTTGGCTTCACCACTTCATCTAATGGAAATTACAAACAACTTTAAAATAGCTAATTACTGTATTGGTTTTATTAAAGATAATAATAATAATTCTATTTGCTTATCCGTACTACTATAAATTAAAAAAGCTTTGAGTTGAAAATCATAAATTTAAGAATTGAATCAATAGTAATTGATTTCAATCAATTTTCCTTTAAAGTAATATGATTACCAATCAATTTAAGTCAATTTGATTAGTTTAGATTGATTTTGAGTTATTAGATCACCTTTAAATTGCATTAAACAACATTTTATACAAATAAATATATACTTTTAAATTTATATAAGAGATTGCTTTGATATCTTATTTTTTTTCTTCTAGAGAGAAGCAATACCCTTTAATGATTAGTGGTTAATAAGGGTTAAGAAGAAATCCACATTTATATAATGTTAAATGATTTTTTTTTAATTTATACTAGCATATCAATAGACACATACCACATCATATCAAACAGATTTGATTAGATTGAACCAGACTAAATCAAATCAGATCAAATAGGATTGAACTAGACCAAACTCACTTGAACTAGACTAGATCATATTAAACCAAAATAACTAGATTAGACTAGACCAAACAAAAATGAACCAAACTTAACCAAATTAAACCTGACTCGACCAGATCAAATTAAACTAGATTAGACTAAGTTAGTGTTTGGATTGACGGCTAATAAGTGAATGGCATGGAAGGGGAGGGACATCTTGTAAAAATGTGTGTTTGGAAGATACACTTTGTAATGGAATGACATGGCTAAGGAAGGTGTGAGAGTCCCCTCCTTGCCATTAATTTTGTCCATTTTATTGTACCCCCAATTTGGGGGGGTTAGGAAGGGCACTTGAAAAAAAATGCTCTATGTTTGATGCAATTATTATTTTACCCCTAGAAGTAATAAATCTATTATTTGTTATATCAAGTTACAAGGTAAAATTGAAAAACTAAATTTATATCATTTTCATTCCATTCACTTATTTTATAACTATCAAACATGCGTAAAAGAACTCTCTTCCATCCCTCCATTATACTCCCAAACGATAGAGTGATATATAATTGTTCACTCCACTTCTCACCTTTCTTTTCCATTCTATTAATAATCATTCACTTCTATCATCTATAAAACTCCCAAACACATCCTAAAGTGGAGTGAATCAAACTAGTATGGATCATATTGAACCAAATTAAACCAAAATAAATTAGTTATACCAAAAAGAACTAGATCAAATCAAATAATCAAATCAAATAATCAAAGTAAATTAAATCAAATCAAACTAAATCGAACTAGTTGGACCAAATCAAACTATTATGTATATAATATACTTGAGAATGAATTTTCATCTCATATGTATGTGGACACCAAAAAATGCACTTTCTATCAATGCAAGAAAGTTATAATTGGGGAATTCAATTTATTATCCTTCATCACTAGTGTGTTTCACATCTTTCACATTAATTATTATTTTTTGAATTTGTTAATCATTGTTAGTATACGTGTAGAAAAGATAATCACGACGGTAATAAGTGTTGCTCAAGTGGCATCTCCTTTGGTCATTGTGCCAAGGGATTGTGGTGTTGAGTCAAGGGTTCGATCCCCATATACCTATCATTTTCCCCATCCTCCTAACTCTAATATGAGCTCTTTAGAACCAAAAAAAAAAAGAAAAAGATAATCACAACCCACATATAAATAATATGAAACAACATTCAATAGTACAAATTATTATTAAGAAGGTGTTAGTTCAAATACAAGGGGCTTGGGTCTCTTAAATATGAGATTCTAGATTTAATTCCAAAATTTATGTGTATGAAAAAAAAATTTGTTGAGAAGGATTTCAGCTTAGGCATATAATTGTACTTCAAGAAAATAGTTTCTCATTTGCCAGATGAAAGAATACCATGAGAAATTTTTTTAAAAAAAGTACAAATTATCCTCCCATTAAACAAGCACATCTATTTTCTACTTCACAGATTTTGCCGGAAGGTTGATGAGAAATGATTTTTAACGAGTTAATAAACATATAGTGGCACAAACAAACCTATAAAAAAACATGTCTTGTAAAATTAAGCATGACATCTTAAAATTTTTTCATGCATTTGGGCTTATTTGCTAGTTGTTTTTAATTTGTAAGCACTTTAATATCCCATTTATGTACACCCTTTTCTTATGCATATTAGAATTTGAAAAGATAAGGAAATGTAAAAGGACTAATAAATGCAATAGATATGATCATTTGGCAAAAGACCCGAAGTTTAGTAGTTGTAGCTTTCTACAATTGAAATAGTGCAAAAATGGAAAATAATATATATCAACCATCCTAATTTTCTAAAATGATCCAAGAGTTAAAACACTCATTTTCTTTGTATGAAGAAATAAATAAATTTCTCCAAAACCAAATAAATTTATAGATTTATTTTTGGCCCTAATTATTCTCCTTCCCAGTAAACATCTGAGGGTATTCTCAGTAGAAATTTTTGCGAAACAATATATATTGACATAAATTTACCCAGACAGAAGCTTAGCTTGAGTATGTGGAAGCTTAGAAGTTTGAAATCCAATTGCATCTCAATGATAACTCTCATGACTAGCAAACATTTTTTATTGTTGTAATGTAAGAATATAGTATTTGAGAAAGAAAAGTTATTTGAAAAAATGAAAGAAATTTCAACAACAAAAAGAAAGTTAAAGGAGTTATTGTGAATGTCGAAAGTTAATGGAGTTATTATGGGAGGTTTGAGAGAGTGGATAAGAGTAAAATGAGAAACATAATCGTGACCGAGAGGCATTTAAAATGTTTCAATGCCTTTATATAATAATATAGATATATTTGTACAGATTTTGGTAATTAAGCTACCCTATTAATCATGGCCACACTATATTTTGATTTCAAACCAGAAAAGTTGTGAATCATTAACTAGTCTGTATTTGCATGTCCACCGAATTGTCTCGCTATGGTAGGTGGTAGAGGAACACATGGTACGGTTGCCACGCCACTGACATTGCATACATGATGTTGTATTTAAACTCCTGAACTCCCATCCACATGATGGAAGCATGCACGAGTAGACTTTTTCTTACATTGGTCAAGGGAACAAAATTTCGATGAGTGGTTGCATGAAGCGACCAGGTAGTCAAATATTCCAACCAAAATGCTCAATTCTCATATTCATACAATGGATAATTTTGTGTATGGTTCAATCTAGTTTAGGTTGTATTCAAATGAACCAAGTCAACTCTATGAAATGAATTGTGTACACGGTGCATGGTGGAGAGTATTATGCAAGTAGACAACAATTTTTCAGTAAAATTAAGTATATGTTAGTATTTGATTAATTAATTAATTAATTAAGTGCACCCAAATTATTCAAATTAAGTTAATTATGTTTATTTGTGAATCTCTTTTTATCTAGATGATGATCACAGTTTGAAGTAGAGATCAAATTTAAAGAATCTCATTATTTGAACATCTAATATAGGGACATTAAAATGAGGCATTTGAAGAGAGAGATAGAAGTAAGAAAAAAAATAAGTCCTATGGTAATATACACTTATCCATGTTTATGTTACAAGTCATGATGTTTCTATGGTGATATCTAACAAATAGGTTCTAAAAATCTCTTAATTTAAACTGGAATGAACTTTTGGACATCATATATGGACATTAATCATCTTAAACATCCTACAAATTGGGTCAAAAAGAGATAAAATAAAAAATAGAAAAGTTTTGTGTACATTGAAAATTGAGACATCTCTCAACACTTTCATCATTGGATGAGGTGTATTTTGACACTTCATCATTAGATGGGATGATTTTAATAAAAAAAATTCAAAAACAAAAGACTGTAAATATTTTGGATTGTAAATATATCGGAGTTGTTATGTTAATATAACATAGCTCAATAAAAAAAAAATTTAAAAGAAAAGTTCTGAGTACTAAACCATAGATTTGATATGGTGTCCAAAATTCATGTCTAATGTATATTATTATATCTTTAAATAACATAGCCCTAATTTAAAATATCTAGCCAAGGCAAGTGGAAATAAGCTCTGTCTTTACTCGGGGAGTGTGAATTAGGGACCAAAATGGTCTCTAAATCTTGGCCATAAAAATATCAATCTAATAATTGAGATTTGATCATTTTACTATTTAAATAATAAGTTTTTTTACAAATTAGATTTATATTTCAGTATTTTACAAAAGAAAATTATATGATTTGCCATTTTTATCCTCTATTTTTAACAAAATTTCCATCCATTTCTTTCTTACTATCACCCTCTAATGCTCCCACTGCCACCACCCTTTCTCTATCACAGCACCACTACCTCCGCCTCTGGCCACCACCCCACGCACGCCCTCTTTATGAGGTTTATTTTGCAAACAGAACCTGGGTTGAATGTTGTCACCAAGTGAGGACAATCTTCAACATTTCAAGTTAAAAAGGTGAGGCACCGTTACAACATCTAACATTGGCAATGTTGATATAATTCCCACTTCCCAAAAATGTTTCTTCCAACTTCATATATAATGATTTATTGCTGGGTGATAGTGGTGAAACATTGTCTTTGCATACCAAAACAAGAAGCCAATCTTCTACAAGTTTCCTTTTCACCTTAAGAAAGCAAGAAAATGGACATGAACACACTAGCTTGATATTGATCTATCAAAACTAAAAATTTAGAATATAAAACATTGGTAACTTTTGGATTCACCAAGGGTAGATTTGCCACTTACACCATCTACCACCAGGGTCATAGCTTCTTCAATGGCCTCATTGTCCACATCCCCGACATCCACCCATCATTGACAATGACATCATCGTCTTTAACAATTTTAATCACGAAAATGGTGCCATTCCTCTCGAAGCTAGTGTGATTCTATCACCATGAATGATGAAATTCAAATAAAGGAAAATAAAACCAATTACAAATTTGAAATTCATAGAACAAACAGCAAAATATTGTGCAGCATCCAATGGGTTTGAAAACTGGTGTTGTGGGGGATGATAATAAATAGTGTTGATGAACTAGCCAGTGGTGGGGGTTGCCAGTGTTAGTGGAGGGAGTCACCAACTGCGATTATGGTAGTGGGATGACGATGCTAATAGAGGAAAAGGGTTGGCAAGAAAAATGAGATAAGGATCAAAGTGTAATTTTATTAATTTTTTTAAAATTTAAATCATCAAGGACCAAAATGATCCATAATTTAGCAAGGACTAGGTAGCATGAGCTAGTGGACATATATATGTTGAGAAGCTGCAATCCAATATAGTATGATTCTTAAAAGTAACAGTATATCTCGGGTACTGAATATTGGTGGAAAACTAACTGGTAGATGGTGCTGGTATGAACCATAAATAGCTAAAATTAAGAAGCCTTCTCTTTTCTAGCTGTTTTCCATTAAACTTGGCTTCATATCTCTTTAATGGGGCTAACGGATACAATTACATGCCTTAAAGATGGATCATGTGAATTACAATTATTGCCAACTATTCTACAGCTATAGTGTTGCCAATTTTGAAGAGATTTTTCACTACACGCAAGAGTTTCGGTAGCGCTGCCTACAATAGGTGAGAGACTAATTTTCTGATGTACGGTCAGGTGCCAAAGTGAGGATCTTTCCCAACATTATTTTTTTTCATACACAAGTTTTTGGATCAAATTTAAGACCACATGCTTAAATGACTCGAGCCCCTTCCATTTGGACGAATACTTTATTGGTTTATTTTTTGTTTATTTTTTTAAGAATAATTTCCTCAATCTGCTTTATGTTCCCATTATTTTTTCCTTTAATTGCACATACATAATGTAATCTTTCAAGAAAGGGATATCTTTTTATTAATTGGGACTATATAATATGAAAGATAATATATCCTTCCTATTTACTTGATGTGTTTAGAAAGTTTCCTTATATATACAATTATGTTATTTGTACACTCAGAAAGAGTGGATACCTCAATAATTTTTCTCTATTTTTTCTCTCTCCATAAATTATTTTACTTTTTTCATCTTTTACAATTTTTTTCCTCCCTTCTCTCTTTGGATGTTTAAGATATTCACCTCCCCAAGGGTTCAAAAATAATTTCTTTTTCTTATATTTTGGCTCAAGATATAATTAGTGCCCAAGTAGTCAATACTTCTCAATCTGTAGACCAATCTTTGAATTGGTGAATGCATGAGGTTTTTTTTTTTTTTTGTTGGGTACATTGAATGCATGTGTTTTGAAAAAACACTTTACGCACAGCAAAAAAGGAAAAAAACACTTTACACTATTTGTTGGAATAATTTGAGAAGTTGGTGGGTATAATTAACTGTGTAATCCAATTAAAATTTTATAATAATAAAAAGATCTTTGGATACGTATGAGTAAAAAAGTAGAATGTATATTGAGTATTCATATCATTTTCTAAACAAAATATACACAAGCTTAACAATTATGTTTAAACTGTTTTATTATTTTATTACCTATCATGTAAAGGCTATCAATAATATTATTTGAACATAAAAATTGATATCAAAATGAACACTCAAAGAAAAAAAGACACAAAACTTTAACTCTACTCATATTTTGTTCTTTAGCTTTGTATGAACGTCTATTATTATAGTCACTTTATATGCCCAAATAATATTACTTAAAGGCAATAGAACAGAGTAAAAGAATTTTATTCCAAAATCCTTGACCCAAAAATAGAGAGAATTATATCTACAATCTTGTACTTGGGCTCATTCTAACCTAGTCTGTGAAAAGTTATGGACCATTTTGGTCCTTGATGATTTAAAATTAAAAAAAATTAATAAAATTATATTTTTATCCTTATTTATTTTTTCTACCAACTCTCTTCCTCTCTCCGCATCCTTATCACACTAATATAACCGCAGCTAGCGACTCCCTCCCCCACCACCAGTAAGTTCATGAACGCTAGTTATTATCATCTCCCATAATACCAGTTTTCAGAGCCACTTTTAAAGAATACAATAGCCTCGTTGACAATGGGTTGATGTCGGGATGTGGGCACGAGGCCTTCAAAGAAGCTGTGACCTTAGTGGTGGTCAATGGCGCAGGTAGCAAATAAATCAATGGTCTTGAATGTTTTCCAATATCATAAGAATAATTCCAAATATTCATCAACCAATAAACCAAATGGAATTTTTGATATGTTGGTGTTTCCCATTTTAATTATAGGGTAATTAAAAATAAGTGTAGGATGAAGCGGCAAGCTATAAATGATCATACACCTCAATACTAGCAAACACTAGCAGTGAGGGTCAGTATATTCGAAGAATTTGATGAAAATAACTACATGGGCAAAGAAAGCATGAAAGAAAAGCTTAGCTATGACTTCTTCCCCTTAATGGAGATATGCCAAATAGAAAGAGACATATATTCTTATGCTGCAGGTTACCAATGGTTGATATTCTAAATTTTAGTTTTGATAGATCCATAGCTAGTGTGTTCATGGCCATTTTCTCGCTCAGTTAAGATGAGAAGGATGGTGGTGTTAAGAGTGTTAGAAGGTGAAGGGTGGAAAAACTTGTTAAAAAATAAATAGATAAAAGATTAAGTCATATAATTTTCCTTTTTAAGATATTAAAATATAAATATAATTTGCCATAAAAAAATTTTATATAATAAAATAGCTAAATCTCAAAGGGATTGTATTTTTTATATGGCATTTGAGTTATATATGTACCAAGATATAGGAATTAGAAAGAATTTACACTGATATGGAATCTACTAAAATTGAAATTTCTGATTTCTAAAAAGTTGAAATCGAAAATTTCGATATCAATTAAAAAATAATTTACTTTTTGTTTGTAGTGAAATTAGAATTTTAGAAATCTGAAATTCCAATTTTAATAGATCCCATATTAATGTAAATTTTTTCCAATTCTCATATTTTGATATATTTTCCACCTAAATACCATAAAAAAAAAAAAAAAAAAACTCAAATCTCAAGCCTTTATTGATATTTTCTATCTCCAAGGTTCAGGACCAAATTGGTCCCCATCTTAGAAGCCCCAGCTAAATGAAAGCCCCTGTGCATGATGATATGACAAAACAAGCAAGCGTATTTATTTTTCCACTGCTATGGCTGCAATCAGCTCGACCCAATTGGTGCGCATACTGTTTCACAAACATAAAACGGTACACTGTACCGTACGATGTCAGCTACAATATGCCTTAACCAACTTGAGTTCAGCCTCCTCTGTTTTAATAGTACTTGTATAGTGCGAAAGTATTTTTGATTAATTATATAAATATATTTTATATAAAATTATATATTAATGATAAATTTTATATAAATTATATTTATATAATTAATTTTAGAGCATAATTATACGATACTTTCTTATTATGCAAGTATTTTTTCTGCTTTAACGAGGGCGCTTGCTAGGTTGCTAATCCCCTTGACTAGATCCCCAGGTTTTAAGATAGCCGAAGAAAGCTTTTGTCATTTACTATTACTACTGATGCTAAATTACACAAAAATTTCTTTAAACTTAAGACCGTACGTTATTTTCTCATTACCAGTAATGAAATATCTTTCGACCAATCCCTTTTAATTACTGAGCATGAAAAATATTAAATATTTTATAAATATATTTATTATTTTAAAAATATAAAAAATATTCATTGTTTTCTTTTAAATTAGAAGGATGACTAAAAAAATATTTTACGAGGATACTACTCATTTCATTATAAATTTAGATTTGAAATAATCAGCTGCCTAAACTTTTAAAAAAAATGTGAAAATTGCAAGTTGTGTTACTGTTTTGTTAGAACAGTTAACAAAATTATGCATATATGGCATGCACGCAATATTTAAAATAAAATATAGAATTTTCAAAATAAAAAATCTTACTATCTTTTTTCTCCTTTTTCAATTTTCATATTTACTTTCTTTCTTACAGAAAGCTTCCTCCATCTCAGCAAACACGAGAAGAAAGGGAAAAAAAATGAAGAAATTGTTTTAAAAACTTCGATTTGTATATATTATTATACTCACAATCTCATCAGTAACTACTGTCTCTGCTTAAATAAAATGATGACAACAATGAAAAGCGTGATTTTGATTTACACAATAATACTCCTTTAGAAGTTAATCAACCCGTTCGGTTAACATTTTGAAAGAAATATTTATTTAAAAATAGAATTAGAAGCAAAGCAAAAAAATTATTTTGAGTTTAAATATAATTATAAGAATACTCTTTATCAGAATCATAAATTGTTAAATTATTTAAATGTGATAAATATAAAAATACTTTTATGTATAAAATTATAATTTAAGAAATGAAAAAATAAGAATAATAATAAAAATGGGAGAGTAAAAGCATAAAAGAAACAAGAAATACTGATTTTAAAATTCATGAAGTAAAATTTTCTCTTTTCAATTATTTATATTTTTAGAAGAAGGAGTATTTTATTTATTTTTAAAAAAAAATAAAAAAATTAATTATTTTTATTTATAAGTATAAATAAACTTTACTAAAATTGTTAAAAATACTTTTTTTTAAAATTATTTCTAGCGTGCCAGAAGCACGACTAAACGCACCCAATATCATGTTTACTTTTGGAAAGTAATAAGCCATACTTTGTCCAGAAACTCGTCTCTCATAACTTGTATGCTAGACTACAATTTTCGTGCTTCAAAAATCAATCCAAACATGATATTAATCCCTCTAACTATAAGCATAACAATGGAATAAATTACATTACACAAGATCAGAGCGACTAAGAAGAAGTTTGATAACTGAGTCCTAAGTAATGACTCAACTGCTTTAATATAAGTAAAATATATATATAAAAGCGCATAGAAAGAGAGTGATCAATTAATCCCGTAATGAACAGGATCAAAGTCAAAGTAATGAACGTCACGATGTGTTAGTACTAGTAACAAGTAGTAATAACCTCATCAACCACCACGGTATATAGTTAATTATTTTGTTTTCAGTGATGGTAAGAACGAAGAACGGCACCACAGAAAGTGCAGACAATGGCTCTCCACGACTTCCAGTAGAAGGGAACATAGCAGAACCTGGTGGCCGTCTTCATGTCCGCCACGCTGGCACCGCCGCCACACCGCGAGCATATCCCCGCCGCTGGCTTGCTCCGCCGCACCTCCCTCCTCTGGTCCACAAGAAAACAGAAGCACACCATGCTCGATCCGGCGTCGTTCACGGAAGCGTTGTTGTTGTTTTGTTGCAAACGCGAATTGAACTGAGAAGACGAAGTTCGTAGAGTTTAATGTGTTGGTGGTGGTAATGTGGTATTATAAGAACTAGGAAGCTGCGTTGCGTGTTTTTAATCTTTGTACTAGGGGGGTGGTTAAAGTTCGATGTCTTTTGAGGTGGTTCATGGATTTGTGACCGTTGGATTGATAGTTGCTCGATATTTAGTGAAACATAACGCGTGGAGGTGAGAACAGGCGTTGTAATTAATAGGGGCATCTATGTAGGTGGTCGTTGGTAGGTCCTTGTTGATTTTTTATGCCCTTGATCATGTGCATTTCAGGGTTCACTTCAATGTCTCCCTGACTATAATAATAAGATGCATTTTTAAGAGTTTGAAAGTTACTTTTTGACGGTTTTATTAAGTTATTGTTATATTAATTATTTTGATGTGGTGTCATCTTGTTAGCTTGGCAATTCATTTCCATTGAATGCATTGGTATGGGTTAGGCCAGAATTAGGCATAAAAACTTCATTTATTCTAAACATGTTTGAAACGTGATAAGGGGGAATGTATATTGAAATTGAGGTAATTGAAATTTGAGTTTAGTTTTAATGTATTCTTAATATAAATGTTACCAACTGGGATTAAATTTAATAGAAGAGGCTAATTTTTCTCAACATGACAAATTAAGGTTTGAACCCCAATTAAAAGATTTGTTTACGTTTAGTGTTAGACTATGTTTCAAACAAAATTATTTTTAGTGGAGGATGCTTGTAAAAAATTAAAAATTATTAATATATATTTTATATAAGATTAATTTTAATATATTATTGGTCAAATTTATACTATATATCTAATCACATGCTACTAAATGTGAGAATTTTGAGGTCGTAAATATGATAATCAAATATTTTTACTTATATGATAATGTATGATTAATTATTTGTGTAAAATATTTGTACACTAATAATATACCAAAATTAAATTTATTTTATATTATTAATTAATTATGCATTATTATATGTGTGATATTTAAGGTAAATTTTATAGAAATTAAATATTTTAACAATTTGTTAATACATAATTAAAAGTTAGTATAACCTTTTTGTATTGATGTATAAAAATTAAATTATCCTAAAATTCACCTAATATCAACAATCTTAGTTCAAGTAATTGGACAGCCTTCCAATTCTAATAATTGCAGATGCAACTTACAAAACCTTGGTACTGTTTGAACAAAGGTTCTTGGCCAATTTTCTCCTTGTTATTTGAGAATGTTTTCTAATGATAGTTTGGTCCAGAAAGAATTGAAATTTAACATAGTCCTTCAAAAAAAATTCTAGTGACACTTTTATCTTTAAAGTAAAATATATTGTAACAAGTTAACCATTCTATTAACTTCCATTTTTTAACTTTTAATAGAGACGATAACTTGGTTGTTAACTATCATGTACTCATTATATAGCTGGCTTGGAATAAATTGAAATGTTGCATTTAAAGAATACATTAAAAAAACACACACACACACTGATTATCCCTCTCTTTACCTGTTTCTTTCTTCAATATTTTCTTAGGCAATTTCTACAAAGAAAAAAAAGGGTTAATTAATGTGTGTTTATGTGTATTATTAAAATGCAACATTTTAATTAGTTTCAAGTCAATTATAACATGATACTTAACGGTCACTTAACGGTCACTTCATCATCTCCATTAAGGGCTAATATGTGGGAGTTAACGGAAGAATAAATTTGTTATAACGTGTTCAACTACACAAATATAAATGTTACAAAATTTTCTTTGAGAGACTAACTTGTTGAATCTCAATTCTTTCCATTAAAAAGGAATGCACATTAACTCATTTCATTTTAAAGACCTTGGTGTCCACAAAAAGGTTACAAACGAAACACGCTTAATAACATTACTCACAACATGATGACTTGCAAGTTGCAATTATACTTATCTGCCTATTCATCTTTTTTTATTTCTTATGCAATAAACATAATAAAAAAGTGTTTGAATATTTTTAATTTTACATAGCAGCCAACACTTTTTTTTTTTTTAGGTCTCCGCTTAACACACGACTACAATTTGTATCTAATAAGATTTAAAATCGATGCAGTTGCCGTTTTCATCATATTTCAGATATCCCTTTCTACACGACAGTAATAGTACTGGGCTCCTGTTGCACAGGTTGCAGGTTACAATCAATTCTGTCTCCTCTTTCCACTTGATTTTTTTTCTTTTAATATATTTCGTTTTCATTGACACGACCTGTAGAATGATCAGGCTACACACCAAATTTGATCCCATGGAATTGAATACCAAATCCTCGAGTACAAGCTTGTTTACTTATTGCTTAAGGCAAATGGAGAGAACACTATTTAAGCACTAAATTTGTCAATAATCATCAAGTACAGCGCTAGTTTTCTAGTTCATCTCCTTGTTCAAATAGCAGCGATGTAATTTAGTTACAACAAAAATATACGTCATCCAAGGTTTATTAATTAAGTGATTTGATACTTAATTCTCTTAAATAATATTTTGAATTTGAATTTTATCAATAAAAAGTATAATATGAAAAAAGTTTTATTTTTATAATAAGTTGATCCAACTTGAACCAAGTTTATTGAAATTCAGTGGCTTCCGAAACAATTCATCATCTTATGAACCATATTTGTTAATACCAACTATAAAAATATTGTAAGAAACAAGTTGTATGTCAAGGAAGCATCTCAAACAATGTTACTCTATGTATGCACAACTAAAATGTCTAAGTTAATGATCTAGTTTGTCTCAATACTAGGCCAAAACCTAGGTAAAATAAAAAAAAAACATCCCAAGTATTACGCAAGCCAGAAAAGCTTTAAGGAGCTGGTAACTAAGGGAATCAAGAATATTTTGGGTACATTAGCGCGCCACTTCCACTTTTCATGGCTATATCATAGAGCTGCCATCATGGTCCCTCTAGCAGCCTCACGCCTCATCTCCGCGGCCTTCCCACTGCCGCGGAAGTAGTTGTACACTTGCTGCAAATATAAAATCAATCATCAAACAATAAAGCATAGGTAGCGGCAAAAGAAATACAAAGATACTGCTCGAATATTTAAAAGAAACCTGAATAACCCATATGCTTAGCAGTGATTCAACAGCGAAAAATCCAAACCCAATAAAGTAGAATATCTGCAATTCAGCACAAGTATGTTAGTATCATTTAATCATTTGATCATGACATGAAAAAATGTAGCCCATTAGTCCTTCCCTTTTGGGACAGAACAATATATATCCTACTATTGTTGTATTGTATGACTCCTTATTAAGGAGTCGAAGTACTTATTTGGCGATTTAGAAGCCAAAAGATGTAACACAATTGGAGCAAGCCCCAACAATTGGATTGTAGCCTAACTAAGATGTAACACAATTGGAACATACCCCAACAATTGGATTGTAGCCTAACTCTGCAATCGCAGGCAGTACACCTCTGTCCACAGCATGAAATCAACAACATAACCATTAGCTTGAGAAAAAGTGGAAAATCACAATATTGCCATATAGATTAATCCAAATCCTTATGAAAATGCCTTCAACTCAAGTACCCAACACAACAGTTTGATAAAAGAATGATGAATATGGGTTATGAGAAAATCACACAGTGCAGCACACACAAAATTATGAGGGGTAAATTGCCACCAAAAGATGCCCCTTTCGGTTAAAAAGTTGAGGGATAAATCAAGATAAAACACTTTAGCCAGAGAAAACAAAAGCAAATGTGTTTTCTCACCGCCATAAGATCAAATCAGTAAAAGAGCATAACATAAGGTAGCAGACTAAACAAAAAGGAGTGAAAGATTAGACAGGAACTCACGTGAGAGACTTTCCTTTGAAGATAAATGGAGGAGCAACTGCAGCAAAAAGGCAAAAGAGACAGTGCACCTGCTTGCAGAAAATGGGGAAAAGGATATGGTCACGCAACAAAATTAGCTCAAAATGAGTGAACTGTGAAAAAATATATAAAACTTGCCGAGTAACACAAGAAAAACCAGCCAAACTTCAGAGCACTGTCCGTTCTGTAACATGAGATGGCACAAGAATTATAAAACAGAAACATAAAAATACAGAATAGTAAAGCAAGAAAAAATAAATGAAGACCAGGTTAATGTTATTTAGAAGTTAAACTTTGCATCCATATGCTTTATAGTTTGGCAATGACAGTATTGCATTGATGTCCTAATGGCTTACATTCATCCCATAAATTCCCCATATGTACATACAGCTGTTACAGTAAAATATTTGGTTCTTCATAGTGATGATAAAGCATAGCTAGATGACATTAATCAACGTTTTAATTTTTTTTCTTTTTTTTTTTTCCAGAGCTTAACAACTAGGCTGAAAACCTCTTTGAATGTCCATGCTAAACTAGAAAAACTGCATTCCATCGAATTGAAAACTACCTTGTAGCGCGATAAAGAGGTCGATACCACATCACATAGGATCCTGGGACGCCGGAAATGAGGTATATGATAGCAAGAAACCAGTTTGTTGGATCTACAAGGTAAGACATGTCCGTGTAAACAAAGAATGGCCTACCATGATTAACAATGTGCCAGTATCTAGTTATAATGCAAACCTCCTCCTTTGATCCAAGCGACGGTAACTGCTACAAAATTCCATGTAAGACATAACATTAAACCTGCAGATTGTTGCCAAAAATTCAAAACTAAGACACTTGCCGTAGCTAAAGTAAGATAAATGCTGACAAATAAAATATTTACAAAAGAGAGTTCTATGGAAAAGGGGAGGGTGACTTTTCAAAGTTGTATTTATTGAGAGGGAAAGAATGGAAGGATACTCAGGAAAATAAAAGGAAAGAAAAGAAGACATTGTTAACCTTGTCTTGTACTTTTGTTAAAATTAATAACTTATTAAGATCAAAGGAAGTAAAACAGATCAAGATTTTGGTAATACTAATTATCAGAAAACAAAGTAGCTAGTTGTGACTTGAAGACAATCTATACCAAAAAAATTTCTGGACTTCAACATACCCAACCATGTTGTAAATGCAACGTACTGGATCCTTTGAAGATGTAGTGGTATTTCCTTTGCAATGTCATGATGAATGAGGGGGAAAAATGATGGCCAATTCTTTTCCTCTATAACTATTCCAGCTGCGAACAACGGATAAAAAAAAGTAAACCACCAAACTAAAAACATATTCCTGTTGGCTTCTGCAAGAATAGATGAACTCAAAATACCTCGTGCTATGGCCTCTTCCTTTCGTTTTAGCTCCTACAAAACATCATGAGATCAGAAATTAGCTGACTAACACAAGATATTACATGTGAAATAGCCAGGTTAATTCGTAGCAGTTTTTAAACTGATTTAGCATTAAAAATGTCATTATACATGCTTAAGGTACTGAACTAAAAGCTCAACAGAAGTATCACCATTTATCCATGTACTAATACTAATTTTTTGAGGAGCAAAGAAAAAAGACTAGTGACCATCGTATCACAGAAATAAAAGTAAGCCACTCTTGCTACCAACTAGGTCCCTGATATTTATTAGATTATAGGCACCTATGCAAAATAACAACCCAAAATATTGTATCTAACAAGCCAAGCGACTAATAAAATTAATTTCTTTTGAAGCAATCCAATATGAGATCGGGATGAATAACCTGTTCCCTTCTTCTCAATTCAGCCTCCCTAGCTTGAAGTTCCTTCTCCCTTGCTTTGAGGTCCTAAAATTAAAAAGGGCATAATAAAATATTGGACAACAACAATAGGAAAACATAGCTTTGAATTTTGTTTCAACATTTTCATAATCCAGTCTACCTTTGAGGTATCAAGAGGAATGTCAACAGTCGCCCCACGATCATAAGGCTCATGAGGAAGTGGTGAGAGCTTTGAGGTTGAAGAGGAAACACTACCAGGGTTCTGGCCCAAAAAAGAAAAAAAAAACAACAACAAGGCAATATCATTTTTTTTTTCTTTTATTTGTTGATAAAAGTCGGAATTTAAAGGAAACGAACACCAAATATACGCAAACCATGTAGAAAAGAAAAAAAGAAGACACTAAATTACATCTACAGAAAGAAAAAGAAAAAGAAAAAAAACATAAAACTAGTACAGGCATCATAAATTAAGAGTAAAGCACTATAACATGCTAAAAGCAAGAGTACATGTCCTTTTATACTTGAAGACTAAGGTCCCGTCCTTTTTCAATGGGCATATCAGCTCATTAATGTCAGACAGTAACCTTATTCAATCCTAATTCAATTATATTTTCTACCTCGCTCCTCCTTGAAAAGGCAAACACATACATTAATTGCTGTTTTTATTTAGTTTACTTTTGAAAAATCATCAGAAGGGACCATGGCCTAAAATCACGAGCAAGCAGTAATACCAGCTTGCCCCGAAAAAAAAAAAGCGTCAATCTACATCAAGTTTTTAACCCCAGAACCACAATGGTGCTGCCAGTTAGATGAAGGGGGAGTTCTTACAGTAGTATAGAATGCCCCTCCACCATAATGTGATTGCCCTGACGCTTTTCCTCTAGCTGGTCCATCCTAATTAATATTATCAATGAAAATGCATAACGTTTTAGATCTTGATAAAATGAAAAAAAAAGAGCGCAAGAATGAATTTATTTTCTAATATATATAAGGTAACAGGATCATTATATGGAGTTCAATCTGAAATAACATTTTCCAATATTTTCACTTTCCAGTTCTATGATCAGATACATCAACAAAGTCTATTATATATCATGTTGCAGCTATAGCAAGCATCACCTACATAGCTACATTACGGATTTCAATTCATGAATGATCTCAAAATGAAGCCATGCACAAACAAAGCTAAGGTATGTAGGAGATTTTTTGTTTTTGCTTTTTCATTTTGAATGCTGCGAGGAAAGACTTACGGCAAAGGGATTAACATCTTCATCGGCGAAGGGGTTGGCGTCGTAGGCACTCATGGGATCAAATCAACACACGGAGATCTAGACAACGTAAGAGAGAGAGAAGGAACTAGTTCGCGCGTTATCTATCTACAAGAGGGGAATATACGAAGGGGACCGGAAAGTTTCATGCATTCAATAACGACCATCGGTTCAAGCTGTGTTTTTTGTTGTCGTGGTTTTTGGGTGCACGGCGTGTTTCGTTCGGTTTGTTTTTAAGATAAAATCGAGTAACCGGTAACGACAACGTAATATGAACGAATAATACTTTAACGAGAATAGGGTGAGATTAGATTAGATTATCGAGAATTTTTCACAATAACCTGTAACGATAAGGTAATATGAAAGAATAAGCTTATTTTTCACAATCAAAGTCTAGGGTAAGATTAGATTATCGGGATAAATAATAAACTTTAACGAGAATTTTTTATGAGACTATAGTCTCATAAATTAAGAATAATAATAAGAGAATCTTGATTTAAATCAAAATTAGGAATGTTCAAATCCAATTTAATCGAATCAAAACTATTAAACTAATATAAAAAAAATTGAAAATTGATCAACACAAAAAGAATTGGATTAAATTAGTTCTTGTTTTCAAAAATATGGATTGAATTGAATCAAAATCCAAATTGAATAATATTATATAATATGTATTTTAATTGTTAATCTTATAGTTTTATTTATAATAATTTTAATTTATCATATAATTTTTTATTACCTCATTATCACTTAAATATTGTTTCATAAATATTAAATGAGTTATTTTTATTTATTTATTTCATTGACTTAAGTTACTTTAGTTTGTAATATTCTAAATTAAATTTATTTTTTCTTTTGTTAAAAATCAAACCAATCCAAACAAATAAACATTGATTCAAATTGGATTAGATTTATAATATAAACGAAGGATTTAATTTGAATATAGTATTAGTGTAAAAATATTTTACACAGACATTCAATCATATATTACTACATTAGCAAAACTCTTTGACATAATTATCCATACTTAAATGGCCATGCAAATGAAAAATTTCGATTGGATAACAGTCAGTGCACCCAAATTAAACTTATAAACTAAACGAATTCAATCCAAATTGATATAAATTATATTATTTAGATTAAATTTTCACTCAAAAATCAATTCAAATCAAATCGCGAACACCTCTACACTCCACTCAAAAATTTTTGCCGCTCGTTTTTTACTTGATATATGATCCACTCGTTCATTCAAAACACAATAGCATATCATATCATTATAGAAGTCAATTATGACAAATATTTATAGCTCTCTGAGCATTTTTCATAAGAGAATAGAATTGGCATCTCTTGACTCTCGATAAAATTTATTCATCTTCTTATTATTATTAAACTTTTCGTATCAAAGCACGAATCTGACATTTGTAATAGCTAGTCATCCTTGTCGTTCAATATATGGGAATGCTACGAATAAAAGTTTAATTAAAAACACTAAATTCCATCAAAATAAATAAATAACAACGCTAAATCTTCGCCTCAATATGTTCAAAAAAATTCCGTAATTTTTTTTTATGCGGAGATTACAAAGCGTTACTTCTGCCATGAATTCAATGTTGAAAATGAATCAACTGTAATTTTCGTTTTGCTTTCTTTCCAACGATCGCAATAGAACCCAGAAACAACATTTGCGATTAAAAATTATAGATGATTTTTCCATCAAAAGAAAAAATCAATCATTTTTATGTGTACCAATCCATTTCGTTTTCGGCTCAGATGGGCCTCCTCTTGGAAATTGCATGAAGTCGTACAAATTCTATCTAGATGGTGATTGATGTCAATAGATTACACAAAGTATAAACGTGGCAGCAAAATTTGCTTTGCTAAGAAATCTATAACTAATTAGTTCCGATCAAACCTACACAAATGCTCGTTCATCTTAATTTGACGACAAAACAACGATAGGCCTTTCAAGTTTACAGAGAACATTAATGCTAAATTACAATACTTGGATGTAAATTAGTGCAAGGATCATCAAAATTTCATTATCAAGGTTGAACATAAATCACTAGGAAGCACAACATAATTACATGTCACTATCAACAATATGGAAACAATGGGCTAACTAGCAGGGCACGACAACATGAACAACATTGCATGGTTTAATGAACTACACAAATTATACAACTACATGAATGTAAGGAGTGTTTCTGACTACAATTTTCTGAAGCCATTTGGACAAAGCTCCTGGGCAGAACCTGGCATGTGAATGTCGTTGGATGGGTTAGCATGAAGTAATAAAACATGGTAGCAGGTAATTGGGCCCTCCTTGGATGATGGCATGAATATCCTTACCAGTTGATGATATTCAGCAATCAGCAGGTAAGTCTTTTCACATCCATTCATGATCAAACATCACTGCCATTCTCATTTTTAATTTGATTCACTTTGCTGCGATTCCTTCCTTATCATATTCAACAAGTACAAGACAACCTCTGACATTGCTGGCCTAAATTCTGGCTCTGACTGCATTACATATATCAAAGCCAACAAATCAATACCATGGCACAGAAGTTAATGGGCCAATCAACAATCAACACTGGAATTGCCGTTTCGGACTGGCAAAAGCTTACCTGAACACATCGAGAAATAATGTCTGCGAAATTCGACAATGATTTGGCAGGGTATTCTCCATTTAGAGAAGGATCAACCATCCTTGATAATGCATCAATGTCATGAAGTTGAGGAATTGCCCATCTCACCAGAAACTGCTCCCCTCGAGGGCGCGTCCTGTCCAGGATGTTCAGAACACATGATTAAATCCATTCAAAAGCCAGAAATATAGAAACTAGATTGCTAGATTGGTTATGGGTTCTCACCTGTCATAGGACTGCCGGCCGGTCAGAAGTTCTAGCATAACCACTCCAAAGCTGTACACATCACTCTGGTAGGTGTAAATTCCTGACTCAAATTCTGGAGCCCCATAGCCATAAGCAGTTAGCAGTTGTCCTGAGAGCTGAAATTGCATGGAATGTTATCAGACTGTTATAATGCAAATCAGAATGGCAATTATTTGATGAACTGCAATTCAACATTAGAATAATATAGTTGCGCCAACTATGTCATATCATGGAACAACCAAATACTAGCTATAAATTTTACACTTTTTAGCTTGAAAATTGGATATTTCATTATTTAAAAAAAAAATCACTAGGACAATCTAGAAATTCTCTTTTTGGTTATCATTGTCAATCTTTTGGATATACGTAATTAATATTCTCATGCTAGCTAATCATTCCAATGTAGAGTGATTGGTTGATAATGATGCTTAAAAGAACATGACTTGGTTCTACATAGTAACAGAAAACTACAGTCAAAATTGGCTGCTAGGGAAGTAATCCACTCAGAAATCTATGTATTTTCTTGCAGACCATTATGTAGCATTTCCCACATAATGTGGAAACCTAATTTTTACTGTATCTAATAATTTCTTACCTGACTTACAGAACCCAAAGTTATTAATGGAGCCAAACCACAATCAGATACACGCACGGATAGATCATCGTCAAGGAGAATGTTAGCAGACTTGAAATTTCTGTGTACAACTAGTGGCTGACATTGCTCATGCAAATACCTTGTCAGAGGACAGCATCAAGTATTAGATTTAAAAAGTTCCAGATCAAGAAGCATTAGTGGTAACTACTATGGTTTAGCAAATTTCACTCCAGAATGGTCTACTATACACAGCTTATTAGTCCCAAGTTTTTAGCAAAATTGAACCCACTATAAGCTACAAATCAACAACCTGGGGCAAATATGTTTTATCAATGTCAATGGTTACTTGACTTACTTTAAGGCTCTAGCTGCTCCGAGTGCTAGTCGAATGCGAGTATTCCATGACAATCTTGTTTTGAATTCATCATCTGAATGGAGTGCATCCTGAAGCGACCCATTACTGCAGTACTCATAGATCAGAAGCCTTTGACCATGCTCTGCACAGTACCCAATGAGCTCAACAATATTTGCATGCCGGATTCTGTCAATACTGTTTACCAATTCAAGAAACTCCTCATCCTTTTGGTGATCAGAAGCTCTCTTGTCTAGTTTCTTCACAGCAAGTACCTAACAATTCATTCAGAGAGTAAGTGTCAAAATTTGACAGTCCAATCAGGGCATATATACAATTCTACAAGACTGTTTGAACTTTGAACAAGGGAAAGAGAAATAGAGAAAAATTGAATCATGACGTGATTCACAAATATCAGTAGTTAAACATGTGATGGAACAATTTATGTATTTAGCCCAATTAACATATCATTCAGGAAATGTCTTGGCAAAATATTGAAAGCAGAAGAAAGAGAGCAAAGACAAATAGATAACCAGAATCATGAATAAACAATTTTCCATTAAATTTTTTTGAAGTCCTACAAGAATCATAAAAACTAGAAAAGAAAAAGACCTTAACAGTTGAGTTAGAACAGAGGGGAGCCATGCTTTTATATACTGCATCTATGGGTGGGAAAGACTTGTAAAAGGAAATATAAGTTCGACATATGCGAAATGCCAATGTTATACTCTAGATACTAGAACAACCCAATTGAATAAAAACTTCATGCTTTCTACACTTTGACCTCACAAAATGATATGAATATCTGCCGTCCAGATGAAATATTATTTGAGAGACTACGCAGAAAGAACAAATTAAAATCTCATTAATGTGATCATTATCGGCTATCTAAAAGTGACTTAAGTCCAGGAAAGTAGGCCATAACAATGAAGTAGACAGGGCAAAAAACTAAAAGCCAGTGTGTATAACTCTTTTTCATCAAAATATTCCATAGAAATCAATGCAACTGATGAGCAACAATCCTACCTTCCCATCAGGAAGCTCTGCCCTGTACACACTCCCCAGCATACCTAATCCTATAAGATTCTCTTGTGAAAAACTGTCTGTATACTGTTGAAGAGATGCAATGGTGAAAGATTTTGCGAAAGTGGGAGGAGCTGGACGTTTTTTGGCCCCTCTGCGGAATGTGGTTGGCTCAGCAATCACCGTCCCATTAGGAGCTGGTGGAGGAGGTGGAGGCGGGGGTGGGGGTGGAGGAGGCATTGAATATGCATCTATTGCACTCATATCTATCTCGTGATCCACCAGATTTGGTATTGTTCCCATTCTTTGCACATCCTTCTCTTGCTCTTCTGGTGGCTTTGGAATAGCCCCCATTCTCCTGGTCTCTGCATGGTGATCCTCTTTTGGCCTCACAGCAGCTCCTTTTGGTACTAATAAAAAAAGTTGAAAACTATTTAGAATGTGAAATGGTTAAAACCGGTGGAAAATTTTAAGGTGACATAATAGATCATATGAGAGACCAAAGAACATATTCATTTACATTTCTCAGTTTGACTAGGTGGTTGGACTAAAGCCCTGTAATCTCTAGGATTCTGTGTTTCACCTCCGCAAGCAGCAGTTTGATGTTGCTTTCTGTCAGCCTGTTCCCTTCTGCTACAATGTGGAATAAAGAGAACGAATCCAAGTACCAAAATAACAAATCCTAATACACTAGCGATAGATATCCAAACCACCCTTTTGGTGTCCTTTTTTGACTTCCCAGAATTTGAATCCTTTGCTGCAGTTGGTCCATCAGCCTGTTTAGCAGGTATGCGTCCAGAAGAAGATGGTACCCCAGAAACCACAGTTCCTGATGGTGATGCTGTCCCCAGAGAACGAGGTGGAGGAGCTGGAGCTGGAGCTACAGTAGCATTAATATTAAATGGGTTTCCATCTTTCCTGCATAATAAATATCACCATGCATTATTGAAGCCACAAAATAACAGCTATATAATACGGTATACATAACTCAAATTTTTCTTATGTGACAGAAACTAACAAAGGAACATAAAATAGAGGAAACTTTGGTAAAGGAATCAACACGTCATTTTTCAAATACATATACAAGATAGCATAAAGATACTCGAAACACCGAGTTCCATGCCCATCTTCACATTTTCTAAGTGAGGAAATCATCTCATTTAAGCATAAAGATGCAAGTAATTTATGGTTTAAGGCTTTCACCTGAAGTTAGGGATGCTTAGCAACTTTTGAGGTATTGGTCCAGCAAACTGGTTGTTTTCGATATTCCTGCTCAAATAGGGAAGAATAAGCATGAATTTAGTGAGAGAATGAAGGTAGCTGAAAAACTAAAAAGAAGGCATTAAATCCTAAACACATTCTAAAAGCTCTACAACTCATATCCAAAACAATCTCCAAACTAATATATAATGCAAAATTTATTTGAAATATGGTAAGAGATATACAAATCTTTCAGTGGAAGGTCTTGTAAAACATCAAGGGTCCCAGACAGTTTGTTGTTCTGTAAATGTCTGCCAACAAGGAAATGGTCAGATTAATTGACAGAGAATAAAGAAATAAGTTGAAAAACATCACCTAGCTAAGACAAAATACTCACACAGAGGTCAGAGCCAATAAATTCTCCAGAGATGGCGGCAACTCCCCGCTCAAATTATTATTAGATAAATCTCTGCACAGCAGTTTGAGGCACATCAAATATGTTTTGTGTACAATGAAGCTAAAAGAATCTGCATTCAAATTGTCTAAATATATGCATAAAATTTGAGGCCCTACAGATTGATTAATCTCTGAAGTGACTGAAAAGCATCTGGTATTTCTCCAGTTAAAAGATTGTCATTAAGAGACCTGAAAGGAGATACTTCACTCTCATTTAGATAAACTTGCATAAAGTTAACATCATTAGAATTTAACATAAAAATAGAAGAAGCTGTAAACTCACATGTCAGTCAGTTCGGTCAATGTGGATAGAGAGGCCGGAATGCTTCCAGTGAACTGGTTGTCTGAAAGAAAACTGCAAAAGTACAAACCATCATGTCATTTTGCACAATTTGTTGGAACAGATAGTATTACACAGGTAAGTACCACATACAGGTTTTGCAAGGTGACTGGCAAACTGGATGGAATACTTCCCCCAATGTGGTTGTTGTTCAGAACTCTGCCCAAAAATATGTGGCAAACGGTAAAGGAGATGCATAAGAAACTTATAAGAATGATGACTTCTGAAATTCATGAACTTGGTAAACACAACACACCAACACATGCACAAATGCACTTGCTCATGCCATTCATATGCTTGGGGACACAAAGAAAGATGCAAATAAAGCAAACCAGAAAGAGTGGAGAAGGGAGAGAGTACTATTTACATTGCTCTGATAGAAACAAATGATCCCAAGTTATCACCCAGTTCTCCTCCCAAATTTGCACCATTCAGAACTCTGTCATGCATTAAAATAATGAGAGAACTAATGGTCATATATTTTGCAGGACAACAACAAGATGAAGAATCAAGAAAAAGGGCTAACATTACGTACATTTCTTGTATGACTGAACCATTACATTGAACGCCTTGCCAACCTTGTCCGCATGGGTCTCCCCCACTAGAAACCCACCCAGGAAGAGCAGGGCTTCCCAATGCAGTATATAAGCTATTGATTGCAGCAACTGATATACAATTAGAAAATTTTAGAACTCTTATAATAGACCACAGATACATTAAACTAATCAAGAAAATGTTGAAAGTAACAATTCATAAGTAATCTATTCCAGTTCATAACTCAGTCACACAATTCAATAGCTATGACATGAGTTCTGAATCAGAAGTGTTTGAGCATATTAGTTAATAGAAGAAGCACAGGAGCATAAAATTTAATACTTCAGTTTTGAAGGGGAAGTAGATTATCAACACAAAGTATGAAAATTTTTCAGTGTTGAATCAACAGTAGAAAAATGCAAATAATTCTCCCACCTTTCATGAGGGACTAGGAAAAATGGGGAGGGCCAAAAAGAAAAAAGATTACCATCACTGGGATTAGTGTCAGCAAACGAAAATTGGACTGTGCAGATTAACATAAATCCCAGAAGAACTTGTTCATGGATCTTCAGTCTCTTGTACTCTGAAGCAGATCTCTTCTCACCCATTGTTCCCCACCTCAACCTTAATCTTCACCTTCACTTGAACACAGTCACCTACTCATACTCCCTCCCAGCTGAAAAATCACCAACAAGTACTCTAAAAAATCCATTCCACTAACACCAAATTGCAGGCCGTACAAAGCAATCAAGCTAAAAAGAAAAAAACACAAAAACAAAAACAAACCCATTATTCCACAAGCACAAAAAATGCATATAAAGGTTACATTTAAGAGTATCATGCATGAGCATGGAGACGATATTTGAGGAAGGAAATGAACTTACTTAGATAGACAGTGAAGAAGTTTTGTGGGCAATGCTTGAAAATCTCGCGATGAGAACTGAACCGGGAAAAGAGAGAAAACTGAAAAAGCGTGGTGGAGCGTGTAGATATACTTAGCTGCTAAGATTCATAAGAAATTAGTGGCAAAAGCACACCCTGCATTGCTGAGCTTTTAGCATTATAATAATAATAACTATTAAGTGATTAAAAATTCAAGTAAAACCATACCCTTTGGAAAGCTGAAAACAACGGAAAAGGTAAAGCAATATGAAAACCTGAACTGAACAGGTTCTCTCCGAAACACGATCACACACACACACACACTCTCTCTCTCTGTATCTGGGCACTACCTTGAGATGAGTGTGTGAGTGTGTGTTCAAGTCATACATATCTTCTTTGTTGTAGTGTCTTGGATTACAGTAGTACCGTTGCCACGCTCCCACTTCAACGCGTACGGTTTCTGTGCAGTGCTAGTAGCCCCATGTTTCATGTTTCCACCATTTTTTTTTTCTTTTTCTATATTAATGAGCTTCCATATGTTGCTGTGGCTGGTCTTGTCATTGCGTTACAACGAGTCAATTATTTGTCAAACTGGAATATATTCTTGCATCAACAATGATCATCCATCAAATGCGTTATGACAATGAGTCGTGATGGGAACCGTTGTTACTGTGCATCATGGTATCATTCATTACATGTTTCTGATTGGCATTAAATACAATACGTGGATATTAAATTAATAATGGAGGAAGCAAAATTTGAACATGAAACATTAAATAATAGAACAAACGATTCCCCTCCAGATGTTTTAATACTACTGTTATAATACAACAGGATCACAAATCATATCACATTATATTATATACCATGCAAATATACAATAGTATAGTAGGCTTAAGCAGCGTGCGCTAGAATTGGAAGGAGGGGAAAAAAAAAATCTCCAAAATTGGAGAAAGCATTTCTCGAGAATTAGCCATGAATTGTTTTTTAATATAAACATTATTATTATTTTTTTAATATGATTGTGCGATGATTGATGGAGTGCTCGTAATCATGGCCATGGAGAGTGTGCTTCCAGTGCCGTTGCTGCGAGTGAGTGTGGTATTCAGATGGAATAATAGAAGCGGCAATTTTTTGTAACGAAAAACAAAAAAGAATGAGAAGGCAATTTTATCTTGGAATATGGCAAATGGTAATTTGCGTTAAGAGCCGCCAGTTTGTGTATGGGCTTCACGTGTTCGACCGAATGATTGTAATGGGCTTCGTGTCAGTTCATTCAAAGCCCACTGAATTTTAGGTCAATTTTTGCTTCTATTTTTGGGTAAGAAAATAGTATCCACTTCTAATTTTGATTGGAGCGGATGGCGCACAAGTGTTGTCTTACATCTCAGCAAAAAATCTACGCAAGTTCCCCCCTTCCCCCGGGAGAATCATAGTGTAAAAATTAATTAAGGGAAAAGCTAATCAATATCTTAAAAGTATTGATGAAAAAAATATATATTAATGATATAAAGAAAAGTACATGTACTTCTCTTAAGTATAGATATTTAACTTTTATTAAAAATGTTGACCAATACCTTACAAGATAAAAACTTGTATCAAAATTCTTTATATCAATTTCATTAAATTCTCAAATAAAATAATGATATGTGTTTAAATGCAGTAGGTATGCACTCATCTTAATAAAAATTTTCTCATATAATAATTATTTAATTCAAGAATTAGATAGACTAACATAATTAATTTGATCTAAGTTTTTTAAATACTGAATTAATAGTTAACAAAATTTATTAATTATTATCTAAGAAAAAAAAAAACAAATCTTGTAGCTTTCCTTCCGAGAGGTTTCGGAGACATTATTTCGTAAACTGATTTCTTGAAGCAATGATGGAATTTAAGAAGATAGTCAATCTTAAAGGCAAAGACGGAAGATGATAGAGAGAATGTTGTAGAATTGAGGTTACGTAAATATTGTGGGATTTATTTATTTAATATTTCATATATTTATAGGAATAATTGTATTTTAAATCAATATTTGTAGTAGTTATTTAAGATTTTAATTATCAAATCAATTTAAGTTGTTATGATAAATAAATCTAAGTAAGCATTCAAAGTTAATTTTTTATATCAAATTGTCTTTTAATAATAAATTTAAAAGACAACATTAATGTTTAAAGATAATATATATGTATTTATTATTTTAAATTTAAATAGACTCTAATACTATAAATTTAATTTGTAAGAATATCCTCTTATTTCTTCAGTTTTTGTTTCATCTTGCACGTTCAATAGTAAGTATACCTCGCGAGGACTTTGGAGTTTGCAGTACCGGAAATAGGAAACGTAAGGTTCTTTTTTTTAAAACAAAATAATAATTTAGAATAAGAGGAAGATTCATTCCACTTTAAAATCAGGTATATCTCTAAATTTATCAAATATTTATAAAATATTTATAAATAATTAACTAACAGAAGAATTTTACAATCAAATTCGAGTTATAACGATTAGACTTAAATGTGCTAACCATGACTAAGAAAGATAAGTATTACCATTGCGCTTCCACATCATAATGTCCACGCCAGAAATGGAGGGGAGAAACAATAAAAAAAAGACTTAATAAATAAAGAAAGAATTTAATTTAAATACACTGATATAGTGTAAAATAATTTTATATTATCAATTAATAGAAATAATAAAAAATATAAACTCATGTTATTAATTATTTATTATAATGAAAAACTTATTATAATTTTTATTTTTTTTTATTTCTATTAATTAATAATATCAAATTATTTTATATTATCAATACATACCAATTAAATTCAAAAATAAAAAAGGAAGTGAATTTGTTAGCTTTCAAACAAAGGGGAAAAAGTGCACGATATGGTTGTGGAAAAGGAAGAGGAAATGCCAAAACGGAGGGGGAAAAATGTATTCTTAAAAGGTGGGTCGGTCTTTATCAATTTTTCTCTTTATTATCCTGGCCGTGATACCCTATCGCTATCACCAAAGACCCCAAGCTTCTCAGTGGTGCTTCTCACTTAATTAATTATGGTAAAAAAAAAAAATACTAAGGAGATAGATTTTTTGTCAAAATTTGAATGTCAGAACGATGTATTATTGCTTTTAACTCTTGCATAAGTGTGCTCTATCATTTCATATCATTTAATTACCACCATGTTTTTTTTTTAAAAAATCTGATTATACTCTTTTAATTATGTAGCATTGGTCAGTCCACAATTAATATATTATGTAAAAGTAATTTGAAAAATAATGTTTGGTGTAGAATTTAACTTCAATTTATTAGTTGTAATGGACATTTCATTTTATCATAAAAAAGTTTAATTTTAATACATGATCAATATATAACTTTTTATACAATTATTATTCAATTATGTGTAGTTATGTTATTTAAAAAAGTTGTCATCAAAAAAATTTAAAAAAAAGTTTAACCTTTTATGATTAATTCAAAAGTCATATAAAACCAATAAGATATAACTACCAACAATAATTGAGTTTAACAGAAGACATTAGTCTCCTGCAAAGTCATAGTTTAAATTCTAATTAAGAGAGGTAGCCATATTTAATATTTAACTGTATCTTAAATAGGATTATCTCCAATAGACAATACCTGTAAATAATAAAAAAGAAAATATATAATTGATTGATAATATAAAATATTTTATATTAATAATATATCAAAATTAATATCTTATAAAAAGCTTATCTTATTGCGACAAACTTCAATGTTTTGCTATAAGTTAGATTTTACGTAAACACAATTTTTTTTAAGTATACATTCATTTCTTAAAGCTAAAGCTCTTGAAGTTTTTCAATAGCATGCTTAAAGCTTCAAATACGGGAAGAAATCAGATAAATATATATTTTATTGCCTAAACTTAAAATCATTCATTGAATTTGAGGTGCTGATTTTAATACTATATATCTAAAACATTAGTACGTTGCAACTTATTTTTTTTTAATTTATAGTTTGAAGTAAACAAAATTACAATACGTAATTTTTAAAAAAAAATTATAATCTAAGATAGAAATATCGTAATATTAAAAATATTTATTACAGAGTGCATAAGTTAAAAGCCACATGATGTAATAATTTTTTGAAATAAAAAAACACGCAGTAGAAATTAGTTCATGCTATAACTATTGATATCCATGATAACTTTTCTATTTGAAGTTATAACTTTTCTACTACAACTTATAATTTTTAGAAAATATTACAGTATAGCTTATTTTAAAATAGTATCGACATAGACACTAAACTTGATTCTTGAAATGTTCTTTCTATTGTAGACTCGTAAAGATCTGAATAATTTTTGAGACCTTTTTGATCTTATTTGTCATATTTCGGAGGAACGTTATGCTTACTATGTTAATATTGTCATGTATATATTTATAACCGATGTTTTTGGTCTTATTTCATTGGAATTTATATATATTTACGTGTGTTTTCTTCGCACAAGATCGATCTTAGATCTCCTTATTATAAAAATATTAAAAAGTTGAGGGTAGTCATTTTCGTACGAGAAAAAGCGATTAGAAAAGTGGATTAAAGGTAACAAATACAAGCTAGCAAATTCATACCTTTTAAGTATCCGATGAATGCCCCAATTGGCTACCTTTTGACAATGCCAGCGTTGTTGGCTGTGACAGAGATGGGCGTTGTCCCCCACACAACAGGACAAATCAATGACCAATCCAAACGTGCCGCAGTCTATGTAATATTTAAAAAAAAAAAAAAAATCGTTCACATTAATTTTAACACACCCTTAAAATCTTATCTTGAGGTATTGAAAGAGGGGTGAAAAAAAAAAAGAAGGGGTGACGGGTTTTGTTTATGAAACGCAGGCTAACTTGTATTCTGTGGTACTTGTAGTTACAAATATTTTAACTGTTTTAGGCGTATGTAAACGAAGCTTTTATCCGTTTTAACATTGATCATGATGGCAATAGAAAGTGAGGATCTATGGTTCTGCATGAATTTATAATTAACTAATGGTATTTAAAGGAATCAAAATTTCTTAATGTGTGTAATGTGGTGGAGGAAAGCAATACTTTTGTTCAGGAGTATTTTACTCATTAATTAATCTTCAGGTTGAACCAATTATTTATTTATTTTTAACCCTAAGTTGAACCAATTATAGACTTACGTTTGGGGCTTTGAGCAACTTGTTAACTCGAATAACCATCTGGGATAGCTCGCACTAAGCTACTAAGCTTTTCCTTATTGACCATGTCGCACTTAATTAGCTGCTTCATACACCTCATGCCCTAAGTGCACATGCAACATTGTTAGGTCGGAAAATTAATCAAGCCCTTCATGATGGCATGGCACCTCTTGCTAATAAGCTCCAAAGGAATCTTTCAATTCAGTATTCAAAATATGTATATGTATATATATATATGGCATTTGATTTGATGTGATCACTTTCATATACAAGTATTCTAAAATTAATCATTCTAAGTTAGAATGAGAAAAAATTCAGATAAGTACGAGTTATTCTCAAAGAATTTCCAAACAAGGCTGCAAACTTTTGTATTACTTTTTTAATTAACCCCCTCATTCTCTAACTCGTAATTTCTTTTTCACCCTCATTTTCATCTGATTCGAATGAAAAGATAAAAAGTCATATAATTTCCATTTTTTTTTTATGTGAACTATATATTCCACTTCTTAATTTTCTCTATACATTGCTGGCAAACTTCAATATCTCAGATTTCAAAATATTCTGACCGAGGCCCACCAAACTAAAAGATGATTGCCAAAATTGACGCCTTTTACCTCATAATTCCATCCTAGCTAGCCCATGCGGGGCCTCGACAAAACTGCAAGTTTGCAAACTAGCTTGTCTTAATTTCTCTGCGTTTACGCTGCGAAAAGGAGCCCCAAATCCCCAAATCAATGCCGATATGCTTGGTAGGGCAATGCACATCTATCATAGTGATCCTAACCTTTATTTTTTTGCCCCCTCAGGTAGTCACCGAATTCTCTTTACTGTGTAAAAATAATTGAGGAAATATTTTTTGATAGAAACTAACCCGAACATATGTGCAGTTTATTTGATAAATTTTATAATAGAATCTAAGGGTTGTCATGTTCCTGCTTTAATTTATTCACGGTTCAAACTATAAACAATGTGGTGTAGCTAAATATCTATTTTTCTATTAAGTTTATGGAGATAAATAGCGATTGCATGTCTCTCATATCCCCGTCATGGTTATTTGCTTTGTTCTTTTACTGCCATTTTCTAAACGAAATCCAGATGTATTCAAAAAAGTTTGCAACCGTTGGAAGACCATAACATGGACTTGAAGAATAATTAATTAGTTGGCATATGATCGTGACTGGCCAGTGTTATTTAAAATCTAGCTCATTTCACAAATGAAGTGCAATAACACCAATAATAATAATTGGTAATATATAGCAGTTCAGAAAAATACATGCAATAAAAGATAATAATGATGATTAGCAATTCATTATTATCTTAGCTATAATAAACTTCTATAGATTTTAAAGATGAATGGATTGATAATTTATGTGCCCGGTGCTGGAAAAGTGTGACAGGAAAAGCATTTGAACATTGAAGCAAGGAAATGGTGCAATTTTGATGCTAAGTACAAGAAGTACTGCCTCCACGTGATGCAGGGAGGCTTCCCGTAATTCAAATTCAAATATATAGATATACTTCGATCAAAAGAATAAAATAAACAATCATTTGGCACATTAAAATTTCCAATAACACCTTCTAACAGCAACGGTCATTAAAATTTTTCTAAACCTAACTGCAAATGTCTACCTTTATAACATGATGATTATAATGAATATTGATAGAGATTCATTTTTAAACAAAGAAAAATGTATATAACACAAATCATAAGGCAAAGGTTATAACAACTAACACAACCTTACACTATATTGACCTATATTACAAAAGTATATTCTCAGAGTATCGGTTGGGTCTGTTTGATTTTTGTTTTTATTTTCTATTTTTATTTTTTTGTATTTCCTGCTCTTAAAATTTTGTCAAAAAATTAAGAAAAACAAGAAATGAAAACAGGAAATACAAATAGAAAATAGAAAATGAAAATATAAATCAAACAAACCCTACAAAACTTATCCTTATTTGAAGTTTCCTCTGGTTCCCTTCTTTTTTTGTCAACGAGTATCCTCTCTTTTTTTGTGTGTTTTTTTTTTGGTTTTTGGTCTGACCGAGAATCCTACAAACGATGTTTTTTGGCCAACCAATTGCTTATGCTTCGTTTTCGGCCTGAACCAACTTTCAACATTCAGGGCCATCAGTGAGCCCATATACTCAGGCCCAATAAGATGCTGAGGCCCATATCGAATGTGGTGGTTGGCATGCGACAATGGCATCCATCGATCTCAGCTCGGAACCGTTCGAAACCACAAGCAGAGAGGCATCCTCATCCACGCGCCTCTCTCTGCAAACGCCATCTCCGATTCCGAATCGAGATAGAGAGCAAGATGATGATGTATTCGCGTTTTCGAACCTTTGCTCGGAACCTAAAATCTGCCGCAAAACCCTTCTCTTCCTCTTCCACAACTCCACCGTCGTCGTCGCCGCCGCCGCTGCCGCCGCAGACTCTGGTAGCCCTCCGTGCGCGGCTTGCCGAGGAGTCGCCGTCGCTGTCGGACTTCATCGCTCTGAAATCGGGTGACGCGTACTCGGTGGAGGTCGGGACGAAGAAGAAGCCTCTGCCGAAGCCGAAGTGGATGAAAGAATCGATCCCTGGAGGGGAGAAGTACGTGCAAATCAAGAAGAAGCTTCGAGAACTGAAGCTTCACACGGTGTGCGAGGAGGCCAGGTGCCCTAATTTGGGGGAGTGCTGGTCCGGCGGCGAGACCGGCACCGCTACCGCCACCATCATGATTCTCGGAGACACTTGTACTCGAGGTTGCAGGTTATATATTTAAGATTTTTTTTAATGTATTTATTTATTTATTTATTTTTGAGTTCGTTCTTTGTAGAATATTGTATTGTGGATTATTGTATTGGGAGTGGGAACTCTAGGCTTAGAAAATAAGATAGAATGATCATTGATATGGGAAAGTGATTGTTGATAGATTAATATTAGATGACAGTGGAACTGCAAAAAATGCTAATATGGAATATGGACCTGTGGATGGTGTGTGCATATTGTATGTGCTCGGGAGAGGGGAATTTTTTTAAGCATATTTTAACACTTGAATTTATAACGATGCCAATTCAAAAGTATGCACTGATAAGCTGAGTGGAGTAAATTAAGAGAGTTTAAAAAAAAAAAATGAAGAAGAAGAAGTTTGCTTCTGTCTGGATTTGAAGTTACCTGCCTTAGGTGATTTTGAGTAGGAGAATGTAAAACCTAGGAGTAATTACACTATCCTCTCCTAGGTTTGTGTTATGTGTTGTTCTTTCTTACACCCAAAGCCCTACTTATTTAAGATATTATACCTACCTTATGTTGGAATCCTACTCCATTTCCCTTTGTAATTGTAAATAACAAAGTATTGGAGGTAGGCATGATTTTTCAAGCAATAGGGGTATTGAGTGTATCAAGTGCTCACTTGAAGAGAGGCTAGTGTAATTAACCCTAAAACTTGTTGTACTTTTACCTGGAGTTTTTTTCCATACTAGAACTCTTCCATTTAGGTATTTTATATTAATTTTCAGATTTTGCAATGTCAAGACATCAAGGACTCCTCCACCACCTGACCCTGATGAGCCCACCAATGTGGCTGAAGCAATTGCATCATGGGGTTTGGATTATGTGGTTATAACAAGTGTTGACCGTGATGATTTACCTGATCAAGGGAGTGGTCATTTTGCTGAAACAGTACAGAAATTGAAGAAACTGAAGCCTAATATGCTGATAGAAGCCTTAGGTATGCATTTTTTTTTCCTTTTTTTGGTTCCTGAAAATATATTAATGCGGTTATTTGTTTGAACAAGTTCAATCAGATAACAAACAACAACCTAGCCTTATCCTGTTAGGTGGACATCTAGTTCTTGGAAAAAAAATAAAAAATAAAAATCTGAGCATCTAGGTGGTTTGCAAGTGTAGTGGATAATCAATAATGGATATGAAAGGAAGGGTGATCTTTTGAGTATCTGTTTCAACTATAGGCTATTACGTAGCAAGATGATGAATTAGGTGGTACCTAGAATGCAAGTTCCCTATGCAATTTCTGTTGATGAATTTCACAGGCATAGTTGGTTTATGATTGAGCTGTTATTGTCTTGACAGAACAGCTTTCAATCAGAATATTAAAAAAATAAGTTATTGATAGGGAAGTAGGGCAAAAATTTGAAGAATTGATTTGTATTTACATATTTTCATTATAGGGTTCAGTCCTAGTTTGTATTTGTTGAGATGGATTATTAGGGACTACCTTTTTAAATTCAATTCAGAATTTCTTTCTGTGATGGTTGTTGCACTATGTTTGTTGTAACAGTCCCTGATTTTCGAGGAGATGCTGGCTGTGTAGAGAAGGTTGCCAAATCAGGATTGGATGTCTTTGCACATAATATTGAGACAGTGGAAGAGCTTCAAAGTGTTGTGCGGGATCACCGTGCTAATTTTAAGCAGTCTTTGGATGTTCTAATGATGGCCAAGGATTGTGCACCTGCTGGAACCCTCACCAAGACCTCAATAATGTTAGGCTGTGGGGAAACACCTGACCAGGTTGTGAAGACAATGGAGAAGGTGAGGGCAGCTGGGGTTGACGTGATGACATTTGGTCAGTATATGAGACCTTCAAAGCGCCATATGCCAGTATTTGAGTACATAACACCTGAGGCCTTTGAGAAGTATCAGACTCTTGGTATGGAAATGGTAAGTCTAGCATTTGGTCCAGTGGTTCTGATCAATTGTACTATATTTTTCTATAAACTAAAGGGATGTTAGTGTGTTACACAAAAGTAATTACTAATACTATCTATTGCTGTTGTCATCATTTCACTGGTATTCCTATTATCTTAATCCCAGTTCTGTACATTTACTAAAACCTTGTGGTGGTTGTTTGCTATGACTGGCCCCATGGTGTAGATATTTTAGTCAAAGCATACAACTTAAAATATTTGGGCTCCTTGCCAGTATTTTTTATATATATTCACAAAAGTTAGGGCAGACAAACTCATCTGCTGCATCATTGTTGCATATACAGTCTGTGTAAAATAATCTGTATGTTGCCAACCCATGGTAAATTTAGCCTTGCCAGCAGTTGGCACACCCTGGTGGCCCTGTAAGTAGGAATCCTAACGCTGCATCTGGCATTCTATATTTGATGACGGATGACCATGCGGGTGTAATCATGGCATATTTCTCTCCTTTTTGCATGTGACATCATGTTGATCTGTGGAAAAGCTCTATATTAAATCCTGCTTATAGTACTTATTATAACTTGATTGTGTGTTGTGAATGATGGATTAATCCTACTTTGTATGTGATAGGGATTTCGGTATGTGGCATCTGGCCCCATGGTGAGGTCATCATACAAGGCAGGTGAATTCTATATTAAGTCCATGATTGAATCAGATCGGGCTGCTTCTCCCTCAAAGCTGACTGCTGCTTGATCCATTCTCCTTTTTTGTTATTATTTTTACACTATTTTATGTGCATTATATATGAGGAGCACAGGCTTACTTCATACTGTTGATGCTCATGCTAGATGTAATATAAACATATCAGTAAAATGCTGCAAGTGGCTAAGCTGTCTGCAATTTTTTTTTACCCGACCATCGATGAGTGGATTGGTTCAGATTTATTCAGAAAATGAAAATTCTCCTCCCCTTTTCAAAGGTTAATTCAACATGCTCTCACATATGTCAACTAATCTTACACCCTTTAACCTGTGCAATTTACACCAACTACTGTAGATATTAAAAGTAAGTAGTTTTTAGCCCTTATTTGAGAAATCATTTAAAGCTGCTGATTTTAGTATGGTTGTAAGTGTTCATTTTTAGAAGTGCTACACAATCTGGGTTTGTTTGGTAGCTGACATCCTAACTCATCTCACTGGCCAAAATTTAAACTATAGTTTTGGGACTACTTTAAAGCAGTGTACGGCCAAGAGCATCATATATCATATATAATTGTGCTGGCAGATTGACCTGAAGCCATGTTTAGTGTTACCGTTACAATCATCAGGTGGTAGCCTGGTGGAGCTGTGAGGTCTTCTTTTTCGGGCTATGACTTAAGACAGGCTGTTTAGTGCCCATCTTTCAGCATCGTGTGGGGACTGCTGTTGAAACTCTTAAAAAGCTGGAAATACTTGAGCAATTCTTTTTCGGCTGCTGTACAATCCTTCTCTTTTTCTTTCTTTCTTTGCCTTTTGTTTGTTTTATTTTTTTGGGTTACCGCTGCAGGACATTCATCAAGCATTTAAAATTTGATGAAATATGGAAAGTTTGGTGGTCCATTTGTGTTATGGGGCTCTGCGTTGTCTCCTGGGCCATTGTATACCGTGGTAGAATGCTAGGTCGAGCAAATGTTGGTGGGTCTACTCTTGACTGTCGATCATAATTTAACCAAACGATCCTAATGTGCTTCATGTTGCAAATGGGGAATTATGTATCACCATCAGCTTAGGCATACCATTTTGATACTAAAATATTCGCAAATCCTGTTTTAATTTCTTTTTATCTGGACAAAAATTTTGATTTCATATAAATGGAAACTGAGTAAATGAATAATAGATCGAGTTTGAATATTCAGGCTTTTTTTTTTCTTTTGGTCGAATAATATTCATGCTTTAGAGGAGGATGAGTAGGGTCTATGGGAGGCTTCTACATTTTAACAATTCTCCACAATGAGACCTAACGCGTATGTATGATTTTTTTTTCTCTTTTTTTTTTGGGTGGTGGTTTTTTGTCGTCCGCGGGGGGGGGGTTTGCAATATGAGAGTGTGACTCGCTTACTGTTTCATTCAATCGTGTTAGTATACAAGTACAAATGATTTATGTAGAGTTAATGTATTTGGCAATTGAGGCATCAGTTTAGTGGTTTATTTGTCCACTTTTCACTAACTGCATCCAAGTTTGATATTAGACAAAACCTAGTTTATGTTTGTGGTATATAAACTCCGCCCCTCCCCGTGTGATTAATATAGAACTAATGCATTTGGCAGTTGAGGCGTTAGTTTAGTGATGGATCTATCTGTTTTTCACTAATTGCACTCGAGTTCGATACCCCCATTCCTGTGAAGGTGTGCTTTGACCAAAAAAGGAAAAACTAATGCATTTGTGACCCCCAAAAAAAAAAAACTAATGTATTTTGAAAATAATTAGCTTCTAAAACTAATTTCAAATGGTTGCTACTTGGTACAAATTAGTTTGCTTATGAAAATGTTTATGTTGATTTTCCATCAAATATGCCAACCTAACCTTAAAATTTTCTCTTAAAATAAACATTAAGGATGAAATTATATAAGCAAAATTTATGGAGGTAAATACTGACAGTAATGTGTGTAACTATTACATTAGATTACATGTAGTATTTTTTTTTCGAGAATTTTTTATTTGACACTATATAAATATAAATTTAAACCTGACGTTACAAAAAAATGTGGAATTTTTTATTATCATAAAACTAATTCTAAAACTACCAAATTGCTTTCGTAATCCAATGCAAACAACCAAGTGATTTTTTTTTTCATGACTTCGTGCATTTATGGCTTTCTCAGTTTGTTCATTTGATTGGTTTAAAATGAAATTACTACCTTTCATAATCGACAGTTCGAAAGGCAAATGTCTTTCTTCTTTCTGCTTTACATTGTTACGTCCTTTAACATGACATTGACAGCCTTGTCCACCATGTTTCACTTTTGAATAATCTTTTCCCATTTCTTGCATAAAATTTCAGAATTTACTTTTGAATTCACCTTTTTCTGTTTCCTGCATAATATTTCAGAATTCACTTTTGAATTCATCTTTTCCCTTTTCCTGCAAAATATCTCAGAATGTTTGCCGCGGGAATAAATTACTAGATGATAATCTTAGAAGAGAATATCTCATTACATAGTATGTCCAATAATTATGCAGGAAACATTACTCATTCGTAAATAACAAAATTGATGAATATGATTGCTACGCAATCATTTAAGAAAATCTGTTGGGATTTCAACCATTTAAAACAACGATAAATATAATGTAATTATTAATTATCTAATAGCATATAGAATCATGGAAAACATGTAAAATTTTAATTTGAGTGAATGGCATTGCCGAAAACCTATTGGCCACAGATCTATTCATCACTTTAGTTCACCTCATGTCATGGTACATGTTTTGGAATTTGAATTCTTCGCAGTTAAAGGTTCCAAAGAAACAGTTTCAAGTCAAACAATATTTTCCATTTTTTTTTTTTCTTGGATAAACCCAACCAATATATAGAGTTTGATAAACATGATTGCATCACACAAACTAAACTAAAATGCTAAGCCATGAAAAGGATGTCGTAAAACGAATTCAAATGTCTAACGGTTACCATCGCAACAACAGTGTACGATAAATAAGTAACTTATATTTTTGAGTGAGATATCATGTGAATACTAAAGAAAATTATTATTTGTATTCAAGAGAATAACAATAAATAGTTGTAAATTCAAGCCCTGCCTTGCAAAAGTATGGGATTGAACTTACCTTCGGTATCACCACCTATGGCTGTCATTAATAAAAACGGGTCCCGAGAGCCGAGGGAAGTTTATAGAGGAGTATTCCTCTAATGTGAAATATAAATAAAAACTACTTATATATATAAATATTTGGGCATTAAAGTAAAGTGCATGATGCACTAGCTAGTGTGGCTATGCCTGTTTTTACCGCATTCAAAAGATGTGGCTAAATGAAGATAAAAATGTGGTTAATTGAACTCATAAATGTAGTTAAGTGACATCTTTATCTTCTTTCTCTCTCTCCAACGATCCACCCTCGCAACTTCCCCTCTATGCCTGGCCACTTATGGCCTCCACAACCACCACTATCATCTGTCCAATCGCTGAATTTCGTTCCCACTCTTGTGACGCCCCCTTCGAGGCTAGTGGCTCTAAGATGTTGTTTTCACTACGGATGATGATTGGGAAGGGACAAAGGGCAACTCATCATGTCATGGACATCCTCACCATGGTCAAGTGGCACCGTGGTGGAGCTCCGGCAAGGAACTAGCGGTCATGAATTGGCATCCTGCACCAAGTCCGACATAAACAACAACACGAACGACATTGTTGTGTGGCATCAATGGCCTAACGCAGTGGCATGAGGTGGCATTTGAAGTAGATGCAGTGGAGCGCGACGAGAAAGTTGGACCTAGGCAACGACAATAGCGCTACTTGGTCGAGTGGAAGAGAATCGAAAACAAGGAAAAGGGAAGAGAAAATAGGGGAGGAGAACACTATACACTCAATTTTGTGCATAAAGAACATCACACACCTTACTTTGTATGGTGCATGATAAAACTTGTCATAAACATTACAAAGAACAACTAAGTTAAAAGCTTCAAATACTAAATCCATAAAATAGTTTTTCTATGCAATTTAATACGAAATATTTCTTTTGGTAATAATTATAAGCATCTATGTATTATTAAAAACAATACAAGGCCATAGTTCACGCTTGCACTGTCATTATCTTAAATTTTTATACGATTAATAGCCTGAAAAAATGTGCAGCTTTTATACATTCATCGAGCGGGCATGCTAATTGCTAAGTGTATACAACGTTATTAGTTTTTCGTGAAATATTGACGTACTCCTTTTCATATCTCGGATTAGTCATGACAGTTGTTTAGTACCGTATGCTCACCAAAAAGAAGAAAAAATAGTCCCCAATATGCACAGAGCTACCCAATTTGGACGAGACTCATAATATATTTCAAAGAATTAAACCTAAAAGATTACAAGTATAGCATACATGTATTTTTCAGTTAAGTGGAAAAGCTACAAGTAAAGCTTATTATCACGTTTATGCTTAACACTTCAAAAAAAAAAAAAAATCATGCTTATGCTTAGGTTATACCAATGAAGCCAATGTTGTACAGTACACTGATGTATCCTTCATCACGACCAAGATCAAAGCTATTTAAACAAGTCCAACATGTTGTTGGTTGGCTCAGGCTCACTCTGCCTCCAATCCTTATTCACCTCAGCAAACCTTCTCTGTGTTGCCCCACCTCACCTCAACCCCCATCCTCCTTCACTACATAAAAGTTTCTTACTTCACAAATTCATCTACTTGCAAGTTTGCTTTTTCTTTCGAGAAAAAATTCTATGATTTGAGCAAAAGTTTCTCAATTATTCTTAAGCAATGCAATTTCCAACAACAATGTCACCATTGCCACCTTCCAGAGCCTCTCTTTAGAGAACACACATTGTCCTAAACTTTGATCCAAAATGGGTTGCTGCTTCAGCATCAGCAACCCGAACACAAAGCAAGACCAAAATCAAAATGGCCTCAAAACCCATCAACCCCATCTCGGATCCCCTTCATCCAAATCGAATTTGACCCATGAAGTAAACCACAGAACCCTACCTTCACCGCCACCACGACAACCACCACCACCACCTGTTGAAGAAGAATCAGTTAAAGAAGTTCTCTCCGAAACACCCATTTCCAAACCCCAAGTTTCAATTTTGACGGCAGAAACGAAGACCCAATTGCCCAAAATCCAATACGCAAAGTGCCCCATTTTCGAGAAAGCAGAGGAACAAGTCTCCGAGGAAGTGTCTCAGATTACAGAGACATGCAGCATAAGCGAAAGCTTCTCCACCACCACCACCACCGTCACCATCGCCGCCACCACCGTCACCGGAAAGGAAGAGAGAGAAGACGAAGCCACGAGCAAGCAAAGCACCAGAGAGGGAACTCGGAACCGGAACCGTTCCCAATCGAAGCGTTCTCGCGATGGAAACAGAATCGGAGGGAGAGAACGGAGGCCTAAATCTCCGGCGAGGACGATGCCAGAGTATCCGCCGGAAAAGAGGATTCCGGTGAGCTCGCGGCCAGTTCGCCGGAGAGAATCCGGTCAGGTCCGCCGTGATCCCGGCGAGGGTTCCGGTCGGCAGTCGAGGTTGCCGTCGGCGGCCGGGAGGGTTGGCGCCGGCCATGGCCGCGGTCAGGTCAAACCACCGCCGGGGACAGCAGGCCGGCGGTTGCCGCCGGGGGTGAAGGGCGTGGTGAAGGAGAATTGTGTGAATGAGAGGAGGGCTGGGGAGGAAAACGACGTCGGCATGCATGAGGAGTCACTTGAGAACCCACATGTTTCCTTGGAGTGCTTTATTTTTCTGTAGATTTTTTTTTCTTTTTTTTTTTTTTGGAAGCATGTTTGTTTTTCCAGGTTTTGGTTTCTAGAAGCCATTTTTTTTGTTTTGGTTTGAAGCTTCTGATTTTTAGTAGCAGTTTTTGGAAGCGCTTGTTAGAACCTCGGAGTTGAGTTTGATTGATTGATTGATTGTTGTTTGTACTTGTGGGCCTCCTTGCTCACAAATTTCTTCCGTAAATATTCATGTACATTTTTATTTTTTTTGGTTTGTCTTATGAGTCACAAAATTTCAGTTGAGAAGAGTAATTAGGTAAAATCTTCAACAAAACAATGAGTTCATGATCCCAATCCTAAAATTAACAATTGCAATGAATCACTTTTTAGTATTCCCTTACATTAGATATCTTTCATTTTTTAAGCCTTTGCTTTATTTCTTGTCTTGTCCCCAATCTAGGGTGGTAAATTAGTATGTGATATGGTATCAAGCAATGGAAATGGTCCTCGAATTGGGCATCTTCCTTTTCTTTATGGGGAGATGGGGAAGGCACAGACTTCTTTTTGTTTCCTTGGTATTGGTGTGTACTATCTTCTATTTGAATGCAAGCGTGTTCTACTGTATGTGCCTTGTGGGGCTAGCAAGCAAGCGTGGGAAAAAAATGCAGTAACAGAATGTCCAATGAGCAGGACAAATTTGGCAACAAAATTCTGCACCACCAAATTTTCTAGGTCCTTCCATGTTGAGGCCACAGAAATCAAAGATGGATTACGAATCTCGAATGCATTGTTCATGTATTGATATAGCATTGATTCTTAATTTTTCAGCCCATCACAGCTGCAAAAGGAAACTAGCTGAAGACTATGGACTATGTCAGCATATATAAGTGGCTGCTACATGAAACTAATGTATTACACTATGCATTATGACATCTGCAACCAATGCGAAGAATGGTTGTCAAATTAGAGCACTGCACCACTCTTAATAAAGCAATGGTCTGATTCGTAGACATCATCATATTCCACACGTGCTCAAGCATTGCCTCGAAGGGCAATAAAAGTGTTAGCATATATATGCAGGACTGGCCATTATTAACGACAAGTCAATAGGAGTAAAATCTGATGATACAATCATCACACATCGAAACAAAGCAGGGATTAGGTAGTGGATTATGTGCTATTTTGATTAAACATTGTAGCAGTGTTACTTGATGTGATCAAGTAGTTCAATGGAAAGAAATCTTAGAAAACTTTTTTACTTTGATCTCACCAACTACTTGTAGTTGAAGGTCCTATTCTAGCCGAGGGTCTCTGTTTATATTTAGACCTTGCTTTCTTCAGCATATAAACTTCAATTTTTGGGTCTGGTTGTGAAAACCAGCCACTTCCACCACATCCTCTACTCAGTACCTACATGAAAATAAACATTAGGAACAATGCTTAGCATTTGTGACTACAAACTACTCAGTATACAAACAAAAGGTTAAAAAAAAAAAAAAAGGAGAAGAAAGAAACTACCCAATATATTTGGCAAAAGGTTGGTCTTGATTTTCTCACTTTGGGATCCTTGGACTGAGAGTGCCATCTTTAATTTCATTGCTTAATATGCCTCTCCAAAGCTCTTTAGAACCGAGAAGGGGCCGGGGAGGAGATAGCAATATGTGACACTTGTTTATGGTCTCACCACTAGAAACTGCTTCATCTGGTTTGATAGCATATGGCTTCATTCATTGCTGTTTGGTTTTGACTTCTCTTTCACTTGCAGAAACGTGTGTCGTGGATGTTCCTGTTGTTAACCATATTCCTTCTCTTTGGAATTTTGCTTAATCATGTTCCCTATTGTGACTTTTTCATATCCTTGAATTCATTGACAGCAGAAATCAATTCCAAGCAGAAACCATAGGGTAATAAGCATGATTCAGCAAAATAAAATCACAAAACCTATGGTTCAATGAAAATGAATATGATAAACTCTCTTCTATTATTTGGTGTATAACTAGTTAACTACGGCATAAACTGTTTATTTAGTTGAATTAGAATACAATAGAAATTTAAGGCAGTGATTATTACAAGAATGATGCCAATGTCAATGATTATAGGACGGTGACGAGAGGGGTGGATGATGATAATCGTGGATGGTAGGAATAAAATGAGATGATTTTGGTGATGATAGTTGGTAGGAATAAAGCAATATGTTATATAAAAAAGTTTATGATTAAAGCTTAAGGATGCTTTCACTTTGTTTTTTTTTTCTAATTTTTTAAACCATAAGGTATCGTGGTTTAGTTCACAGTTCATTTAAAATTTAAACTTTTCATAAGACTAATTCTTATTTATAATACAAAAAGAGGCAATAATTTTCATTCAATTATGTGAATATAAAAGTTATACAGTATTTTTAAGATTCAAACTCATGTTTTTTTTCTCAAATATCAAGGTTGCTTATCATCTCAACTAAATCTTTGTGAATAAGTGCTTTTTCTATCTTAAGTTTAAGCAAATTATCAATTTCGTAGAGCGTTTACAGCAACATAATAAATTTCATTCTTAAAGTTAAATCAAAATTATGAATTTGTAATAAGAAAGATCAATTACATAAATAGACTTTACATAGAAAATGCAATAAAAATGTTGAAGATAAATAATGAATGGTTTATGAAATGATTATATATTATTCAACATAAGGTACCAAATATTGTTATATGTACCACCTATTGTATGAAATGGAGTAGAATATGTTATCTTGTTTAATTAATCAGCAATCACACGCACAGAAATCTCCTTCTTTTTGGCCATTAGAACCTTTTTTAACAATTGCAAATGTACCGCATTTGGGCCCATTTCGAGTTGCGACTCTTGGACCCTAGTGTAGGGGCCTAACCATCTGTGGCCTCATCTTTCTAAAAGAAATGAGCCTTGGCAAACTGAGCAACATGGTCATCCAAAAAAGAAGGAACAATGGGAATAAGGCGTCGTTATCAGTGATTCAGTGGCAATTGGCAGGGGATTTAAAAATATGCAATGCAAAATATTCAAAAAAAGAACTCAATAAGAAATTAATTTATATGTATTATCATGATAAAAAAAATTTATATTGACATCTAATCATATGCTATTACATAGGTAAAAGTGGTTGACTCTCATATCCACTGCCTTAGAAGGAAACTACTTTTACTTATATGGCAACATATAATTAAATGTCAGTACAATTTTTTTTTTTATATTGATGGTATATATAAATTAAAATTAAAAAGGGAAGCAAATTATTATTTTATAAAAGAGAAGCGCAAGATTAACAATTTTGTTTAACTTGTTTAATTATTTTGTTTCTCATATGTATTTTTCATTAGAAGCAAATTTATTTGAGACATGGTTTGACACTAAATATGGACATTAATAATTTATTATGTTTTAAATTTTGTCAAATACAAGTTTATGGAAGGTTATTCATTGGTCAGATTGACCGATGAGATCGAAAATTTAAACTAAACCAATGAAATTGATTTGAATTTATTCGGATAATTGATTTATTTTAAATCTAAACTATTGGTTTGTTATTAAATTTATGATTTTTCAACCCCAAATCTAAACACTCGATCAACTATGTTTTTTCAATGTTTCTAAACTTTCAAAGTTTTATACTTAAACTTTTAATATTAAGCCATTTTTTGTTTTCTTTGTTTGTATTATGAAGGTGTTCACATTATTATTAAATATCTCATCACCAAATATTACACTATTATTGATTATCATAGGGGTAAAAGCTTCAAAAAACAAAATTATAAATTTTCACTTTTTCACTTGAATATGATGAACATAACTAAACTAACTCAATCTTGGTCGGAGCAATTCAGTTCAAAGTTGTTAAAAATAATTTCAGAAACTAAATCACATTAATTGAATTAATTCTAATCAATTTAAATTTATTCTTTTCTCAGACCGAACTAAATCGAGCAGTTTACACTACTAAGTTTATGAATGAAATAAACTATCAACCTGTAAATGAAACAAATATAATCATATTTTACGAATATGCAATTATAATTTGTTGTTTGGAGGCAAAAAGGATCCATAAGGACCATAGGTGTCCCAGTCAATGTAACTCTCCCACCACGACAGTGCTGTTAATGCTAGATGGACTATGGTTTCAACATGGCACTCTCAAGGGACCAGTAATGCGTTGGATTTTATATCTTTAACACATTTAATTTTTTCCAGAAGAAAAAAGAGCTAGAAAAGACGCAGCACTCAATAATTTTGATGATAAATATCAATTAATCACGTTACGTGAAGGGAAAAAACAATTAATCAAACGATGTTTACAGCCTCGCCTTCCACTCAACAATGACATATCAATTATGCATATAGTGTACAAATTTCGAAAATCACTGTATCATATACACATCCTCTACCTGTGATATATGTGATTCACAAAAAATCTTCCAAGGCCAACAAAAGAGGAAAGAAGAAAAATGACTTAATTATTACCAAGAAAATGACCCTTCTATACAGGTTTTTAGATATTGACAATGCAGTGCTAGCTAGCTTGCAAGTAATTCCAATGAGAGGATGAAGAAGGCTCACGTTGGGTACCACCATGCCAGTCCAATGAAGCAGGAGAACACAGTCATGATTAATTCATGATACATAGAATAAATTCATAAAAAAATATATAAAAAGGCTGTTTTTGGTTTTCCGTACAGAAATGAGCAGTTCAACTACAGACCACGTACTTGATCAGACCAACCACTTGTCGATAATGTTGTTCTCATTTATAATCAAACTCTGCCTTAGTATTTTCATGTGCAGATGATAATTGTTTACTGTGCAGTACTTACAAACATTTGAATTCCTTGCGTAAAAAAGAAATCTTTTTTCTTTTTCGTTTTTATAGAAGTTTAAATTATCTCTCACTATTTGTCTAGAACACAATTTTATTAGTGAGGGTAACAGGACTAATCGGAAAAGAGATTTCCGAACAAAATTTTAAAAAGAAAAACCACGCTGAAGTATTAAAAAGCTTATTACCTTTATACATGCATTAGCGGTTTGACAGGCAGGTCATGTCAACTCACATGAATAAATAAATGTTGAATGAATAAAATTATACAATTTATGCAATACAATGCAATTTGTGATATTATGTAATTGCAATATTCATAAATGTAAGTTCACACCAATTCATGTAATACAATAAATACAATTTCTTGTAACACATCCCTCCCCTTTTCTTTCTTTTTCTTATTATGTTATTTGATTACTTATTGTATATAAAATAATTGGTTATTATAAAAAAAACCTTCAATATAAAAATATAAATATGATAAAGATTAAGGAATTTGGATGGAATGAAAAAGAAATATAATTATGACACATGCATATCATTTCCAGCCCATTGCATCAAATCGCTCATCGAACATGTACATAGCATGTAGAAACGACAGCATAGTCACATTAAGCAAGGTTCCTTTAATATTTATTTGTTACTTGAAACTTCATAATTAGGTAAGAGTAATTTAAGAAGCTGCGAATTACACATCATTTGCACACAAAATACCCTACAGTTGATTCATTTGTTTGTTACAATATAGTCTAACGTCTCCCTCCACCCTTGCAAGCTGTTCCTTCACATGAAAGAACCTCATCAGCATTTAACAATTTAGATGGCAGCATATCATTTTTGCTATGGCCTGACATATAAGCCACAAACATAACCATTCACATATTTGGATGAATCAGTACATTCTTGAAAGCTGGCATCAAATGCTAATCCAGATAATCCTATGCTTCCAAGAGCTATATATAGTTGCTTAGCGTGCGCTGTTCTCATAACATGATAACCTAGGCGTCAAGTTCTTGAGTCCAACGTTGGGACATGCAATTCAAGGCATCTAAATATCTAATGGTATTACCAATTCCCTTGAGTAATTTGCAATTGCTTTGAAAAAATTCCTTATCTATTAGTATAAATTCATTAAAATAAAATATCAGCATGCTAATTAGTTCAGATAAGATAACGTGCCATATACTTCCATTCTATGGCAAGACAGTTAACTCTTCAAGAAATGCCCAAAAATTGCATTACCTGGAACTTGGTAGTTGCCACTGAGTGGTTGATATTGCTTCTCTGTAAATGGGAAGAAAAGATGATGAATGAAATTTAACTCCCATACCACAATCATTAACAGACAATGAAAACAATGGACAGAAATGGATGAATGAAAAGGCTGCTAATGCTATGTTGTCACTATGCGATTTCCAATTTCGCAGACTTTTCCGTTAATGAAAATAAAAATTTTCATAAAAATTAATTTGAAAAAAAAAATGAAAGATTCTCATCCGGGGACCTTTGAGTCCTCCACTTCAAGCATTTCAAAAGGAAACGAAATGTGAAAACCAGGAACACGAAAAGAATTGCGTTTGTCGTCCTATTCTAGTCCGAAGTGATGGTTTTGGTTGCAAAAATAGGAAGGATGAGAAACACAGAGACAAAGGTAATCGGAGTTTAGAAAAAGAGAGATGTAGAAGCAGTTTTAGAGATAAGAGTAGAGAAATATTAAAACAGTTTAATTGATATTTATTGATAGTGTAAAATAATATAAAATAATTTTATATTATCAATTAATAAAAATAGTAAAAAGTGAGAAATTATAATTGATCCCTTATTATAATAAATAGTTATTTATATGAGTTGATATTTTTCATTATTTCTATTGATTGATAGTATAAAATTGCTTTACACTGTTAGTACATTTAAATTAAATTCATATTAAAAACTAGAAATTGCTCACGAATTAACTTTTGAAAACGATGTGGAATGGGGTGATTACGATTTGTGGATATCGCGGTTGTTCCTTTTTACAAAACTACATTACATATTTATCCTTTACAAATGTTTCTTTGCTGAATGATAATAAAATTTGATATGGGTAAACTAGGAAAAGGAATGTGACCAAGAAAGAGGCAGTTAAAGTGCCTCAGCCCCTTTATATAGAAGAAGAAGAAGATATCTATACTTCTATATATATATATATATATATATATGCTATATTATTTTTATTGCTTATTGTTATATTATGTACCCGATATAGGATTGATATTGATATGAGAACCATTCCAAGTATAATTTGTTTAGAGAATATGTATTAATATATTCCTTAAGATGAAATTAATATTCACCTCAAAAAAAAAAAGATGAAATTAATGTTAAGTAAAAGAAAGAATATTAGATCATGCAGTAGAAGAATGAAATCATTAGATCTTGCTACAGAATAATGGAATTATTATTCATGCAAATAAAATACACAATAAAAGTAAGAACATTTATTTCAAAAAAATAAAAATGTACCATTCTTTTGGAAAAGGAGGAAGATGGTGTGTTTTGTGGCCTTTGAATGATGATTTAAATTTTTTATGGAAAATATTTACATTAAATTTTATAAACACTATCTATCCTTTATATTCCTACAATTAAATAGAAGGATATAGCCTTATGATTAAACAGATTTCATAAAAAAAACACAGATAGATGACTTTTTGATTTCTGGAAATAAATATAAAGTTCCTTTTAGAGTATTCTAATTAGCCGAGTTATTTGAAATGACCAAACCAAACAAGAAGGTAAAAAGTAAACACCGCTAAAATCTTGGGCTGGACGACAATGAGGAAAATTGACAGAGATTTCAAAGAGATTGAGAGATTATTAGAGAAATTTGGTAAAATTGAAGAAACATACATACCAAAAATATTCCTGGGCCATATGCTTCTGAAGCAGTGACATATCACCATGAAATTTATCTTCGAACAATTCATGTGATCCCAACCCAAAATAGAACCGAAATATAAAAAGAAATAATAATAATTTCAAAAAGACAAAGAGAAATACAAAAGACAGAGAGAGAGGGAAGGACCTTTGGTAGTGACAGGCAACGGGGTTGAGCATAAGGAATGTACCAAAGGAAGTGAAAAACTGAAAATGACAATGGTAAGAGAGTTTACGTGTCCCAAAGATTCAGATAACTAAGCAACACATCATTCCTTGCCTAAACAAACTGCACCGCTATCAACCCTCCAATCATGCACCTGCATAAGACACAAATGTTAAGTATTGCTGCTAATTAATTATTAAGAAGAATGCAGAAGCAGCACACATAGTATGATAACCATTTAGTGAAAGAGATTAAGATTAAACAAGAAGCTAGTAAAAAAGATCAAATGAGTAGAATGCCCCAGGAAAGCTTGCGAAGAGAGAAGCATGCAAGGCCAAGGTGGAGAACTACCAAGGTGTGTAATAGGTGGTTTCATCAAGAGTGTTTGGAAATGTACATAGTGGTGAAGAAGGTTGATTGCGAAAGGGGAAAAGTGAGTTGAGGAAGAAGTTTTGAACAATATAAAAAACAAAATAGAATAGCAGCTTAAGAAATTATGATTAGCTTTTTTGTGAACTTGTAATAGTGGAAGGAGTTATTATAGGTAGTTTTTTTTTAGTGGGTTTGAAAGCAAAACGTGGAGGAGTTATTTGTACAAATTACAAATACATATTTATCCTTATCGAGCACATTGTTGGAGGATATTGGAGATCAGAAACAATTAATAAATAGTGGCATTTTAGGAATAATAAATATTGGGGTGAATTCCCTTTATATATGTAATAGATATATGTAATAGATAATAGATTACATGAGTTAGTAATAAAGATCGAGGTGGCAGCGTCTGGGACATTTGTAATTAGCTTAATAGTTTAATCAGTTTTAAATAAAAAAATTAAGAGTAAAATCTAAAATTGGCTCTCAAAAGAGTTGCGATATCAATTTAATCCTCAAAAAATTTGTGATATCAATTTAGTTATTGGAAGATTAAAATTTATTTTAAATTAATCCAATTTTTTTAAAAAAAGTTAGACTAATTTAAAATAAATTTGAATCTTTCAAAAACTAAATTAATATCACAAAATTTTTAAGAATTAATTTGATATCTTACAACTCTTTCAAGAACCTAATTAATGTCTCACAACTATTTTGAGAACTAAGTTGAGGTTTTAACTCAAAAATTAGTGCATTTAAATAATGTAACTTATATTAATTTATCTTTACTATAGAATAGGCTTCGATAAAGAACAGACTCATATCCTATAAAGATGTAAATTTGATTTTCATTATCGATACAAAAATCCTGTTAGTAGGTGATTTCGTAAATCTACTGTAAGTACTCCTCTTGCATACTTTACAATTTTCTTCTAAATTGATGTAAGCTACAAAGTCATCCACACGGTGTTTTGAGCCAAACCAATTAGAGAAGTTTTGCTCGAGGACACAAACTAGGCAAATTGTTCCAATATTGAATGGTGATCCATCACTGATACGTTGTTCATTGATAACCTCCAATCCATATTATGTTGATGATTTGTTCTCGACGTCACTATTGAAGTCTCTGGTGACGAAAGATTTAGGGAGGATAAGCGTTATTGGCAACAACTCAATCTATGCATGTATACTTTGACCTGTTATTGTGATAATATATTATTAGATGTTTATATAAATTTTTTTTTATATTGACATAACATCAAATTTAAATTCATATATATAAATTCATAACATATCAGCTTAACTTAGATTTTAAAATCTGTTGATTTCAAAATATTTTCAATCAATTTAGATTTAATTAATTTTATTAATCTTTGAGACGAAAACAAATAAAATAGGTAATTCATGAATTAAAAGTAACAAAAGATTACTAAAAAATAAAAAATTAACAAATATATAATATTTAATTAATAATAACATATAAAATAATAGAAGTATATGATAGATTAAAATTATTATAGATAAAAGCATAAATTCAACCATAAAATTTATAATATACAATAGAAGTTAATTTAACTTAGAATAATTTTTAAAACAACTAAAACAAAAACCTGATCCAATTCAATTGATTTTTAAACTGCTAAAAGAATAATGTGTTTATTCAGTTTTAATTAAATCTTAATTTTTCAATTCAATTTTTTTTTTCGGTTAGAATTCAATATGCTTAATAAATTACTTCATCCATTTCAAAATAATAGTCATTCAAGGTAATGGTACTAGATTAAGAATATAATTAATATTCTTGATTTTTTTTAAAAATAACCATAAAAGATTGAATCATCCAATGACTAATTAAAAATATACATGAAAAATTTTAGAGATTAACTTTAATATATTGTTAGTAATGGAAAGAATTTTATGATGTTATCCAATTATATGTTTATTATATATGTGATTTTTGAGGTAATAATTGTATAAGAGTCAAATACTTTCATTAATATGCTATATAAGACCAAACATCTATAAAAAAATTTTACACTAATAATATATTAAAATTAAATTCATAATAAAATTAAATTCATAATTTTTATTATATTTCTAACAAATTTTACTTTTTCTCTCACCAAATATTAGAACCTAAATTCCCTTCCTTTGAATTAAGAAAAGAAAACTTTAAATAAACTAAAGCTCATCCAAATAATTCAATTTACTTATGAATTATAACAGTCATTTACACTTATTTATACCTAACAAAGCAACTAACTCAACTAATGGATTAATAGGATCATATCATACTATTTCACGGATCATGAACTCTCATGCTCCTTACTAATATGAGAGTATCACGTTATCAAAATTTTTTTTGATACATATATATATATATATATGAATCATTTCATAATAAAACTTGCATCTTTCTCTCTTATAATATAAAATGAAATTACACGAGAAAATCGTAATCCTTATTTCACATAGCTAATTTTCTTCACAATTCACAAAGCCAAAGGACGATATTATAATTGCATTAACTATTCGGTTATCATTGTAGAAAAGTACGATTGTCGCACTTTAAAGTTTTACAAAATTGCGTTTGATTATTATAATTATATGAATTTTACTAGCAATTATTTTAAAGACATTTCTTAAAAATATCAAAACATATAAATAAACAAAGTTTAAAAGTTTTTAGTTCTAAATATATTAAATATTTTAAAATTTGTTATATTTTTTAAAAAAATATTAACCAATATGTACTTTAGAGTACTTATTACAAAATTTAATTGTATTAACACCAACAATATTGTACTACTTAGCTATGTGTCCTTAACGCCACATCTAATCATAGTCCTAGTCGTAGTCGTAGTCAAATCATAAATTTATAATCATATACCGCTAGGCAATTTGTGGGAACGAGGTCCACCACGTGCACGCCCTTTATGGAGATGTTCCAGTGAAGTTTTGCACAAAATGATAAGTATATTTATGATGATTATACTTTTCTTAAGGGTTAGTCTGTATTGATGATACATATAAATAAAGAGAAATGATTTATCATCTTTCTAAATATCTTTGTAATTATTAAATTAAAAAATTGATTATGTTTTAAAATTTTAAGATATTAATTGTATTTATTTTAATTTTATTTAATATTTAAGAAGACTTTTAGAAGGGTATATTATTACTCATAAAATATTTTTAAATTAATAGTAAATACATTGTGATGTAGGGTCTTAGATGAAGGTAAAACTATATTATCATCACACATAAAGTTCGAGCAATATAAAGTATGTATACTTTCCTTTTTTTTCTCTTTTTCGGATAGCAGTTTTTTTTTTTTTTTTGGGGCCAACTTTATGACAGTCCATAACATCTCAAAATACAGTTTTGCCATTTGAATGGTGAAACCGAGAAAGTAATGTTCAATGAAACAAGTTTGACTTTTCTAAGGTGAGAGATGTACTTTAAAGTATAAAATAGATAATTTTAATTACTAATAAAAAGTTCACAGTTTAATATTTTATAAGATATAAATATTAATATAATTATCATATATATTCAGTAATTTATATTGTTGATTTTTTTATCAATGATTAAGATCACATATTTTATCGCATCTCTCGTGTTAAAAGAGCCAAGTCCAATCAAACAATATTTTCCTTCTTTTTGATAGAAGCATATAACAACCTTTTTTTATTTTTGTCTGAAACATTAGTATATAGAGTTTATTAGCTTTCAACTTATTTGATTTAAATCAAATTAATTTATCATAAAAGTAAAATTTTTCTAATATTATTTTTTTATTCATAAGACTGAAGTCCGAATCTTACTTCAGAAAAAAAAAAATAGATGGTAATTTTTGCCTTTTGATATTCTAATTTAACAGCACCACTGCAGTTGCAACTAAAGAGACTCATTCGTACCTATTTCACGAAAATTTCTTCGTACCTAAAATCTGTTCTCTTTTGATTTTTTTTTTTTCTCGAAGCTCCGTAAGTACAGCATTAGGTGCAGTTGATATTAAAGAATTAATGCCCACCGTTACATTTGCATCTGCCACCAAAAATGCGTCGCAGGGGAATGATTCGGGAGAAAGATTCTTTCTAGAAAGACCTTAACCACGTGATTAATGAATCTTATTATGACATCACATCATATATGTCTATCTAAAAACCAGTTCATGCAAAAGTGGAAGGACTGAGGTATCATGTTGTGATTTATTTTATTTCATTTCCCATCAAAAGATTTCACCTCCTATAATAGTCGATTAGGATTAATTAATTTTATTTTATCTTTTAAAAATTCTGAAAACTCAAATAATCAATCAATTATTCACTTAATTCAACTAATTCATTGATTACTCATTGGTATTTACACACTTGCCACCAAAATTGACCAATCCTACTTTTCTAATCCCTTGATCCAATCTAATCCAAATTCAATCCAAATTAAAATAATGGACTTGATAAAAGATTCTAAAAGAAACTCTTCAAAGTTTATCGAGAATAACTTTCTATACATCTTTTTATTTTCTTCTTATTTATCCCTATTCTTCTTTCTCCTTTTGAATTCCACAAGTTTCTTCTCCTTCTTGATTTTTTTATTTGTCCTTTTTCTTTTCAAATTTCCTCTATCTCTTACTTTTTAGAGGCTTCTTCTTTCTCTTCATTTTTTTATTCATTTTTTCTCACCCAAATACAGTCAAATTCCAAATCACCATACTTAACATATTATGTAAGAATTGCATATTCGATCATAGCCCAAGGGAGCAAGAAGCTGGTCATGGAGATGGTGGTGTGGCATGGTATGAGCTTGCTACTATCTTTAGTGTTAGGGTTTGAAGGAGGTCATCCTGGGTAGAAGGATGTATGGTCATAGTTGTTTTTTTTTCTTCTAGAATTTTTGCGTTGTGATTCTTTTTTTCTTCTTGCCCCATCATTCTTTTATCAATTAATGAGGATCAAATTCTTATTAATCTTTCCAATTATATCCATGGTATCATATCTTCTTTGAATTCTTTCTATTCCTAATTGCTATATTTTCTTATTCCACATGATTAGATTTTTTTTCATAAGCAAAGCAGTAATCATTATCTCTCTCTCTCTCTCTCTCTCTCTCTCTCTCTCTCTCTCTCTCTCTGTCTCTCTCTCTCTCTCTCTCTCTCTCTCTCTCTCTCTCTCTCTCTCTCTCTCTCTATATTAGTAATCAATGCTCATATCACCTACATCTATACTGACCAATTACACCAACCAAGGCAGCAACTTCTTTCTGATCATTCCATTTTTCCCATGTCATCAACTATTACTCATGCCCACCTGCCACTTTACTTGACCAATGACATGTATTCTTCCATAGATATCTACAATTTGGCACTAATACTAACCATTATGTCCATTTTCTATCGTCATGGTCTTATCTTATTGATTGATACCAATACATCTCTCATTTTCCTTTAATTGCTTTGAAACAAGAAATATACAGAATAAGATTTATAATAGCCATCCATGAGAATCAATCAAGATTAATTCTTTCCACATTTTCCAATATCACCACCTCTTTCTCTTTCTCTTTCTATATTTTCCAATAATACTCTTACCCACCTACCACTTTACTTGACCAATGACATATTCTTCCATAGGTATCTACAACTTGCCACCAATATTGACCAATCCCATTAAGTGAAATCCCTTCCCAATGATGATAACTATCATCATGATATCTTTATATTAGAGTTCCTTTGATGCTTGGTTGTTATTGTTTCTACACTAGGGCCTTATGGTATTTATTTGAAATGCTTATTGCAATTCGGATCTCTTGCAAAAGTTGATAAATCCCATGGTTGTATGTGTCAAGCATCATGAAGCAAAGGTGAATATAGTCTGTTATTGAATAATTGGCAATGTGCAGTAAAAGGCTACCTAGATTGATATTAATTGACTATAGCAAATCAGAATATCCCCTAATGATATTAATCGCCACATTGGCCTAACAAGGCCTGCATCCTAGCTATCAAGGTTGCAAGGCAAGGTATAAGACCTTATGCATATTGAAATTTAGAAATCTTTGATATTTGTGTTTGTGGTTGAAAAAGTATAGTTACTATCAGCGCAGTAGGGGTGACTGGTGAATCTGATAGTATTAGAAAATCCACCTCTAAGCATATAAATGTCTCGAGTAAAGGGGGTATACACATTAGAAAAGTCTTTGGTAGTCTTTACCATATAAAAGTATTTTATAAAATGTTAATCTAAAATAGGTGATAGGCAATTATACATCAAGGAAGTATACACATTATACTTATCATTATATTTTATATTAATATATGGAAACACATTTGAAGGAAGTATATAAATTCTAGAATATAACTAGGATAGGTAGTTGATCAAAAAAGAAAAAAATAACTTGGATAGATAAATAAGCAATATTGTTATAATTAACTTATATTGATAAATAATTAATAGCATGTAATACTAAATATTTATATTATACGGATGATACTATATATGTTTATTATACGAATAATAATTTATCTACCATATATTTTAGTTATATGAGTCTTTTTAAATTCAAATTTTGTGACTTTTCCATGCATCACACGGGTAACTACACTAGTAGTGAATAAAATCTAAAACCCACATGGGTCAATAAAATCTAACGCGCTGTAAATTTCTACTTAATTAGCCAAAGAAAATTATTTCTTTTAAGAGTGAGTTTGGTATAAGATAAAAATAGAAGAGAAAATTCCAGGAATTAAATTTATGTATCAGTATAAAAATCTTCTCAAAAAAATATAACTTAATGGGTGAAAAGAAAATTCCTAAGTAAGGCACGGCCAAGTAGTTTGAGCACTATATCTCAATTGGTCTCCAAATTATACGATTTACCATATTAAAAATATAACTGATGAAAAAGTATAGACGAACACAAACCAAATTAAATTATTATTTAAAAATATTTATTTTATAAAAATATAATTAATAAGTTCTCACTTCACTATTTAACAGCAAAAATTTTCAAAAGTAATTTGTGGTCGATAGTCGGTACTCATGGTGGCACATGGGCTGTCTGCATTAAGTTGTGCACGTTGACAAGTTCACATGCATGAATCTGAAGCAAGGTAGAAATATGGTATGAACAAGACAATAAAATAGACAACTACGTTGACAATAACAGATGCCCCAAAACTCAGAACCCTAAACGTGAAAGCTGAATTAAGACTCCCACGCTAAACCTAGCTAACGGGATTACTGGCATACAGCATATTTAGATTTCACTTTGCATATACACAAATCATAATTTATAAGATATATAAAATGAGTTTTAATTTATTTTAAAGTTTAATTTTTATACATTAATAGTATAAAAATTTATCAAATTTTTATTATAAAAGTTTAATTTATTATAAAATAACTTTATATTATCAATTAATAAGTTTTTAAAGATTTATCAAATTATAATCAGTAATTATCCATTATAATAACCACCCACTATGATGTGATAGATCTTTGAATTTCTATTGGTTGACAATTCAAAATTATTTTATATTATCAATATATAAAAATTAAACTCTTCATTTTATTATATTTGAGAAAATCGCATTAAATTAGATTTTAGCATGATTTTTAATCTCACGTTATACTTTAAAAAAAAAAAGTTAATTTCTCTTAAATTAACAATAATTTACAAATTATAAAACAAACACACCGTATAGTGTTCCGACCCGTTTCCCACAACTGAGTGCATGCATGCACGACACAACCGCACCATTCTGTGAACCTGAAAAAAAAAAATGATTGGATTATACTGTTGCAATTTGGGTCAAATTACCTTCTCTCAAGTAAATTTGGAGTAAGAAAACATAGGATCTTATAAATGTTGAAAAGTATAAACTAAGTTTCTACTTTTTTTTTTTTTGGTGTCTTCCTTGTTAGTTAGGGAAAGAAGCATTTTACCTTTGAAATTATAGGTTACATATATTTTATCTCAATATTTTAAAAATGTACAAATTAACTCTTAATTTTTTTTAATGTTCACTTTAATTAGTCATTCAATTTTTTGTCCATTATTAATGGAAAATAATTATATTATTTTCTATGAACTTTGAATCATGTATATTTTAGTCCTTAAACAAAAAAAAATATAAAATTTGATACCTTAAATTTTCTTAAATATATGCTATTTTCATTGATAATATATAAAAAAATTAATAGAATAATCAATTTTCATATTCAGAAAAATTCTGAAGTTAATTTATATATTTTCAAAATACTTGAAAGTAAAATGCACATGATTTATAGTTTGGTAGGTAGAATATTTTTTTTCTCTTCTTCCGATCCTTCAATATCGATAACACATTAGGATAAGAAAATTGAGTGTATATGTATAGAACAGTTTCCTTGCAATTTACATATGTATGAATCTCATACGTTGTTCAACGTACTGTTTAATGTCAAATCCTCAAACCTAATATAGTAGTATACGAGCGCTCCTGCCAGCTGGGAACCAACATGCCCTAATTTTTTTATTCTTTTGGGTACATAGCATGGGCTTCATTATTTATATATGGGATTAGTTAATTAATACAACCACAATATTTTATTTGAATTTTATTACTAGAATGTGGGAGGAGTGTTAGAGATTTCGCCCGCAAAAAAGTAGGATTGTGTGACACAAATTCCTACTTGTTCGAAGGCGAAATTTGAGTAAAGAAAATTATTAGTGAATTCGCCCTCCAATGTGTAGGAAAGTGGGAAAAATCAATCTGAGATATATTTCTACTTGAAAAGAGGCGAAATATGAGACAAAATTAAAAGTAGATTCTGAACAATTCGGATTTATGGTAGAGGAGTGGTTATCTCTTAGAAAGTGTTTAAAATGGTTAGGCAAAAGTTTGAACCTATGATGCTCCAAACTTTTGCAACCATTGAAATATTAATAAAATTAATATAATGATGTAATAAAATAAATCTAATATAATCATATTGATTAAAAGGCCATCAATACACTTAATTAATTAGATAAATAATCTATTAGAGATGATAAAATGCATTTAAAACTCTTGTATACTGATAGTGCATAAAATTAATTTTTTTAAGATAAAGCTATGTAATTAAACACATTTTGTATACACTGAGAAAAAAATTAGGATCGAAAGCCAAGGTCATTGACTTATTGGTGTAACCCAGGACCCATGACTCTTTTTTTTTTTTTTTAATTTCTCAAAGTTTCTTCCCACCTAATAAATAAAAGACTAATACTATGGGGTATGATTAGGCGTTTAAGCAGAGACTCTAACTCCTTCCACTCGGATCAATACCTTGTTGGTGGCCATGACTCATTATTTACCTTATATTTGTATAATATTAATAATAAATATTTTAAGAGATAATATATATAAAAAATATAACTAATTTTATATAAATATGTAACTGATTTTACTATGTTCATGACAATAATTGTAGTCTTATAATTAGATACATTAACCTTTATTAAAAGTACATAATCGAAAAAAAAAATCAACTACAAGTGGTGTACTTTAACTTTCTTTCTTTTTTTAAACTAAAACAAGATTTTCTCAAATCATTAAAAACATAAAAATAAAATTTTTAATAGAGGTTAATGTATTTAATTGTAAGACTATAATTATCGTTGTGAACACAGTAAAATCAGTTAAGTATTAAAATTAATTACATATTTAGATAAAATCAGTTATATTTTTTATATATTATCTCTTTAAAATATTATTATTATTATTATTATTATTATTATTATTATTATTATTATACAAATATAAGGTAAATAATGAGTCATGGCCATCAACAAAACGTTGGTTCAAGTGAAAGGAGTTCGAGTCTTCGCTTAGATACTTGATATCCCATAATATTAGTCTTTTATTTATTAGGTGGGAAGAAACTATGAGAGATTAGGGAAAAAAAAAAAAGAGTCATTGGCTCATGGGTTACACTAATGAGTCAATGACCTTCGCTTTCGATCCTAGCTTTTTTCGCAATATGCATAAAATGTGTTTAATTATATAGCTTTATCTTAAAAAAAATAATTTTATGTACTATCAGTATAAAATAATTCTAAACTCATTTTATCACCCTTAATAAATTGTTTATCTGGTTAATTAGCTATATTGATGGCTTTTTACTCTATATGGTTATGTTAGATTTATTTTATTACCTCTAAACTATTACATTAATTTTATTAATATCTCAATAGTTACAAAAGTTTAGAATATCAATGGTCTAAACTTTTGCCTAACCACTTTAAAAGCTTTCCAAGAGACCACCATTCCTCTGCCACAAATCTTAGAATTGCCTTGACATAAGTAGTAATTTAATACATCGGCACATTCAAAATTCGCCTTGCAATGTGTAGTATTTTGTTCTGTTAAGTTTTAAAAAAATAACAAAAAAATTTTCCTACTTGTTGTGTGACGAATTATATTTACAAATGCCATATTTCTCTAAAAATTCAAAATAAGTCATATATTCATAAATTTATCATATGATTCCCATAAAAAAAGGGTGAATTACACTGACCTTCTCTGAGGTTCAGTATAATTACACTCGATATCTCTTTGTCTATAAATAATACACTGAGCAAAATGAAATTAAGAGGTGCCGAATCTAATTACACTAAACCTTAGGGGAGGTCAGTGTAATTCACCCTAAAAAAAATTATAAGCCACATAGCATGCCCTAAATTAGTAAATTTAACCCTTTCAATAATGATGATGTACTTTGTACGGTCATGATGGACCAGCATTAGGTTGTTTGGTTTTTAGATTGATGCGTTAAGGAAGATGTTTAAGTACTTTCAAGTTCGACACACGTGCTTGTCAATATTAAGAAAATAAATGCTATTTCTATATCAATTTGTTTTAACTACAATCCTCAAGGTACTAAAAAAAAAATCTATTTTTATAACTTTTAAAAAAAAAATTGATAAGCAATTATTAAAACTTGAGAGTACATTTTAATTGCCAGAATATTTGACGATTTATTCTTTACAATAACAAAATCTTTTCCATATACGTTTCCCTTTCATGCTTTTACGCAGCACGACGAAATCATACGTGAACGAATGTGATATATAAGCTCATCATCAAAGTTTACCAAGTTTCAATAGATGACGCGCTTTATCAGAATAGAATATATATGCTTTGTATGCTTGTTTTAATTGTGCTATATCCAAGCAGTTTGTTGAGGATGGTTTGTTTAGGGTTTAGAAACACATCTTGATTATATTTGATCTAGTCAATAGAGCTATAAAAATGAATGAATTAACATACAAAGTAGGTTAGGTGGATTTTTTTTTTTAAGACTAAACACATATTTTGATGTCTAAACGTTTAAAGACTAAGTTGATACCATATATATTTTTTAAATTCTAAAATACAAGTTTACTTTAAAGAAAAAGGGCTAAAACCTCAAGGATTTAGTCACTTGAAAAACATAATAAAAGTAAAAGAAGAAAACCTAAAATGTATATATAGTGAATATATGTGTACAACCAATTTTATATGTATTTCTCAAACATGTCAAAAATAAAAGTTACTATGAATTTTTCGATATACGATAGCAACAATGAGGTTTGAATATTGGATTTCATATAAATTCCAAATCTTTCACCACTAGACCCATCCTAAAATTAAGTTTTTCAAACTTGCATGTGAAAAATAATTTGATAAAAGATCTGAATATCTGACTTTAATATCATACTCAAATTTTAAAACTTTGAGTGTGTGCCAATTTAACTGTTAGTCTCTGAAATCAAATTGTTAATTAGTCTCTTATGAGTCATACTATTTGAGTTGGGTATATATTTAAAGGTTTTTATAATCCAAGTCAAATATATTCCTTTAAGTTTAGAAAAAAAATATTTTTAATTTCTTTAGAAATTGTTTCTATACTTTATAAGAAAAGTATAATAATTTTTAAAGTTTTATTTTTTAGAAAAATTATTTAATTGCTTCAAATTTTTTCATACATGTTATTTAATGATTTTTTTTGTTAAATCATAACTTTTTCTTGGTAGTTGAAAGTTTAAGTGAATTCAGTATTAGTCATCTTATCAAGATCAGGGCACGGTTCCAGACTTAAAGAATATTTATAAGGGACTTACGCACGAGATCACTTACTAGTGGGATCCTCATATTAGCGATGGAAATGGAATTCATGTTTTTGATGGATACTAATCTATTTCTTATCAACAGTATTAGCATTTATTAGCTTGTTAAATCATAACTTAATGGACCCATAGGTCAATAATTGTTTTTTTTTTCTATTTATATTACTAATTAATAATGGACAACTAAGAAGCTTGTGACATGTAATTACTAACGTAAAAAGTTAATATTATATTTAGATAAATCGAGTTAAGAATATATTAAATTATTTAAATTAAAAAATAAATTAAAATGAAAGAAATATTTAAAATTTGTTTAAAAAAGTGAAAGCTTGTACACTGTAGAAACATCAAATTCACTGTCCATTGAATTGCGATTCGATTGCTAGTGTGATTTATCAATGATTGTCGTTGTCTTGTACGTGTGCATTTATCTTTAAGCGGACCCACTTGGAGAATCGATTGCCATCGGATTGACAACCAACCGGACAAAAATATGCGCCGACTGCTATACGCTTCGCAAGTGTATTATGCATATTGTAATTATAGCATATTTAATAAATTAAATTTTTAATATATATTAATATATTAATTATTTATAATATATTATAATAATATATTAATTTTTAAAAAATTAAAAAAATATGATTAAATAAATTTTAAAATTTTTTTATATATATTAATAATATAAAATTATATTAATAGTATAAAATTATATTGATAATATAAAACACCTTAAAATTATATTAACAGAATAAAATTACATTGATAAAAATTTTTTAATTTTTAGAAATTAATTTTTATATATTGATAATATAAAATTACACTAATAATATAAAATAATTTTATACTATCAATATAAAATTATATTGATAGAGTAAAATTATGAAAAATTATACTAACAGAGTAAAATTATATAATTATACTAAATATAAAATTATTTTATATTATCAATATAATTTTATATTGTTAATATATAATAATTAATTTTTAAAATATTTTTAATAATTTTTTTTAATTTTTTTAAAATTAAATATTATTATAATGCATCATAGGTGATTGATGTATCGATATACCTCACAATTTCATCATTAGATTACAAGGTACACTACGCTCCTTGACCAGCAAAATGCACCGTATAATGCGCTAAAAAATAATAGTAGTTTCAAAGTCAAAAAATTATTTATGAGACAGCTGTGTTAATTATTGCTAGGTTGGATCTCTTGAATTTCACAGGTTTTTCTCATTTACAAACTGGTAAGTAGTTCTTTGCACCGGTTAAGAAATCAAAAATAAAACTATTAAATTTAAATTATAATTAAAATATTTATTATATTAATAATATAATTTTTTAAAACAATTTAAAACACTTAATAAGTATAGATTAAATACTCTTAATTTAAACGATTTTGTTATGAATCTTAATTTTTGGAGGGTTAATAATATAACTTTAAGATTGATTCTATTCTATGGATAAAAGAAATTCTATTCTATATATCATATTCTAAGGCCCTATATGGATGTAACCAAATAGCACAATTAAGCATTATAAATAACAAAAAAAAAGGTTAAAATCACCCGTTAAAATTTACCTAGATTTTCAGGGTAGTTGTTGAATAAGTTAAAATCATAAAAAATACTCACTTATTGGAGAGTTAATAATGATATAGACTGTCAATTCATTCTAATAAAAAAATTTGATGGTTAAAGACCAAAAGACCTGTAGAAAAGAAGACCCAAAAACGTTTGACGGTTTAATTTCCAGCATGATTTCAAAGCATTAATTAAGAAGAGTATTAAACATGTGGTTCTCAATTATATTTGCTTATCTTCGCAATTGATGATAACATTGACATGACCAGAGACTTGACAATGACGTTCCCCTTAGCCACCCCAGATATATATTAATTATTAATATTAATTACTAAAAGATGTTAATACTTTCAAAAAATGAAAGCATCATAGGAGTTTGACTCCTCTACATGGAGTGTTTGCCTTATAATAATATAAATAGTTAAAATAAAAATATAATATTATATAATTTTTAAAAATAATGTGATAATTAAAAAAAAATTACAGGATAGAATATTCTTAAATGGTAAAGTATTTTTGAAGAGAAATTTTAAAATTTTAAATATTTTTAGGAGATTTTTTTTATTTTAAAAGAATGAATTTTAACTTCCACTTTTTCATAGAAAATTCTAAAATTTCTTTTTTTCTCTACTCATGTCTCTTGGCCTCATCCTACAAGCTTAACATCACTCCTCATCACTGCCTAACACCCATTGTCTGTCACCCAATCTCAGCGAGCTGCCCCTCCCTGCATATCGTTCACTACGTACTGCTTGCCGCCACCCATTGCTTGTCACCTGTGTCTGCCATGCACCACCTGTCGCCAGCCATTTTTCGCTCTGTCTGTCATTCATTGCCCGCTACCAGCCACTAACCCTCACTATTCATCGGACTTTGTTCACAACTTGTTAAATCATATATAAATTATTAAGATTAAAAATTATTTAAAAATTATATAATTATTTAAAAAATTTATATAATTTTATATTTTATCTTAACTATTTATATAAAATATAAAAGAGGTGCTAAATAGCATGAATGAAGTCTATATGAAAAGTGACGAACAGGAGTAGTGGGTTACAAAAACAACCTTGAGGAAAATTATGGAGTGAGATGAAAAAATAATTACCAACAATAGTATGACGTGTATTTTCATACCAATGATTTTCAATTATCACCATTTCTCAATATATAATGGTCAAGATTTACTCATTTTTGTTGTCACAATTAATTACTTTTGGTATAGTAATAATTTTAAAAAATTATATAATTTTATGTTTTAATTCTGGTACAATTAACTATTAATCTCAGTTGATATGCTCTATATTAGCTACAACAAAATTTGATAATTATAACATAAACTTACATCTGTCTACTTTTATTAGTTTGCATCCACAACTTGGAAGCCTTCGTGATTTGAATTGATGTCTTAGCATGGAACAAACAAATAGGGATAAGTCCTGATTAGTGGTCACTGTTTCGTTTTGTCCCCTTTTTTTTTTTTTTTTTTTTTGGTCTTTTCTTTATTTTGCTCAATCTTCAGACCATGCTTTTATATGCTAATATTGGAAAGGAAATTGAAACGTGCAAGCTGTAAAGCCAAAATGAGAATGAGTGGTTTAATTAGAGAACAACCCTTATCAACACAACCAAATCGCTCACACTTTTTTTTCCTCTTTTTTGTAACTTTTCTGGTGAGTCATAAAACAGCAGTAGAAGGGAATGGATCCTCTATGTATAACTCCTTTTTTTTTCACAATAAAATAAAAATTACTTTATATATATATAAATCACTAGTATTTGGCTTTCACTAGATTCCAGCTGATCATTGGGGTCAAGTTGGGTCAATATATTATAAGAACAAGTATGTCAAATAGCTAACCAATTAAAGTGTTGATCAAATGAAGATAGGGATTTTTGTGGTTCAATTTGGTTTGGTATTAAGGCAAAAACTTAACTGATTAAAATAATAAATTTTATTTTAGTATGATTGATTCAATTCAGTTTGATCATATTTAAAAAACCAAACCAAATCAATATTGGTTTGGATTAATTCAGTTTTTACTAAATTTTTTTATAAAACTATACAAAAAATATAAAATCTGAATTAATTATCAAAGTTATACTAATGTTTAATATTAACAAGTTAAGTAAATAATAAAATATTTGAACAAAAATCATATATAGACTCAAAACTATTAAGTGATTTAAAAGACTTAATAGATAATTACAAATCTAAATATTGATATATGATGCGATAAGAGTATTACAATAAATTTTAACATTGAAATATTATAATATATACTTATATGTGTGTGTGTATATGTAAAAGTAATATGTAGCCAACAGAAGGTTGGCTTACTTGGTCAACCGTTTCTTTTATATATTGTTATGATTTAAATTCAATTTCTAAGCTTTTTTTATTAGTGGATAATCTATATTTACCTCTATAAAGCGCTCGATGAACTCGAAGGTGATACAAATCTCATATTGGCTAGACAAGGAGATCTTGGGTATTTTATATAAGTTTGCAAACCTCTACTTTTAAGCTAACTTTTATCTTGGAGTTAGGTGGATCCATATAAGAAGGTATATATATCTTGATCTTAAATTAAGATGAGCTTTCTATTCACCCTAAACTTTTAAAAAATTAGACTAAACTAATTTGTTTTCTTGAAATAAGTATTAATACAGATAATTTTTTATTTTGATAGGATTTTAATTTTGGATTAATTTTTTATTTTAATTCAATTTGGATCAATTTCAAATACTGCTTCCTATTGTTTAGTTGAGTGGAAAATGGAAGGAAGGAGAGGAGAAGGAAAGAAATTGAAAGGAAAGAAGTTAATTTTTCTCATTTAGATGTGGAAGGAAAATGGATTCAACACTATTATTTCTAATATTACACATACAATTAACTTTTTTATTTGATATTAATTAATATAATTACTAAGTATAAATTAAAAATATAAAAGTGATACTAGTTTAGTATAACTTTTAATTAAGGGTGTTTTATTAATATTAAAATAAAAAATAAAAAAGGAGTGGTAATAGATAAAGTGGATATGAATATAAATACTTTTATATAAAATTAAAAGGCCAATTTTTATTATATTTATTTATATTATTTTGATAGATAAATTTGTGGCAAAATTATATTAACTTTTATATTTCTATTAATTTTTTACATGACTCACTATTTATGGTTGGAGTAATTTTTCATAATAATATAAAGATAAAATTATTATTTGGCATCATTACCATTATCATTTTATACAAATAAATAAGAGAAAATATCTATTCTTCTATTTCTTTTCCTTTTATTTTCTTTTTATCCAAATATATTTATAAAAAATAAAAATTCACTCATTTTTTTTTTCCTTTCATCTTCTTTCCTTTCATTTCATTTTCTTTCCTTTGCTAAACATATTGTAAGTACACATGGTCTCATTTTTCAAATGGTGGCTGGCAATAAATTTGGAGGGAAAGTGTTCAGCTGTCATCCCTGGTGGGCTTTGGTCCCTTGTAGTCCCCATGTCATCGCACGACACAGAAGAATCTCTCTCTCTCTCTCTCTCTCTCTCTCTCTCTGAAAACGATAACGTCATTTCATGTGGTCTACAACTTATCGTACCCTTTTTTCTTCCATATGGAGCTTCGGCAATATTAGGTTTGTTGACAGCCCCTTGACATAGCTACAGATCATGGATAACCAAATATAAAAGGGGATAATTTCAATGGTGGGCTCCCTCCCTCCCTTGGCTTTTTTCTAGCTAGTTGCCTTATAGAAACCGGACCCCCACCAAGATAAATCATTCATTTCTTAGTGCAACACTTGTTTCATGCCCCAGCAGCAGCAGCAGCACCAGGCCACTATCATCCCCACCTTCAATGGAACCAGTTCTTCTTGTTCCCATTTGTAGCAATGGCAGCACTGACTATGACATCATTAAGTGGTTTGAAGATGTGTCTGAGAACGCCGGTTCAGTTCAGACTCAGGTGCTATGCCGGATCCTGAAGCAGAACTTTGGGGTGGAGTATCTCAGGAAATGGTTGGGGAGCCACAATATCCTAGAGATGGATGCATGTGCACTGGAATCTCTTTTCATTTCTGTGGTTCCCCTTGCCTCACATGCAGATTTTGAGCCATTTATCCAGAGGATTGCAGATGGGGACACAGGCCCTATACTCACTCAACAACCCATAACCACTCTTTCCTTAAGGTATTTTTGTTACCTTTTTAGTCTTATTACTTCTTTTTCCTTCCTCTTTTGAGGGATAAATTGGGGATCCACTATGCGGCACCGAGTTTACTTTAATTTTATGGTCATATTGTTCACATTTATAGGAATCAGAATGTAGAATATCAAGTAGCGGCCATGTATGGTTCTCACCTTTTTATTCTCTCCCTTTCTAGCTAGCTCCCCCTTATGCTTCATTCATACGGTTGTTTATAGGATTTAATGACAAGGTCATGGTCTCTGTGCAAGTAACCAGCTGATTCATTGATAATAGCCCATGTGAAATAATTAACCTGACAGCCTTTACATGCAAGTTGATCACAAAACTTGAAATGTGATATTGGTTTTTCTGTCCTTGAATGGCAGATCACCATCCATTTTCTAACAATCTTTTATTTTTGAAAAAGAAAAATTTGATATTCTTGTGGTGGTGGTTTTTGCAGTTCTGGAACCACAGAAGGAAGGCAGAAGTTTGTACCCTTTACCCGCCATAGCGCACAAACTACCCTTGAAACTTTCACTTTAGCAGCAGCCTATAGATCAAGGTGTGCCTCTCAAGTCTCATTATGCTGCTAGCTGTTCCTTTCTCTCATCAATGATGACACCAACATATAGCTATTAGATAAACGGGTGATCAAGTATATGAGTCTCTCATCTAGTGGGGCTTAGGATGTATAAATGTACACAATCTTATCCTTATAATAAGAGAGACTGTCTTCGAGATTTAAACTTATGATTTTTAAAGATTTTATTCCGTCACTTTCAAGTCACAGGCAGAAATCATACGGTTGTATCAAGGTTTATCATTAGCTATTACATAATAATAATAATAATAATAATATCATTTTAATGAAGTTCTCATTTTTAATTATTTTCACTGTTTATAGGGTTTATACCACAAGGGAAGGAGGTAGGATTCTTGAATTCATATACAGCAGCAGCCAGCTCAAAACAAAAGGAGGGTTAACAGCAGCAACCGCCACAACACACTACTATGCAAGTGAGGAGTTCAAGATCAAACAGGAGAAAACAAAGTCATTCACTTGCAGCCCCTACGAAGTTATCTCTGGTGGTGACTATAAGCAATCCACATACTGCCATCTCCTTCTTGGCCTCTTCTTCTCTCACCACGTGGAGTTCATCACCTCAGCTTTTGTCTATGGCATAGTGCAAGCCTTTAGCAGTTTCGAAGAGCTTTGGAGAGACATTTGCAATGACATTAGAGAGGGAACCTTGAGTTCAAGAATAAAGGTTCCCAAAATGAGAGAAGCTGTGTTGGGAATCATATCTGCAAACCCATGTTTGGCTTCAAGACTAGAAGCCACTTGCAAGGAGCTAGAGCTGGTGGATTGGTTTGGTTTGATTCCAAAGCTTTGGCCAAATGCCAAGTACGTGTATTCCATAATGACAGGTTCTATGCAACCGTACATGAAAAAGCTTAGGCACTATGCAAATGGGTTGCCATTAGTAAGTGCTGACTATGGCTCAACTGAAAGCTGGATTGGGGTTAATGTGGATCCTAGTTCACCACCAGAGAGTGTAACATTTGCTGTGGTGCCAACTTTCTCTTACTTTGAGTTCATACCACTTTACAGACAGAAACGAGATTGCTGTTCAGTTGCTGCTGATGATTTCGTTGAAGATAAGCCAATCCCACTATCAAAGGTTCAGGTTGGACAAGAGTACGAAATAGTCCTCACAACTTTCACCGGTAATTAATCAGTCATTCTTCTTCTCTTCAATAGAAGAAATACTTAAATACTCATGTTAATTAATCATTTATATATTAACATGCGCTTTACGAACTATCATTGCTTCTCATTTTTAACATATTTGATATTGATTTTTAATATGAGCTTTGCTGTATTTTCTCAACATAAGGTTGATTTGAAAAGGAGGATAATGTTACAATCCAACCCATATTAGTTAGTTTGTTTGTTAGGTTCCTAGTTAGTTGGTTAAGACTATAAATAAGGAAATTATTTAATTGTAATCCAATTCTAATCCGTTTGTGAAATAATAATCTCTTACGGTATTCTTCAGTCACAATAGAGTTTTGTAAATTTTTCTCAAAAAATTTTAAGGTAGTGTCACATTATAATAGATAACTACCCACTATTATAACCACCTAATATGATTTGACAATCCCTTGAAATTCTATTAGATTTTACATTATCATTATATAGAAATTAATCTTTATACAATAATTCACATGTTAAAATAGAAATTATATAAATTAAAACTTTTTCATTAATCCAAATGCATCTAAAAATATCTTCAATGTTCTTTTTCTTCAACATGCTTTCTTTCTTATGGGCATTTCGTTTGCTTTATCGTTTGGGAGCCCAAAACTACCGTTTTAGTAGTTTTTGTTCAAATCATGATTTTGAGATTTCAAATAGGAAACTAAACATGCTATACATATGATTGACATTAAACATATTTCTTCGTTCAAATATACACATATCACTTGTGTGAACTAGACCCCCCACTGAATCTTTTGATTTTTTTTTTGTTTTTTGATGAATAATTTATTTTTAATTAAAGTATAACTATTTTAAAGCTATTAACCACCCACTTAATAAACGTATCCGGGATTAGGCAGGTCTGATATGAATACGATTGTCCTCACATAAAATAATGCCAGCGTGGAACTTTGGTTCATAAAGGAGCTAGCCCTGACGGGTCATATGCCTATGGCCCTCAGATGGACATGAACAGGGAACTGTCTCCTAGCTGGTTGCAGACAGGCCAAAGAAATCTTGGCTGAATCTAATCTCCTTTCTCTGATACATGTTAGACCATTACACAACTCTGGAAAAGTTGGTTTAGAGGTGTATCTAGATGCATAATTGAAACATATTCTCCTTTTTCTGGTGAAATAATTGAAACACCTTCCAATTACGGGCTCATGACCTGGGAAGTTCTTGCTGATGTTGGCCGTAATTTGGCTATTTGGCTGAGCTGTTTAGCCACCGGCCAAAAATTTCCCACGGGGTTTTTCATGTGTTGTGACATGCATGTGGCTTTATCATTATTTCTAATTTTCCATTGATGTTATGTACCTATCATTTCGGTCCTTTCTGACAAGGATTTACCATGACTTTGTCAGTAATTGTCATTTTCAAAATTCCAAAATCCAAATTGCAATAATCCTTCCAAAGATATGGGGCACATTCATTAATTTATTAATTTATTATACTGTTTTTCTATATGCTAACTATATATATATATATATATTTTTTTTTTACCTTCAGGGCTATATAGGTGCAGATTAGGAGATGTCGTGGAAGTGGCTGGTTTTCACAATGGGACCCCAAAATTGAACTTTATATGCAGAAGAAAACTAATCCTAACAGTGAACATAGACAAGAACACTGAGAAGGACCTTCAGATAGTGGTAGAGAAAGGGTCACAGCTGCTACATAAGGAGGCACATGCTGAGATTGTTGACTTCACTAGCTATGCGGATGTCTCAAACGAACCGGGTTACTATGTCATTTTCTGGGAGATCAAAGGGGAGGCAGAAGATAAGGTACTAGAAGCATGTTGCAGGGAAATGGATGCATCTTTTGTTGACTATGGCTATGTGGTGTCAAGGAAAACCAGCTCAATAGGGCCATTGGTACTTTGCATTGTGGAGAGGGGCACCTTCAAGAAGATCTTGGACTATTTTGTAGCAAATGGGGCAGCATTGGGCCAGTTCAAGACACCTAGGTGCACGAACAACCCCGTCCTCCTCAAAATCCTTCATGCATGCACCATTAAGATATTTCGCAGCACTGCTTATGGTTGAACACAACCATAATTAATAATATGCATCGATGTTTTTTGTTTTCCCTTCAATTGGTTTCCAAAATTTTGCACTCGTTTTTCTTCTCATGAACATGAAGATCCTAATTATGAAGTGCAAGGCTACTAGCCAGCTGGCTAAATAGCTAGGACATGCTTTGATTAAATCTCCGTCTTTTTTGGCAGTGTTGTCAACCTTATTTTACCTTTTCTTTCCCATTATTACAAAATGAATTGATTTAATCCGATTGACTTTTCTTATACGATCATTTTTTGACTGATGTGGTTCGAATTGCAAAACTAATCAAATGGAAAACAATCTAGATCGATTTAAACTGGATTATTTTTTATGATACTTTTTCCTCCCTTAAATGCAGTATTAAATTCGTTTTTCTTTTCTTTCATGGCCTAAAAGAAACAACTCAAACCGTATTAATAATGAGTAGTGGTGTTCTTAATTAGCAAATATGTCATTTACATGATACTACCGCACTTCACTATTAAGTATATGTTTAGCAAAAAAATTTTATCCATTATTATTTGTCATTTGAGAGTTTTAAGAGCATTGATTATTTATTATTTTTTTTTCAAGTTTAATGCATTGAGAGGAAAGAGAGGATTTAAAAGAGGGAAAAAGAATTAGAAATGAAGAGAGAAAAAGAATAATTTAGTTCAACTAAAATAAATTATCTCTATACGTGAGCCATTTTAATGATTTCTAGAAACAATGACAGCATTAATGCCATTGAAGGAGTCAAGAATAAAAAGAAACAATGGGTTTAATTTTGCTAGTTATATTGATTTTTTTTTTCGGGTATAGCTGAAAATGAAAAACCAAAAAAAAAAAAAAAAAGTAAAAGACTAGACTCTTAAAACCTCAACACCTGAAGCATCTGCTAGCGACTGCAAGTTAAGGTTTGGAGGAGCCTACTTCCAAAAAGTTGTTCGATCATCATGTTTCGAAAGCCAATCAACACATGCATTGCCTTCACGATAAGTATGCTCTAGAATCACATCCCAAGGAGCTCTGAGTAAGTCTTGAATCTTCCTAACAATACTAGAATATTTATGGGATGGAGGAACATCTTGCCAAACAAGATGAATAGCGGTAGTGGAGTCAGAATGACAAACCAAATACCTATATCCATGATCCCATGCCAGTTGGAGACCAAACCAAAGAGCTTTCAATTTAGCATGCAAGTTTGCGGAGCTGCTAGGATAACCTGAAAACCCAATCACCCACTCACCAACATGATTGCGAATGACACCACTAAAACCTGCATGCCTAGGATTATTCATAGCACTCCCATCCACGTTTATCTTTACAAACCCGTCAGGCAAACAAGACCACTGCACCACTAAGGATGGTAATGGGTCTCCATGGGGGCGGGGACATGCCTCCCGCCCCCTATTCCTATTTAGAATTTTGCCCCCCATTCCCGTCTTCATCCCTATCGCGAGTCCTCATTCCCCGTTCCCCGTGGGGACTCAGATTTCCGCGGATATCCACAGGTTTCTATAAAAAAACTGAAAAAAATAAAAAAAATGAGAAAAATCTAAAGAAAATGCTCTTAAATCTAAATAAAACATCCATAATTATTTATAATTCATACCATTATCCAACACAATTTAAATTATAAATAAAATACATACTTGCAAATAATAATAAGACCCATTTTTAGTATAAAAACTATATAATAATAAAAAAAATCAAAATTAAGACAAGCAAGTTGCAATTTGCAAAACTTACAACAACGACATATATAAACTGCAGTGAAAGAACCAGTAAATGGAAAAAAAATGCAACAACATTAAGAGAACAACAATAATGAAAGAACTAAAAGAAAGAACCAGTAAAACACAATCATAGCACAACAACAACAATAATGAAATTAAAGAAGAAGTAACCAATAATTGATCTACAACCATATTGCAACAACAATTTATATATATAGATGGGTATTTGATTAATTTCATATTTAAATTGGGATTTCACGGGTCCTCATGGGGCGGGGACCTCATCCTTTGCTCCCTGCCCCCATTAACTAAACGGAGACATCACCCTGTCCTCACGAAGACCAAACCCATCCCCATCCTTGTCCCCATTGCAGGTAATCCTCGCGGGTACCCACTTTAATGGGTTTTTTGGCCATCCTTACGCACCATGCAGTTAACACGGTTGTGGTTGGGGCATTAGCATAAGCCCGTTGAATATCAACAACAATGTTATTAATATGGCTAATCACTTCATGAATTGGCCAAACTTCTTAGGACAAAATCTCAGCATTTCGATGATGCCAAATTCACCAAATTACTAAGAAGAAGATTGTTGTAGTTTCTGATTGACCAAAATATCGAAGCCAAGCATGAATATCGAGGGTGTAGAAAGATGAAACATGCGTAAGAGCATAGAAGCTCCAAATGGAGATAGCTTTGGGGTAGTCACAGACACAGTGAATAGCTATTTCCTCTGCATGCAAATTACGACTGCACATGGGGTGAGGAGCCAAATGTTGTCGGTAACATAACTCCGCAGTGGGCAAGGCATCATGAAACAAAAGTTGAAGTAGGAACCAAACCTTCTCTTCAACACAGAGCTTCCATAATCCGCACTAAGGGCCATCGATAGAATGAGTAACATGAAGTTGAAGAAGCTAAGAATAGCCAAGCTTAGCGAAGTAAATGCGTGAAGTGGTGGCTGACCAACACATGACGTCATCCAAGTTTGAGTTATGCACAATTAGGGATGAAATAGTCTTAGCACTTGGGTGGTCAAAATAGGCCAAACTCGTTTACTCGCAAAAATAGGTGGATTTACTTGCGTTTCTTTTTTTTTTTTTTAAAGTAAACTTGTATAAATTTAAGACATCCTCCATTCTTTTAAATAAGAAATAAGAATTTTTATCTTTTTTTTTTTAAATCAACATCATTTCTTTAATCAAAAATAATTTTTTAAAACATGAAAAGCAAAATAAATAAATAAACAAGTTGGCCTGTTTGAAACCATGGACTAGTCTTAAACACATCGAGTTGGTAAAATTTGACCCGTCGGCTAAACGGACCAGTCTTTTTATTTAACGAGCCTGGCTTAAATGAGCCAACCTAGCCCATTTGATAACTCTACTTTGCACACACCTTAGCTAGAATAATAGTAGCAAGCTTCAAGAAAAACCAATGGCCAGCATCCAAAACATCAGAGACCGTCATAGTAACATATTGAATATTTACATATAGGACCATTTTACACAGAGCACCATCATCAAGCCACCTATCATAGCAAAAGGAAATCTAGTCGTGTCTCACTCGATACCGAGACCCATCCTCCAGCGCAACTACTTCCTTCATGATAGATTTTCACGTATAGGAATCAATAGCATGAGATGAACACTCAAACACAAAGGAAGTCCTCAAGTATATAGAAGTCAACAATTGCACCCAAAGCTTGTGAGTGTAGATAAAACATCCTAAATAAGTTTCCTGAGAAGTGCAATGTTACTAAGTCTGGCTCTTTTAACACCCAAGCCCCCAAACGTTTAGGCCTTGCAACAAAATCCCATTTCACAAGATTCCAACCATGGTTGCCAATAGGATTCTCTCGCCAAATGAAATTTTTTACAGTAGTATCAATAGAATCACAAATATTACAAGGCAACCAAAGATTTTGTATGAGATATATAACGATAAAAGTCAACACGGAGTTCACTATAGTCACCTTTCTTGGCTTATTGAGAAGCCATCATTTCTATCCTACAAGTCTAGAGTGTAACTTCTCAATAATAAAGTTAAAATTATCTTTCTTCACCCTGCCATGCAAATTGGGAAAACCTAAAAATTGACCAAAATTAATGGTACAATGCATGCCCCTAATTCCTGAGAGTTTTTCAACTTTGGATCTATAGACATTCGTAGATGCTATAAAGCAAGACTTCTCAAGATTAATCTTCAGGCCAAAGGCCAGACAAAAACTCTTAAGCACCTGATGTACAAGGCAAACCTAGGATGATTTAGCTTTGACGAAAAGCAAGCAATCATCTGCAAAGAAGAGGTGAGATATCCCAAGTCCATTTCTAGAAATTTGGCATCCAAAGCCTACTTTGCACCTTCTTCATAATAAGCAATGCTAAATTCTCCATGTAAGGAGCAAAAAGGTATGGAGATAAAGGGTGCCTTGAAAGGAGTAAAGCTATGAAGTTTCTCTTTATTCCGAACTAGGGACAGATTACTCGAAGTAACATAATTCATGATAAGTTGGATAATAATAGGAGGGAAGCAAAAATCCTGCAGAGTTAGCCATAAGAAATCCCAATTCACCTTGTCATAGGCCTTCTCAAAATCTATCTTGAAGACCAAAGAGCTAGACCTACCCTTTTGCTTCTCCTTCTGCATATACTTAAGAATCTCATGGGCAATGATCACATTGTTTGAGGCCCCCTGTCCAGGTAAGAAACTACTGTGGAGAGGTCCAATGATATCATCCAAAAAAAAGGGAGAATACGGTTCACTAAAACCTTCGTAATCACCTTCAAAACTACATTGCACAAGCTTATTGGTCAAAAGTCTTGAAAACAAGTGGGAGAGGTGACTTTGGGGATCAACACAATCAAAGTTGCCGCCAAACGAGTATCAAAAGAGCCACTCTTAAAAGCCATCTGAACCAAGCGCTACAAATCCTGACCAACAATGTCCCAAAAAGTCTTAACGATAATCGGTTGAAAACTATCCGAACTTGGAGACTTGTAGGGATGCATAAATTCAATGCTTGCCAAACTTGACAGTTGGAAATCGCCTGCATCAACTCCAACAAAGCTTGTGAAGGAAGCTTAAGAATAAAAGTCAGGGAAAGAGAATTAGGGTCATAAGCTACATGATCACAAAAAAAAGCCTTAAAAAAAAGACAAAGCTTCCTTCTTTAGGACCTCATTAGAATCATACGAAGTATCTGCTATAAAAACTATTACAACGCCTTCTAATAATGGTTTGGGTCTGAAAAAATCGATTATTATGGTCCCTAAACTTTACCCAATTCACTCTTGACTTTTGCTACCACAAGATTTCTTCTTGGTGGAAGGTCTGTTGATAATATCTCTAAAGCTGCTTCTCAAACAAAATTAAATACGAGGACTGACCAAATTCTAATTGTCTCTGAATACCACAGATGCAAGCCTCAAGAAGTCTCTTGCAGCGAAACATATGACTAAAAAGCTCAGAATTGTAAAAAAGGAGCTTCTATTTAAACCTCATGTAGTTTAGTAACTATACCCATAGAACACCCTTCCCACTCATCACTAACCATTTTTGGAAAATCTACATGAGTTTCCTATATTGCTTGGAAACAGAAAGGATAATTAGAAGAAAGAGGAGGGCTACTACCACATCAAAGAAATAAAGGGTGATAATCAGAGTGGAACTTGCCTAGAACCTCCACATAATCCTCAAGGAAGAGAGTCTGCCAATCACAATTCCCAAGTCCGCAGTTCAACTCTTGCAAATTTTTCCATCACCATCATGGTTCCTCACCTAAGTAAATCGGCTTGCTACCAAGCCAAGATCCACCATACGGCAATGATCAAGCATAGAGGAAAAAGCAGTCGCTCTAGAAGAACAAAAGCATCCTCTTAGGACTTCCGCAGGCATGAGAATGTCATTAAAATTTCTAAGCAAAGCCCAAGGAATCCTAAGTTGGTGCCTTAAGTTGGCCAAATGCTCCCACAAAGTAGTCCGCAAAGACGGAGTCAGGCTTACATACACAGCAGTGCAAGCCTAAGCATAAGAAGTTGAAGAAATCTTAATAATGACACCCTGATGAAAGCTGTCCATAATAGAGAATGCAAAGATGGATTAACAAGCCAACATATGCCACTAAAATGACCAACTGCTTCTTAGATACAAACTAGAGAATAACCCAAGATCTGCTAGAACCTAACGACTTTGGGAAAATAAACATGTGTCTCTAAAGCAAAAAATGAAGCAGGTTTGTTTTTATTAGAAATCTCACAAATCTGACTCTTAGCTCTCCCATTCAAGGCGCCCTTGATGTTCCAGGAAATGACTAAGAAATATTGGAACTCCATCAAAAAAGCTTGAATAAATAGAGTGAAAAGACCCCCAACACTAGGAGTCACCCTTTCGGCTGAAGCTTAGGTGGCTCCACGATCTCCATGCAGCCATCGTTTCTTATATCTTCCATGCATTCTATGTGAATTTGCCTGAGTTCTGTGGTAGCAAAAGTAACATTAGGAGCCATGCAATTTGGTTTGATGGTGGGTTCTCTAACTAAAGGCCCAACATCTTGAACTCCTTTCCTTTTGTCTGTATTGGGCTGGGACTGAGATGATAGGGAAACCTCCTGTACCTGCATACATGTTATTTCGCATATCTGCATGATTGGCAACATGATTCTTTCCTTTATTCTTTGCACTATTATTCCCCTTTCTTCATATAACCGTCATCCATTCCCCTACAATTTCAAACATAATTGATTCTGCATTAATGCTAGGATCTGATTTTTGAATTGTAGGGTTTCCTTCAACACCAATTACTGGAGCTTGCTTAGCCACCAAAGTCTCCCCAATAGCTATTGTATTATTGTTCGGTTCATCAAATATTTTTTTTTGTTGCTTTTTTCCTCCTTGAGTTGAAGAAACACTCTAGCTTTCCTTTGGATTCAAGGACGAGAATTTACAGTCTCTAGTGTAGTGACCATATCTTCCATATCTAGAATAGATGATATAAAGACCTTTGTATTCCACCTTACACCATGAACCACAGAGCCTGACGACCCTCACAATAGATTGAGTTAAGTCCACTTCCACCCATATCCAAGCGAATTTCTCTCTGGTGTAATTTTGAGTGGTGAAGTCAACTCGGATGGGCTTTCCAACTCCTTTCGTCAAAGCCATGATCACACTCCCATCATAATATATCATGTTAACACCAGGAAAACGAATTCATACAAGAGTCTTATCAATTTGTGTTGTAGGTGAGGAAAATTCTGGAGACCAAGTTTGGACTACTAGGTAATGATCAAAGATCTTCCATGCCCCTCCTTCCATAATCTCTTGTGATCCTCCTCCAAGTCGCATTTCAGCATGTAGAACCCATTCCCAATGTCCATGAGATCAAACCCTCCAATTAATCGGCAAAGAGCTTTAAGCTTGTTTCTCATTGTTAAAAATCCAACCTTCTTGCTCAAAAGTTTAATGATGCATGCATCTTCCCAAGGGCGGCTCAATTCTTGAATCACATTATCAACCAAATAGGGCATTGGCTTCATACAATCCTCCCACGTACTCTAATGGGCCAACTTTGTATGTAACAAGTCCATCTTCTCCCTTAATGGTGGAGGTTGTTTGCTTCCCACAACCTTGTCACGAAAAGAAACTTTAGAGACCTGATCACTCCCTCCATCAGGTGGTTTCCCGTCCATTGAAACCCCGTTCCCCATAGAGCACGTATCTCCCTTAGAGAGCATAGCCATAAGGAAACTTGGTCACAAAAATAATAGATTTTGCTTTGGCTTATATCTTGTTATCCTTATTATTTATTTCACAAAATGATAAAAACAAAAAATATAATAAAAACAACGTAATATTTTGTAATTAATATCAAAAATAAAAAATAAGAATAAAAAATATTTTTTAAAGCCAAATAAACTCTTAATTGTTAAAAGAAAAATGAAGACTAAACTTCTTTATACAATTGGCTGAGAGCTTAAGCCTACTCACAATCCAACTTTCTACAATAATATAAAAAAATAAAAGGTGAGATGGCGTTTGTTTAAAATGATTATTCACGTAATTTTATATCAAAAAAATGATTAGGTAAAAAAATTTAATTTACAAGGTTTATTGTAAGAATAAATTGATAAGATAATTCATAAAATGATTAATGCTTTAAATTTTGACGATAAAATATTTAAATGATATATTATAAATATGAGAATTCGTTTTTTAATTAATCATCAACAATTATTCTTAAAGTTTATTTATAAAATCTCCACCAAAAAAGTTTAGATATAAAATAGCTTAGTTGAGAAGATATGAAATAATTGATCTGTTGCTTTACACGTTGTTAACTTATTATTACCCTGACTTCGGGAATTTTCATTTTTTTTGGTCAACTAACTTCAGGATCTTTGAAGATGAGAATCTTTGAAGAATGATACCACTGGGCCATAGTGAAGCAAACGCCGAAAGCATCTCTTGGTTATCGTGTTTAAACCTCGACATTTCGGCCCGTATAATTCCAAGCGGTTTAGTTTGCCTTTTGTTTCTGTCGGTCACGTAATTGCATTCGAAATTATCACAAAAAGAATATTGTAATAGTATATGTATTACATAAAATAACTATTCGCATGTTTGATGTAGCTTTTAAAAATCTCAATTCACGACTCCAATAAGAACCTGTCTCTTATAATTTTTACCCAAATCATAATTTTTAAAGTTTCACAAGTTAAGTTAAACATGTTATATAAATTTGTGTGTATGTTTAGCTGTAAAAGAAATCCAGAACATTACACTTCGACTATGTCCTGATAAATAGAACCAAAAAGAAATAGGAAGGATTGAACGTGGCTACCGATAAAAGTTGAGTGTAGTGATAAGGAAATTACACTCTTATAAAAAAGACATGAATTCAAACTCTAAAAAAAAAAAAAAATTATTCAAAGGATCTTTTAGTCCCAATAATACCTGAAAATAAAAATACTTTACAAACATGCATAGAAAGAAAAAGTACTGAATATGGTCTATTGAGCTATTGACAAATGCATGATTGTACTCCGTGTTGTTGCAATCGGATTGGACTGAAGCGTTATGGAGTATAAATGGGGCGTTATTAATAGCAAATAAAGTGGTCCAACTTAGGGAACATGGCTGTAAGCAAAAGTGATAGCTTATTGGGTGAAAGCTTCTATCAAATTTCTTATATTCATTTCAACTAAATCTCATTTTGAATAATGATATATAGATAATATTTTTAAAATAAGTAATTTAAAAGTTTAAAGTATACACTCAACTCAAAAAAAATATTTATGTATTATTCTTTGATTTAAAAAATGGATGAAATGGATAAAAGAAACTTAATCTAAATATTTTTCTAACTTATTAGCCTATAAATTGCACTTTTATTCTCATCCGATCTAAATTGAACTAATCATGGTCAACTATAAGTTACACTTTCACTCTCATCCCATCATTATCGAACTAAACTGAAAATTACCAAAAATCTAAAAATTGATTGAAAAGTGAAAAAATTGATATTTTTTTTTAAAAAACTAATTAATTCTATTCAATTTTCGATTCTAACATTAAAAATCAAACTGAATCAAATCAAATTAATATCTCTTTTTTTTTTGTTGGTTCATATACTACTATATCATTGCACAACCCAACCCAGTCCTCTTAAAAACCCTAAGACTTTTTCGCTCTCCCTTTCCTTCACTTTCACTCTCATTTTGTGGCTCCACCCTCGCCCAACATCTTGTTCTCATTTTCACTCTCACTACCAAAAATCATTCCATCTCACCATCTCATTTCCATGCCTCCACGACTCCACCTCTTAAGCTCACACAATCAACATTCACTCTCACTATCTCATTAGACTTACACTCTCATTCTCACTTCCTCCTCGTTGACAATCATTGATGACAGCCATCCCCTTCTACTGCACCTCTTCAACTTGCGATCTGCTCCCTCTCCGGCATTGACTAGGGTGGATGATGACAAGCCAATCCACTAGTAGCAATTTCTAAAGATTTTTTTTTTTTGGCTCTCTTTGAATCTTCTTTAAGTTTCGATTTTTTTTTATTTTGGGAATTCCATTTAAATTTTCTTTGATGTAAACATTTTTATGGGTCTTTTCTTTTTTTTGGGTTGTTGTAATTTGTTGGTGTGTTCTCAACCTTGGACCTATGGAATTTTTTTAAAAAAAATTGTTTTATGATTCTAGGAGATTAGGTTTTATTTTTTTGATTGCAAATCTTATAATTCAAGGATTGTAGTGGAAAGCTGCTTATAAATCTAATCACAGATGTATTTTTTTTTTAATAGTCATCTGAATGGCTGAATGTGCTTGAATTGTGATTGTTGTGATGGGCATTATGAAAATCGAAAATCGACCAAATCAAATCGATTTAAATAGATTCGATTTGATTCGGTTGACTTGCAAAAAATGAACCAATTGGTTGATATTTTGTACCAACCGATTGGTTCAATTCGATTGATTTCTGGTTCAAAATTAAACCAAAACCGACTGCAAACACCCCTAACTTTAACTGTCCCTTATTAATTATTAAGAGTCCAAGGATGCAGTGAGAACTAAGATGCAAGTGCAATTCGTCCATTTATAAGTGTTTTTTTTTTTTTACTTTATCCTAATTTTTATTGTTCAAATCTTAAATTTTAAACTCTAAATTTTAAAAAGACATAATAATTTCATTAAATTAAATTATACATTTTTATATCCGATTCTATTTAATATATAAACAAATTTAAAAGTGTTATATATGACTATGTTAATTCTATTTATATTTTAATATTTAAATGGTTTAACCTTAAAGAATAATGAAGTTTAAATTTGTGGTTTGTCAGATGTAGAAGAGTAGGCTCTTCCACTAGATCTTATCTTTATTGATAAAATTGATATTAATTTTGAAATGATGTTAGTGAAAAGAATTTTATACTATCATTTAATCATATATTACATTACAATTTTTTTTTGAAATATATTACTAAATATATAACTTTTGAAATATTAATTACAAGAGTTAAACATTTTCATTATATAGCCATACATGACTAGACTTATCAAAAAAAGCAATATATGACTTTTTTTTTTCAGTTAACGCACGCACACCTTAACGGGAAGGGAGGAGGGTTCATATATCACAAATCAGACTTTATTTTGGAATCAAATTCGGATGTAGTTAGTGAGAGATGGACAAATTCACTAATAGCATGTTTGGAAAAACTTTTAGCACTACTAGAATCAATTTTGAATGGCCAAAATTGATTTTGATCAAATTTTGGTTTGTTATTTCTAGAATCAATTCTTGTCTTTACAATTGATTATGGGAGAAGTGAGAATTTTTTATTTTCTGTTAGAATCACTTTTAGAGAAACTACCAAATATAAATCACTTCATCTCAAAATCACTTCTATTCAAATCAATTCTATAAAATCAATTCTCTCTAAAATCAATTCTATAAAAATAGGACCAAATACTTTATAAGCCAATGCATTAACTGCAAAGCACTGTACAATGAAATGATAATATTTCTCTTCCGGTGTGAAATGGGCTTCCAAATGAGGTGAGACCGCGGGAGCTAGTATGATAATGGATTGGGCCGACACCATGTAACGAATCCATGGCCCAAATCTGGGGTCCAACAGATTCCCACTGTACAAATTGCAAAACCACTTTGTTCTGAACCAACGAAGGTATTCACATCCACCAATTCTACTCACTTCCATTTTTCTTATTATCAAATGCTTCACTAATGTGAATATCATATTCGGTTATTAAAACGCTCTTTACGTCAAAAGGTTAACTTTTCATTAAAACAAATCAAAAGATAAATTTTTATTTTGTTGACTGAACAAAATGGGGATCATCCCTACACACAGTCAACCGCTGAGAAAATGTTGTTTACTATGTTACAATGCAAGACTTGCAAGTGAGTACTTACTTAAGGCATGTTTAAGAGAAAAATAAGTTATTGTAGAGACAAAGTTGGTGATCTTTTGATTATAAACTACTTTAACTTTAAATTAAGTATGCATTTCCATATACTAATAATATAAAATAACTTTATATTATCAATTAATAAAAATTCAAAAAAATGACAAACCATATTGAGTAACTATTTATTATAATAATTACTCATCATAAATTGTTACTTTTCTAAATTTTTATTGATTGTCTATACATAAAAATTATTCTCTTAAATTAAACTAATCCGAACACAGTTAATACAGCATCACCAAAATTGGAAGTGAATTTGGTGCATGCCAATTACACTATGCAAGGAACATAAAAAACTTTTACAAGGTTTTAGGTAAACAATATCGTCCTTTCTATTATCTTCCTTGTACATTTTCAACGTGGGATTACACATTGCAATCGAACGAACTCAAGTTGGACGAGAAGACTCCAGCACAGCACAACGTTGGTGCTCTGTTCCTACTTCCCGCATAGATGTACTCGTAGCTACTAGTTTCACACGGTCGGTGTCACGGTGTAGCATGAAACACCGTGTCGCGACCAAATCTATGACAAATCCAAACAAAGCTTGACTTGCACGCTGTTCGCGTGCTTCCTCTCAGTGTCCCACACGACACAAACACAATCCTAGGAACCTCTCTCTCGCATCCATGGCTGCTTCTATCTGCAGCGTTTATGCTCCACGTGTCCCTCCCCTCACCCCACCCTTCACGCAGTTCTCGAAGCCCCACTTATCCATAGCTCGTCCACTCCCTTCCCAAGTCCCAAAACGAAGTCGTTTCATCAGCTCCGTAGCTAAGGATCGGGAGGTGGTTACTGTGAAGGGTAACGAATCAGCAGAAAGAGGAGCACGTTTGAATGAAGTTGAAGGGGCTTCACCTTCCAAGATGGACAAAGAGGTTGCTGATGACTCTGATCGGCTCACTAGCAGAGCCATCAATGCGTTCATTGTATTGGGGTTTGGAACTTTTGCAGTCTCCAAATTGCTCACTATTGACCACGATTATTGGCATGTTAGTATCTTCAATTTGACTACAACGTTTGCTTTATTATTATTATATTTTGTGACTATAATCTTACATAGTTTGATATGAGTGTTTTATTTTTATTATGAACATTTTATCTGATTCAGCTGGTTTGTTAGCTATATATTGTGGGTATGTTATTCCCTCTAGGACTAGCAAAACCAAAGTTGGTGACTTTGTTGGCTTTATTTGGTCAGCGTCACCCTTAGGATTCGATGGGCTTAACATCCCGGCCCATGGCGCCTGTAATGGGTGCAGCCCCTTATGCTTGATGCGGTTCTGAGAAATTATAAGGAAATAAAGTTGCACCCTTGCTAACAGCTATAGCTTTTAGCCTAGTGGTAAGCGCTTGATCCAACAAGTGGTATTAGAGCAAGGTCATGGGTTCGAATCCCCCGGCTGACACTGGGGGGGAGATTGTTGGCTTTATTTGGTCAGCGTCACCCTTAGGATTCGATGGGCTTAACATCCCGGCCCATGGCACCTGTAATGGGTGCAGCCCCTTATGCTTGATGCGGTTCTGAGAAACTATAAGGAAATAAAGTTGCACCCTTGCTAACAGCTATAGCTTTTAGCCTAGTGGTAAGCGCTTGATCCAACAGACTTGAGTAATAGTCATAGTTCCAAGCTTAAAATAAAGATGCGGAAGATGGTTATTACTAAAGTACTTAAGAGAGAAGGATGCAATGTGATTTATGTATATTAAATGGAAGAATAAGATGAAAGCTAATTAGGGTCTTATTGTTCAGGGTTGGACCCTTTATGAGATACTAAGGTATGCCCCTGAACACAATTGGATTGCCTATGAGCAAGCTCTGAAAGCGAACCCTGTTTTAGCTAAGATGGCAATAAGTGGAGTTGTCTACTCAATTGGAGACTGGATTGCTCAGGTATTTTTCTTGGCCAACAAAAATGTGTGCTTATCTTGGACATATAGTTTTTATCAACACTTCAGCTACTTCTAACCAAAATTTACAGTGCTATGAAGGAAAGCCGCTCTTTGAGTTTGATCGGACACGATTATTCAGATCAGGTCTTGTTGGGTTTACTCTCCATGGATCTCTTTCTCACTATTACTACCAACTTTGCGAGGTGATTATTATGCCTGTTTGGGTTGAAACTACTGAATGGTATTCTGTCAATGGCTGAAATTGTTTACATTATTTCACAGGCTCTTTTTCCTTTCCAAGAATGGTGGGTTGTCCCTGCTAAAGTTGCTTTTGACCAAACTGTGTGGGCAGCAATTTGGAACAGCACCTACTTTGTGGTTTTGGGCTTGTTGCGTTTGGAATCTCTAAGTAACATATATGGTGAATTGAAGTCAACATTTTGGCCCATGCTTACTGTAAGAAGCTAATTTATTTGTTCCTTTATGCTATTTTCAGATTTTATCTGTAATATCTTGCCTCTTTGTTCACATGGCTTTAGTGTTGTTGTAAAATCATGGAGAGACATCAAAAGTACATCAACAACTTCGCCAAGCAAAATACTTGTTTATATCCACTTGGAATGTTTTAGACCCCCAGTCTCAAATGAGTGTGATAGTGTTCGTATATACTCTTAGTGCCTTTGCTGATGTCTTTTTCAATATGCTTCTGACAAGAGCTTTTGCTCATATCTTTTCCCCTTTTCCCCGTCCTAATGCAACAATGGAGTCTGCCAAATGTACTATAAGCAGGAATTAAAGTGAGGCTAGGATTCTAATTTTCAGCTAGCACCATGCTATCCTCATTCTAAGATTGGCTAAATCTTTGCATCTCTGCACTAGGCTAGGATTCTAATTACTTGAATTGGTTCAGAACTAACCCTCAAAGGCTTAAACCTTGCTGTATATGTGCATGTCAAATTGTTTCGACAGCAATATGTAGTGTACATGCCTTCTCATGAGCCTTGAGTACAGTAGCCATGTTTGAAGCCTGTCCTGAATGGAGCTGTGAATTTATTTAGTCCTAGTTGTTATATCTGTGGCAAACCAAATGGCCTCAGCAACAAATGATATTGATCTAATGTCTCTGCTTGCAAATGGCAAACCAAACAAATAGTATCTGAGAGGTGATGTTCCAGTGGTATGCCTGCTGTAGGAATGTCCTTGTTAAAGATTCCCCCTACGTGTTTGCACCAAAGAAGGAAAAGGAGAAAACTGATGGAATAAACGGAAAAAGGGTCAATGATAAATTCTTTTAAATAAATGTTAATACAACAAACAAATTCAAGGGTGAAGATTACTATGATGAATGAATTGTATATTCTAATTCTTTAACAATTTTTTGATTAGCAAATTTTCTTTTGTTTGGATGAGTAAATTTCAGTCTATTGTGTGATGAAAAGAACTTTACACTCTGTAATATGGTTCACAGGCAGGGTGGAAGCTTTGGCCTTTTGCTCATCTGATTACTTATGGTGTGATTCCTGTGGAACAAAGGCTTCTTTGGGTAGACTGTGTGGAGCTCATTTGGGTCACAATACTTTCAACGTACGTTTTCTTGTATTTTTTTTATCATATCATGTTGAGTTATTAGTCTTCTAATTTTGCGATAACCAGCAGTAATGTCATCTTGGGTGTTCAATTGTCTCATACTTGATACTTTCATGTGACTACTGCCCATTTAACGGCTGTGGCATTTCATGAACGGATGCATACTATAAATAGCATTAAAAATGTCTTAGATATAATCATTAAATTGTCATTAGCATTATTATACTTATACAATCTTGTTTTATTTTTAGTTATTCAAATGAGAAATCAGAAGCCCGAATATCTGAGGTGGCATCAGAAACAAAGTCATCTACTTCAAGAAATTCTAAGGTAAGAAATTCTATGGTTCCACCATGAGGGCTCAATGGCTTATGGTTTCTTATCATGAAGTAGAGAGAAACTCTTCCGCACATTTTAATCGTAATGATTTCCGTTTCTGACATACATACATATATATATATATATATATATATATATATATATATATATATATATATATATATATATATATATATATATATATCTTTGATTCTTTATTACTGGGCAAGAGTTGGTAAATCATTTCGTACACCGTACTATACCATGTCTAAGACCGAGGAAGTCTAAAGTTCCAATTACAGGAGTGTTGCATCAATGTTCTGTATCATACATCCAGCTAATAACTGCTTTTTTCTGTTTTCTTTTGTCTATTATGTCTTGTGTACTGCCAGGAGTAAACAAGTTGGAAATAGGAACAAAAAAATCCAGGTTAATGACAGTTACAAGGGTCATCAACGTTACGAAAAGCTCTTAATGTCCTGACTTAATTTGAAGAATCTATCAGTTGAAGGTCCTATTGAATGACCTTAGAAACGCGAGGTTGTGATCTCCTGCCCATACATGATACAATCATACAAGGTTGCACCCTTCGGCTGCCACAAACTATTCAGGTTGCAGTATTCAGTGTATAGATGATTGTATATATAAATACACTCACAACTCAAGTTAATCATGCTCTTTTACTTGGGGTGTATCCGATTACCTTATATAACCATGTCCATTTCCATATAAAGAGCATTTCTTCTCATATTAACTAGTGCTGGAAAATGTGAAAAAGCTCCTTTAATCAATTCGACTTGCACTACATTCCCTGTAGAATTTCATTTGCTTGTGCTTTTAGCCTTCTACCTACATTGCAGCTACTTCGTTAGCCGGGCATCATTAGCTATTATTAATAAATTTATTTGTGACACTGAATATTGTTCGGGAACTATAGAGCCAGTTCCTTTCTCTTTTATTTCGCCTGATTCTTAGAACGAGGGTAACACCCTTTGCGAGCTTCACAAGCGATCATTGAGCAACGCATTGTATCCTGTAAACATTTATCTAGCTGTGCAGTGATTACTGAGCATACCCCATCAATTATTGTCACAAAGATATGCGCACCATGCTCCTTTGTTTTTTTCCCCCATTGATTTATATATGGGAAAATGAATTTCGTTAGATGTGCTTCTTAGACTCAAGACTATCAACAATGCAGTGGGGTGGATCCTCAGTCCAAATGCTACTGATACCTGTCTTGACATTAGAAGCAGGGAAATCCGCTACCATATTACAGACTCTGGGAATAACAATGTATTCAAAATGATCAAAGTAGGATTCATGCATTAAAATGTCTTTCAACAGGACTCCGTTGAGGGAAAGCTCTTCAATATCTTCAGTAATGTTCCCAAGCACAGCTTTTGCATCGGCTTCAGATATGCTGACCATGTATGTGATTTCCTCGGTTCCATTTTAGTTCGAAGGTTCATGTAAGCCATGTTGACAAAGTCAACTTAAACAAGTCGCAAATCAGGGACTTCAAAGTGAAGTCCAATATGGAGAGGAAAAGGTAAAAAAAGACATTGTATTTGGAATATTTTCAGTACGAGTGAAAATGAAGCCATCTTAAAATATATGAAGTTTTGTTCGTTCACTGTAGTTGAATGCTATCATCATGTGTGTTTTGAAATTGTTTCTACGTAAGATAAGGTCTATAATCGTGTATCATAAAGTGTGTCTGAAGATAAAACGTCTAATGGATCAAAATATCTTACTACTTATTCATTTTAAATAAGGTTTTAAATTCAAATTAGATTAGTCAGGTTTAATATATTTCAAATACTCAAATTAGGTTAATGAGAAATTAATACATTCCAAATATTGGTGGTTTAAAAAAATATATTTAAAGATTTATTTAGTCATGCTAATTAAAAAAAATTTCCATAAAAAAAAAGAAAGTTAATAAAAAGGATTCATTTAGTAATTAGTGCATTTTTGGAAATGATGATTTTTTTAATCAAAATTGTTTTGTTAAATAACTTAGGCAATGTATGGAAAAAAGATTGGACAAAATCAATTACAATAAATAGATTATTCAAAAATATATTTTCTTTCAAAAATTTAGGAGATGTTTCTGGGGAAATTACGAGAAATAGATAAAATTAGTTATGGTCAACACGATTAAAAAAAAAAAAAATCTTTATGATAGAAATAATCTAAAAATAGAACGAATCCCAAATTCCAAAAACCATGCCAATGACAAGTGTTGGGTTATATTTGGATTCTTAGTAGCCGTTGATAATCGCAGCTGTGTGTTTCTGTGCCATTGCCGTGAAGATCCCTTTCTCATCTGAATTGGATCGGAACCAATGGCGAAGATCGAAGAGCTCGACGACTCCGCCTCCAAAATGATAAGAAAGAACAGGAATCATGGGTCCTCCAGATTCTTCGTCTTCGTTGATTACCTTTTCATCTTCATCTTCCTGTGTTTCCTCTGCTTCGTCGTTTTTAAGATTGTCGGCATTTGATTCCGATTGCAGAACACACTTTGTTCTGAACTAGGTATCATGTCTTGCATGCCCACTTTTTTTATTTAATTATTATGATTATTATTATTATTATTAATTCTGCCAGTGAACATTTTTATTTTTTTCTAATTACAAGCTGCTAATTCTTATTCCTGATCAGCAAGATGAAAAATTTACGTAAGTTTAATAGGAAAGGCGCCAAACCCATTATGATGTTATTATGTTAATAGGAAACACAAAAATTTACCATTTTTTTTATTATTATCAATTTTTCAGTTATTACAGAATGGGGTGTGTTGATTTTTTGGTAACATTTGACTTGTCAACATAAATGGAAATAAATGGAATGACTTTTGATCAATTATATTGTAATTTGTTCCTCAATCTCAACTATTTTATCCTGAAAAAAATTCAAAAAAAAAAAAGGAAGTTCTAAGTTTTCGTTCATTGGAAATCAAGTACATGGATCAGCAAGGTGGAGTTGGCTACATGGATCAGAAGTGTCCTGTCCTGTCGTTAATCATGTTTATATGTAGATCATTAAATTCTAAATCTCTGGAAATCAAGTAATCAACAAATATATTTTCTAATCCACAATGTTTGTGTTTCTGTTTTTGAACCATGGAACTATGTTTGAAAGGCTCATGCAGACCTAAATCAGTGGCAACGTGTTGGAAGTGCAAATATTGAATGGCCATGTTTATTGTTTAGAAAGATGGGGCTATTGAAGAAGCAAAAAAAGTTTTCTTAATACTTTCTAGGTTTGTGGAAGACTTTGGTGTCTTTCAATGTTGTTACTCAATCTCACCATAAAGAGTTTGATTGTAGATGTGTATGCTGGTACTTTTACTTTATTTATGCTTCCAACACAAATTCATGTGAAATTTAGCAACTTTATACAGAAGTTGTATATATAAAGCCACTAAGAATGGGTTATTAGTGAGGGGTTTGGTTAGTTTGTATAAGATGTTAGATTTAAACCTCAGGCCCTGATATAACAAAAAAGAAGTTGAATATATATATATATGTCATATTTGCTTCTCTTTAAATTTCTTTCCACTTAATGTTTCCATTTCATTTAATATAACTTGTTTTTGCAGGATACTCGTCTGACATAGCTAGGCTTCTATGACAGATCTAGTTCCCAGCTCGAAGCTAGTGGCAACTAGCAAGTGTCAGTTTTGATGAAATCCTATCCTATGATGTAATACGTGAATATACTTTTGTTTCTCAGTGCTGAGAAACTTTTGCTCTCTAATTCCAAAATTTGCAGTATTCATTTTCCCGTGTCTATTGTCTTTTCATATATTTCTTGTGTGTTACATTTGATCTTTTCTTCACATTTCCTTTCCTACCTTACTCCCCTTTTCCTTCACTATGATAAAGAAGGATGACAGCTAAATGAAGTTCAACATACACTGTGAGATTAGAAACTGATATTGATAGCTGATCAGTTTTTCCTTTTGCTTTTGTCAACTGTTTCTTTACTCTAGATGAAATGCCTTTTCTCGGAGGATATTTGGGATTTGGGAATATAGACTGTTATGTGTCATTATTTTCTGTTTCTGGGTTGGTGGACTGGGAGTGGGGCAGAAGAGATGAAGACCAGAAACTAGTACTATTTTGCATGTGATAGACTTGGAGTTTGGTGTGGTCCTTCCTTGCATGTTGATGGCACAACTACTGTGCATTTATATGTGCAGCACTTTCTATCGTTCATTTTGATGCGAGATCTTGAGGAAAATAAATGGATATGTTCATATGCATCGAGGGCGGTTGAGACTGTGAAATTCAAGGGTTCTCCTCTTTATTACTGGAATCTCTGCCTCATGATTGGCATCTTTTGAATTTTAGGAAGGATGATATACATTGCCTGTTCACTTTATTTTTACTACGGGTCTACATAAATTTTAAGTCGTTTAAATCCTTACTCTTGTCACGACTTGTGGAGTAATGGTGAATGATATTGCCTTAATTTAACAAATTCTGTGCAAGTAGAAGAATTATGGGTATGATACAATGTTCATAGAGAAATTTTTAAAGTAAAAAAAAAAAAATATCACTGCCATTCAATGTTGAATTCCTTAGTTTTGTAAGTTATTGTTGTCTCTCACTTTAGTTGTTGAATATTAAATAGTGCATAGTAACAACTCTTTTTGAGAGCACCTAAAAATCTTGTGGTGCATAAAGTAGGAACTTGCTATTGAAATTGAAGATTTGTGACTGCGGACAGACAAATACAATCAGCAACTACTTTGAGAATAAAGGGGGTTGCGAACAAAGAAACAATTAAACTTAACAGCTTACTTAATTCATCTTAAACACGGAAAGAGCCAAAGGACTTTGCATACCAAGTAGCATATTAATTTAGATTGAGCACATTTATTTATGGCTTCAATGCGCAATAGATGGGTACTCCCTCAATCCACAACAGGCTTAGAAACCACGCCTACTAGTGCAATCATGCATGCATAATGGCTCATAACTGAGCTAGGCTCATGGATGAACTGCAGCTGGAACTCCACCACCACTGCCAGGATTAGGAACCTCAAAACCAGGGTTCGGGACAAACGTGTCATCACCGCCCGGAACATAACTGCCACCTCCTGGTCCTGATCCTGCTCCTCCACTGCCACCAGGGAATGGATTTTGAGGTGTAAACCCAGATAGAGGCGGCAACCCTACGCGGCCGATGCCCGGAATAAACATACCGCCTTCAGACTTGAACAACCACTGAGGTTCTTTCTTGTCATTGGTGTTCGAGTTCTTTGGATTGCGTGCAGCAACTGCTTGCCAAGTGGTCGCAAGCAGGATATTGGAGATGAGAACAAGTGCAAGGAAAGAGGAAGCTTTGTAAGCCATATTATCAGATAGGACTTTGATTATCTGATTTGTGTTGAAGCTGGAAAGGAATGGATGCATTTTATAGTTCATAGGTTCTACTGAGTTGGGTGTAACTCTGGCGGTGAATTAAGTGTTTCTTGCACGAATGCCACTGGCTGGGCAATGCCCTCTTTGGCAGAATGGTAGTTGATCATTTGTGGCTTAGTGAAATGCAGGACATTTCCTTCGTTAAAATGGTTTGTGTTATTTGGCCTCAGCTTTTATTACCTGCTATTTGTGGAAGACATTCACCAATGCCATAGCGGCCACTAAATGGAACCTTCACATGGCTGAGTTATGCACCGTTGTTCGTTATTACCTTCTAGCTTCATTCTTGATGTTATCTCATTCTTGAGATATGAATCAAATGCGTGTGATTAATCGTGTAAAAATGATGCAGTTGATTTTGATGCGTTAATAAATTACCTGTAATTCTGTAAATCATCTACTTATGCAGGAACAGCTTTTTCACAAGAAAAAAGGTATAAATAGACATGTATTAGAGTTGCATTATTCATTCCATACTCAATAACAGAATCTGAATCCGGGTATTAGTTGAACTAAGACCGCTTGCACTCTCACGTCCCTATTACTGTCCAAACTCTGACTTGATGCTAGCCAAATTACACACAATACCACTTGCATAACCACCTGCTCAATTGTGCAGAATTTTAGATGAAAATACTATGTAAGTACTGTAATTTCTTGTACATAAAGCTCTCCATTATTTGGCCTATTATTATGGGGTCGTGGGTTCAGTTTATGAATACCATTTATTGAGGACAAGACTAGGTTGTTGTTATTGTTGACGGGTTCATTTTGTGAAGCTTTCAACTGACCCGGATGATTGATTCAATAGTTAATTCACAATACTCAATTTGTCAGTCTCCTTCCCTTTCTTTATGGGTTGCATTTCATGTTTTATATCGAGCTATCTTAGAGCACGAATAGCAATGCCTCTTGCTATTTGAATGTTAACGCCTTGCAACATACTGAACTCATTTCGTTTAGTGACCTTAATTGAGCCTAATTTTCTACAAGTAAATTAACTGAACAGAGACCATCAAAGCCACAGAAAGATTTTCTTCCTTGAATTCACTGTTTTGCAACAGGTATTACAATAAGATGTCCTCACTGAACCAACAAGACTCAAGAGGATGGCCTTTCCTCAGAAAATCTAGGAAGTTGAACCAGTGAGTTTACTCGGGTGACGCCCTCAAGACCCGACCAGTTTTGATCTTCGGCTGATGATGTTCCATCCTCAACATCAACTGATATTCCTCCATTGGTCTCAGTTTCTTCAGGGGATCTCACAGTAAAGTTCCTTTGCAAAGATGGCTCAGACTTTTGGCCATCATCTGACTCAACCGGATTACCAGAATGGTTGCTTTGGATGGTTGCAGAAGAAAAGCATTGCTCATCACAATCAGATTCCGAGTCCATTTTCCCATCCAAAAATAGGCAGACAACAGCACAATCATCCATCTTTGAAGTTGGATATTTATGTTTCCACTCTCGTGCTGCAGAATCCACTAGATTCCTTGCCGCCGATGATCTAGTTGGTGCCGAGGATACTATCTCAACCACCTGTTCATTGCTTAACACATCCCAGACCTCCACAAAACACCAAGATGGATATTAGCATCAAGTAGCATAAAAGGAAACAGAAGCTCGAAGTTTATTTTTCAAGTTTTGTATTCAAATTCATTATGTCAGTTCTTGTAGAGAAGTCAACATAAACATGGAAGATGGGAAAATCAATAAAAAGTACTGTAACAACCTTATCTAGCTATGCAATATGTACAATTTTGTCGGGTGGTGGAGGAAAGAATTATAATACACGTGGTGGGATGGACTATTTTGTGGGTTACCATGGAGTTTTCACAACTTCCACTTTACCAATGCATATTTGTATCCTCGCCGAAATTGGCAAGGTACTGTAAATTTTCATCTGTTACCATGTCTCGCACAATGCAGAAGGTCCACTTTCCTTATATTTGTAGGTTGGCTATAGTGCCACTGCAGGCTGTTTTATTATCTTAATGAGAATGACTACATGCTTTTCCTGTTTACAAGGGGTAGAATTATTATGCAGAGAATGATTTCCACAATAGGCTATAAACAGCTTAAACCAAGTTAATTGACAATTTTGATGCCTTTCACGCAGACCTAAACAAGAAACAAATAAGGCCAAGTGCCGACAGTTTAGTGATCATCGCAACATTGCGGCGGCGAATATGAGATTGAATGAACAAATAAAAAATACATATGTGATTGAAATTTCTTACCCCATCTGAGGCAAGAACAATGAACTCATCTCTGTCTGTAAGAAGCCGATGAGAAAATTCAGGTATAGAAATCACACCATACTCCTTCAAGCAAAAATCACCGAATGCTCTAGCCATTGCTAATCCAGGTGCATCATCAAAAGGCAACCACACCCTGGGAACTTCTGGCTCATCTTGCAAAGCAAATACCCTACCCTTGCACCGTTTAATTCTTTCGGCTTCCCCTGTAAGAATTTATGCATGAATTTGAATAAGTTAACTTCAAGCATAAAACATAAATTGAGCAGAGAGAGGACGAATCATGATGGCAAGACACACTTGGCAAATCGGGCTTCAAATCAACAGTCAACTGAATTGCCACCATGGAGTCATTGCTGTCCTTGGATCCCATGATTGCTCGCGAATCCCCGATGTAGCTCATGAACAGATTTGAACCCTGCAAGGTGAAGAAAATAATTAATGTCTAAAAGAAAGAGAAGCAATAGAGTATGTGGCTATGCGCTGCTTATTGAGCTACCTGCTTTACTATAGTTACAGCTGTGCTCCCACTACAGAAGCAGTCCAAACTTGGATGAGACCTCAGCTCTTTGTCCATAGCCTTGTATGCCTTCATGAAAGCTTCCCTCCACATAGAATTCAATTTGTCCTCATCAGAGCAATCCTTCTCAGACTCTCCACTGTCAGGCTTCATGTTTCCTTTGAAACAAGCTTGACCTGATCCATTTTGCCTCGATTCACAAGAATGTAAAAAGGAAAGCAGTTTTATTGGCAAGGCATCCCTAACTTTGCGGGCAACAAGGTGACCGTACGGACCATGGCCATCAAAGACACCACAAAAGGTCACATCTTCTGACATGAAATCCTTCAGAAATAAAGATTACCATGATGTCAATTTCTAAAATTAACTCTCTTTATTCAATGAAAATCATACATCATCAACAAGAAGATGAACATACTTACTTCCCATACAATCATGGCATCCTGATTAACACCCTTACGACCCTGCTGTGTAAATATGCAAGAAGACCGGCTCTTTCCATTAGTGAATATTCTGTTTGGTAAGGATGGTAATTGACGCAGAGAGATAACATGATCAGAGAATGTTCTCCTTGCTTTCTTTTGACCACAGAACCCAATTTCTAAGCAAGATGAAGAGACTGTGTCTCCATTGCTCTTACTACTACAAGTACTCCTACTGCTTGTTGAGACACAACAGCCCATTTTGCTACGGAAAATAATGTCAAATTCTTTCCATCTTCATTCTAGATCTGACATTAAATTCTGAGGTTTGATAGTCAACTGAGTATTCAATCCTGATTCCCAAGATTCTCACAAGTAGAACTATTATACAATTTACGCCTTACTGTTGAAAACTGGGGTCTTTAGTACTTGGTCAAACGAAGAATCTGCCGGAAGATATATGAATGGGTATAAATCCAGCTGAACAGGCAAAAAAAAAAAAAAAAAGAAGAAGATGAATTTAATAATGTTAGCATATGGTCTGATCAAAGAATCAAGCCATTGTTGTGTAAAAGATAAAAATAAAAAAGGCTAAACTAATCAAGCTATATGAATATAAAAGTGCTAACATGTGAACAAGTGATAGAATATACTAAAACTATGTCGGATCATTGGTCCTTCATCAGGATTCACATTGACAACGTCAAAATTGAGGCTTTGAAATTAATCAAATCCATAAACTATGCATTGAGAACTGAACTCAATAGAAAAGCATAGAACACACCAGACTGTGTGTCCTATCTTCAGTTTTCAAAAGGGTTAACAACCGAATTTCTGTGCCTTTTTTTACAGAACATAGATCTTCATAGAATAGAAGATCAAGTAGATGGCAAGGCCATGGAATCTCCAATTGCACAACACAAACACATTTATTTTTCGAGTTTCCTCACAGCAGCATCTGAGGAACTTCTCTCTATTCTTCACTTGCAAGGAGGTGGTGGAAGAATAGAGGATAAAAAAAAAATTTATAAGAAAAAAGAGAAAAAATCGTTGGCCTAAACATCCACAAGGAAGAAAGAACATCTATTTGTAAAATGTAGAAATGAGAAAAATAAAAGTACAGAAGTAATAACCTTATACTTGAATTAACTGACATGAATGAGATTGAAAATGAAATCTGAAATGGAATGAATGCTCATGAACAAATAAGCATTTAGTTACAAACTCTGATTTTTTTCCTAGTCCTTTTTTCTGGTTTTACCCCTGTAACCAGAAAAAGCAGAAGTTTGGTAAATAGACAGATTCTGAGAGAGAGAGAGAGAGAGAGAGGTAATAAAGCAGGAAAACCAGTACAAAGTGTGTTTGCCGCTACATAGAAACACTGAGAAAACGCAAAAAGTAGAAAAAGACGAAAGGTGGGTTAAGATATGGTGGCGTCAACAAAGAGCATTGGAGATCAATCAAGTGAAAATCAAGTAATTATCATAACAAGCAGAAAAACGACAAAAGTCAGAGCAGTAGAACTGCAAGTGACTAGGTAATTGTCTCCGTAAGGTGAACATAAAAATGAAGATCAAACCAACCCAAAAAAATGAAAAAAAAAAAAAGAAAGAAGACAACATAAGAGAAGAGATCAAGTGAACTCTGAGAAGGACCACCCCAGAATTAGAAAGCAAAGAGACAAAGTAAAAGAAAAAAAATGATTTTTTATTTTTGGGTGAAAAACCGGTTTTGGTGTTAAAAATTTGTGTTGCCGAAAGAATGCGAGGAAAAAAATAACTGAAGTTTTTTTTAAGAAACTCCAAGTAACTGAAGTAGAGCAATGAGAAGCATTCAGAACACAATGAGCAAGAGAAATTATCAAAACTGAACAGCACATACAAAACAAAAAAAAATACCCTTTAATTGTGTTAAAAATTTGTGTTGCCAAAAGAATGCGAGGAAAAAAATAACTGAAGTTTTCTTTCAGAAACTCCAAGTAACTGAAGTAGAGCAATGAGAAGCATTCAGAACACAATGAGCAAGAGAAATTATCAAAACTGAACAGCACATACAAAACAAAAAAAATACCCTTTAATTGTCTCGGTTTAAACAATGAATCAGAGTTCATAAGCCAGAGAGACTCAACATGCAGATCCTGCATTTGTCTCGAGAGAAAGCAAAAAAAAAAAAACTCATACCCAATAAGCGTTAGATGAGGACAGTTACTCGCAACAGTGCATGAAGCATGCACAATGAAAGAAGACAACAATAGTTTTGATGTTTTCAAATGCGGAAAAATTAAGGTGAAGATGGAAATGGTAGTAGAACTGTAGAAGTAGAAGTATATTGATTCATCGCCTTTGTTATAGTGAGGAATAGAGGCTGATTATGAGAGTAGCGGAATAGGAGGAGAGAGAGAGAGAGAGAGAGAGAGAGAGAGAGAGTAACAAGGGACAGGAGAGGGGTGGCGTGGATGGTGGGTGGTGATGGTATGAAGTTAATAATTGCAAAAGCAGAGTTGACAGCAGGAAGAGAAAGATAGTCAAGCAGGGAAACAGGAAAAAAAAAACCCAAAAAAGAAAGAAAGAAAGAAATTACACATTTTTTTTATTATTATTATTTTAATTGTATTGCATATATCTTATATTTTTTTAGTTTAATTTTTATATATTAATAGTATAAATAGAGTTACAAGAAAATATTAAATTATAATAAATAACTATAATGATAGATTCAAAAAATTTAGATAAGGAGGCAAAAATAATATATATATATAATAAAAATTTCATATAATTATTTTTTATGTGAGATTAAATTTAATAAAAATTATATATATATATATATATATATATATATATATATATATATATATCTCCCTAAAAGATTCACAAATTTTGGTGGAGATATGTGCTCCATATATTTTGTAAATGGATTCATCCTTAGTTAATTATTATAGTGATAGTTATTTAGTATAATTTAATATTTTCTTATAATTATACTAATTAATAATGTAAAATTATTTTACACACATATAAATTAAACTTTGTTTAAATTATTAGTATTTAAAATTAGACTTCAACTTATTTAATTTGAGTTAGGATGATTTATTATTGAATGAAACTCTTTTAATATACTAATAAAGTGTTGATCTGAGTAGATGAGGTTTGGATCCCTTAAATATGTGGTCTTGAGTTCAATCTCGAGATTCATATATATAAAAAAATATCGTTAGAAGAGGACTCTATTTAGACACTAAACAATATCTCAAAGGGTTAGTTTTCACCCATCAAGTGAAATGATACTTTGAGGAAAAAAAAAAACCTCTTTCAGTATTATTATTTTATTAAAAAGATTAATTTTGATATATTATTAATATAAAAAAATTTTATATAAATATCTAATCATATATTTTTATTTATAAAATTTTTAAAATAGTAATTTGATGAGTTAAACACTTTTATTATATAAATCATTTTAATTTTTGAAGAAATAATTTTTTTTAGTTCAAAAAATAATGTAACTTCTAAATTGTAGATATTATAATAACAATAAAAATTTGTTTCAATTTTACTGTTCAATAAGCTATAATTTTTTTCTTTCCAAATTAAACTTAAACTAGATTACAACTTAGACCTATGTCGGGCCACGTGACGTGGCACTTTCAGCAAAAAGAAAATTAATAAATGTTTAGTTTTAGTTAATTTTATAAAAATATTGTAAGTTAAATTTTAACGTAAATTATTTTGTATATAAATAATTTAATTTAAATACATATTACAATGTGTTATTTTAAAATTATTTAATTTAAAATTAAATTATATATATATATATAATTACAAATTTCCGTTAGAACTAAAATATTACATTGAATTTAATAAAAATAATATTTTAAAAATAAAAAATTAAAATTAAAACTATTTCTAAATATACGTATTATTAATCTAATGTCAACCATAAATTATCGAATATTTTATTAACAATTAATTATAACAAAAAAACTTTTAAATATTATTTATAAAATTTATAAGTATTAAATATTTAACAACTTACTTTAGATATTATACTCATAAAGGGTAACATATATAGCAACAATACTCGTTTGAATAAATAACAAAACCCCGAAATGGAAACAGCTCCCAAAACAAAACAAAAGTCATCTCATGTCCATATAGCGGATTTCTATGTTAACGCAAAATTTTATATCATCTTTAAATCATATCTAAATATATTACTAAAATATTTAATTTTTCAAATAATTTGAACATGTTTGAAATAATTTAATAATATAATGTTGGCTGTGGGTGAGTATCGATCGTGACATGAAAAAACCTTAAATAGAGTCAAGAGTCAAATCAAATTGAAACATTTAATAATGAACTTAGTAAAAAGAGTTGCGTTTTGGCAATTAGTTAAAGTGATATAAGAGTTAAAGTTTCGAGCTCGATTCTAGAAAGGGCATGGCCAACAAGTGGTAGGATGGACATGTAAATTGTAGGTTAACGTTTTACTTTGATGATAACCCAAATGGATTTGAGTTGAATGGGGTTGAAGGTTTAATTCCCGTAAAGTCACTTCTTACTATAAGTATTTGTTACAACATTTTAACACTTTCTCAATTTCAAAAAAAAAAAAGTGTCCTTTCATCTTCAAAAAAAATTTCTCAATTTCAAAATAATTGTCCTTTTTTTTAAAAAAAATTATATTATTTGTCATTATATTGAAATTGTATTGAAATGTATCAAAAGAATGTATGAAATAAAAAAATCGAATATATTATTTTTTTTATAAAACTATGAAATTAAATTACTTATGTAATTAATTTTTATTTCTTCATAAGAGTATGAAAACTATGTAATTTTTTCTAAGTTTCAAATTTACATCTTTATTTTTGGAGTCAAAATTGCTGATTACTTCAACTCCAAATCTCAAGATGATATATGATCTTTAAATAAAAAAAATAGAAAAATAAACTATGCTTTCAAACAGAGAGTAATTAATTTAAAAGATTAGGGTGGATTCGATTCTTATCTTCCTTCTCTTACACGCAAAACACTTTTCAAGCTTTCTTATCCTAATCGGCATAATAATTCGGCGCTCCATACTAGTAGATAAGCTTATAATGAGAAATTACAAGAGTATATATTTGACATGATGCCTTAAACATGATAATATTATTTTTTTGTTATAAACTATTGATATCTAAGGTTATCTTTAATTATTCTAGTTTGAATTAGGCCAATTTACTATAGAAGTAAAGTGCTTTTAATGCTAATTTTTCATCTACAATACTTGAATTGAAGACATTACTTAAGAAAAATAAATACTGAACAATTTAAACTATCTAAATATAGGCAATAGGCATAATAGTATAAAATGATACAATATATTATAATTTTATCAGTTGTTTATAAAAAGCAATATATTGTATCAATTTATATATTAATGCTATTTTATATATCAAAATGATAAATAACATAATCAAGTTTAGAGAGGTAAATTATCTTTTATATCTTTGATTTTTTTATATTTTATTAAAAAAATTAATTCTTGAATAAATAAATAATAATAAATAAAAATAATTATCTTCATTAAAAATATTTAAATAATTATAATTTTATTTTTAAATTTAAATAATTAATAAAAATTATTGTTATAATATAATTTTGTTTTATATATATATATATATTAATGAAAAATCAAAGAAAAATATTAAAATATATAAGAAAAAGAAAGTATTTGTTCTTGCCTAGGTTCTAGGCTGATTGGATGGTCCAATCTCCTGAAAAGCTAGAGAGAGGGACGTTTTCTCAAACCTTGCCGGGGGTGATTGCAAAACGGACTCCACACTTAAGTCAATGAAGGTGGCATAAGTTTAGACGTGAAATAAATATGCTTGAACAAAATCAGAATAGAAATATTTAGCGTAGTTGAAGTTATATAGCGTGTTTGGTTCTACTTATGTAGAATTGATTTTAAATATAATTGATTTTAGTATAATTTATTTGGTTAGAATTGATTCTGAAATAAAGTGATTTATCTTTGATAATACATCTAAAAATGATTATGATAGAAAATAAAAAAATTTTACTTCTCTCAAAATTAATTCTAGAGACAAAAATTGATTCTAAAAACATATAATCAAACATCACAAAAATTGGTCAGAATCAACTTTAGAAATCAAAATCGATTCCAAGTCTTCCAAACGTGTTTCCAAATATGTTGTAGCTGTTGAGCCCATTAAAAAGGAGTGGTGTTAGTGCAATGGACAAGTGACTTATAAATGGCGTGATTAATCAGATTTTGTAACAGACTTCTACCAATCAAGTTTTATATTATAAAAGATTATTCTATCATACATTCTAAACGGGTCCTAAGATAATTTTAGTATATGATGCTTTAGACATAGAATTAAGAAGTATAGAAAATAGGGAACGTACAGGATAAGCCCTTGTAGGCCGAGCGGTGAACATTTAATGAAACGAAGTTTGATTGTGTCATTGCTTGGTCACAATCCTTATCCAGTTGGTGTTCCATAACAGACAAACCATGCCTTAATTATATTACATTTTTCTAATTGCTTACACCCAAAAAGGGGTAGTCAACCAAACATTGGAGTCATATTATATATCTATAATAAGATAAATAGAGATGTGTTCAGCCAACCTTTGACAAATCCCAACTACAAAGTAATGCTTGGATATTCCACAAATATCTTGAGAAACTAGCTGGGATTTTAGAGCGTAAGATGGTCCCATGCAGGTCAGCCTTATCAATTAAGGTTAGCTGAATCATAGTTTAGGTCGTAAATTAATTTAATTAACCATAGGTTTTTTCTATGCCAGAAAATTAATTGGAGCTGTCCAATTATGTTAGCGATTATCTATGTGCTGTTTACTATAAAATAGGTAAACCACAAGAACAGCATCATCATGCCATCAAAGTATTGTGACAAATTAGACACATCGAGTATGTCATGTTACTCAAAATAATGAGTAAATTTGAATTTAATGATTGAGAAAATCAGGGATGAATTTATATTTGTAGAAAAGGGGCAGTTATATTGCCTGAATGATTTCTTTTATATAGTTTAACCAAATCTATGATAAAAAAATTATAAAAGTACCGAAAGTACATCATCGTTTTAGTGTCTGAAAATTCTTGAAATTTTTTAACTTAATATAAAATTCTTGAAATATAATTTTATCATGTAAATCGATTTCTATTTAGTTTCTCATCGTTTTATTTAATGGAATAAACTATTATATATGATTGGTTATATTTATTATTAAGTTTTTTCAAATAAATTAATTTATAATTATTGTAAAATTAAGTTTTGTTTTACCTTTTTTTCCTCAAATTTTAACTCATATCGGCCCTACTTTATAACTAATGAAAATGAGACAGAAAATAACAATGACATTAGCTATATGTAGTCTTGAGACTAAATAAGAAGAGTTGGAGACAGGGAGTGAGGTTTGTTCACTTATGCTCAAAAAGCACAACGAAAACTCAAGTGTGGAAGGAAATTAAATAAAAATTACTTTGTATGATAGAATTACTTTTTAAGAACTTTATGTTGAGTTAAAAAAATTTAAAGACTAATATGAAATTAATAAACTTTTTAAATAATTAAGATGATAATGTACTCGCATATTAAACATTTATACTATTTATACCCGTAGCAAATTTTGTGGATTTTGCACCTTCGGGTGTTTATCAGAAGGTTGACCTTACAATAAAAAAGTTTTTGTAAATAAATATGTCTTAAACAAAAAGGGTTTAAAAAAAATGCCTCAAACAATTAATCAGAGTGGTGCAGTGGAAGCGTGGTGGGCCATAACCTACAAGTCCAAGTATCAAAACCTAGCTTTGACAAAAACGAAGGCTTCCAACAAAAACTTTGTTTTGTTTCCTCTGTATTCAGACACACAAAAATATAAATCTTACACAAGAATTAGTCAAAACACAAAGACATAACATTAATATACGAAAAAAGTCGAGCTAAATGGTACAACCTGTTTTAGTATGAAATAGTAACTATCAATTTTTATTGGTTTGTCCTAAACACAAATACGAAAATCAGGATTGGTTAAATGGTAGAAAGACAATCCACATCATTCGTCATGTCTTTTGTACGAGATGCATTCTCGTTAATGAGCATTTTTCATAGGAAATAATGATATTAAAAGCAAGTTTAATGTCATAAATATCACTATCAAATAACAATTCTTTGCTCATAATGTGGTTGTTATTTTGATCTCATTGCATCTAATTTACTCGTCTGCTTCAATGTGCCAATGGTCACCCATTACTTTTACGTTGGTCCCTTGGTCAAAGGGTCAGTACTAAGCCTTTCCGCTTCCTAGAAAGAAAGTGAAGGAACGGAATGAAAGAAAGAAATCATAGATAACATGAGGCCACAATTGATAAAAGGATGTTTCTAAAATGATTCTTAGATTAAGATAGTCTTTGAATCCTGTCTATTGAATTTTTTTATATAATATTTTTTTATATAATAAAATAATTATTAATTAATTTTTTCTATGAATAGAATTTAAGGACCATAGTGATCCATAACTCATCAATATATTATAATTTTTTTGCCATACTGCTACATCAATGTGACCACCAACAGCTTCAAACGCCACTGGCCCAATAGCAGCCACTTCAACCACCACTAAGCTTGTTGCTCATGCCCAGCAACGAACAACACCGCAGCAACCTCACCATCTCCCGCATCTGCACCTCAGTAGAGAATGCCACTCTGCCCTTGTCCGGTTGCACCTCCGCCATGCCATGGCCACCATATAGAGCTCCCAGGACTGAGCCTTTTCCTATCCTTTGTTTCAAGCTAAAAATCCCTAACCAAGTTGTTTTCTTTTGATTTTTGGCATTTTTTTTTAATTTTAATTTTTAAATTTAATTAAAAGCAATCACACTAATGTGTATGATGCACATGAAGATGCTATTTGGATTGTCTTGGGCTAAAGGTGGATGGGGTGTAGTGGAAGGGTCTAAGAACCCAACCATATAGTGCTGTTATGGGAGTGGCACTGGGGCAGTGAAGAAGTTGACGGCCGGAGGAGCAATAGGTTGGTCAGGTGTGGTGCGGTAGGGAGGGTGTGGTAGGAGGGAGAAGGGAAAGAGAGATTAAAATGAGAGTACAAAAATTATTTTATCATTCTCTTTTATTATTATATTATCAGTCACCATGGTGGTGGTGACAAACTCACTATCACCATCTAAGAAACTGTCGGAGTTTAGAGCTGATTATGGATGGAAAGATGATGATTCAAGTATATTGCGATAGTGAGGGTTTTTGGGATGATTTTTCAATGAAAAATGTTAATATAGACTTGAATTCATAATAAATCATACATATGGCAATATATCAACTAATGATTTTATAAAATTTATGTATTTATAATTTTAAGTTATGTTTTGAATAGTTGATATGTTGTCATATATAGAGTTCATCGTGAACCTGAGTCTATATTAATATTACTCTTTTTCAACACCTCTTTTGCAATTAAGCAGTCGATTTGCTAAAAAAAATTAGAGTAAAACCCTAAATTGGTCATTAAAAGAGTTGTGGAATATCAATTTGATCTCCAAAAAATTTGTAATATTAATTTGGTTCTTGAAAATTTTATGAGATATCAATTTGGACCTTGAATAATTAAAATTTATTTCAAATTAGTCTAAATTTTTTTTAATTTGTTGGATTAATTTGAAATAAATTTTAATCTTTCAATAACTAAATTAATATCACAAATCTTTCGATAACTAAATTGATATAGCAACTATTTTAAAAACCAAATTAATATTCCACAACTATTTTAAGGACTAATTTATGATTTTACTCGAAAAAAAAATATAACGATCGATATCTTTTAAAACACATCCAAAGGTCAATTCACAAAGACGAATATTGATCTTTGCCGTACAAAGACAATGGTAAAATGACCCATGGTCATTGGCCACCACTTTGAAAGCACACAGTAATATGAATATGACTCTAGATCCAATTTGCTGCGGGAAGAAGCCTGAGTCTGGAGAGAATCTCTCATTATACAGCTCGCGAACATTAACCAATAACAACCCTATTAAAAAAATAAAAGACTAAACTAAAAAAATTAAAATAAAAGAATGGAAACTAACTTACCACAAATCGAAATCATTTTATAATCCTTCAAGTAGAAAGAGCGAGGAAGCAAATGCCAACAACCGTATTACAAGTGAAATAATAACTTTGATTTTGAGGATAATGTTTTAAAAATTGTGGTTGTGTACAATCATATACAAATATTATTAACCATCAAAAGTTAGATACAACAGTAAGTAAACTATACTCTTATAGAGAAAATTAAAATTCAAACTTTATATAAGAGACTTATTGAAATTGAAAGGACATTTTAATTGCAACCTTTAATCTCATAGCCATATCTATAAAAATATCCTAAGAACAAAAAATATACCAATATTATTAGGGATAATATTTGTTCTTACGTTTATTTTTTTTAAAGACAAAAATTTAAGGTAAAAGAAAAATTAGTGTACTCGACTTTTCTCTTGTTTAGAGAATTACGCCATAATTACTTACTTTATGTATTATTTTTACATTCATATATAAACTTTCTTTAGAAATTGTGTGTCTTTTATATTTTATGTACATTTCTTATAACAACTTTTTATAAATAAGAAAGAAGTAAGAGAGATAGATATAATTTTTCAAATCAAAAAATGATAGTGAGTATAATAAATGCTGACAGTAAGTTCAAGTTAGATCGATATCCAACCCTTTATGTTTATAGATACAAAAAGTTTGAATTGAGGGAAAAAATTGCTCACTCTAAGATCAGGGCATACCTTTAGGTTTAGTGGGTCTTTATAGGATTTGCAAGAAAGCTAATTACAAAAATCAACACGATTTGCAAGAAAGTTAATTACAAAAACAATAGTGTTAAAGCATGTTTATGTTCCAGTTGCACAGTATTCAAACGTAATTCTGGTGGAAGTAATAATTTTTTATTTTCCATAGCAATGCATTGGGAAAAATGCCTTTTTTTCCACATTTTTGGTTTTAAAAAAAAAGGCAAACAAATAAGCTCTTAATTATTTGGATAAAACTTTTTTAGGCACTTATTTCGAGAATTATGTGAAAATTTCAATTATATTACCGGTAAATTTACTTGAATAAAAATATGAAAAACAATACATTAATAACTCAATATTTTAGTATATTATCTGTGAATTCGGTAAAAATGATTTTTCATTCATTATTAATTATGTTATTATAACCACTACTTTATTTTCCAAAAAAAAAAAAAAACTGAAATCCTCATTTGTTTACGTATTGATTTCCATATATTGAAAGTGGTATCCAATATATATTAAAAAAAAAATCTCCTTCTTCTAAAAAAAGATATAGCTAGCAATCTAGGAAAGGAATGTTGGTCAAATCTATGGAGATGCTCCATTGATGTTGGCTTAAAGGCCTGCAAAACCAACTCACTGCAAGCCAGCCTGGGCCTTGAGTTTTGTCACGAGCTATCCGTTTGTCTCTCCCTAAGCTTGCATCTGTTGATTAACCTTTACATGCAAGAACAATAACCATATAACAAGTACAGTAACACAGATATTGACTGGTGCAAGTGGGAACCATTGGAATAGGACTAGTGGATCTGGAGACCACCGGTTTATGATTTCAATTTTCATGTACAAAGTATACACAACCAAGTTGGTCACGCACACGCTGGTACAGACATGCTGGCTTAATTTCATTTAATTTTCATACGAAACTTCTAAGCCAAAATTCTACTTGATAATGTACGGAAAAATTGAGGGCACAAAGGCTATTAAAATAAGTTGACAACATTCATAATCTTTCACAAATTGAAAGCGTGTCATCTCATATGCACCTTTAATTCTGTCACCTTCATCTCATCCACCCCCCCTCTCTCTTTAAATATTTTTGTGAGTGGCCCCGAAAGAGGGGAAGAAAACATGGGTTTCCATATGGAGCATTGTCTACTTGTTTTTGTTCATTTTGCCTTTTAGTAGAAGGAGAGATTGACACGAGGGTACATGTTTGCTAAGCCATACTAATAATGCTAGTTAGATAAAGAAAACAGAAGTTTGAATTTCTTTTTTTTTTCCTGAGCGATTTATATAATTACTTCAAGCTGCTTAATATGTCACAACAGATAAAGGCATATCTACGTATGAGAAAAAATGTTGAGGAATAATATTAAAGAGTTATGTTATTTATATGTAACTTTCCAATATCAAATACAATATCTCTCACCTCTAAACCTTTCTTTTTCTAACATTGGCAATTTCGGCATTCCAAACACAACTAAGAGGTAAATGAAAAACTATGACGCTGAAATAGTGCCATGAATTAAGTTTTAGATATTTTTTCCATGTATCATACTTTTTTAACTTTTAAAATATATTGAACTAAAGAACCTTGATTCAAAATTTACTTGACTCCTCTTGCTACCTTAATTAATGAGTATTTTCAATAAATATGATCCAACAATATCTGAGTTAACATTTTCTTATCTCTATCTAACATTTATATTTCAACTAATTTACTTACTTTTCTAATTAAATAGATTACACAGGCTGAAATTAAAATGAGAATTTAGTTGAGGGTTCATTTATGCAAAACAGTCTCTTATTTAAAGTGGACAAAAATCACAGATTTCCACCTGCTTTTCGCACTTTGGCTTTTAGCTTTTTTATTTGTTTATTATTAAATATCCAACTGCACCAAGTTGATGAATTTCTCTTTTTAAAATAATTGTTACTGTTATTTTCATTGCTAGGTTGGATGGCTAGTAGAATCCTTAGTCATTTTCTACAACCTTTTCTCATGACTTTCACTTATGCTCCTTATCTTTACAACAAATTGTCTAAAATGTAGGCCCTTTTCTTCACTTTGCTATCTTGCTTTCTAGGTACATATCTATAGATTATAGTTCATAGTGCTAGTTAATTATAGCCCTGTCTACTCAAATTATCTACTTCGAATGATTATTTTGCCATGATTCTTGATTATGTTCATAACCAGTTGAATGACATGCACAAACAAATATTTAATGCTTAAAAGATAAAGGGTAGACTTAAGTTTCGATCAACATCAAACACATTATGTACTGTCTTAGCCACAAGAGTAGTGCAATCTTGAAAGTATTTTTCATCGCAAACTATATTATACCCGTTGTATTAGTATTTCTTTTATTAATAAATTGATTTCTTTAAATCCCCCTCTATATCTTGAAAAAATACATGAGTTTGTATATATTATATTGTTTTGATGTTTTGATGAGGGGAATTTTCACATTTTAATCTGTTATATAGGAAAAATAATAAGTGACGCGGACCGCCCTTTTTTTATATTTTTTTATTAGAATTAAAGTTTGAGGATAAAAAAAAGGGAGTACAGCATAACATGATTAGAATTTTAACCTTAGCTTCTTTATGAAGAATGTATCCATCCGTCATCATTGATTTTTTTTTTTTTTTGGTTGAACGTGAACCACCATGATTGATTGATATTATAGGTGGGAGCCGTGTGCATCATATATAAGAATAAATGAATAATTTTATAAAATCATTATAGACACGGAATAAAACCCCGCAGTTAAGATGGGTCAATGCAATCATGAAACCCTAATATGTTCTTTTGCCACTTTACTTTCAAGTTTCAAAACAAATTCGCAAATATCGTCAAGAGTCTAGGCTAGGAAGAAGCTATTACAAATGAAGAAAGACGAATTTATTAGGAAACTAACAAATTAGAAATTGAACGAAATAGTCAATAAATCATTGTAAGTAGAGGCAGACCTAGGTGACACATTAAATCTCGCTTTCAATAGCTTTCAAAACCCCTAAATTATGGCTCGAGAGTTCTTAAATGGCAAACTGTAAATCAAATATAGTATAAGGCACATTCTGTGATGTACCTCACAAAGTAAAGTGTATCACACATCTTGTAAAATTAATGGTCAGATGTAAGGGTGCATAAATATACCCTCATATCTGACCATTAATTTCATAAAGTGTTTGATGCACCCTTACATCTAACCATTAATCTTACAAAATATGTGATGCACCTCACTTTGAGGTGCATGGCAGAATTCACCTATGATATAAAGTATGTAAGACCTTAATTTAATTGAAATCCATTAAATGGCAGCTAAAAGACAAGATAACATATTCCGAGATTGAAATATCATGCAATGTGAAAACTAAATTTCAGTAAATAGGAAGTCTAGTAGAATTGCATTGTAGTATTCTCTTCAATAATTTCAATTATTTCTACACTTTGCTATCATCATAATCATCATCGCTTCCCCCCTTCCCCCTCTCTTTATCGAAGTATTTTTTCTCACATGCTTATTCCTCCTCCACAACTTTTTTTTTAAATTTTTTAAATTTAGGTAGTATATATAATTTATGACTGAACACTATAATGCTATCTGATTCATGTGACCAACCTTACTTAATGGGGGTTTTTTCTGTCTTGGTGGTTACCGCGTTCAACACTTGAAACCATGGCCTAGATGAACATTGAGGGTTGAGCCATTTTTTCTGTCGGGAGGGTTGAACTTATATTAATGGGTCTCTTTTGAGCCAAAAATGGGTCTTGTCATATTACGTGGTCTTCCAGATTGGACCCAATGATTATAGGCCTGTTTTGGGCCTTTAAGCTCTAGCATTACATAACAGATTGGGGAGGGAACATCTACACAGACTTGTCCTCAATTTGCCGACCAAGAAAACAGACTTGCCCATAATTGAAGGACCTAAACAAACTTGGAGTATAGACAAAAACAAAAAAAAAGGGAGAAGCCTATCATTCATGTCCAATGGAAAAAACTATTGTTGCATTGAAATAGATCCTCATTGACCCAACAAAACAAAATTGAAATTTATCCTAGGGCTGGAAAGATGACCCAAGAAGATAAAAAAAAAAGGGTTGGAACAAAATCCCTAAAACCCTAAATTTCATCAATGATTGTAAATTGAGTAGTGACACTAGTAACTGACATTTCTTTGATATTCTTTTACTAAATTACCGAAAAATCGGTGAAAATACACACTCTACTTTTAAATGGCTTTTAATATTTCTGCTTTATTCCTCTTATCCATGGCATTATCATATTACACACAATAATTTGACATTATCTCTTCACTTAAATATACTTTTTGTCCTTATAAATATTGTGAATTATAGTTTTGGTCCTTATAAAAAAAATTTGGTTTAGGTTCAAACATTTTTAAATAAATTTGATTTTGATCCTTATAAAAATTTTATTTTGATATGGATCCAAATATTTTTAAAAATATTTGATTTTAGTCCCTAAAAAATTATGATAATTTGGTTTCAAAAAGCTTAAACTAATATTCTAAAGGATTTAAACCAAATTATCATAATTTTTTAGGAATTTAAAACTAACATATTATTTCAGTATAAGGACCAAAAATCAAACAAAATAATAGTAGAGACTTAAATCAAATATTTTTAAAAATGCTTAAATCTAAATCAAAATTTATTTTTTAATAAAAACAAAAATCAGAATTCACAATATTTTTAAGAACCAAAAATATATTTAAACTTTAATTTTTTTTATTTTTTTAATTTTTATTTTTGGTTTGGGTTAGTTGTTATTTTAATTTCAACTGCATGTGGAAGTGAATATTGAAATGGTCTACATTGAAATTTCCAGTTCCTTGCTTGGAATTCCCTGAGGACACGTGAGGATGTGGATCTATATCTTACAAATCATTGGTTGCTTTCTCATCCAAAACCCAAAACCAAAGATAAGACGATAAGCCCACGTGGCAAAAACCCAACAATGCTTCTTCTCCCTTCTTACTTTTCCAAACCCAAACAACAGAACACACTCCCAACTTTCCACCACTTCCCTTCCCAAACACACACACACACACACACACACACGCACACACGCACCATGGCTTCCCCAACACTCATAACTCCAACATCCACACCCAAATCATCACTCCCACCCATCAAGCCCAAAACCACCACCGTTTCAGCCACCCTCACACCAACCACCACCACCACCACCATACACCCAAGACGCCGTGAACTCTTCTTGTCCATCACTGCCTCAGTTGCTGCGTGCACTTGGCTTCTTCCTCTACCGCCTGCACTTGCTGCTTCGGACGAAGAGTACGTGAAGGAGACAGAAGAAGTGATCAACAAGGTGAGGACAACCATAACAATGGACAAGAACGATCCTAATGTTGCTGCTGCTGTTGCTGAGCTAAGAGATACTTCAAACTCGTGGGTGGCCAAGTATAGAAGGGAGAAAGCACTTCTCGGAAGGGCTTCCTTTAGGGATATATATTCAGCACTGAATGCGGTTTCGGGGCACTACATTAGTTTTGGACCTACTGCTCCTATCCCTGCAAAGCGAAAGGCAAGGATTTTGGAGGAGGTGGACACTGCGGAGAAGGCACTCAAGAGGGGAAGATGAGGATTGAGGAGCAGAAAAACTCTTCAAGGGTTTTGGAGGAGAGGAACATTTTTTTCCTTCCTCTATTTCCCGTCTTTAGATTCTTTCTTTCTTTTTTCTTGTTTGTTAATTGAGTACTTTTTTTGTATCATTGTTGTATTGAAAACTCTAATTACAGTAAGAGGCTTATCACTTTCTCTGTTGATTCAGAGGAGAAGGGAAATATGGAGTCACAGTACACAGATGAGGGAGTTTTCTGTAGACATGAAGGCCCTGGTAAATCCAACCATTGACAATTATGTCCATATTGGTCATTTCATATGCCTAATTCTCTAATTTCATTTTGGTTGGAATGCAATGTTCTATGTTCTTCGGTGGTATGGAATGTTAAGAATGGTATCTAGATATACCGTTTAGAAAAGTATTTACCACATATCTTTGCATTCGTCACATCTCTCACATGATTTAGATGATAAAATTAAAGAGTAAGTGGTGAAAAAAGATAACATTAGCTGTAATGAAATAGTAAAATCGATATAAATTTAAAGTAATGCGGGTGTAAGAATGTCTAGGCATCATTTCATCGTTTGCCTGATAGTGATCGCCATTTGAGTGTATTGCTATTGGATATTGTGACGCACCGTGCGACTGATTGGTGACCATTGTCATAGATGTTAGCCTGCATCCTGAGATTTCGGCTCTAAATGTAGTTTCAGTTTTTCTTTTAAGGTAAAGATTTAATTAAAGATCATTTTTCCCCTACCCCAACCGCTAAAGAGGGTAAGAGCTTCGCTAATAAATTAATAAACACGAAGAATCTATTCCGAAGGTAACACTTTCCAAAAGATGTGCAGGTTACGGTGGCTGAGGCCATAGTGCTGTCCTCGACAAGGGATCGATTAGTGTACCTGTTGTATTTGCCTTCTCTTGATGGTTGGTCAAATAACAAAAATGTTGTATTTTCTCTCATCTCTTGAAGCTAGTCGTTCTGGATCAAAAATGAAATGACCCCTCTCCAAAACTTCTTTCGAATTGTGAGGCACATCAGAAAAAAAAAAAAAATGGACAATATAAGCCTCTGGACAGGTTCGCTTCCTCAGCTCCTTGTACATTTGGTTGAACTGGGCCAGCTTTAATTCTTGCATCAACTACAGCATAGATTAAGAATTGGATCAAGATATATAGAACTAACACCTTGTAGCAAATGAACCACCGTTGATGCATCCAATCCTTTTAGTTCTTACGACACCAAGTAAGGCTAGTTGCGGGCTTGCAGCCACTCCCTAGTGCACAGGCTTCACCACCTAATAAGTTATGTATTTTTTTTTTCCCTAAACCATTAATATTCAGAATTTACTGAACCTCTAATCTAATTCAAGTTGGGTAGGGTTGATTCATTATGGAGATAAGATTTTTTTTAATATTATTTTTTTTTTCATTCATAAAATTCAAATCTAAAGCTTTACTTAAGAGAACAAATGTCAAATTGTTTGGATCAATAAAATATTGTTCCTACTATAGTATTACATACCTTTAATATACGTGGCTCTTTTAAAATAGTGCTATTTCACACCTTGGAAACCCTATTTTTTCTGCTCGCACCGCCAACATACGGGTGTATTTAGATTAGCTGTGAATTTAATATTATTTCAATCCTCGATTATAAGAATAACTAATTTTCTTTATAATAAATTATGGTAAAATCAATTTCATGTTTTGATGTATTAACTAGTATGTTTTCTTTGGATTGTATTAAAGAATTACGTACGTATGATAAATTACTTTAAAAAGTATAAAATGATTTATTTATATTATATAATATTTAATAGTTATGGTTAATTTGGTAAAATTATCATAATTTTAAAATAATAAAAAAAACTACAATCACAAAATGCTCACCTATAACTAGTTTTTGCACTAAAATTATAATTTTTTTTTTCCTTATAATCAATTTAAACTTTTTAATCCAAATACAAGAACTTATTTTAAAATAGCTTATGTTAGAAAAAAAAATGTTTTATAAAGTTCCCGCACGTGCACTCCATCTTTTTTTTTTGGGCGGGGGGGGGGTTTTAGAGTTTTCACAGGTGTGCTCTATTGAAAGTAATTATATTCAAGGCATTGGCAGATACTGAATGTGAACACTTTTTTTCTTTAGAAATTTGAACAGTAATTCGCCATATATAATGAAACAGTCCCTTCCACTAGATAAAAGTGGTGAAATAAAACCCCCTTTTTTTTTTTGAGAAATTCTATTTGGACATTCGGTATGTCACGACACACACCTTAAAAGCCCTTGGATTGACTGAATTTTAAAAAAAAAAAAATTAAAATTAAATATTAGTGAACATCAACGATAGATGCAAATGTGTCGGGGAAAAAGATGTCTATGGCTATGTTTATATAACACAGCTCTTTTTTTTTTGGTCAGTAAACCCCCCATTGGTAATTCATCGGTGTTTCTGTTACTGTTGGATCAAGGTACGACATCGACTACCCCAGCATAAGTGGTAACCCAAACCCAACTGCTTGTGGGCCTTGTTAGCTTGCGCATGTGTGTTCTTTTGTGTACTTTCAACCCATAACCTTGTTTTATAAAAGTCCTCACCAAAGAGGGAATAAAAGTCAGCGCATCTTAACGTCAGGCTGTTAGGTATAGGACCATATAGCCTAGCCCATAGTTGCACCCCGTAACACTCCGTGGCACATTGTTTTCGTAAGTCGTTCGAGAATGAGCCCATGGTCGTTGCATGCTGGGTCAAAACTCAAAAGTTCAAGTGTTAGGCAACATCATTCATCCAATGGTCGCAGCCCCTACCCACTGGCACTTTGTGCGTTCAACGAGTAATGTAAATCAAAACCGGTTTTTCTTTTTTTTTTTTACCAGAAAACCAGTAATATTAGATCACCGACAAAGTTACTATCACTTACTCTTCATATATTTTTGTGTGAGTTACTTTTCTTGAACAATTCAAATTTTACACAATAATATCGTGTATAGAATATTTGTAAATACATTTTGCTTTTATTTTCTTTTTAATTTGTCATAATAAGTTTACGAGGAGAGATTATTTTCCTTTTCTAAGAATCAAGCATGTCATAAGCCTGTAAGTTAGAAATTAAGAATCAAAATAGAGTATCTTTTGGTAATTGTCTACTCCAACCAGTTTAGTCAACCCTGATTGGCTGGCTTCCAATTCTACATTCCAGTAATGCCAAGGAAAAGGGGGGGGGGGTAAAAAAAAAAAAAAAAAAAGCAGGCCTACTGATAATAACTTTAAGTTCAATCTTTTGCCATGATCATCGCTCTGATTACAGTTTTGGGCAACCACATTGTTTAGAGTCTCCAAAGCAATGTGCTATTTCAATTTGATCAAATACTAAACATTCGGAATCTTTTGTCAGAAATTAAGTGTTAGAATGATGTGTTATAATTAGCAACTTTTTGATGAATAAATAGATTATTACATTTCATCCGATCGTTACCATGACTTGTATCAGAAATTATGATTATATTATTCTAGCTTTGTGGCATTGCTGTGTCATATGATTTGGAATTAGAAACTCTTTAGGACTTTATTAAATCTTTGGGTTTGATTTTGACCTTTCAAGTTGCATTTTTCTGCATTGTGGGGAAAAACAAACAAAGATAATGAAAAAGCTATATAAGTAGAGTTTATATATTCAACTAGTTTACTTTTAAAACCGAAATGTTTGGAGGAACGTCTTGAAAATTAGTCAAAAAGAAAGAAAGCGTTTGCCTGAAAAAGCTAATCATTTTTTTTTTTTTGGTTGTTTTGCCTATTTCAACGGGTGAGATGAGTCATTTTCTCCATCCTTGAGGCTGCGTGTAGCCATTAACCAAGATTATAAAACCATGCTACCAAATTGCCGCCGAAGAAAGTGGACAAAAAAGACCAAACTCTTTAGAGATATATATGCTGCTTATGGAATGAAACGTGAGTACTTGATTTCTCGGCATGATCCAATTCCAACGTTACTATTGACCAGCAGATTCCAACACCATGGGCAGGTGGAAATTTATTAAGATAACTCATGATTGACTTATCTACTAACGTACGTCGTGGCCTTGTCAGCAATTCAAATCTTCAAATCTATAAATATCTATGGACTATATCTACAGGTAGCTGTAAAATTATGCATCTGTGATCTAGTTATGATGTATACAATTAACATATCTTCACACGAGTGCAAATCATACTATAATTATGCCACTAATTTGTCTCCCACATTGTTGAATGGGTTGACATTGTCAAACACTTGTACTTGCACTCTTCAGAAACTTGGCTTCACAAGGGTTGAACCTTTAAATCGTCAATCATGCTAATATACCTTTACACTGCAGACTCCACGCTCCAGACCACATAGGCCTTAGCTCGTGAGAAGAATATAATTAAACGCAAGATTACTATTTTAAAATTTGGTGTGGAACGGGGGAAGGACTATAGCAACACGTTTATGACATTGAGTCCCCTATATATGGTCAATCACTCAATCCCCATATTATATTCCTAACAAATATCTAAAGCAGATCTAACTAAAAGTGAAGCATGATCAAATTAATTAACGGGACGGCATATAAAATTCTATAATCTCCAATCAAATCCCCAGCCCCTATATACCTTTTTTTTTTTTTTTGGTCTGGCCAGCCCCAATATACTTAAAAAAACCAATCCCTTGATTGAGTCCATTCTAAAATTCTTGATCCCAAATCGGGGTTCAATAGTTGCTCGGGAGAACGGATACAATTTGCATAAATTAAAACAAAGTTTCAAATACTTTTCTACCTGCAGCATCCTAAAACAGGAGTAGATTTGCAGTCTTAGTTTGAAGGATTCATTAGATAATTGTTTAATTTCTTAGGCCATTGTATATTATTCTACTGTTGGCCTTTAGACCCTTTGGCAGTGAACTTTGAGTTCTGGCACCTAATTTGGACTCCATCTACTTTTAAGCAGTAATCTATGTATGGTTGCCACAGAAAAAAGGAAGGGGTTTGGTCTTAGGAAGGAGCATTTGCAGATAAACTTCACATCACATTCTTAAATAATGGGATGATTGTGTAGTTTTTCCAAGTCTTCAACCACTTCTTCTTAGCTATTTTAGCATATAAGTAGTATAATGCACATGGTATTGACATTTTTTTTTTTGGGTGCTTATATAATATTGACATTTAATTATATATATTGCTGATCTTACCTACGCAGTTTTTTCTTTTTTTTCATTTTTTTCTCCATGGTGCTTGCAATTAAGTCATTCCCACATATCATTGACACCCAACTTTTGGTGCTTGACTTCCAAATTATAGCCAGATCTTAATGGTTATCTGATGCAACACTTCATACGCGTAGTACTAGCATTATAAACCCTTGATCTTAAATATATTCAATGCTACATGGCATTTGGTGCATGATGTATTGCACTATATCCATTCCATCATTATTCCTCATCGGTTATCTGTAACTGTCGATACCCAAATAGGGATGTGACTTTTTTTTTCCCCTCTTCAACATTAGATTTTCTTGGTTTAAACGATCTTAAAGCGTGTGGCATGGGTTTTGTACGGGTTTAACTCTTAAATTAACCAACCATTCCATTTGAAAATTCTAGACCTCTACCTTATGATGAAAGGTGTCGCTTCCCCTTGGCCAACTAGGATTGATAAGAATATGGTGGCGATCAAAGGTCTGCCCATATAAACGGTGCCTTGCTTCCGTGCCCATATAAAAATTGAGCTACACATGCAGTGAACAGTGTATCATGGTTTAAACGAAGTTTCAACTTCAAGTAGTCACTTTATATACCCTTCAGAGAAAAAGCTGCTGTTTGAGAACCAACTAACTTTAAAATGTCCTTTTTTTGCCTTTCAAATTAATGTTCGCAAGACCCCAGAATTAGAAATAATACCAGTGCGCATGTCACATCTGTTGTTTGGCCCTCAATTGTTGGCAATTTAGCTTCCTAAATTCAACAAATATTTCGATCAGATTTTCCTTTGAAATTGAATGCTCCCCCATTACATGACAGATCATCTATTAAAGATAGAACTAAGATTTCTTGCATAAGAACCTGTTACAAAGAGTTTAAATTATTGGTGTCTTAATATTCTGTAACAGCACCGTCTCCTGATATTTAATAACAGGATAGCATCTAAATTCTTTCTTTTCAAGAACAATAAGAAAGGTTAATTTTATTTTCCCATCAAATCACATGGGTGTCAAGGTCATGTCAATGCTGCATGTTTGATTAACGTTTTTAATTTTGAGAAATATTATTTATATTTTTTGGGATTTAATCTTTAAACATTAGTTAAAAGTGGGTCATAATTTCTCTTTCGACTAATATTTAAGGGACACTTCAAAATATCTTTTTAAAATAAAATATAAAAATAGTAATTTCCACTTAAATAGAGCAAATGTCATTGGACTAGTAGTCCATCTAGTACTGAAATGCATGGTGTGAACTTGTGACACTAAATTTCAGAGTTTTCGGCTAAAACATTTATTAACGGCGAAAATACAAAGTGGAACAAACTATCTGGGTAACTGCAGACAACGGAAGGATGGATGGCAATTCCTTGCTTAAAAGTGACAAAAACTTTTGCTTTTGGGCATGTACTTTTTCTATTCATAATTTTTTATTATTTTATTTAAATCGACACTTTTTGGGTAAACATTTAAATCGAAATTTGAGTAATATACTTTATTTACCGGTTTATATTTAATGAAAAGAATTTAAATATTTATATTTAGTATAACTAATAAAAGAGTGGATAGGTAATAATAGTGCTTTCATATTCTTGCACTCAAATTGTGACTTGAGACAAGGATTTAAATTTTAAAGTCATTACTTCTAAGAGAATTTTATCTAATCATTACTTCTAACTCAAAATTATGTAAGTAATTTCTAATATCAAAATAATTTTTTACTTTGTTTTTTCTTTGGCTCTTGGTGGAATTAGTTTTAACTTTTCACGTGATTTAAAGCTATCTCTTATAATGTTTCCTATGGCTTATTTTATTATTGTTTTACATAAGAGTAGAATAGCATTGTATGGTAACTTAGAATTACTTTACAGTTTTGGTGCTTATACATGCTTTTCCAGAACCTCTTGCTTGATTTAAAGGAAAAGAAAAAGGAAGAAAATTAAAGAAAACAGAGAAATTTTGAGATTTTTCTCTACTTGAATATGCAGAGAAAATATGAGAGAAAAAAATATATTGACAATGAGACCACAAAAACTTTTCTCCCACATCAGGTGAGAAAATATAAGTGGGAGAGAGATTTTATATGAAATAATCATTATACCTTCTTAAATATTTAGGTGCCGTTTGGATGGTTTTATTTATGACTTTTTTTAGTTTTAATAGTCAAAAGTTATATTATAATTGTTTGGATCAAATTAATTATACAATTATTACTTCTTGAAAAACCATTTTTAATATTTTTTATAAGTTAAAATATTAAAAAAATTTAAAAAATTATTATGCATCCAAATAAAAAATAACTTATTCATAAATTATTTACTATACAAAAACTTTTGTCAGAAGTTTTTTTTCACAAACGACCTTAATTAAACTATTTACCGAAATGAAATCTTATTCATATAGCTGAAACATTCGAGAACGTGCTAACTGAATTGGTGGTCCTATTCGATGGCATTATTTTGCTGTGAAAGGAATCGTGTGAGGTCTAATGATTTTTTTTTTATTGTTAATTAATGACCATCAGAATAAAGTTTTTGTTATTATATTTTTTATGTGAAGGATATTTGAAATTTTCTAATTTTATAATTTTGATGTGGACAAAAATATCTTTCTGCTTAAATATCTTTAAATTATTGATGTCAAGTTTTTTTATTTAAATTTGTTATAAAATTAATTTATTAGATCTATTCTGTAGTGCATTTTACTCTATCTAATTTATAAATGAATAAAAAAATATAAAATGTAGGAAAATATTAACATTATATTGTATTAAAAGTAAAAAAATTACTTAACATAATTGCATTTCTTTTTTTTTCTTTTTTACTTTTCTCTCAAACTAAGAAGAAAAAGAAATCTTTTTTATATTCATTTTTTTCTTTTCTCTTTATCCGAATAATAAGGGAAAGGGGCATGAGGCTTGCTCCCTTGTTCTATTCATTCAGTAATAATAAATATAATCAGTACTGTGCCCACCAAAGAAAAGTATGATCAGTATTGTAGATAAGAAAAGAGAATTGTCACGTGCATTTCAGAACGTGGAGGGCCCTCTGGTTACTAAAATGTGCCCGATATGGATTGTCACTTATGTATGTGATAGTTTGGATAATGGGATGGAAATCACTCTGTGGGGACTCTTGTCTTAACTAGACGCTTAAATCTGGGGTGGTGAATTTTGGAATATTGAATAAAAATAAATGGCAAGTAATAAATTATCAGTTCATTTATAATTTGATAATAAAATTAAAAATTTAGTTCATATTAATTTATTTAATTGATAAATGATTATTTAACCTATTTATTAATTATTTTATATGTAAATAACTAACACAATTTATTTTCAGAATATTATATTTTAAGATTTTGTCTTTTATTATTTTTTAAATGATAAATCTTAATGAATCATCAGTAGTCTATTACTTATTCAATATATACACTAAATTTAATAAATTTACTATATTAAAAAAATAACATACTTGTAAATAGATATAATTGAACTTTTTCAATTAAAATGAATAAATAATATATAAGTCCATAAATATATTGAAGGGACATTTTGAAACGAGTCATTGTGGCAGGCGTTAGCTTTTAAATGCCAGCCATTTTAGTTTTGTTGTTAATTTGCTTGGTTGTGTACCAAAATACAGTCATTTTCCATTTAGGTTTGCTACATCAATAGGTCTAAATCGTGAAAGAATATGTAAATGGCCATGTAAAGCAATACTATATATTAGTTATGTTTATTAACCCTCGCTCGACCAATAGCAAGAGCTCACATCACGATTTCACAAACATTATAGTGGTCACCACATCTTTCGCATCACGTTAGTGGTGGCAAATGATCAACAATATTAATAAAATAATAACCCTTTTCAGGCATTCCTTATACGCACATATTGTCGGTGTTTTGCACCCATTGGGCGGCAAAACCACATTTTTTCCCAGCTAGTACTTTTATTATTTATTTGCCACAATATGGGCAAGACTATAATATCCATCCTTTCAAATGAGTATTATGTTATTAGGTAAAAAGATTATTGTCCTTTTACTACTATCTATATCTTACAAAGTTGCGGCGTTTGGATTTTAGTTTGAAAAATTTTAAATTATAATTTGGACAAAACTTATTTTTTTATAATTTTTATTTAAATTATAATTTTAAAATAGAATAATAGTTTTTTTATGGATAAATAAAAATAATAGTTGTGAGGGTAGAGACACGATATGTATATGTTTGTAGCCACGTAGCCATGTGTCGGGCGTATGATGTCAACATGGCCTCACTGTAATAATATATAAAGACTGTACAAATTGTAAATATTGTTGAGATACATTCAAACTAAATTTCATAATAATGAGTAACATTTTATTTTATTTTTTCTAGTGCAAGGTTAATTATTTTGGTCAACTATTTTCCATTTGAAGCACATGTTTGTTAAGAAGGACTGAGATATCACTGTCATCGAGGCCCTTTCTATGTCTACCAGAAACAGCCAAACAGGCTATGTCAGAGCTTCGTTACCGCGAACACTGAATGCCATTATATGGATGCTAGGGCATTCATGGTAGGCCTCAGCAGTTTAAAGTCAAGTCCTTCCTGCACTGATTTAAATTAGATGCTCTTGGCGATGCATACGTAATATTAATATCAACGTCGATGTCTACCATCCGGTAACCAAGGATGATTGAAGTTAGACTTTGTCACGTTATACGTACGGTGAATAGTTGGACTTAGCCTTTACAGTTTACAGAGCTTTTGGTATAAGTAATGAATTTTCTTTCAATTTTCAGGATTATTTTAGAAATAATTATTTTGGATATGATATTTTAAACATGTTTAATAAGTAAATTAAATTCTTAAAAATATTTGATAAATTTCTAAAAATACCTTAATAAAGGTGGCGAAAGATGGCCGGTGGTGGAGATGGTGACTTAAAATAATGATAAAAGTATTTTAATTTTTTTATAATAGAAAATATTTTCATTTTATAAAAATATTGAATTTTCATAAATATGATACTATTTTAGGAGAGATTCCTTTTCAAAAATAAAATCTCTTACCAAATATAAGAATATTTTCACAATTTTTAGCAAAAGAAAATTTCCCCCCTTAACAAACGCCCGATATATATATGAACTATGACTAGTCTTGGAAAACACCCAAGTGGTTAATTATTCGTATTCTCATTGTTAAATTATTTTTACATACAGTAATGCTATATGGTGCTAATAAAACGTAACGAATGAATGGTATAAAACACGTGGTCCAATAATAATTAAACGGAAAAACTGTTTGACCCCGCATAACCCTACAATGGTTAAGTGAATGAGTAAAACGCAACAATTTTTTTCATTTGTGTATCGTTGTAAGAATTCTAATTCGTGCTATGCAGCATTTTCCTTTTAGATAATGGTTGAAGGAATTTAACACTTACTCTTTTTAAACGAAATCTTAAATTCAAATTTTATAGATAAAAAATATAAATTCTAATCAAGTTTACACACTAGTAATCTAGCTCGAAAAAAAATATTTTTGAAGCAAAGCATTAGTTGGGTAATTAAGTAGGACAAAGTGATGAGAATCCTTAAAAGATTCTAAAATATTATTATCATCATGGTTAGTAAATTCATATTTAGGAATGTAAAAAAAACCCACCTCTACGGATACTCAAGGGTAATATTTGCAAGGGTGGGTATAGGAAAATTTTGCTCTTACAGGTAATGGAGTCAGAAATTTTAAATACTCGCATATTAAATGGAGCACGGATAAGGATCACTACTCCCATACCCAAAGATACCCATAAATCCGCAGAAAAGTAAAAAGCGGATACCCGTGTGAATATGGGGCGAGGATGGGGGCTGGAGGGGGGTATTTATCCACAGGATGAAGGACAGGGGCTATCTCGCGCCCCTGCACCGTTGGCATCCCTCGTCGTGCTTCAAAACATAAACACATATGATTTTACTTCTTCAACATTGGAAAGCGCTTTGAGTGTTTAAAGGTGAAAGCTTAATCAGGCAAGGAAACACTTTACATTTTAAAGCAACTAGAGCATAGTACCCATGTGATGCATGAAGTAACTTTTTTCAATTGTAATAATAATAAAAATTAATGTGACCAAATTATCAGATTATAAAAATTAATGCATTTGATGAAAAAATGGCAAAATAGTTAATAAATATAAAATAGTAGAATATTAATTGAATACACCTTTAACATTAATAATAAAGTAAAATTACAAAGCTAATAACAAGTAGGACTAAAATTGAATGAAAAAAAAATGTTAGTACAACTATAATCATTCATTAAAGAATATTTCGTTTTATAAGAACAATATTTATGATTAAAGGTGTTTATAGATCTTAGTAGACTTGCGAACTCGACCAACCCGACTCAACACAAACAAAAAAAATTTTAGATTGAGCTAGGTCATCGAGTCTATTCGAGTAGGAACTGATTAACCCGCCTCTAGGCTAGATAACAGATATGAATATCATATCAGTTACCTGACCCAATGACCTGTGAAAAGCACACTGGTATAAGAACTGCCTCTGGTTCGACTTGAATTATGAAAAGCACACTGATTTAAGAGCCACCTCTGATATGACTCATCTTGGGGTTGCAATATGCATTTGGTTATTGTCATAATGGGTTTTTGTTCTGCATCTTTGATAAAAATTGAATCATTTTTGGATTTGTGTAGCTAGAGAAGGTGTACGTCTTAACCCCATGTGCACTTTTTGATTTTGAATTTTGATTGATTAATCTCAATAATGTTGTGTTGATAACTTTGTGGTTTGCAATTTAAATAATAATAATGAAGCAACCCAAGTACCCAACCCAATTTAGATCGGATTGGGTTGGTTCGAGTTGGCTAGCAAATTTTCAAAAATTCTACCTAGCCCAACCTATCCAAAATTGATTGAGTCTATTTCTATTTTTTCCTAAATCCGACCAGTGAAGACCTCTACCTATGATTTTTAAGTGAGGATTGAATAGCCAAGAAAGATTCAATTTTTCCTTCCTTTTCATTTTTAAAAGACAATAGAACAACTCAAAAAATAAAAATCATTCAATTTCAATAAAAATCATTCAATTTCTATCTTCCTTCCCTTTTTTTTCAATCCTCAAAAGTCAAAATAGAGTAATTTATAAAAAATATCTATAATATAATTTATTATAATTACTTATTATTGAATTTGTATAATACTATATTATGTTAACAAAGAATTATAAAATTCATGTGAAGATAACGTCATTGTTATATAAATTCAATTAATAAAGAATTATGAAAATATAAATAATATAAAATGAAATAAATATAGAAATAAAAAGTACAATTACTAAAAACCATTTATCTAAAAAAATTATAAATTCATTTACGTAACAAATCATTATTAAAATTACAATTTGTTTATAATGAATTTTAATCCTAATATTGAAGTTAAATAATTGGGAAAAATAAAAAATGATATTATTTCCTTCTCCATCATCTTTATTTAAAAGTCTACTTCATTAGTTATACTCTTCTCTTTGTTTAGCCTCTTAATGACTATTAATTAAAATCAAAGTGTTAAATAATGAGTTATGCCTAACTATAATTAAAACTCTCGTATTTTTACTTTTTTATTTGCATCATAATATATATATCAATTCAAATTGATACAAAATCTTAAATTCCTTATCCTTTTTTGTGTACAAATTCCTTATCCTAATGTAACACGTGAAACTACGTCTATTTATTGTGAAAAAATCATGTCAATACATCCATTTATATATGTTCTTCATAAATTAGCAAAATCATTGCAAAACAATAAAAGATAAATAAGCATCTACAAATAAGCTACTTAAGAAGAAAAATCAAATAAAAACCAAAATATGTTGAGAAAATCACTAAACCGTATTTTAGGTATATTATAATATTTCACAAGGTTCTTGACCTAATTCAAAACATAATATTATGTAAGGGTAGTCATTAAAAAATGAGCTTTCCAACTTGACAATAAGAAATGATTTCATTAGAATTGTAGTTGTAAGCATTTAATAAAAATTTAGTAGTTAGAAGAGATAATTATACGTGAATTAAACATACTTATATTCTAATTTAGCATTTCAACTTAAAAAAGTGTGATAGACTTGGAAATATAATAATTCATTGATTAAATTAAATTAAATTATTTGTGGCAGGAAACAAACCACTGAGGATGAGAGCTTATTGAAGAGGGTTAGTGGGTTATAATTATTAGTGGCAGTAATTTATTATTTTTATTTTTTTTTAAAAAAATAAAAGTACAAATGAAAAGTTTCTCAAAATAGTAAATATATAATTACGGTTAGAGTTGAATTGCTGAGAAATTGACATTTCGCAAAACTTTCCATAAAATAAGTCTTAATTATTAGTGGTATAGATAGATAAGAGCATTAAAATCACACTTTTGATCATAAAAATTAAGATTTTATGTTTAAACCTAAAATATACTAGAAAAATGTAGATTTCATTATTTGTTTCTCGAGCTTGTGGTTTGATCGGTTTTGAAGAAAGACCCAGTTGGCTTTAGCCTTTGACAATCTCTATGAAACGAAATTGCTAGTGATGCCATAATATATTATTTTGCCTATATCCAAAGTGGCAGTTAATGGTTTATTTTTGTGATTCCTCGAGCTATGAAGTCATTTGAGTTTAATTATCTTTTTGTTATTGTGATTTGTGAGTCTTATGAGTACTTTTTATTATTGTAAACTTTGTGAGATTTAGTATTTATGTTATTGTTGACCTTTTTTTTTTTTTTTTGCGAGAAATGTTATTGTTGAACTTTAAAAATGCTATTACGCTAACTTTAAAAATGTTCGTTATTCATCACTTGTAAATTGTGACTATATTAAGTTATAGAACTTGTGTGATTCTAAGACTTGAATATTAAAAATAAGCACATTTTTAAATAATATTCTTTATAGTATGTAGTAATTATGCATTTTTGCTTTATTTTTATGTCACTTTTACAAAACCCTCAAACGTTTAATTATATTTTTGACAACCTTAATTACCATTATGGAGCAAAGAAGTTATTGGAGTGTTTGATGAGACAAAAGGCTGAGATTAGCTGGTTCTCTTCTTCCCTCAGTTTCACTTGAATGAGCTATTGTTCTTTCCTATCTTCTTCAAACACTCTCTGGGTTATATATTACTTCTAGCATGTTTCTTTAAAAAATAAATTTTCTTTTCTCTTTTTAGGATTTTTTTCATCTTTCAAGATCAAAGGTTTGTTTGGATAATTAACATATTTAAACACTTATGTGAAAGTAATTTCTGAAAAGTAACTTATAAATAAATTCTAAAAAGAAAAATTATAAATAAATTATTTTATATTTGGATATGTGTAATAGTAGAACTACTTGTTTAGAGTATTTTAATAAGTATTTATTGAAAAACTAGATATTTTGATTTTTCAAAAAGTATTAAAAATAATTTTTTGGAAAGTGATAAGCTATATAACCATACATCACAAAAAGTTAAAAATATAATTTTTGACTTTTAAAAAGTTGAAAAAAAAAGTCATAAGTGATCTTATTTAATTGGATCTAAGTCACTTAACAGAAAAAAACGCATACTGCATAACTCACAAATAACAAATTGCACGAACATGGTAGGCTGTTCAGTTTAAAATTAAACGTAATAGTCGCCTTCCCTCTCGTTGAAGAGGTAAAATGTTATGAGGCTTTTCAGGGGTTCAAGGGCATAACATAACTAAATTTAGTCACGAAATATATTTTGGCTAAAATGTTTAATTACATAAGCCACAGAATATGAGCAATTTGCATAGGTCTGTCAAATTAGCAACAAAGAAAGCACATATGATCGAGTTGCAGCATGAACTATATAAGTGCATAAGCTAAGTTTGCATCTCCCTCAAATTTATGCAGATTATACTAGAGGACTTTATTATTTTTGATAAATTCAATTTGAATTTTATTTTGATGTAAATGTTTTTTACTCATTAATTTAATCATATTTTATCACATTATTAAAAATGTTTGACATGATTAAAATGTAAAAATTTTGCATTCACCTTGTATGCAAATTACGCTAACTAAGTTTAATAATTAATGACTTGTTTTATACACGACAGTTAGGTGTTCCCGTTTACATCAGCAAAAGTTGGATATATTATTATGGATTTAATTTATATACACTAACAGCATAAAATTATTTTATATTATCATTTAATTATATTCTCCCATTTGCATGACTTTTGAAATAATAGAGATAAGAGTCATGCATATTTATTTATCTGGCAGCATATAAATAAATGACAGTATAAATTTTTTATATTATAAATGCATACAAATTAAACCCTATTATTATTAAAACATCCTCCGAATAATTATTTATCTTCATAAGAGGTAATCAGGTCTTATAGGTGAATACAATAATTGTTTAAGCATAATTGTAGTCAACTTAATATATGAGATTTCCAAAATCAACATTGCTATAAATAGAAATAGTGGAAAAAAGATGAGAGGTTACCTTCATGTAACCAATCTCAATCCCGAATTTTGGTTTATTATTCTCCTTTTCTCTAAATACGCAGCAATATAAAGAAATAAACATAGTTATTATTTATACCTAGCTATATATATTTTTTTAGTGCACTAATCACTCAAACAGTTGAAGTTAAACCTTTGCAAAATTTTCCTTTTCTAACTTAGTTTCCTTTTTAGCCCTGGTTGGAATTACAGGAAAAAATTAAACTGCAAATGAAATCCAATAATATAAACCAAAGTCACAAATTCACAATGTGAATGTGGTGTGATGATCAACTCACTTCATTTGTTTTTGTTTGAACAGTAGTTTTCGTGTTTGTGCAAAGGGCTACATGCCGATGCCATGCCGTGCTGGATAATCCACATGTTGAATGATTCCAGCTTTTCGTTTCGTTCACTTTGTGTTATACATTGAACTTGTTTTTTTTTTTTTTTTTTTTTGAGTAGTGTTATTTATATTCACTCTATAATCATTTTAAGGAAACATATTATAGTATCTTTTAATCATTGGTTAAGAAAAAAATAGAATCTACTCTCAATCAATAATTAAGAGACATTTTAATGTGTTCCTTAAAATAAGTCATAAAGAGAGTACAAATAATTTTTTTTCCACATTATCTCTCTCTCTCTCTCTCTCTCTCTCTCTCTCTCTCTCTCTCTCTCTCTCTCTCTCTCTCTATACCTCTTCATCTTGGTTTAAGTTTACGCTTAATTAGTTTTATGGGTACATCACAAAATAATAGTATTACTGTATTAGTATTAGTATCCTTGCACTTACGTTAACTCGGTTTCCCAAATCCCATGCCTCTCTCGCTTTACCCCCCTACCGTTGTAACTAGTAAGAGGTAGACTACAAATTAGAGGCAACAGGAAAGATATTACGTACCATCATTATATATTAATGTACTTGTCTCTTTGACTGTAACAATTTTTATATGCTAACGAACAAATTTCAAAGCCAATTGAATTTAGTTATTAATGGATGAGAGATTGGTTGCATGTTTGCACACAAGGAAAATTTTCGCTTTCAATTATTAATGCTTCTTTTCTTTTTCTTTTTTGTAAAACTAAAGAGATTAAGATCATTATTGAAACACTTTGTGGTTTGGGCAAAGACAACAGCTAAGTGAAAATTATAATTTGTCTTATCCTAGCTTGGACTCGTTGAAATTGTAATTTTCAAAGGAGGAACTAATTAGAGGAGAACTATCAGTTATTGAGGGGGAGAAAAAGCATAAATACTACTCGTATTAGTCAAATCTTTTCAACATCTATTAAGGTAAGAAGTGAAGAATAGCAGCAAGTGAGATTAAACATCAGGGCCTTTATAAGCTTACAATATACATGATTATTTTTAATATCTAATGTCATTACGAATACGTTGAAAACTAACTTTTACGGTTCATAACTTACACCTAATTTTTTTTTTCGATAAATGGTAACAAAAAGCTCAACCTGAAAACATCAAATGGGGAGCAAAAGTCAACAAGATTACAATAACTTACACCTAATTAGAATTGTCTTATAAATGAATCTTGATTTGAATGTAAACTTTCAAGCAGTTTTAATTAGAACTTGACTTGCTTAGGACTCACATAATATATACTTTCATTGTACTTAACGGATGAAGAAACAGTACTTTTTACATCAAAGCCTGCAACCTAATCGATTATAATTAAAAACATTTAAGAAAAATTCAGAAGAAGACAAGGTTGACAGCTCTCAAGAATTTTTTTATTCAGTTGTGCAAACTAATTAACCACTGTAAGTTTATACATGGCATATATGTACAAAAATTTAGAAAAACAGATATTAGTCTATTCTTATACCATTTATTGTTTTCTATCTCCAGACTCAAAAGCATACTTTTTTTTTCCGCCCATAAAATTTTTTAAATAAAAATGGAATCTGCTGGATTCTGATTTTTAAATGAAAAATAAAAACCTGCTTTGTTTCTCTAACAAAGAGTATAGCTGTTAAGTTTGAATCCATGATCGAAACCAACGAAAGATTCAAAGATGATAGCTGCTGTACTGTGGTATAGTAACAAACCTCGTTCTACAGCAATATAAAAAAAAAAAATAACGAGAAAAAAAAGGATAACAATCCTCATTAGTTAGAACTTGAATTCAGTTTGTTTTATCTTCTTCTTTAGTAATAGATTTATATTTATCTTATTACCTTTTTAATGATTATTTGTGTTATTTATACATCTAATTTTAAAAATATCTATAAACACTCAATTATATACACATAAAAAAAAATAGGTCTTTGCAATTTTATTATTATCAGATCACACTTTCTCGACCCTTCTAATTCTAAAAATAAAGAGGAGTGTTTGCTGACACGAAAAAATAAAGTACAAAAGTTGAAGAATTAACTATCCACCAATCACCCTCTTTCATAACTACTCATGGAAGAGTCAGAAATTATGATCCTACGGCACAACTCTTTCGTCGAAAGTTTCACACAGTAAAATTTCATACCATTTTTTTTCAAAAATAAAAGGTCGCTATAAGTATCTACCACTATAAGTGACATAAAAGTTATTTCTCTTTAATAATTATCTTATTGTTATTTGTAATTTTTTTATTAGAAATTACTTTAATACTACTAGTAAAGTTTGTCTGTGTTACAATTCACTTTTTTTATAACCAATTACTCTCTTTGTTCTTCTTATTTGCAAGTTTATCTCGTATGTTATTGTTTAGCAATGCACAGTAAACTTTCGTACCACTTATTATTAATGTTTATTATTAGACTTTAATTTATATGTATTAGTAGTGTAAGATTATTATATATTGTCAATCAATAAAAATGTAAAAAAATATCATCTCATATAAGTAATGAGAGACCTACTATAATTTGATAATTTATTATATTTCTATTAACTAACAATATAAAATTTAGTGTATACCAATTAATCTCTCATTGTCAATCTAATAAGTTTATCTTTGTAATCGCTATCTTTATGTGGTAAACTCTACAATGACTTATAGTTGGGTCTATCAGACTTTGTTCAAAACAAATTAAATATTATGATATTAATTTTGATGTATTATCAATATAAAAAATATTTTATATTATTATCTAATCATATATTTTTATTTATAAAATTTTTAAGGTAGTAAATAATTAAATCAAATATTTTTATCGATATGATAGTATATAATTAGATATCTGTATAATTTTTTTATACTTACATTGCATTAAAATTAAATTTATATTATATGATAATCTATCCATTTTAAAATAATAACTTTTCTAAAATAATTTTTTACTTTAAATTATAAGATTAATTTATATATATTGACAGTGTAAAATAACTTTACACCATTATCCAATAAAAATTTAAAAAACTGTCAAATTATATTAGGTAACTATCCATGATGAGAGACTCACAATGATTTAACATTTTCTTGTATTTCTATTAACTAATAGTGTAAGAGTACTTTATACCATCTATATATATAAATTAAACTCTTAAATTATTTGTCATTTTAGAATTTATTTATATAAAATTAATTATTTTATACTATTTTTATTTTTATTTTTATTTTCATTAATTGCCGCTGTTTCATTCTCTTTCATCATTTTTTCATTGGCATATTTTAAATTCATTAATTAATGCAACTTTTCAAAAAGTCAAAGGACAATTTAATTTTTCCATTTTTTAGAAAATTAAAATTATTAAATTATTTTTTAACTCTTATATTATTAACTTGAACAATTATTATTATTATTATTATTATTATTATTATTATAAAAATATAGGAAGTATTAAATTATATACACTGGGCATAAAGTATTTCATATGCTGATACCATTGGCCATTGGGAGAGAAAGACCGATGAATCTCATAAATGTATAAATTTCGCATTCTGATGCCACATTATTGCCGTGTTTTCTCCAATCCATACCCTCCATTTATCTCCTCTCCCCTCACTTCATTCACAATTCGCAGCTTCTTGCAAAACCACAAAGTCAGAAACCTCTCCTCTTCTTACACTCTGGCTTTTTCCTCATATATTAATTTCCTCTCTGACTTTTGCCACACAATAGTTAATTCCCTTCCCTTCAGTTTCCTTTGTTTTTCCCAGGAAATCTTGCAGCTTTTCCGTTTTCTTCAGGGAAACACCATTACCCTTGTAACGCTTTCGCTTTGGACTAATCTTAAAGGAACATGGGTTCATGTTAGAATAAATAACAACACAGGAAAACTTTCTGGTTTTCCCAGGAAAAAGCTTTTTAGCCTTTCCCTTTAGTTTTGGTTTTTCACCCCGTGTCTGTGGCTGGTTCTCGCGTGTTTTCAATTTTCGCGTGACTTGGTGGCTCTGGTTTTGTTTCGGTGTCAAGCTTTTAAGGTTGAAGCGTGAGCGTGTTGTTGTTGTCCTCAGAGAAAGTGTGTTCCTTAAACGTTGATCAAAGAAGGTTTGGCTTGAGTTTTCTTCAAGTCTTTGTTTAATAGCGATAGAAAGAGAGAAAAACAAGTTACCTTTGGTTTTTTACATGTGAATCTGTGGCTCCGGCGTGAGGCATTGAATTTACGAGGTTGCCGGCGGGGTCATTGTCTGTGTGAACAAAGACAGAATAAGGAAAAGAGAAAAACAGAGAAAGAGAATGAGAGATAAATAGAGAGTGAGATTTTGAGGGGAATTCGGTGTCCAAACGTCAAAAAATAGAAGTCTGTTTTTGTGTTGTTTTTGCATTTCAATAACTTTTCTCTTTCTTTCTCATCTCTCTCACCCTTTTGAAACACAAAATTGCAATCCCGATAATCTCTCCATCTCTCTCTTCTTTTTCTTTTTCTTCTTCTTCTTCTTCTTCTCTCTCTCTCTCTCTCTCTTCCCTGTTGTTGTTGTTGTTGTTTGGTTTTGTTTTCAATCCCATCTGGGTTGCCTCTGGTTTCAGGGTTGGGAGAGAGGCTGAAACTCCCCCTTCTCTCCCTTTCTCTCTCTTTTCTCTCTGACTCTCTTCTCTTTCTCTTTCTCTCTCTCCAAAACCATGATTTTTGATGAAGGGTCAATGCATTCCAACCTTGACTCCTTCCTTCGGTTCACAACCCCTGTGGTTCAATCCCAGTTTCTTCCCAAGGTGTTCCCTTTCTCTATTTTCTGTTTTCCATTTTTTCTCTCCCTTGTTGTTTTCATTTGATGATCACTGAATGTTTTATCCTAAATTATTATTATTATTTTTTTATGTTGTCCTTTTATTATATGCAGTCCGAGATTACAAGCCTGAACCGGTTGTGGCATCCTTGGGAGAGAGAAACAGTTGAATATTTCACCTTGGGGGATCTATGGAATTGCTATGATGAATGGAGTGCCTACGGTGCTGGTGTTCCAATCAGCTTGTCCAATGTGGAGACACTTGTTCAGTACTATGTGCCTTACCTTTCTGCAATTCAGATTTTCACTAGCAGCAGTTTCAGGTATGTCATGTGTGTTAATCAATGATATGATATCTGTCACTATGTTGTGTGGTGGGGGTTATTGATTCTCTGCAGTTTTGACCAAATTGACACCTTTTTACCTTCATCATCGTTGAACTTGGAAGCTTTTGTTTTCAATTGGTGTCCCAAACATGTCTCGTAACCAGGACTTTTTGGAACTGAGATCAATTAACCCCACTGGGGAAGGACTGTTTTTATTGATATTTGCTGACCAAATGCACCCCCCCATAATAATGTTCCTTCTATGGTCAAATTTTCATTGATGATGCTTTCGAAAATATGGGGTTGTTGGAAGATTTTTTTGTTGTTTTTTTTACTTGAAGTGGTTTTGTGGATTATGTGTGCATATTTGCCTGCTTAATGATTTGGTAGCATAATTGATGCATAAATTTGAATGATTATTTCAGGGAAGAGGCTGAGTCAGGTGACTGTGAGACAAGGGATTCCTATAGCGACACCTACAGCGATGAGAGTGAGTGTGACAAGTTATGGAGGTGGGATGGAAGCTCCTCAGAAGAAGGGGGAATTGAGCAAGATTATCTATGGCATTTGAATGATAGATTAGGCCACCTCTATTGCCAGTATTTTGAAAGATCAACTCCATATGGGAGAGTTCCTCTAATGGATAAGGTGAGTTGTTATTAGGCTTGTTTTTGTTAGGCCATATCTTACTTCAGCATCTTTTATAATTGTTTATTACCTTGAATGGCACTTAATCTATATCTATGTTATGTTCTGCTTTTCGTGTCCTTAATGAGGTTGGAACCAATTGATTAGGCATAGAATTTTGGGAAAGTGCTTAAAGGCGTGCTGCAATAACCAAAATTCCATTCATGATAGGCATCCATATAAGATAAAATCGTGGCTTTTGACTTTTTAATATGAATCTAGAGACTCCTTTTTTTCTGAATATTTCAATTTTATTTTATTTTTCTCTCTTTCTCTATCTCAATTGGAAATCGAAATTATACATTTATATTCCCTTTTCTTTATTTCTTTTCAATGTGGTTGTCATGCTTGTTTAGCATATGTTCTTCCAACACTTTTTTTTTTCTTTCTGTTGGAATTATATCCCTTACGGTACGTAGTTTTCATTTTTTGGATTATAGTGATTATTGTAAAACAACTAGAAATTCCTCTAGCATAACAGCTACCATTGTATAAAAAGTATAAAGATTCCATTGTTGACTCGATTGGATGGTTTCTCACTTTCAGATCACTGGTTTAGCTCAAAGATACCCAGGGTTGATGTCATTAAGAAGCGTAGACCTTTCACCGGCAAGTTGGATGGCAGTTGCTTGGTAATTAATTTCCTCTCTCCTAACCATAGCCACTTCCTGACCATGATCTATTTTGTCTCTTTGCCTCTCTACGTGAATCTGCCACCAAAAAGGCAAAAACATAGCCTAAATGGTTAAATAGTAAATAGTAGTACATTTGGAATTGACTACCCCAACGTTTATCCTTGACATTAGTCTATCTAGGATCATGAGCATTTATGATATGATTTACTGACGAATAAATTTCCACTCATGCTTACTTTTTTGAATTTCAGGTACCCCATATATCATATCCCCATGGGAAGAACAATTAAAGATCTGTCCACATGCTTCCTCACTTACCACACACTTTCATCTTCATTTCAAGGTACTCCCTAGCTATTCATGAGTTATTACCATGATTATGTACCCTCACTTTTTTTAAGTGGCCATTAAAATTCACTTTGTTGTACTATTGGAAAAAATGCAACATACTTAGAAAATTTCGATTATGAAATTGTTGAATGAAATAAATGATAGGACCTACTTATTCATCTAATAATTAATATTTTTCTGGCTCTCGAGTTTTTTTCCAAAAAAAATAAGAAAAAAGAAATGTAAATTTGTGAAAAGGAATATGGTTTGAATGATGGTTCTTTTGTTCACATTTGTGTAGGAATGGACCTTGATGATGATACTGAGGGTGGACATGGGAAGAAAAAGGAAGGGGAAGGCATCTCGCTGCCAGCATTTGGTTTGGCAACGTACAAGATGCAAGGAGGGAGCGTGTGGGTCTCAGGCAACTGTGGTAGGGACCAAGAGAGGCTAGTGTCACTATTGAGCGTGGCAGATTCATGGTTGAAGCAACTAAGGGTCCAGCATCATGACTTTAATTACTTCATGGGCATTCGGCATGGCTAAAAAGGGGATTAACTCCATTACTCTGCAAAGAATTCGCACTTGCAAAGCAACAAGTATTTGATAGCTAAAAAAATCCTCCTTTTTCCGGATATTTGGTTGTTATTATGCACTTTCTTGGACCATTAATTGTTGCGCCTTTCTTTTTTTGTTTTCTTGAGTGAGTGTGAGGAATGAGGATTTTTAGTAGCTGAGGTTTTTAACCTTTGAGAGAGCATATTTTAGGACAAACCCTTATAGTGATATTCCAACCAAAAGGGTGGCTGATGAATTGACCCCTTTTAACAGCCTCCGTTCGAGAGGTGTTTTTATGTACAGAGAGATAGGTGAGGAGGTCAGAGGGACAGAGGTGAGGCTATAGAACTTTGATTGTGTATCACTTGCTGTTGGCCGTAATGGTTAATGAATCGGATGAGTGATGTGGAAGGAGCTTGCACATTTTTCTAAATTTTTTTAATAGTATTTGTTTACCAAAAGTAGATATTAGAGAGATGCAAAGCTTTAATTTTATTTACGGATATCTAGCTATGAATCTATTTACATAGATATGGGGGTAGATTCCCTCACAAAATTTTAAAATTTTTTTAGTAGTATATAAATATTTTACTCTTATCATTTTATTAATTTTGATTCCTTATTAAAATAGGAATTATGTGAAACTTATTATATTTATATACTATATTTGCTATATATCTAAATTTTCTTTTTTCGATTGTTAAATATCAAGGCTCACGACTCTCCATACAAGGGAGGAGCAAAATAGGCTACATGGTTATCCACAACCAAATTTTTTTGATCCAGTAGCCATTAATACTAAAGCTTTGTGTTATTCTTTTTATGGAGTTCATTTTTTTGATATATAAATAATATTATTTATTTATTTTTATTTGCCATCTTCGGACTTCTCACCAGATATTGCATTCAATAGTTAGTTAAGTACTCCGCATGACCAATAATATATTTCATTATTTTTATTTTGATGCGCACTTATTTAATGAAGAAAAAGAAAGAGCGCAACTATATGGGGGATTAAATAGAAAGGGATGGACGGTTTGGCTTGTTTTGATGAGTAGTAATATATCTTGGATTATTTCCGTGTGCATCCATATTGAATATGGCTTATGCTGTCATGCATGGCAGATGGACGACATTACCCATAAATTGAAGTGGCTGTGAAATAAGAAAAAAAGTCCTCACCTAGATTTTGGAGGTATTTTTGTTCCCTCGAGTAAATACGAATGATGTTAATGTCACGAGTTTAAAAAAGTAATTTTCGGACTTACATTATTGTTTAGATAAATTAACCCACATATTGCACATCGGTTTCATTGCTGCCCCCCACTATTATTACTCTCCATTACTTTTACCTTTTGACTTGTTCATTATATATTTAATTTGAATGCATTTTAAATATAAAATTTTTTTATATAGATATTTAATAATATATTATTATATTAATAAAATTCTTCAATGTAGTTATTTATTACTTGAATTATTATACAAATAAAAAATTTTAAAGTATAAAATATTTTTACGCCCAACTTAAATTCAATTATTATTTTCTTACCCAAGTATTGTTGGCTCTTAGTTAAAGGGTGAAGAGTATACTTTTACTTTTCAATTAGCAATGTCTGACCGCTTGAAAACAAAGACTTAGTTATTCTTCTCAAATCCTTAGATAAAATATTTTTTTTTAAAATTTTTTTTAGCCGACTAAATGTTTGTTTCTGCTATGTTGGCTCCCCTCGGTTTGAGTGGTTTGAGCCCTGTTCTGTTATTGAAAAAAAGAGAAAAACCTTTTTTTAAATGGAAAATATATTGGTTACATGGTATAGTAAGGATTGGTATTTTTTTTAGTAAGGATTGGTATTTTGAATTTTTTGTGAAAAAAAATTATTTCAATACTTTTAATAAACTAACAATTTAAATTTTAAATTTTTTTAAATATATCAATTTTTAAAAAGTTTAAACAAACATACTTTAATAATCAGTTACACAATCTGAGGCTTAATTTTCGTACATTTGACACTTTTCTTTGTCCTTTTTTAGATATAAAGCAGGAATCAGAGTTCCGAAAGAATTTTAGATTGAGATATGTTATTTGTACATACCAAAATCTCTAACACCCCAACACCCTCTCTCAGTTTTTTCTCTCTTCATCAATCATTTCACTCTTTTCATTTTCTTTTACAATTTTTTTTTCTCCTTTCTATCTGCAGGTGTCAAGATGATACTCTACCTGCAGTAGACAAAAACATTTCTCTTTTACATTTAACGTACTTCTTAGTGAGAGATTTTTAATATCCAAACATGAACTATAAGGTTGCGTCAATAGTACGATCAATGAATGCCACTCTAGAATGTGTTTTTAAGGCATATTTTAGGTTGGATCCGGTTCACTGTAAACCTAGCATTTTACCATATTATGTATGACAATTAGTTACACTTTTTGATTGTTTAACCACATTGATCCACCATGGACCCAAAGTTTTAGGTCGACCCTAAACTTCACCGTGTTTTTAAGGCCATTGTCACCGTGAATTATCATTTTACCCTCTTTGAATAGTTGACAAATTTACTGTGTTTACCTATTACAAGAGAGAGAGGACAAATAGAACGTCTTGAGCTGCGAGTGCAAGACGAGTTCAGACATTTTTTCTTATGTATTTCAGAAAAATTATCTCGAACGTACGGTAATATTATAATACACTAATATACTATGAATTGTTTTCTTAAAAAAAATATGGAATCAATGGGCGACACTCCAACAAATGAATCAATTAAAGAGACTTTTGAATTTACCCAAAAATAGAAAAGAGACTTCTTGCGAGACTGGGTAGAGACCAACTAATTCTAGTACATTGGATCTCAAGTAGAGGGACGGAGCAACGGCATATTTATTTTAAATTCTTTTCAACGAAAGAACAAAATTTAACTTTTAGAGATAATTAATTAGATGATTTCTATGGAAAGTGTTTTGAGAAGTCTTTTTTTTTTTTTTTCCTTTTCAATAGCATAATTGAATGTTGACGTCTCTCCTATAATTTTGATGTGGCTCGTGATCATCCTAGAAACAAAAATCAGATTAATTATTAATTAGCGGTGTAAGAGTGAATTGAGTGAAAATGTAAATATGTTAACCATGGGTTTATTTACTATACGTTTGCCACGACCCCCGAGCCCCATGGACTTGTATCTCGCTATCACAGATTCAATCATTTAGGTCTTAGTTGGCTTAGAATTTGAATGTGATGCAGCTAAAATGCAGAGTGGCAAACGGGGCCACGAACAACGATGGCCGCTACAGTAAGATCATTCTTTTCTTTAAGCATTGAAAATGACGCTTAGGTCCTATTTTTCTTTTTAAAAAAAGTCAAATAATATTTGCTCTATTAGAGTAAATTTATCCATATTATATATAAAAGATATTCTTCGAATAATTGCATTTTGGCCTCTTTTAATTAAATTGAAATAAATTTTGAGACCCACAAATATATTTACATAATAAAACAAAGGTATGCTTTATGGTTTCTATGATTAAAATTATAAATTCATGGAAATTAAAAAAAAAAAGAAAAAATATAAATCCACGTGGCCATGTCTCTATTTGCAACTGTTGTTGCCCACGTCTGCTTTTTGTCTTTGTTTTCAACTATTGCAGTTTTTAATCAATGTTTTGAGATTCATCTTTTCAATTTAGAACTTTTTTTAATATGCTCAATTTTTTTTATTTTTACATTGTAAAAGGGGAAGTTATGGGATGTCATGGGTGAACTATAAATAGAAGGTATATTCTTTATCTTTGATTAATTAATTGATAATTAAGTGATTATTTATTAATAAAAAACTAACTTTAAAAATAAAAAATGTGGCCTACAGGCATATCAGTGGCTGTCAAGCCGTTAGGGATTCATAAATTGTTTATACATGTTTCTCAAATAATCATACAGTCAAGTTTTTTTTTTTTTCCCTCTTTTTCATAGCACACAGATATCGCCCATTAAATGCAATCTTATTCGAAGTGCCAGATGTATAATCGGGTTGGATTGATTCAGGTCGAGGCGAAAAATAAATTTAAATCGATCAATTTTAATTAGTTCAGTTCAGTTTGAGTTTAAAATTTTTTTGATCAAATCTGAACCAATCAAATTCGGGTTGATTCAATTCAAGTGATCAAGTCAAATATTATTTTAAAAAAGTTCAGCCAATAAATACATTAAAAAAATCACAAAACATCACAAATTTCAATTTGACACATTTTTCTTAATTATATTTATAAGTTTCTAGTCAATAATATACATAATCAAATTATGACTTATCTATCACACATATATAACCAAATTTCACAATAATTAGCAAAATATGACTTATTAACCACATATAGATTTCTAGTTAATAATATAATTAACAATAACAACATAATATAACTCATTATATAAAATAAAAAAATGAGATTGGGTCATTGGTTTGATCATCAAGTGTAGAATTACAACAACCAATATTCGAATCAATTATAATTAAGTTTGGTCGAATTGTATCCAATAGGACTCAATGACCCAAACAAACCTGAATCATTTTAATTAGTTTGGTTTGATTTTTCGAGTTCAATAGATAGATTCGAACCAATTTATATCCCTTCAATGAACCACTGAGTACTAAATATGACTCAATTTTCATTGGTAGACATACAATCAAACTGAAAATAATATTTTGCTATTATTACTTCGATATTACTTCTATATAACTTAAATTTATAGCTTTTATTGAAATATCCGATTACTATGCTTATTTAAAATATTGTATTCAGTAGCTTTGAAAAATATTGTATCATCATAATTGTTGTTATGACTCTTTTAATGGAGATCTGCACGAGCGTCTATCTTACGATTTCATTAAGAAATCTAGCGGCAATTTTAACATTTTATATGAGGATTAAGATTATTGGAGATGAGAGATTCATAGCCAATTTATAACTCGTTACTAATTCCCAAGAAAAAATAATCTTAGTCATTTATATGTTTGACTTGAGTAAATCTTTTTATTTTGTTTTTATTTTTACTATGATCATTAATTATTTAAAAAATATTTTTCTTCAAATTACAGAGTCAACACAACTTTTGTGCCATCTATTTACGAGTTCTATTTTCAAATTAACACCACAAGAACAACAATTATTTGTGACCTCAAGAGCTGCACGACATAATAACTAATCGTTTTTAATTTATGGTACTAGTTAATTCTCCCAGATCTAATATTGACATTTTTCAATGTCCTCAAATGGTTACATCATGCCTCCAATTTCATGAAATGTGGATATTTCCAAATCCATTAAGCAATCTAATGTCCTCATGGCGTGCAATGTTCCTTCTGAAAACTATGAATCTAACTCAAGATATGTGCAGTATGATGACGAGTCGTACTCGTATCCAGTAAATAAGCGTCGCGGAAGATAACTATAAGTTCTAGCTAGTTTACTATTATCGGACGCGTTAGAGCTTCACTTTATATAAATAAAATGTAGTGGCTTTCTTTTGTGGACATTAGAGGAGAAACCCACAATTTTCAGTGCAAGCAAAAGTGTTGTTGTCCACTCTGATGTTAATACAAAAAGGGGGGGATGGGGGGGGGGGCCTATTTCGAAAATTTTATTGAGAAGGACCATCACAATGTGCTGATCCGAAAATTGCTACCAACAACCGGACATAAATGTTAACGTAACAAAAGCCATCAATTTGTGAGAGAAGGGAAGGAACTCAGCTGATCAAAGTAGAGCGTGCAAGTACCTACAAATCCAACGACTTTGCGGGCACTGACACACATGGTGCCTATGGTCCTCCAAGTCAATGCATCAAGATCAGATTAGCTGTTGGCACTTTGGCTTGTCCTAACCCAACTTAGGATGGGATAAGTGGATAACATAGTAATGCCATGTGTCATATGCAAAATTCATTGGTAATTTAGCATATTATCATGTTTTCTATCTAATTTTAAAAAATGCACATAAAATAAAAAAATTTCAATGTTAGGTAAATTATGATATATTTTAAAAAATTATTGTTACTATTTAATCCTTCCTCTCCCTTTCTTAATTACTAGCGGCTTAACAGGCACGATGCCTTTTAATTTTTTTTATTAATATTACTAAATTTAATTAAAAAGTAACACTATGACAATTTAATATTATGAATGGTAATTTAATATGAATGATAATTTCACATCAATTCTTGAAAAACAGAAAACACAAATGGATGTCATGCGATGTGTATGTAGAAAGATCGTAGAAAAAGTACGTATAAACGTTATATATTTGTGAGTGTACAAATCTAAATATATCTATTTACAAATTCTTGTCATGAGATTTTTGCAGATGTCGTTGAGTTGTCTTTTTTTAACCATAACTTTAATTAAGAGGCCAAATATGATTGTATATCTGGACCACCTTTTTGTTTTCCTACATTTTGTACAATTTATGGTTGGTATACTTTGTTTTAATTATAAAAATTTAATGAAAGTTTACAATTGTAAAACTTTACACACCTTGTAAGGATTCTTTTCAACTCACTCTATATTTCATCATTAATAAATTCTTGAGTTTTTAAAAATTGCAAAATAACTTATATATTAGAAACAAATAAATAGATCATATCAATTTCGCACACTAACATATATAATAGACAATCAAATGATGTACTAAAACCTATAGCATGCAAATATTTTATTTTGCATAAAATTTCTTATTTATATAAAATTAAATTAAATTAGATTAATTATTACGCAATAATAAGTTATACAATTTTGGGATTAAATTAGTAAAATAATTTCACACAAAAAAAACAACAAAATAATAGTTACCTTCTATTACAAATTTAATTACAATCATTAGCATCATCACATAATTTTGCATTTTTCAAATTTTCTGTGTTTGAAAAAGAAATAAACCTAAACCAATTATTAACAAATATCCAACTCGATTAATCAATCAACTATTATAATTTTAATATTTTCGTGCCAGTCAATCTACTTTTTAATGTATTAATTTAATACTATTATTAACATTAGATTATTATTAATTACTTCAATACTCACAAATTAAAAAAAGCGAGATTTCAGGATTCTTTCAAGAAATACATTGTCCCTTCTTAATTAGTAAATTATCTTTTACTAAATTTAATTCTTACATATAATAACTTGATTGAAAATATCAAATTAAAAAGTTTTCAAACTTTAATCTTTTCAATTATAAATTAATTTTCATGAATGGATCTCAACGAAGATTAATGCAATTTCTCCTTTTTTTAAAAAGGATAGTTTATTTTTCAAAAAATAAAATTTTAAAAATGAACAACTATTTGAGAATGGAAACAGTAATATATATGAAAGTTTGACTATAGAAATTAATAGACATAACCATAAGGTGAATAGTAGTAAATTTTTGCTCAATTTGACCTCGACCTTTCATATTTTTCTAAAGAGGTCTCAATTCATGCTTATATATTATTATGCGGATTTTAGAGCCAAATACATGTATTAAATTTGGAAGAAAATATTAGGACACCCCCACTCAAAAGCCTATTCAAATGCTATTTTTTAATACCTTTATGAATATTTTAAATTCAATTTATACATTAATAACTCAATATTTTAAAAATATATCACCTAATAGAATGAAAAACATATTTAAAGGACTTGTTTATAAAGTAAACAAGTAATTTAATATTATAAATTTTAAATATACCACTATCATGCTGTTTAAACTATAATTTAAGTGGGGTGTGGACAAGATTTGATAAGTATATTTTAAATCTGAACTCACGTTAATTTGTTATAGTATTATCTACCTCATTGTAAGAAGAGTTTAGAACACAACCCGCACGGGCCGGGACGAAGCGGGGACGCGCAGGTTGAATAGTGGTGTCTAGCGTACTTTCCAGAAATTGAGAATCTGTTTGATTTCTATTTTTATTTTTCATATTTTGTATTTTTAAGATTTTATAAAAGAAATAAAAACAGGAAATAAGATTTTTATTATTTTCTTGATAAAATCTTAAAAATAAAAAACACAAAGAATGAAAACAGAAACCAAACAGGTACTAATTAATGCAATATAATATGCTATGTTCATCGTTCATGTGACAATAATCGGTTAATAATCGTATATGCCACTGTGATATTGGATGATTGTCTCTTGAAGGCTTCCGGAGATAATTCCTGGACTTATATGACCTTTGTTATTGAAATCCTAGTGGGCGAAGTAAAATGGTGAAAAAAAAAACCATAACAAACCTAACAAGAAATTGGGGCCCATTCTGTAATGCCATTACAAAACCTTATCTTCCCATTTCACTTCTTTTATTTATAAAGAAAAACTACTTTGTGCTCAATGAAGTCATCGTAACATATTATCTTGCTCTTGAATTAACTCCGACTCCTTTTATCTCTTTCTTCAAAACTAGTGCCAAATGTTTATAATTCCATTTATGATATTATATTTTTGAAAAATTAAAAATTGAATACAAACTGATTTTACAATTACAATATCTTTCCTTTCTCTTTTTCTCAAAGACTTAATTTTTGGTGAAACGGGAGAAACTTAAATACGATGGAATCTTATTTTATTTTTTTATCAATTTTTTTCCAAAGAGAAAAAAAAAAAGAAAAAAAAGAGGGTCTTTTTAAAACGAGTTTGCTATATAAACATAACTTATATTAAAAATCATGTCAACTTATATCTCATCTACTATTAGATAGGGTATGAGTCGATATGGTATCTAAGAAAAGTTATGTTCACAAAATATTTCTCTTTTAAAACATATTTCCTTTCATTTCAATCTATCTAAACATATTTGATTTTTTTTTTCTATTATTAATGAAAAGGGTAAAACCTTATATACAACTTACATGTTTTATAGCGATTTCAATTTAACTCTAAAAGTTTTTTTTTTGTTTTATTTGCATTTTTAAAGTTTACAAAATATCTTAATTTTATCATTGTGATATTCAAATTATAAACAGAAAAAACTAATACAGGTTATAATATTAATGATGATGTATACGTTAGTTATCTGAATGAGATAATATTATTTACCATCATTCCCTCCATATTTTTGTAGAATATAAAAGTTTTCTTTTTTAATTTAAACCCCTTAGCGCTTAATTAAGCTTTTTTATATTAAAACCCATACCTAAAGTTTTTTCTTAGAAAATTAAGGGGAAACAAACTCTATTAATAGTGTTTGGATATTCTTAACATCAAAATTTAACCTTAATATCAGTTTTTTTTATAATTTGGATATTGTTTATTGAAAATGCAATATTAAAATATTTTAAAAATATTAAGAATATAAATAAAATAAAAAAAATTAAGACCAAGTTGAAATCGTTATAAAATATAAGAGATATAAATAACGCTTTACTCTGATAAAAAATATGAATATACAAGGTTAGCATATTGAGAGCATAACACCAACGATATTACTCTTTTCTTTATTTTCCCATAAATTGGTCCAATACAATGGTCAAAACTATTAATAAGAGAAGAGCAAGAACAAACTATAAGAACAAAAGACAGCTTACATACAACAGGTAGAGCCAAATAACAGAAAAACCAACTAAATAACACCTGAATGGACTCCGACATCACTAACGTATAAAAGGTGGCAGCAACACCTGTTACATCCAAATTAAAAACCAAACCCAATATTTTGTACCAAACAGGAACACTAAAAAGAAGCTTGCCTAACATAATTTCTCAAAATTACCGCCGGTGGTGCTGCCATCAACCTTTCTTTATAATAAACAAAAGGGACCTATTTAGATCAGTCACCACAAGATAGCAACAGCGATATCATTGAAAAAAAAAACGGAGCATCAAAACAGAAATTCAAGATAACAGTACTAACCAGACCCGTACATTCACAATATGAAAGCAAGATCGCTCAAAACATTTATATTCCAACATAGCCAAGCCTGTGACTCTAGCCTCAAACAAGGAGCGGCCAACGATATTACTCATAGAAAATGTAATCGTAAGTTTGACGTTATTACTTCCTACTTTTCTGTTTGACAATTATGCTACAATGTCATATTCGAGGAATACAAGGACAGAAAAAAGAATATAGCGCCCTGGATGGGATAGAAAATTGTGAGATTTTAATGCTTATGCAGCAAGTAATTAAAAGCAGCCCCCCACGTATTCAAGAAATTTGTTTCTTTTTTTCCCTTTTTCCCCACTTGCTCATTGTGCCACGCCGTGATGATTGGTAGAGGCCTCAGTCTCATACCTTAAAGCCACGAGCCTAACATGCCCAAAAAGTGCACACTGGTTTTCTGGTTGATAAATCGAATCAAACACGATATCAGTGTTCCCGTTTCCCAGTCTCGCTAGATGTAAGAGTTTTTTTTCCGAGCAATTATTAAGGATAGAGGCAGTCTTCGTCAAATCCATTGTGCATAATGCGAAGCTATATTATAGCGTTGCAATTCATAGTATAATGCTGCTATTCACAGGTTCACACACTAAAAGAACTTGGCTTGTCTAAAAGCGTAGAATACACAATAGAGAGTAAAATACAAGGTTTAACCATTTGAAAAAAAAAAAAATCAACAGTACAAAATTTTATAAGATACAAATACCTATATTTACAAATTATTTATGTTTGATAATTTATACTATTAATTTTTTTACTAACGGCTGAGATTTTGTATTTTACTCTATTAAATGCACTCCACACTATGAGCCTTTTCTCTTCTTTTTTTTTTAAGGGGCGGTTCATAGCACTATAGCAAACTGGCGAATTTTTCATAAACGGGCTAGGGCAAGGGAATATGCATAGGCCATAGGCCACTTCACAACTCATGGCTCATAGATGTCGACTATCAAAAAGTAGATGGCATCTTATTTTGGCATTCCCTTTTGTTGTTGGACCCAAAAGCAGTTGATGAGCCCATAAGGCTTTTCAGGCTGGTTGGATTGTGTTTGAATACTTAGCCCAATTGGCCTAGTCCATAGTAAAAGATTCGCTTTTGTGCGATGGCATAATATATTTTTCAGGTGGATAAAAGGAACCTGCAGGGCATGCAAGGCTCTGGACGAGTTGGCTATTGTGTTGGCTTTGCAGTGGTAGATCCCAGGTTCGAGGCTGCCAGTGGAAATGAACCCTCCCCACCTAAAAAACCAATCCCCCCAAAAAGTAAAAAGAAACCTCCAGGGGATATGAAAAAAAAAAAAAAGGAACCTCCAAGTTGACCAAGAAGCAAAGGAATCATGCTCGACTCCCCTTCTTTTTCTCTTCCTCCAATGATAATAAAAAAAAGAGAGAACCTCCAAGTTGACCAAAAAAAAAAAAAAAAGGAAACCTCCAATATTAGACAGTGCAAAAATAGGGAGAGATTTCAGTTGAACCTATGAAAACAATAAATTTTTTGAAAAAATTTATACATTAATTTTTTTTGCAATCCAAAGGTAAAATAGAAGGACCAGTAAACCTAGATTTCAGACGATGCAGCTTCCTTTGGATGCCTCGTGCAGCAAATTTAGCGGCTGATACAATGGCTACAGCTTCTTTGTTGGGGGATCTATCGCGAGATTGGCGTGTCAGACACCCCTTTCTTTGAGAAATACTTCGGGAGCATTACATTATTGCACTTTCAGTTAATTATATAATAATATGTTTAATTTTATTTTTATAGAATTGATTTTAGATAGAATTAATTTTGTTGAAATTGATTTGGTTAGAATTAATTTTGACCTAATAGTGTGTTTGATAACCCGTTTCAAAGGATTATAATTGATTTTGGTTGTCCAAAATTAATTTTGAGTAATTTTTGTGATATTTAGTTTCATACTTCTGAAATCAATTCTTACCTTTAGAATTGATTGCTTTCCATCAGAATCACTTTTAGAGTTATTATCAAATATAAATTACTTTTAAAAGATATTTTAAAAAAAAATTAGAAGAATTACTTTTAAAAGAATAATTTTTGTTTAGTTTGAATATATCAAAAGTATGTTTAGAAAAATGAGTTTTGTTTGAATAGGATAAAATAAAATTACTTTTGGTTTTGATGTGAGTATAATATTAAGAATCCTTTTCAAAAGATTTTTTTTTGTAATAAAAAGTAACTTCAAGGATATTTCTCCCAAAAAGTCTTTACATGCCCAAATATATTAGTTACTGTACATTTTCATTCTCATTCTAATAAAAGACCTTCTAGCCTCCCCAAAAATATATCCAAACAGGCACTATAATATTTGGTAGTTCCTCTAATAGTGCTTATGACAGAAAGTAGAAAATTTTCACTTCTTCTAGAATCAATTCTAGAGGTCAAAATTGATTTTGAGAGAGATAATGAAACATCATAAAAAAACCTCGAGGATCAATTTTGAGGGTTTAGAATCAATTCTAGAGAGCCCAAAAGGGCTTCCAAACATACGTGAAGTGTATTTTGTATGAAATTGTGTGTTAATAGTGAATTTTATGTAAAATACACTTACATGATTGGGCTAGAAAGTACAATCACGTGGTGCTTTCAGACCATGTAAGTATTTCTCTCTTTCTTTAGGGGTAGATTTGTTTTCAGATTTTTTTAATAAAAAATTATTTTTTATGAAAATTATTAATTTCAATTTTTGCTCAAATATTAAAAAAAAAACTTTTAAGTGAAATTGAAATAAATAATTTTTACAAAAAATAATTTTTTAATTAAAAAATCTAAATTTTCATTAAAAAAATAAAGAAACACACCATAAATCTATATTGAAAAGCATGGAAGAGAAAATTGGACCTCATCGGTCGGTTAGATCGGGAACCAGACATTAGGCGGGTCGGTCATCTTTCTTGAACCTCTAGCCTCAAAAATCGATGACAAAAGCAAAATTGGCGAATTGGTGTGAACCAAACCGGCTAAACCAGTTGATCAGTTTGGTTTTTTTTTTTTCGATCAAAATATTGTCATTTATTTTAAAAAAAGAAAGAAAAAGAAACTTAGTTAAAACAAAAACTTATTTCTTTTAGAATATTGATTTTTTTAATATGCTTATTTGTTATATATTTTAAAATTAATTTAAAAATGAAAAAGTAAAAATAGTTGTTATATTATTTTGAGTACTTTCCAAAAAAAAATAGGTGAAGATTAAAATAAATAAATTTTATATTTAAGATGTTTGATAAAATACTCTATAATAAATGTTACTTTACATTGGTTATGTTATTATAAACAACTTAATGTAATTTTTTACTTACTAATTAATCAATTAAATCGGTTGGATCTTTAAATTAGTGTCTTGACTAGTTCGATATCCGATCTGATTTTCCAAATCTCGTTGAAAAGAGATGTTTCTAGTGCATTTCTCAAGAAAAGGAAAGGGGTGTTGGGAGGGGGAGAAGGGGATGAGTGAATCTTTAATTCGAACCTGGACCCTAGTATGGATCTTTGGGGATTGGTGAATCTCTAATTCGAACGCTATGCCCCTAGTACGTCTCTGAGCTTTTTTTTTTTTTTTTTTTCCTTGGGTTGAATGTCTCTTTGAGCTGATTTGCTGTTTTAAGGTACTTGGACCTCGTCTTAATGTGTATATGTTCCTCTTGGGGCCTTTGCTTTTGGCGACTCACAATGAAGACTACAAGTCAATAACTCCTTAAAAATATCTCATTTATCTTGTTTGGACTTGACGATTTTTAAGGTATGGTTTTGAGGCGTCAAGACTTATGAGAGGGATGTTTTCTTCTTGCATCTATTCTTAATTGGTGTTTGCCTATATTCTATTTATTGAACGTTTTTTGTTGATATAAATAAAATTTTTTCTTTTCTATAATGCATTTTCTTAACTTACTGCTAACTACAAAAATGAAACAACAACCACGAATATCAATAAAGGATTTACAGTAAAAAAATAATTCAAAAAATAGAACCTTGTCCCATCCTATAGTAAATAGCTCCAGTTCAGGGAAATGTTGAATTGCTGATATGAGTCGTAATTAGTCGTGCGTTAGCTAATGAGCTCAACTGTATAAAGTTTTAGACGGCTAAAGTGATGAATAGTGAATAGTATAATTATTTAGAATGAATTGCGGCCAAGCAGGTTAAGTGGAGTTCATTGCATTGAAGCACAGTATGGGGCATGCTCAGTTTCCATTCAATTGGCTAATCTAAAAGATCCCAAATAAGATTCACTCGGTCATGCCACATATTAATCTGTTAAGTGCCGTGGGCAATTTCGTTTCTTCTTGGCTGATGATTGAGTCATTTGACTACTACTAGGCACGTTTAATTTTGTTTTTTAACTTAAATTAGCAAAGCATTATTCTCACCAAAATTCACCAAAGCATTATATAAAGGGAGAAACTGTTGCACACCCAATCGTTATTCATTAACAGCAATAGACTCTTCACATTCACACACCACTAAGCTGGCTGATAATTAATGGATCATAGCCCATAAAATCCTAGCTCAAGCTGGTGGAGTGTTTTTATTCAAATTTTGATACACAATAAGGGCACTTGCCTACATAATAATGCAAAGCTCATTGCTGTTAATCAAATCACACACAAGACAGTACTACAATGGCTTCAATTTGGGAAGGCCTCAATGATGGATGGAAGGGCATTGATCTTGATGATGTTGTAACGAGGGAACCCAGTTTCTGCAAACAGCCATTTCCAGTTCTCCTCAGTCCTTTCCTTGCCTCCAGCATTGTGTGCAAGCAGCATCATGTCAAATGCAAACCCAGTGTCATCAAATAGCCCATTCCCATCTGGCTGCAGAACATGGTCCACAATAATCACCTTCCCAGTCTCTGGGATTGCCTTCCTGCAGTTCTTCAATATCTTGATGCAGTGTTGGTCACTCCAGTCGTGCAGAATCCACTGCATTAGGAATAGATACGTAAAAAAGTTTGTAATTAATATGTCAATTGTCAAATGCCCAATTCTGCATATTGCGAAAATGAAATGGACCTTAAAAGGGGGAGGACTGACAACAATAATATTTACACCCACTTTTGTAACATCATTTTTATACCATTTTTTTTTTAAAGATAACATAAAAGAAATATACAGTCAATATACATTCTCTCTATCTTCCTAAACGAAATGGTATAAAGAAAAGTGTAACATGTGAAAGAAATGGTATGCAACAATATAAGAGAACAAATTTAAAAATATTGTTGGTAGGGAAGAGGATCCTCATGTCATTCGAATTTGACTCCTTTCAAAAGAGGGTTGCAAGTTGGAGGATAAATTACAAAATTTCAACTATCAATAAAAAAATTAATGGCACAAATTATTACACGTAAATGATATGTCATGCTAGTGTTTGTAACATCTTAAACTATTGATTTTTAGCAACAATTCAAATTTTGCTCTTTATATTCTGAAGTGTATCCTACTTGGGAGGAGTCAATCCACCTAATGAAAAGGCCAAAGTAATTCGAGAAGATTCGTAGGGTTTGGACCAGAAATTAAGGCAAAGATAACAATGGTATTAGTATACGTACCTTCATGTAAACAGCATCGGCTTTGGGAATGGACACGAACATGTCACCTCCAACGTGGGTTATCCCATCGTACTTAGGCGCCGTGGCAACGACATGGGGCAAGTCGAAGTTGATACCGTTGATGTGGGGGTAAGCCCTCACAATCTCAGAGAGTGACCCTCCAATGCCACCGCCAACATCAACCAAGGACTGAATCTTGCTGAACCCTTCTTCGTACCCTCCAATAACAGCCTTGATCACGGTCCTTGCCGTGCAGACCATGCCCTCATTGAACAACCTGTTGTAATCAGGGTCCAAACCCGTCAAGTCAAATTGCTCGTGGCCATGGCACCTGAAGAACGCAGTGCCCTTTTCAGTTCCTTCCCTTATGATATCACTGATGAAGTGAGTAGGGTTCAGATGCAAAGGGTGGTTCTCTAGCAACAACATGGGTGCAAGGGTCATCTTTGTGTCATGTAGGATCCACTTCGAGGCACGTGTCATGCCGTAAAGGGTCTCTCCGTTCTCTGATTTCTCAGCGGAGAATATCTTTCTTCGGACCAACACTCTCATGACACGTTCGAGCAATGAGATGTCTGGGGAAGGTGCATCTTCGATGTTTTCCACGATTTTGGACAGGGAAAGGGGTTGGCCATAGCGGTCCAAGATGTCGGCTATGCGAAGCTCCACGGCACATTTCAAGGCCACTGAGTCGGTAAAGCTTGTCATGTATTTCCATATCTCGGCTTGCCCAAGCAATGATTCCTCCTCCTCTTTGTCTTTCACCTGTGTAATGAAATGGAATATATATACAATGTTACGTACTGTACAAGGATTTTTGCATGTGCATAAAGTTGATGATTCGTGTAACTTGGCTAAGGAACAATTAAACTCATACGCAGTAAGAGTATAAGAAATTAAGATAAGCTTTTGTTGTTTGGACGTGTTAGGCCTAAAGTGTATAGGTCACACCAAAAATCAAGTGTGCATATTGAACTCATTGGAACTCTTGCTTCGTTCTTTATGCATGTTGAGAGAGGACAATTTCATGCTCTGCGTTTTTATGTGCGTTTGAACATTTAAGGGTGTCGTCTTGATAATAATGCATGAATGATAGAACATATGTGATATTTACTCTCTTGTCTAGGGCTATACAAATTAATATAAACTTTATTTAGTAATAATCAAACCAGAGACAAGAATAGTACCTGTCTTGATGAGAGGTAAAGAGTAAAAGTTAATGTATATTTGTCCGATAGGAAAAAATAAATGAATGTTATTGTATCATTTGTTGACGTAATATTTGTAGGAAAAAATATAAAAATGCAGTTTCTAGACTTCAAAGAGAGTTTATGTAACTCCTTACTGGGTGTGCCTCAACAGGAAAACTGAATTTTATATGAATCAACTTTACTTACATAAAAAATACACTACCAATAATATATATATATATCCATCGCTACTTTAGCATTATACCATAAATGATAGGATGAAAATAGTATTTCATTGTCTATTGTCCACCGTTATCAACCACAACATCACTGGAAACTCAAATCATTAGTTTATTTCCTTTTATGTTCATCCTATAATTTTGATATTATTGTACATATTTCTTAACAGGGAAAATGACATTAGCACCAAAATTATGGGAAAGTAATGCATATTGAAAATACTAATACTTCTATGTAAAAGTTTTTTTTTTAGGTGATGTAATACTATATTGTTTGTAGGAGGTAAGTGTCATCAAATTGATGCTTACTTGATGGATAACAAATAATTAACATTAAAGAACCAGAAATATTTTTTTTACATCATTATTGCACATCATGTTAGTCCGGTGACTAACAAATAAAATAAAAAATTTGGTAGAAAAATTGTCCATATTTTTTAACATACAAATCATATGATACTCCACATTAAAGTCTAATCAAAGTATTCAAATAACACATCTCTAAAGAACTGATGTGATTTCAAAATTCATATCGAATAATCATTTTAATGTATTTATATTATTGGAACATCAAATTAATGACACTTTCTTTTTAAATCTTGAAGAAAGTAAGTAAGTGTTAATTCCTTCTACAATGTAAACGATATTATCAAGAAAACTATAAGAGCAAAAAATGTTTAAGTTGCTTTTAGAAAACAACATATTAGTTGTATGACGATATACCCCTCAATAAAGTTTGTATCTAGGATTTTTACCAGAAAAATAAAAGTTTTATATCAGTTTCATAGTAAAATCACATCGTTCTAAACGTATGTGCTCAGGAAATAAAGAAAAAAAAATTGAAACATTGTAAGCATATGCTAATTTTAAATTTCATTTCAAAAAATTATAAAGAGAGCCATGATTGTCTGAAAGCACTTGTCATAAGCTACTTCCGTTGTACTACTACAAGGCAAGTTTCTTAATTTAATTTCCTTCTAAAAGTTAGTTTGATAGAGTCTTTAAAAATAGATATGGAACATTTGAAAATAAATATATAATGTTACATATTCAAAAAAAAGTACATTTAATGTTACATAATTTTGTTTATTTTTTAAAACATTAAACCGATTTATTCTAGACAATAAGACAATACAAATATACAGTAAAAAGTTACGGTTGTGGATAAAGAGTGAAGCTGAATTTCTTTTTAGCATATACATTTTAAAACCGCTGGCATCCTCATAATCGGGAAAAAATTATAGGTTTCTTCATATTTGTTAAAAAAATGGATTGGGAAATGTTTAATGTAGTTCAACGGGATAACAAAAATACTAAATACTCATCTATAAGATGTAAAACTTACAGACGAAGAAAAAAAAAAGGGTAAAACTTGTTAGGAAATTTCCAAATGGTCATATTAGGTGGTATAAAAAACATGTCAAAACAAAAATCGTAGGCACATCCCAGAAACTCATTTATTTGAAAAATCTTTCAATATTAGAAGCTGAAAGTAAATAGATTATTATTGCTCTACCTTTCGCTATTTTCAATAGTGTTTTCCCTCTAGTTCGTCAACAACAAGAACTGCCGTTTTAAAATCATAATTATTGGTAAAATTCAGAATTCATATGAACGGTGCCATCCACAAGAAAACAACTTTTCTGCATAAACGTCGGCATAAACTTTTTTGTTGTCAGATCTAATTATACCTTTGTCATTTACATAAAGATGCCAAAATATATAACTTAAGTACATAAACTCCGAACTTTAACCCTTTAGCCCCAGAAATCCAATCTATGACTCAACGGAGCCCTCTATGCATTGCAACACCAATTAGAAAATATTTTCTTTTTCCAGAAGTGTTTCTCAGACTTGTCACTTATTCTCTCAAATGCTGACTAGCAAGAGAAGTGAAGTCCCACGCCATCCAAACAGGGAAGGCAGGCTAGTACAAGTCCAGTGGCCACATAATGAAACTGGCATAAGAGTAATAAAACCTCATAATAATAACAATATAAGAAGAGGGATGATATGATTCAAGATTAAGATCACAGAGCAATATTTCCATTCAATATCAGGGAATTAAATAAGTTACAAACTGAACTAGTACCCCAACAGGCTAAAACGACTTTTATCTTTAACAATACATGGTACACACACAATTTAAGGAACGATGGCTCCTTGAATTTGATATAAATCCATATATGGTTCCTTGAACAATAAGTAACCCCAGCAACACTCAAACTTATCAAAAGGACTATATTTACTTTTATGAGAGTAGAATACTAAAAATAGATCCGTGCTTAATGCTTTTTAGCTTTCATTAAGATTTAGTTTTTTTTTCCTGTAAGTGCTCATACATAGGTCAAAGGCACTTCCATCTTCTCCTATGAAACCCACAAATATTTAAAATAAGTGCAAAACACAAATCTTCCCCTATTTTGTTTGCAATTTGTTTGTGCACATAAGGGTGAACTAGACCAAAATCTGAACCATTTGAAAGACTGATGCCATGTTAACCAAGCACCTTCAACTACAAACCTATACACTGGTAGAAGTCCCCAAAAGAATTGCTACTGACCATTTGGTACTAATTTATATATAACTGACAGAAGGATTACAATCCAAACAGTTTGGAACCTCATATTTAACCCATGTCAAATCCAGATATAATTCAAATGTTGTAATATTAAAGAGATATCATAAAGAATCTACTCTCTGAAATATATATATATATATATAAAACCAGATAATTTTAATAGAGATGCAGAACTTAGTTCAGAGAAAGATTAGTAAAGATTTATTTAAATCTGGAAGTTAACTATCGATTGTGCTCTATCTCTATACCTTGAAGCCAGTTGGTGGAGAGTGGTTGCAAATAACAGTCTCCATGTTCTGCAAAAGCCTAGAGGAAAATACAAAGAATCAGAGCCTTTTCTTTACTTACAGCAAAGGTTTTCAGACTAGTTACTACACTGGTTGTTTGAGTGGGATTGGCTAGCAAATAAGTGGTTAATAAATAAACATGACAAGGTAGAATGGGACATGTGGAGCTGAATTGATGAGATGGTACGTTGCAGGCAGTGATTGGTTGAATGTCACAAGACAAAGATCCTTGCATGTGCACCTGCATTATTGAGAAGATATGATCAAGTCATTGAAGAAGTGTGTGGTTGAGATCAGAGACCACTTTACGTGTAGTGCTTTGCTGTGCAACAATCATGGTAGTACTAGGGGAGATGAATTATGAAGGGCAGCTTCAATGAATTTGAGCCAGAATTCGTGTCATCTGCTGCGATATTATTGAAATCAGTGGAAAGTGACGGGAATCCAATGCTGAGAGAATCATGCATCACCATACAGCTTTGAAGAAAAAATGCAAAATAACCATCAAGAGTTTCCAATCTTCTTCGTTTGTCAGCTTTCGTCTTATTGCCTCCAATAATTGTCATACAAATGGGTGATAAAAGTATTTTATCACCGATTTGTGTGATAGTTATTGGGGAGGCAAGCTTTTGATTTTGTATGCCATGTTTGGATTAAGGTGTGAGTTGAAAAATCACACCTCGACAAAGAATAGGAGAAAACGAGGACCATCTAAGTAGATGGAATGATGGACCTCTACGGGTGTTCTGGTACGAGGCTAAATTTTTATTTTTATTTTTATTTTTTTGGGGAGGGGATTTCATGAAGTAACTTCATTTATAAAATTAATTATATAAAAAGCTATTGCATGAAATTTTATCCCTTTTTCGTCGCCTATCAAACACACCTTAAATCTAATAAAATTTTGGGTCAAAATACACTGTTAAAATTCACTATGTGGTTTTTCTTTTGTCCATGAAAGAATAACTAAACCCATGGATAAAAATCTCTAAAATATTTTGCCTTCTACTGATGATTCGGTTTAGACGACTATCAAAGATGAGATTCTTTTCTTTTTTGTTTTTATTTTTGGGGTGTGGAGATGAAATTATGTTAGTGCTCTAATAGTTGCTCTCCTCCCATTGATAGAGTTATAAACCACCAAATCCTCGGTGGATATGGCTCTTGAAGATTGGGCTAGGTGAAAAACAAGGTCCAATACTATAAAAAAAAAAAAGGTTTTACTTGATGGAGAGCTGGCTTTGATTTGGAGGACTCGCGCTTAAAAAAGAGATTATTAGGATATAAGTAGAAGTGAAAATAAGTTTTACATTAAGAAAGATTGAGACAGAGAGAAAAAAAAAAAAGAAAGAGAAAGAAATGAGAATCATACAAGTGAATCGATCTTTAAGTTTTGGGTCAATATGTGATATTAAATCTATTATATAGTTTCTCACTTAATTCAAAAAAACATATATAACCAAGCCCTTAAAAAGAAATCGGACAAGGAACATCTCATATTTTTTACTAATATAGAGTGTTATATTACGAAAGAGATACAAAAATAAAATTGATAGATATATAAATAATAGCGGGTCATACCATAACAAACCTTGTGCTTTTCTCTCATAACATAACATGAAGATCATATAGTTGAATGGAATCTTATAGTTAAGGTTTGGATCAATTTTTTGATATTAAATCTATTATATAGTTTCTCACTTAATTCGAAAAAAAAAGTCCATAAAAGGAAATTGGATAAACGACCTCTCATATTTTTTACTAACTCGAGAGTAATATGTTATGAGAGAGAATGACAGAAAAATAAAATTGATATATATATGGGCTCTAGTATGATAAACCTTGTATCTTTCTCTCTTATAACATTACATGAGAGAATATAAGTGTATTCTAATCTAAAGAAATCTTCTAAGACTTGATTTACTATGGCTGTAGTTTTTTGAGAGTTACTAAGTTCTTTAGGCTTTTTAAAAACTATTTCTCAAAAAGTAATAATAGTAATATTTAATAAAATAATATAAAAATTATTCTTAATAAACAAAAACTATAAAAGTAATATTTGATAAAGTTACTTTTAAAATTTAAAATAACTATAATAAACTAAATATTAAAGAGAATAATTTTCACTTTTAATGTTATTAAAGAGAATAAGGTTATATTAATCATTTAAATTTTAGACAAACATAAGTTAGATCTAAAAGGGATCTTATGAGAGTTTTCAAATGCACTCCTTAATTTTTAAAAGCCAAGAGTAAAAGCACCCTAATTTTTTGATCACACTGTGTTAGACTACCCCCTATTATTAGATCAAACCTTAGTAGGTAAAACTTAGACAATCCATCTCCCCATCAACATGGGTTGTTTGTACTACAAGGAGACATCAATTATGAAGGGCAGCTTTCATGAAAGGGCAACTTTCACCATCTTGAATTTAAGCCACAATTCATGTGATATTGCTGAGCTCTGTGGAAAGTGACGGAATCCAATATCCACAAACTTGCTTTTGTTTTTCCTCTCTCTATCTCACACGTGTGCGTGCTCGTCAACCCAAAAATAGTGAAAGTATCGCTCATAACTTTTTTTGTTTCCGTCGAAACTAGCAATTAAATCGAAGAGGGTACCTGAAACAGTTAATGGATCAGGATCAGGATCAGGATCAGCGCAGCCCAGCCTAGCCCAGCCCAGCCCAGTCCAGTCCAGTCCATTTCTTCGGTTGCAGTGATACCCAATCCATTTAGAGCAACATTTTCAGAACAGCACAGTACAGGGTCTTAGGACCTGCTTTCACACATATATTAGCATCAGCTACATCTAGTTAAACCAAGTCGTGCTATGCTATATATGTGTATCATAGAGTATTAGAGGAAGGGAGAAATAAGAAACGGAACAGACATAAAGAAGATTTTGCAGCAAGTACTTCATAAATTAATCTGCAGAAAATTAAACAATTGAATGCAAAATCCATGTATCAAAAAGGATAAAAATAAAGGAGCATGGCTTAAGATGAAAGAAGAAAGTGGCTTATTTGAATCTTTAAGTTTTCCAATTACATGCGCTACTAACAGTTTTATTTGTGAATCAGCCTCATAGTAAGCCATATCTACGTGTCCTTTAATTTAGGGTCCTAGGACCAGCTTTCACACATATATCAGTATCATTAGGATCAAAAGATTTCGAAAACCATAGCCCAAATAATATTAAAGTAAATTAAATAGGAGTTCGTCCATCTCTTCCATCCACTGTCTTATAAGCAAAGGAACCAATAAAGTGGAAAGCCTTTCAAGTCCTGAAGGTCCGTGAAACACACACAGAGACCCCCCTCAGACCGAGACTACCATGTCATGACAGCATGAATATGTTGTTATACACACACTGCAAACAACATCACATAAAACCAAAGTGACAAGGGACTTATAAACAAAGACAAATGCTTTCAGAAGAGAAAGTAAACAAATCACGAACTACTGGAAGAATCACTTACGTTCACCTCCGGAGGACTGGTAATCATCAAACTTCTTGTAACCTTCATTGTTTGACCAGCTAAAGATTGCTCCCTTTCTTCAGTGGAGGGATTTGAATGAACAACCTCGTAAAGTGAGAAAGTGATTAAAGGTGTTTAATTTCTCACCTCAGAAACTTGCTCATTTTAGAGGAACTAAATCCTCTTCGGGTCTTGACCAACCACCGCATCAGTTACTGCCACCAAAAACAAGAGTACACCATATTAAAAGACTAACAAATAACCAAATACCTGCACGAACCCGAATAAGATTTGACTTTTAACATCCCGTTTCTTCCTTGATCAACAGAAATTATCTACAGAGACTAGTAATATCCCAGCATGTTGCAAGATTCGAAGTTAGGTGTCTTGTATTATATATAGTCTTCTCTTAGATGAGATCAAGAAGACAGAAACTGTACTAGGATGACTTTGGATTATCAAAGAAACGGCCCCAAGACAACTGCAACAATTCAGAAAAGCCATTTCTTTTTCTGGAAACTTAATCTGAACTCCTTGGGATTCGACCTTGGTTACCAGTTAGAGTAATTTACAAGGTGGGTGAAGTGCAAATATACGAAAGACTAGTCGTTTGTATAAAAAATAAAAATGAAACGAATAACAAAAATAGAAAAAAAGAGACTAGTAGCTTACAACAATTTGATCATAAGGTTGCAGATCCCGTTTTGAACACTTGTGCTTCGAAATAAACAAGTCTTCTGCAGCATCAAATCACAAAGCCAAAAGGACTAAAAAGTAGGAAGTGCCATCCCTTACACTTATACCTTCATATTATAATATTCAATATTATATTCATAGATGGACGGATGTGAGGTAACCGATAATGCACGAAATGGCACATACTTGGAGAATCATCACAATTGATGAATTGAATTAGTGCGGTCCATAAATAAATTAAACCAATTTATCTATCTATCTAACTTGAGACCAACAGATGGCGGCACAGTTCGTTCAATACAGCTGTAACGTAATGTACATGCATAGATAAGCAATTTTCATTTCCTCCTAGGATCCACGCAAGCATGCGTTGTCAAGTTGCATAAGAATCCGACGTGTCCACTGTGCATCAGAGGATAAGCTATCTTTAACATTTGTCGGGTTCGTCATCATTAATCATCGGCTTCACATTCACGCGCAGGACGAGGGCCACAACTGACTTAGTTCTTGCCGGTGGGAAATTTTCTCATGTACAAATTATAAAAGATCTGATTATATTTTTATTTTCTTAATCTCTCATAGTTTTATATGATTTAATTAATATAAAAATATACTTATGTATTTTTTATCATATACACACACACACACACACACACACACACACACACACAAATTTTACTCAACAAATTCGTTCTTGAGTAATGAAAACTTTCGATATAATCCTTTAGAATTAAAATTGTGGGTTAAATTAGTTTTTTTTTAAATACTAATAATCAGATAAAAAAAGTATTTTTAGGGATTATTTTGACTATTAAAAAGATTAATTTAATGTATATATTTTTAATTCTAAGAAACTAAATTGGAAACTTTTATTTTTTAGAGATGAATTTAGTCAATGAATTCAGCTTAATTCTGAATTCAATTAAAAAAAATTATTTTTTTGAACTTATTACAGATAAAAGATAAAATATTTTTTTAATTGAATTTACAATTTTTCAATTTTGCTTTACTAATTTTGATTTTATTAAATTTTATATTAATATAAATTCCTTTCAATTCTCATATTTTGGTATATATATATATAACTCAAATGTGATATAAAAAATAAAATTTCATATATATCACACACAAACTTTTATTTATATCCCTTACTAATGAGTCGCGATGCACACAGATGATCGAAGATCGAAATTATATATAATTTATATTTTCAAATTATTTTAATTAAAATCAACGGTAAAAAAAATACATTACGTCTGATTTGTGGCTAAACAATTCGTACAATGATTGTTTCTCAAAATTTTAAATATCTCAACTTAGGCGTGGTCAATTCATGTAAATATGAAGAAATGGAAACGGAAGTGATGTGCTACAAGCTTCGTTATTGGGCATCTAATAAATTTCAAACCCAACCACGGTTGAAAAGACAAAGTGGATAACCCACTAGATTGGCTTCAGGGATAAAGTAGGCAATCCACTGGTTTAAGGGCCATACTTGCAAGGCTTGGTTGGTTTGGGAAGGGATAGATGCGGCGTAAAGCCATGATTACTGACACCACATATCCACATGTACCCCGGATAGCCAAGAAAGTCACCTTCGAGAATCCCAGAATGCCCCATTTGCCCTTGACCAGAAACAACATCAACGATTCTGCAATGCAAGAGGAAACCTAAATACAAGGTACAAACGAGAAAAATATCCATAAAATTTAAGAACCCTCTAGCGCCACCCTCTATCCAAAAAATGCAAGGGAGAACAAAGAAAACAAGGAGGTTCATATAGCACAGGCAAATTTAAGAGATAATTCGGCTCTTTTTTTTTTCAATTATTATTATTATTTTGAAGGAACGGTGGAAAGGAACAGGGGTGCACAAAATATAGGTTGGGCTGAATTATATTGGATCCAAATTTGATTCCTTTTTTATTGGATTATTTATTTGAATTCAAATTTGATCCAATAATGATCTAATTAATGACCCAATCAGATCAGGTTAACATAACATTTAGATAATATATAAAGATTTATATATTATATATAATAAAAATCATAAAATTTTATAAAAAAATAAAATTTAAGAAATATTTTAATATAGATATGATATTATTTTTTATAGCCATTTGTAACATTATATTATATAGAATATATTAATTAAAGTATACAAATCTTATAATTTATTATTAATTTTTTTAAATAAGTTTAAAAAACTATGGATAGACACTGGGTTGAATCAACCCACTAATCCATGAGTTTTAACTCAACTCAACCCCACAAAATACAGGTTAGGTCGGGTTGAGTTGAAAAATTTATAATCCATGAGATATAGGTTAGGTTGTTGGTTTGAAATTTTTTTATCTATATAACCCAACCCAATCCATTTATGAGAAGTTGATAGAGCATCTGATCGATTATTATAATGAAAATCTAGTGGATTATTTAGATGATATTAAATATATTGAAAAAATGAAAATAAAGTTAATAATTATATCATTTCATATGTTATATGTGATGGCTAATTTCAATAAACTTATATAATTTGTTATGTTTTTAGGATTTATATATATTTTGTTAAAAATTACTAGGACTTAAATATACTTTTTTTTTAAATTTCTAGGACTTATAAATATTTTCTTAAATTTATTTATATTAAAATTGCTATACTTATTAAAAGATTTGATATTTATATTATATATGTTTAAATTTATTATATTTAATTATATATTTTGATATATTTTAATAGATAAATTCTTTTAAATATATATCAGATTAATGAATTTGACCTAACCCAATTCACTTATAAGTGGATTAAGTCAAGTCAGATTAAATAGAAAAATTTGCTTAATCCAACCTAACCTTTATCCATCTCTATAAAAAAAACTATTTGACTTTTAATCAGATGGCTCAAAGTATAATCCAAACTAAAAAAAGGAAAAAAAACATGCCAAGCCAGATTTTATAACCCGAATCCAACTGTTATCGAACTGAGTCGAGCCAACCCCTTAAAAGGGGAATATTAAGATAAGGACACAGAATAACTATAGCTGAAATACCAAGTTAACAAGGGGCTGATGCAAAAATTACACATTAAGCAGCGTTAGATAAACAAGACCATAAAATACTACAGGTACAACATGTCAAAGTTCTTACGTGTCAGAAGGAAATCCTTAGATAAACACGACATAGGTATAAAATATTAAGCGAGATGTTATACATTTAAAAATTCTCTCAAAATCTATTAATAAAAAAAAATCTCTCCGAATCTTTGACAAAAAATATAAAGATTATTTAATAAAATAAAGTGGTAAAAAGTACACTCATTTATTTAGAAGTTAATAATATTCCAATTATTCTGATAATTCAATTTTGGCAGATGTTTCGGACTATCCAAGCTTTTTCAAGTACTAAATTACAGAGTTATAAAATGAGCTATAGAAAGCCATAGTTAAATCAAATTAAAGTGTTTGTCAAGCCAACTTTGGATGATCTTATTGGTGTAGCGCACAACTGCACAAGGCTGCGGCATACATCGCCTCTGCCGACGGATGTCTCCTTGCATGTAGAACTTCACGCTGTCCAAGTAAATTCTGATTTGTTTTCAAGGCAGAAAAGCCAGAAGAACAACTAACTGCAATGAGTCATCTATGGGCGCTTTAAAGGTTGGCTTCGAATGGACAGAAGACCCGATTGGCCATCACCTTATATTTGATATTCTTGGAATTTTCTACATGTAGATTACAAAAAGGAAAAGGGCAAAACTATTAGGAGCAAAAAACAGGAGAAAATTATTAGATTGCTAGAACTTTTGTTAAAAACTATTTATTATAATAATATGAGATACTTATTAATTCATAAATGAGTTAGCAGAGCATATTACTTTTTTTTTTTTTAAGTTTAAATATATTTTTAGTTTCTATAAATATGGTTCATTTTAATTTTGATTTCTCTAAAATTTTGTTTTAGTTTTGATATTTCCTTTTTTAATTATTAGATTTTTGATCCCTATCATTTAAATCTAGTACTAAATGGTAATATTTATAAGGACCGAAATAATATTTAGAAAATATTTATAATAATCAAAAATAAATTTTTAATATTGTAATCATTAAACACATTTTTAAAATACTTATAAAAATTAAAATTTAGAATGATAGGAATTAAAAATAAAAAAGGAAGAAAAGAGGGACCAAAATGAAAATAAAAATTTTAGAGAAATCAAAATCATATAATCTATATTTATAAGACTATAATTTACGTTTTTTTTTTTTTTTGGTACTAAAGATCTCCTAGAAAAGCAACTAGAAGAGATAGGAAAGGGGATGAAAGAATAGGGATCAAATCCTTAATTTAAAATCAACAACTCCCTTAACATAAAGACCAGGGAGTGACTATTGCCGTACCATTTTCTATTGCTTTTATCTTGAATTTCCTAAAATGTTTTTCATCAAAAGTTGGATTAGACATTTGTTTTTTACCACTCCTATATTCCAAATTATATTTAATAATTATACTAATTAATATTAAATAGAAAAATTAACTATTTTTTGTTTATCAATTTTTGAGATTAAAACTTATTTTAAATTTTTATCTATTGGCCCTCCCATATTCCAAGATTATATTAAAAATAAAAATTGACTATAATTAAACTATTAAATTATATTTCAAAACTTATTATTTTTGTAATGAGGATATTTGGGTAAATAATAAAAGGGTGTGGCAATAGCCACTCCATATATATATATATTTCTGTAATGAGGATATTTGGGTAAATAATAAAAGAACACTACAAGAATATTAACAAATGATATCACGTTCTACTAATAGATGATCAGAACATCACATTAACTGTGATACTGACAAATAAGTAAGCACTAAGCAGAACGAAAGCAAGACCCTAACGACATACCGAATCAAAGTTGGCTAATTTATCAACATTGGCCCTGTACCCAAATGGTTATGCAGAGTTTGAAGAAAGAAAATGAGGTTAACAAGAACGAAAGCGTAGTGTACATAAGGCCGAGGACTGAAGGGGGGGCCCAAAACAAAAAAAAAAAAGGGAAAAGGTTTGACTTGAAACAAAAAGGCCAAAGAAATGCTACTTAGCTAAACGTACATAAAGGACAAGCATAATATCCATGCACCAGCACCACATAGAGAATGGTACCCATTCGACTTTTTCACGTGGTGATTGACGTGCTAGTTTTAGGCGACGGTGTCAATTTCAAACTGAATAATCGGCTTCATTTCATGATCATTTCAATTTTGGGTTCAGTTTTTTCTTCACCTTGCTGGAGCTGGTGGCCCCTTGTTCACAAAATGATATCTCTTGGAGAGAACTATTATAGCACTGGCATGCCCTAAGCAAAGGAGAGTAAGCAGGATTGTAAATCCTCCATTTGGTTCGTAGGTTAAAACATAGTGTTTTAATTTTGAGTCAAACTATTTTAATAATAAAAAATTCCTACATAATTGTAGGAGCGTCTCAAGAGTTGACAAACTGTGAACTCACATTGTTTTAATCTAATCCAATACGCAAAACGTTGGCTGGGTCGGATTTGTGAGTTGGGTTGAGTGACCCTTCACAACTGTTAACTATCTATTCAAACTAAAGTTTCGCTTTGGATTTTTTAAAGAAAAAAAGGTACAACTTGGTTTTCAACAAGCTGAGGTGGTGTTTGGTTTGATGATTTTCATTTTATTTTCACTAAAAATGGAAATAAAGACTGAAAATATGTTTGGTGTTGCATAATTGAAAATATTTTCATTGAAAACAATGTTAAAAATGCATACAAATTGAAAATGCTGGATTCATGTTTTCAGCATTTTCAAACTATTTGACTCTGAAAGTTGGAAATATTTTCATCAAAAACGCGGTGGCATGGTGGTAAATAAGTGGAACTCTACTACTTTCACCCTGCACAACCCGCCTTCGATTCTCGCGGAGGATTTTCTGGTTTTTTTAAACGCAATTTCGAAGGGACTTTGTTATATATTATTAATGACCAAAACTGACATCTCCGCGCTGGCAGTGCAGCGGTTTGCATGTTGGCCTGCATACCCGAGGGTGAGGGTTCGAATCCCTCTTTAGACAACTTTCACAATTTTGTCTATTATTCTCTTTTTTAAAGAGATAAAAGAAAAAAAAAAAGGACATAATGTTAAAAAAAAAATTGATAGTTTAGTTGGCTCTATATTGAGCCTAGAAATCTTGTGGTATGTGTTCGAAACCTACTATTCATTTTTTCACTTTTACCAATCATTTAATTTTTTTTCAAAAGGAAAAAAAGAAAAAAAAAAGAACAAAACAAGAGAGGAAAAATGTACTATATATTTATATTTGTATTATTCTTAAAGTAATGAATCAAATATTTTTGTTGATATGATAATATATAATTAAATATCTATACTTTATATTAACAGTATATATAATAAAATAATATTAACTATAATATTTAAATATTATCTATGTACAAACCAAAATATAATAATTGATAATAATAAAAAAATAACTTAAAAAGTAAGTAACTTATTTTATTTTTAATATTTTATAGAGTTATTTATTATTTTAATAAATATTTTTAACAGATGAACAAAATACTAATATCAAATATAGATATCAATTTCATTATTTAATAATAAGTATAATTTTATTATCTCAAATTTGATTTTGAAAATATATTTTGAAAACAGGCAAACCAAACGTATTTTCATTATTTTTTCTTTTTGGAAACAGACAAACCAAACGTATTTTCTAAATCCATAAAATCTGAAAATGAAAATCCTTTTCAGAAAATGAAAACAGAAAATGAAAACAAAAAATATTTTCACAAACCAAACACACCCTAATATTTTCACATGACTTCCTAGTATAGATCATTGTCAAAATTAAATTAGTCCGTCAGGGAGGTCAACTTATTTGACTCGATAACATCGTCATGTTGGCCCAATTGTGTAAGTCACAAAAAAAATGGGTCCATAAATAGTGGCTCGCCCGTAGAGTATTGAGTCCACCACTTTTTTTTTCGACAAAAAAAGAAACAGTTCAGTTTTTTGTTTTGGTAGCTAGCTAAAATATATTAACTAATAACTATAGCAAAATTGACTGCTGCGTTTGCCGGGAGTCGAACCCGGGTCTATTGCTTGGAAGGCAATTATCCTAACCGTTGGACTACAAACGCTAGTTATCTTAGACCGACTTTTTTACACTATTTCTTTTTTTCTAAACGACAATAAAATTTAACTCATACATATTATTAAAATCTTAACAACTTTTATTTCTGCCTTTTGAGTCTGCATAAATTTGTAAGTTTGTATAATTTTTTTTTTTTTTGTGTACAGTCTGTATAAAATTTGCTCCTCTATTACTCATTACTGGCTTTCTTTGGTCAATATGGCTCATTATTGTTATTGTTTTGCGGGGTTGAACCTTGGATCATGGACTGCTGAGCTGAATTTCTAATTTAGTAGTTGCTAACTCGCTTTGATATTTTTTTTTTTAAAAAAATCGTATTGACAAAGGATGGAGCTCACTATCACAAGCATTAACGATCGATAACTCTCTTAACAAATACTAGAAATATTTCTCCACCGTGCCAAAAACCATGTCCCCAGCTATATATAAAGCACTCCGTGTTTACCGTATTGAACAACATAGAAAAAGGAAAAAGGTAACCTAAGAAGGGAGAACCCAAAAAAAAAAAATAAATAAATAAAATTCAACAGTATTATATGTTACAGGGGTTAAAAATTCGAATTAGCACTGATTGTACATTCTAGGGGACGGGGTAGGACTTGTTACGACACATGCACTTGTAAGCCATTGGACATGTCTCGGCCTCTTCAAGCGACGAACAAACGAAGCTCACCATCACCAACCTGCATGGAGAGCACGACCCGCACGCACGTGAGCAATCCGGCAACCTCGACCCGGCCACTTGTAACGTGTCTGGCCCCCTTGCTCGTTTTGCTATCGCTCTTGCTTTCCAGTACAAACTTTCTTTAACCACTTTGTTACCATCTTTCGTATTTGGCCGTACAGGATCTTGATGACCGTCACCTACTTTACATGATGAAAATCACGTTAAATTAATGTAATGCGTCAATTTAAGCTACATTCCACCCCCCCCCCCCGCGGCAAAAAAAAAAAAAAAACCTTTTGGGTTGTAATGATATGTCTTAAAAGATAAAAAAAAAAGTATGTATAATAAAAAAAATATTATTTATACTCATTTTGATCTCGATTATAAAAAAAAAGATACAAAATTATAAATGTTGATTCACTACCTTATGTTTTCTTTTTTATTGTAAGTCCAAAATGAGTACAAAATAACATTGCTTATATAATACGGTGCATGGATGATTAAGTAATAGTAATAATAATAATAATAATAATAAAAAAGCTTAGTCATGTTTTTATTTGTCTCTGCAAATATAATACTTTCTTACTTTTGTCCTTTAAAGTAATTTTGTTTGATCTAAGTCCTTAATTTTTGGAAATGATTATAAATGACATTGGATGGATTTAAAAAATTATGTTTTTGTGTCCCATGTGACGAGACATTTCTATTCATTTTTAAAAAATAAGAGACTAAATTTTTAAAAAAAGTATTTTAAAATCAAAAGATATTATATTTTTAAGGATGAAAAACATATTTAATTAAGACCAAAAAGAAAAGTGTACATCTATTATATATTATTTCTAAGGGTAATATTAGCGATATAAACCTTAGAATTGGAATTGGCGACTTACACAAATGTGACCGGCTTATGTGCCTTGCAGAGATGATTGCTGGAGCATAAAGTATAAGAAGGGCGAAAGCAGCAGCGTAGAAATAGCTCCTCCTCATTATTGCTTCTCCCTTATATCTAATTTCTCAATGTTCTAGATACGGAGTTTAATATTTGAGGTATATGTAAGGTATAAACTTGAGGTAGCTAGTGGTGAATAGCGATGGAAAGAGGAGAACTATATATACATAAACGATAAAGGGGTGTCGAAAAGAGATATCATGGCTGATGATATATTGAAGCTATTCACAGGCAAAGGGAGAGTGTGATAATCATAAGAGGAGAGGTCACATGAAAGAGGATGCGCAAGAAGATTGCCCATATACTTAGTCACAGGATCACTTGAGCTTTTGTTGTTCCATGGAAGAAGGGTGATGAGGCAGTAAGAATTTAAAACGCAAGGGTTAAAAGTGCCTCTTTTACGTGAGTAGTGAATGAGGCTTGCCACATGAGCACATGTATTGCCAGGTAGCATAAATGCAGCCTCACTTCGTTGATGGCACTTCCATTTGCTTGCTACAATTACATCATCCTATTTAATTAATGTTCATGTGTGCCATATAGTTCGGCGAATAAATTTGGTACCGAGGCTACGATGTGACTGCCATTAATACCTTCTCTTTGATCGCATGTATTTATGGGCTTAATTAAGATTTTCTATGGATCCTTTTCTCCTTGACTATCTCCTTATATGGTTTATTAATTAGACATTTTTGACTGAATTATATCAAATAAAATGCTAAATTATCCTAAAACATTCTCATAAAAATCTTCTTATTTAATAAATAAGAAAATATTAAATGTTCTTTTATGTTCATAAGATATTAATTATCCAAAAAAAATGTTCATAAGTTATTAAATATTTTTTTTATTTAATAGTTTCTTTATTAAGTGTTATATAACAAAACTCTATATGAAATTATATGAATAAAATGAACATCATTCGAATAGAAATTTATGTAAACTTAATCAAAATAATTTATTCAATTGTGCACTCACAATGTGAAATGTATTGTAAAAATAAAAAATATTATAACTAATATTTTGACAAATTGAGCTGGACAATTTATTGAAAGAGCTATAATTTAAAGGTTTAAAATTAAATATTTATCATTAGATCAAAAGTTTCAACTGTCACAATTCTTTTTACTTAAACTTATTACCACGTGTCATTATTTGATGTTATTGTATTTCAATCAATAAAAGCAGAGACATCAAATAGTTCTCTTTATTTTATCTATTTTATCATCTTCGTATTACTTATTTTTTCTTGATTATTATTTTTTTATCTCACACTTATAGAGCAAACCAAACAAACAAAAAAAATCTTATTTTCATATATATAGAAAGAAAATGCCATGCTCTGTGTATATATATATATATATATATATATATATAATTTTTTGTACAAAATCAAATTAATATGTCTGTGTCACATCAAAAATATATTTTAACTAAGTTGAATGCAAAGAAAATAGAATGTCACTTTCAGTCAACGCTGTTATTTACCTGCATGCTCTAGCTAGTAAATAGTCAAGAATAGTAGATGGAAACTTCGTTTACCCACAATTAATATTTTAGGAAACCCGGCTTGTCCTCCCAAGTAATTTTATTCTTAATTTGACTCAAAAGTATAATAATAGTAGTGAAATTTTTCTTGGTGGTTTATAACTTTTTGAAGACCGCATTGAAATCATAATAAAATGACATGCAATGCGATAGAAAACCCGCTCAACATTAGCAGAGAGGAAGGGACATCAGATGAAAAAATGGTCAAAAGATTGACTTTTTTTTTGGTTTTGAGAACCAGTTATGTGGTTTTGGCAGTTGGAGTGGGTTTCTGGTGTAGAGTAGCTGCCTTGGTTATTTAGTTATCCTGGTTTGGATCGGCTGCTTTTCTGTTCAGTTTTTGCAGTTTAAATAATGTAGAAATCAAAGGAAGCTTGATCTCAAGTGCTTTTTAGCAATGCAGACTCTTGAATGCGGAGTTTTGATGATAGTTGATTTGAGTTCATTAGGAGAATAGGAGTCATGTGATGTGTTTTGTATTTGGTTTTCTTGCAATTGTAGCTTAGTTTCGGTTTGGCCTGTTTTTGCTATCCAGTTATGGTTCAATGTTGTATCTTCTATGCTTCTCACTTTGTAAGTGAGTTGAGCCTTTATCCAAACTATAAAAAAAAAAAACAAAAGGGAGAGGTGGCTTACCGTTGGAATATATGTGCTTGACAATTCAGATTACCAACGATATTTATACGTTAAACTCACTTGAGTTGATTATGAAATTAACTCAAATAAAACTATAGAAAAATAAATATTATGCAATCTCAAATAAAAAATAAATAAAAACTATGCAACCACATCCTTGGTTGTTATATAGGTAGCAACAGCACCCGCGCTCGATGGAGGCGGGAGTGCCTCCCTAGCTTTTGTTCCCACTACACCATATCCATTTTGTTTCCATCTTTGATTTTTATTGTGAGGTTTTCTTCTCCATCTCCCATCCTTGTGTTATCCCCAAACTTAAGTTTACAAATAAAAAAAAGGGAAAAAATATCTTAAAAAACATCCAGAACACATCTAGACTTGAGAAAGGAAAAATTGAAGGAGTAGGTCAATGGTGGAGCTAGTCGTTAGCAGTGGTTAGCTTGCTGCTAGCGTCAATGGCAGAGCAAAAGTTGCACTAGTTGTTGATGGGGGCCAAGCGTCGAACAAGTAGAGTGCAAGCACGATCGTGTTCGAGCATAGCGCGATGCGGTCTCTAGAAGAGAGTGTGACACAACACAGTTTCTATTGGAGCTCGAGTGCATGGTGGGTGCAGTGGTTGGTGTCGTTGGTAGTGATGAGCTTCCATGCCGCAAGTGGTCGCTGGCGGTGTAAATTTAGGGTTGGCGACGTGTATTGGGTATGAGGGAAGAGAGTCTTGAGCTCCAAATATGGTAGCGAATGGATAAGGCTTTTTCTTTAGTATAATGGATATTATTAAGAGATAAGTTTGGATAGGGTAAATTTGAGAATATTTTATTTTTTAAAAGTAGTATAATAATAAAATAAAAGTAGAAAATATACATTTATATACAAAGTATATATAATAGTAGTAAGGATAATTTAATATTTTCACAAATATAGGAACCTCTAGGGCAAAAAATGTAATTTTCATCCCTTATCTTCAAATTTATCTCAAGGAGATTTTGACCTCCTACCCCTATCCCATAGGGAAAAAAAAAAAAATTCCCAAACTCAGGACTTTGAGTGGGCAGTCCCAGCAAGATTATCCCGCATTAGGTGGGCAAAATTGTTGCCCCCAAATATAGGTGTAAATTTATATTATTATTATTTTTGTTATGTAAAGGTGTAAAATTGTACTAAAGACTTTGGAACAACTTTTTTAAAATTTAGTTTTAAATGTGGTTTCATCTTAAACTGTCATACGTATATTAAAAACTCTTAACCATAAGATTAGATGTGATGGAGGTATTTATATTAACTCCCACGAATGTTCCACAATTAATTGTTTGACAATATAAAGTGATAGGGATGAAGAGTTATAGTATATCAAGTATTTTATAAAAAATAAAATATGGCTAAAATTTCTAATAATTAACACTTTTATAAAATTGTGAGTAATATATACACAACTTTTTTAATAAATTTTTTACAAACATCACGTTAATTATTTCTTCTTCTTTCTTTATCTTATTTTTATCAATTAACATGAATGATTTGTGACTAGAATAAAAAACTGGAATAAAATTTCGTAAATTTTAACCACCTATATAAAATATTTAAATTTATTTCTTTGTTTACGTTATCACATTTTACAAAAAGAAAGATAAGATAATTTATTAAAAAGTACAAATCTCTCAAGTAAATGATTCTTGAATAAAATAATTTTATCTTTGACTCACAAGTTTTGATATGTGTAAAATTATGATAAAAAGAGATAAATATATGTGCCACACATATTAAAAATTAATTTATATAATTAAAATAAAAATTTCACCTAAAAATTAATTAATCTCTCAAATCTCAATATATAAATGCGCTCGCCAAGATAAAAAAAAAGAATGAAATGATGGTCAATTACCTTTTAGAGGAGGGTACACCGAACAATAATCCAAAATGGTTTGGTAGGAATGGGGACAACACAAAAAAAAGAAACACTAAACAATGATGACGATCATAAGCTTTAGTCATAAAGTTGTAATTTGTAATGAGCGATAGTAAAGAATCTTATGATTTAATTTAGCACATTCCAAATTATGCTAGGAAGAAGTTGAGTTTTAATTTATTTTAATATATTTGATAAAATCATATTAAGTTACATTTTAATATAAATTTTAGTGTTAAACTATAATATGCGTAGTCCTAAAAATAAAATAAAATGGTTAATCACAATAATAAAATATTACGACTTAAAATAAATTTTACTTACAAAATTAAGAATTTATATACTGAAATCTTCGCTTTGGAAAACATTTTACACTACAATAATTCTTAGTAAAAAATAATGTTACTTTACAATAATTCTTAAAAAAAAAAATAGTGTTACTTTACCCCACCAAATAATAATAATGTTACTTTTCCAGTAACCACGTTATTATTTCCAACCTATAAGCTAAACACTCCCTCGAGTGTTTCACTCTGAGTTTGTAACGATGAGCACACTTGTCCGCAACACCACTCTCTCCCGCAGCCGCCGATACAGATATGAGGCACTTGCTGTTGCTGCCAAAGACAACAACATTCTCAGGTCCATTAGCTACAGGCGCACAAGAGCCAAGCAAAGGAAAATCTTCCTCACAACCTACAACGTATCTTCCCATAGATTCTTTTGCTGAGCCTAAGTCACCAACTAAGCCAAATAAGGTAGCTCTCAAGCTCAAGAAAATTGTAGCATCCGTCTTGAAGTTTATGCAAACTACATGTTCTTTCAGATCCAAGTCAACCATCGATCTCCATGTATAGTATGAGTTTCTTAATTGCTTGCTCATGTCCTCCTTTTTCAATCAGTTCCTTTCTTTTACTGTATGGTTGGGAAGACCAATAAGCAATATGCAGTTTTACTACTTTTATGTTCTTGAGAAGCTGGGAAATGGGTACCAACTATATATTCTGTATACATTACATTGCTTAGTCTCATGTTTATTTCCACCACATTATTATGTGATTTCTCTTTATTAAGCTGGCTAACTAATAAGCTATGTTTCAACTTCCAAGAACTTCATGATTGTAGCTAGTGTTCTTTAATTTAAAGGGGCCTTCGATCTCGATGTCCAACTAAAAACCATAGACTGCAATGAAACATACACAATCATACTTATCATATCGGGTATCAAAACATACATAATTTTCGAAAATTTATATATCGTAACATAACGTGTGTATATATATAAAATACATCATTATATTATATTTATACTATAATTAATTATAAACTAAAAACATAACAAAAATGATAAAATATTAATAAATATATAAGTCTTCACTACCTTTCAATAGTCTATACTCTGTAGAGTTTTAATTTATGAGACCTTTCGATATTTACCTTTTTATTCTCTATCTTAGAGTCTAGAGAATTTGAATGAGTATATGAGATTGAACTTGGCCCTTTTATCAAGTTTTCTTGTCTCTTTTTAGGTCCCTTCAATGAAAATTTGTCATTTGCAAAACTATGGATAATTATAAAAGAATTGGTTTGACAAGATAGAAAGATGATATCATAAAATACTACATGTGTGAAATTTTGATTAAGGAGACAGAGAAGAAACAAAAAAAACTTAACAGAATTTCAATCCACATACTCTTTGTTTTTCCTATCTGTCTATGTTTTGATTTTAAAGTTTATGAATTTTCTCTCATCAAAATTTGTCAAGATCTAAAAATATTGTTCTGTTTGCAACGATACAAGCGATATTAATGATACTGAAACAATATTTACTGGAACCTATCGTAACGAAATCTTAAATTTGCGATATGTATGTTAGGTATTGCGTGTGTTTGACGATAGTAACAACTACGTACACAAGATTTGGTCTGCACCGCAAGTGCACAAAGAATTTTAGCTCAACTGATATATCATAATTTAAGACCAGCAAGCACATGCTTGATTAACCAGTGCCTAAATTTAGAAAAAGGACAAATGTAGAAACCAGTTTGACATCACCCACAATACCTGGTTACAGAACCTTGTCCATACATACATAACAAAATCCTCAACCAATGGAAAATTCTCCAAACAAACAAAACAACACAAACAGAAAAGTTACCCTCCTTCTGTTCAAAAGATCCCTGGACAAGGAGAGGAACAAGAGATATAAATTTTTTGCTTTCCTCTTTGTCCTTGAATGTTCCATTGCCCACAAAATCATCATAGGGTACACCACCCCAGCTGAGAGATATTGAAGTGCCACAACCCCCTCTACCATGCCATCATCTTATGCCGCTAATTATGTCAACTTAGAGGACCAAGGAAAGGCTTATCGTTCCCGCCACCGTTCCCACCATAGAGGATGTTGTTGCCTAAGGTGCTGTTGTTGCTTCGTTAGTTGCTGGGGCTGTTGCATTTGCTACTTGTTGGTCTTCATTATCATCGTGCTGGCCATTTTGGCGTCACTCTATTACCTCGTGAAGCCCTACGTACCAACCTACAACATTGAGAATCTTGATGTCAAAGCTTTTGAGATCAGAAATGATAGTAAGGTCTATTCTGAGATTGCAGTTGTTGTGAAGACCGAGAATCCAAATGAAGGCGTTGGCTTGGATTATGGAGAAAACAATGTTACCATAATATATTCAGGGTCCCAACTTTCCTCGGGGAATTTCTCTCCTTTCTTGCAGCCTGGGAAGAACACAACCATGATCAATGTGGTATTGAAAGGAGAAAGACAAATTGGACAAGAAGAGCAAAAAGACTTTATGGAAGATCAGAAGGCAGGAAAAATACCTTTGTTAATAACAGCGAAGATTCCTGTAAGGCTTATGATACGTGACTTTATTAAGCTAAGGAAATTTACGGTTGATGTGAATTGTTCAATAGTAATTGATCACTTGGAGCAGAACAAGAAGCCTAACATTTTGAAGAAAGATTTCACTTATGAGATCGACTTCTGAACGGTTTGTTTGTCTTATCATCACTTGGAGTCTTTGCTAACGTTGCAAATATGGGTGGCTATTGAAGAAAAGGAAAGCAATGGAAAGTTGGTGGTGGTGTGGCTTTCACTTTGGTTATGGCCTTGTGGGGATTATTTATATTAGAGTTTCTGCTACGTGTTCTTTGCGTAACATAATTCAGTTGCAAAAGAGAAGTCATATCACACAGGTTGTACAATTCTCACAGTAATAGCTGTTTCTGATAGAGTCTTTCTTTGAATTAGAAGAAGGACGGATGATGAGAATTCTTTGAGGCATATATATATATGGACAGACAATGGCGGAGCTTCTTTAAGACAAAAGGGGGCCATGGCCCCCCCAAAAATTTTCCTAGAAAATTAATTTACATACATATATAAAATTAAATTTATAATATATATATATATATATATATATATATATATATCCAAGTCTGTTTATTATACAAAATTATTTTATATATATAGATAGAAATTTTATCTGGTAAATAAGCTTAAGTATAAAAATGCTACTCTATATAAATGATACTTCTTCTATTTAAAAGCTTATCACCCTAAGTTTTAATTAAGAAAACTAAAAAATTTTTTGAAAAAGAAAATACATCATAATTGAGCATCATTTTAAAATGAAAATAATATTTATTACAATAGATACCTAATCACAATAATTGAATAGCATGTTCAATATTCAAGTAATAGATTTATTAACTCTAAAATCTGCTTTGATTCCTAAGGATGCTTACAAAATTTTTGATATTGTTAAATGTATATTTGGGAATGCAAGAAAATATTTTTTTTCAATAAAAGTTGTTTTGAAATAATTTTACATGTTTAGATAAAAAGTTTGAATAGATTATAATCTAAAAAAAAAAAATCTAATTTTAAGTGTAAAATCTATTGATAAGTGAAAGTAGATTGTTTAAATTTTTTTATTATAAATAAAAGTTGATTATTTTAGAATTATAATTTTTGAACTAAAATAACTCTGGGTATTAAATATTATAAAATATAAACAAATCATTTCATATCTTTTTTACTAATGTCGTACAAAACCAATTATTTTTATATAATTCAAATAAAATATGCTACTTTAAAATTTCTTTAAGTCAATACATCTAAATATAAAATTTATTTTCAACTACTTATAATTGATTATTGAGATAATTTTAACCTCATAACTAATTTAAATAGATTAACATTTATACTCTTGTTGACAAATACTATCCTATGAACTTCACTAAACATAAAAAGAATAATTTGCCTTTTAATTTATTTATTTTTGCTGTGTTAATTATTTGTTTTAAAGTTTATGTATGTGATATGCACTTAGTTTTAATTTTATGGTATATTGACAGCAATAAGATTTGAATCTATAACCTCATATGTTTATAATTTATATGCTAAATTTGTTGGCCCCCCTAAAAATTTTCTTTAAGCTCCGCCACTGTGGACAGACATACACAAATAGAAGAGAAGCAAATTCCTTAATTATCTTCATGTAGAATTCGGTTTAGTTCAGTCCATATGAAATTTATTTAGACTCAATATTGGGGTGAATGCATTGGGGAGATCTTTCTTTCAAGCATTTTATTGGATAAAGTTGGCATTAAGACTTTGACTAGGTCGCCAGCTGAACTCTTGGCTGAACTTGATAATGGCTAACCTGCAATTTCAAGTATGTTGCTAATCACAACACTCGACCACAAATGACAACAACCACCCGACATAATCCTGTTTTCTTGTCTGATTGAGAAATTGATTAGAGGATAAGCACATATCATGCCTTAACTAGACAGATAGGGTTACCAATTCCAGCATATCTCTAGTTATTTCAACAGTGCGGTTTCTGAGTACCAAGTCATTTGAAAGTAAAATCCATATAATGCAAAGTAAAACCTGCATGAAAATAATTGGGGGGAAGGGATTCCCAAGGCATAGTTTCTTTCCTGATAAAAATGAAGAGAGTGGAAGGTGGAAACCGGAAAAGAACATTCCCTACCATTGATTTTAATTTGGTGTCTTAAAATTTATTTGTTTATCTAGAACAAATGGTTGAGATTTTCCCTATAGCATGCATTAAATGTGCTTCATCCAATAATTTCCCCCGCAAAAGGGGTTCTTCGTGTTCCTGCAAGGGCTCAACATTACCGACTAAAATGGTAGTAAATTAGTAATAATTTGATCAACAAATAGTAACTTGATCCTCTATTGTCTTTGTTGGATCATCGGGTAGGATGCATGATCAAAATATTCTACTTTACATAGTGTTCCTTTCTTTCATCATTACATGTTAGCATGTTACTCTGACTCTAGCATTTGTTTGATACTTGTGTAATTCTGTCATGCTTATATGGTATATTATGGTGTACTGTAAAACTATTAAAAAAAAAAAATCTAAAAATAGAATCAAAATAAGAAAATTAATAGAATAAAAAAAAAATAGATCATAGAAGTAATCCACAAATAATGAAAGAGGCTTCTGCAAAAACCGGTGAAGAAGCACTAATGCTGATGTGCTGATAGAGATGAGAATTTTATTTTTTTCACTTTTTTTAACATTCATAGAGCACCAAAGACTGCATCATTTACTATCACTAGCGGTTTGAGAAGCAAAGTAGGAACTCTCTATCTAATTCTTAATTTACTTTGATCTATTAGCATATCAGCATACTTCCAACAGATTGAAGATGCTGTTCAGAAGCATACACACTGCACATTTAATAGAGAGCTTAAAGTTGCCATTACTAAAGAAAGAACATGGATGAACTTATCAAATTTCAATTGTATATCATTCACTTCCATGCTCAATAGCTTAGCCTGCCAGCTGATTAATCACTTCGAACATGATCATAGGATGTGCACTTATGTGTCAAGAATGCCTTTCTGCTGATTCCTTCAGGAGTTTCACAATTAACAAGGATTAATGCCAAGACTAAGAGTACCACATGTGCTCATACATAAATAACATATATGCACAACCACGCACAATGTGGCAGATCTTTTTAAGTAGCCCTGCTTATGTTAATTTGTATTGGAGTGCTGAATCCACAGTCTACACCATTAAAAATTGCAGCTCCCGACATTGGCATTAATCTCTTTTAAGTCACTTCTACCTGTCCAGTGCCTATAACACAGATATTGGTCCGCTTTATTTATGTCTATATACTATGTATAAGTTTCGAAAATCTTGTTTACTCCAAGGTAAATACTCATTCTTGTTTGGCATCGTCCACATGCATTGCTATTAAAATTTCTCCAGAAAGCAACATTATAGATGGATTTAGACAAGATTGATATCTTTGAAGCCCAAATCAATAACAGTAGTGCTATCTAGTATGAAAGAGAAGTTACAAATTCGGCATTATGTGTCCTTATCAAAATATTAAAAAGACAAAGTGAAAAATGATTTCTATCTCTACTATTCGTACAAAAGCACAAACTTCAAATCCGTAGTAACCAGCATTATCCGATCAATAAAGCCTTTCGATGAAATTCTTTTTTTTTTTTTTTTTTGTCTCTATTTTTTCTGATACCTCTACCGACAATTCTGAGATGGAAATTTACGCATCTTGTTCTTCTTATCTGAAAGCATTTTCAGAATTATTTGTGTCAATCAAAACGAAGTCCTCATATCCCAAGTTAATTTAGTGCATTTATTAAACGAATAAATTCTCTGAAGTGTTTTATGAGTAACTTATCCAGTTACCTTGACGTGCAAAACCCCTGTCACAAAATTATTAAATTTGGACTAGTACTGAGAAATTCTTTGCAAGAGATAATAAGTTTAAACATCATAACACCATTATAATAAAATAAAATAATAAATTAAAGAAACAGAATTTTACCCAGTAAATTTAACCTAACCTTATTCCTTATCCAATTGTTAAATCCCTAAATTGTAATCTACGAAGAAAACAGAACAATCCTACACAACACGAATAGTATACGATTCTCACACGCCTAGCAACCACCACCTAAAGTGCATCTTTAGAACATCATTCGTGCACCACGAGATTCTCCCTAGGATTGAAAAAAAGGCACATCGCCCATGCTAAGGAATGATTGTCAAGTGATTGTGAACTCATAATTGTTCGTTTTCACTGAAGAACGATGCTCAATAATAGAAGTTTGGGGTGTTTGGATAATGATCATTCTTCGTGGTTTCGTCTTTTATTTATTTGTTTCTTATGACAAGCTTCTCTCCAGGGTCACGCCTAAACAAGGAGGACCCCACTTTGGTGGTGCACCCCTTGCATGCGGTAACATGAGTTGGTGAGCGTCCCACAGTTGCGTATAACATGGAGTGGAGTAGAGGTGGTTTGAATTGGTTACCTATTTTGCTTTGACGGAATCGCTAACAACCACGCACACCATATATTAGTTTCTTGAAGCACCAAGTTGTTCTCTAGCATATGAAATGTCTAAAGTGTTTTCATACAGCAGTCTAATCACATATAAATATGTCATAAGAATCTAACCATTTCTCTTGATTGAAATTCAAATTGTGATTTGTTTGACACAAAAAAATTAGGGTTATTTGATTTAATTTATTTTGATAGAAAAAATAATTTTTTTAATTAAAAAATTATTTTTAACTTTTGAATAAAAATTAAAATAAATAACTTTCATAAAAAAAAATTTATTAATTGAAAATTACTTTTATAAAAAATAAAAGTTAAAACAAATATATCCTTAATACATTATGCTGAACTCAAATCTCATTAATATGTTATAAAAATATTTGATTTTTATTATAATTATCTTAAAATTAAGATAAAAGATATAATATGATTAAAATTTAATTTAAATATATTGATAATATAAAATAATTTTATACTATCAATTAATAAAAATAATAAAAATATCAATTTATATAAATAATTATTTCTTATAATAAGAGATCTATTATAATTTTTTATTTTTTTATTTTTATTTATTAATAATATAAAATAATTTTATACTATTAATACATATCAATTAAATTTATATAATTAATCGATACTATAAAATATTTGACAACGATATTATCTGAAAATTAATCTCAATAATGCGGCTAGCAGACAAAGAATGCGCACAGAAAGTCACCCTCTTTGTCGTGTCATTGACTAAAAAGCACGAAGGTTACATTTGTCAGTGCGTGATTGATAAGGTTCAGTACAATGATATCAGTCCCTTGCTTGCCGCGTGCCTCTCCAGGGTGTTTTGCAGCGCGTGCGTACTTTGGTTTCCCAAGGAATGTGTGTTTCGTCAATGAACTCAACTCTCCGATTATACATGTCAATTAAATTATTAGACGCCTTAGAGGATTAATTATTAACCCTTTGCTTGATTAAAGAGAAAAGGAAGAGAAAGAAGTAGAGAGAAAAGAAAATAAGAAAATTTTAAGAATTTTTTTTTACTTAGATATGAGAAAAAAACATGAGAGAAAGAAAATATTAATGGTAGGATCTATAAAAAAAAATTTCTCCATAATAGATAAAAAAATTAAAGAAAAAGAGATATTTTATATATAAATGTAAAAAAATATTTATATTATATTATAAAGATAAAAAAATAATTTAATATAAATATATTTTTTTCTTCTTACTTTTTTTTTTAATCAAATAAGAGGGAGAAATTTTTTTTATTTTTTTATATTTTTTCTTTATTCAAATAATAGGAGAGAAAATTATTTTTTTGTTTTATTTTTTTCTCTTTATTTTCTTTCTTTTTATTTTCTTTTATTATCCAAACAAAAGGTAAAAGTTGCACTTGTGGTGACCACATTTCTAAACCACGGACATATCTTTGTTGCCTCGAAATATAGGCTTAAATCGCCAGATGCTAGCAAACAAGGGTGAATCTTGCATTTTTGCTTTTGCCACCACATGGGAATTATTCGATACCTATCCATAAAAATTTAAACCCTTGCTATAATTTAATTTGTAGACGGCATATTTTTGAATATAAATTAAAAAGCAGAATGCTACGCGTTTATATATTTTCTATGATTCAATAATGTGACATAAAAATTAATCTTAGTATTTGTCAAAATACTAATCATTTGAACTCTGAAGTAAAAAGCACCAAAAATAAACTAGCCACTATAAATAGGAGTAACAGTAGAAACTTGGTAGTCATAATTAATTCCAGATGAGCTAGTAATTAATCAAGGTGTTGTGGCCATCATGAAAATGAACTAGGAGAACTTTAGAACCAATCTCTACTTTTGACCACAGAGTGGTTGTTATTGGAATAGACAAGTGTCCCAAAAACTGCTGATGTGTGTGTGGAGTGGAGCAGTTTTTTCCAAGTAGACCAAAACTGTTTGTCTCCTTCTTTCATAGTCCCACTAATTTCTCATCATGGGCTGTGCCTTCTTGTTCAACCCACTCTCCTTCTAGATTATCTCCGCAAAACTGTTCTAATTAAGTGGTGGTTTATTTACGCTTCCATGATATTCCCTCACCTTCTACTCACCACTTGTGTCCACGCACAGCTCCATCTTCATCAGGTTTTGCTTCTAGCTTTGGCTTACTTATATATATATATATATATATCCTGCAAAGCCTGCTTCAACACTAAAACTTGTTTTTTATCACTACCTCCAATGAATCCAGAAGCTGAAATCAAATTTTAGATATGTTTGACATCTTGTTTGGTTGGTCCAAAGCTTCAAAATGGTAAGTTGGTAACTATATGTTAGTTGAAAACATGATCAGAGATTCTTTCATTTTAATGATCATGTTTTGACTTCAAGTTCAATCTAATTTTGTGGGTTGCAGTAAGAAGGCGATCAAAAGAACCAGGTGCAGGCTCAAGCTACTCAAGAGCAAGAGGGAAGCAATAGCCAGGCAATTGAGAAAAGACGTGGCTGAGCTTACACAGAGTGGCCATGAAGAAATTGCTCTTAACCGGGTTTGTTAATGATTCACCGCCTCATGTAAAACAGTATAGCATACTCATTTATCAATCAGTGCCTGCATAGTTATATATCTCCCTTCATATACTGCTTTTGGTTTTTATAAAAAGGGGTTTGGGCATTTGGGGATCTCTTCATTAAGCATGTGAGTATTGGGAGATGGTTTTCCATAAACAAAGTTTCATAGTTTCGGCTCCTTGTAAGTCTCAATCTACTCATATATGTCTTATGTATATAATCAGTTTAACTTGTAAAGTTTATGTATATGTCAAAGCCTTAATAGGATTGGTCTTGGGGTGGCACTTGTATAGGATTTATCAGGTTCTTATATCTATACTCAATCACCGTTGGAACTAAAAATATTGCTCATGATGATCAATCATTAATAATATATACTTCTATAATTGAGCATAAGCATAAGATTCTGCAATCTCGTATCTTACCAATAACTTCTCTCAAAATTTCAGGTTGAGCAGCTCATAGAAGATGAAAGCCTAGCTGCTGCGTATGAATTGCTAGATCATTACTGTGAATTTATTCTTACGCAGCTCTCCTATATCCGAAGGCACAAGTATGACTTGCTATCTACATGTCTAAATCAAAATGAACCCTCACACTACCCAAAATTTTTTCTGATTGTTCAACTATTCAATATCAGGGACTGTCCAAATGATATTAACGAAGCAGTTTCTAGTCTTATATTTGCTTCTGCAAGATGTGGGGAACTTCCTGAGCTCTGTGTCATCAGGAAGCTCTTTGGAGAGCGATATGGTGAGAAGTTTGTTACTACAGCTGTGGAGCTATTTCCTGGCAATCTTGTAAACAAACAGGTACTTATTTTTTCATCAAAAAGCATGATGACAACAACAACAACTAAGCCTTGTCCCACTAGGTGGAGTCTATTAGATGGATCAAACAATGCTATAGTGTTCTCTCTTAAATCATGTTTACGTTAAATCATTAAAATTTAAGTCTCTTTTAATAGTTTCATGAATCATCAGAAAGTGTGACAACTTTAAAATTTGATGCAAATTCACTTTAATTAATGTTGTGTGTGTATATTCATGAAATTTCAAAATCACAGTTAAAAGAGAACCTGTCAGGAAAGCCCGTTTCAGATGATCTGAGGTACAGAATGGTTGATGAAATAGTGAGGGATAACTGCCCCCAACAACAGGTTTTAGCCATCCAATACTACCCCAATTGGCGACAAGAGCAGGTCACTCTTCTGTACCATGGTCATTGTAATATTAATGAATTTATAATCTATCTTATTAACTGGTACCAACTTATGTACGTTTTTGCACAGGTAAAAGAAAACAAAGGGTATCAACTAGTGGACAATGATGCTCAAATAAATGACACAAATGCAGGATCCAAAGTACATCCTTCGGAGGTTGAAGAGATAAAAAGAGATTTCACATGTGTTAATTCATCTATATCCAAACCAAGTGACTCTTGTTCTTCGCCCATATCTACCTTAATTGATGTTTCTGCAATGGTGCCTACTGTTCAGCAGTATCCCCCAAATATCCTGAGCTGTCCATTGCAAAAGAAAGTAGTGAACTTTCCTGAGCTACTTTCATACACAACTTCTGGTCTACAAAACAAGGTGGAAAGGATGGCTCTACCATCTTCTGCAGAAAGTGTAAGTTCCCCTCCATATCCTGAAGAGATGGCAGATTATGGTGATAACATTGAGGAATGCCAGTTTTCTGTATCAAAAGATGGTGCCTGCCGGGACCAAATGCTATTTAAGCACAGACCCTCTGGCCTATCGAGGAGAGACAATCAAAAAACTCAATTTGGTTGTGATGAAAGTGAAGCGGATCAAGACGAATCATTGAGTGAAAAGTCAAGCATAAGGACTTACAGAAAGAGCAAAAGGGCACCAGAGAAAAGATCAAGAAGGAGATCAGCATCTCTTGAAAGCCCAGGCATAATGGATATTGGATACATGATGTACTATCACAAGCCATGCAGAAGTCCCTCAGCTCATAAGCATGGTATTCATCACCGCAGAAAGCACCAGAAGCCTTCACTAGAAGGAATTTCTCAATCGAGTTATGCTCAGAAGAGACTGAACCAGCAAAGTTTATCAGAAAAGAAAAAAAATTTGCAGTCATGTCAAAGCGAAGACAACACAAGGAGAAAATCCTTCAACCTTAAAATGAGTGGCTGCAGCTTGAACCAGCCTTGTTATTTTTGCCTTTATGATGACAAAGACTTGGAAGCTTTATCAGTTAGGCCAGAGAGATGGATCAAAGCTACACATATTCATCAAGTTCTGCTTGCTGAATGTTGTCATTGCCGACCCTTTATGCATGATGAGCTAAACCAGGGAATGGAATTGGTTACAATCCCTAAGAGACCAAATAGAAAGAGTCATAGTGGTGTAACTGAGCATCATGTATTCAAGTACTCAGATTGCCTGGCTGATAATGGAAACAATGAAATAGCAGCAGAGACCTCTGCTTCAAAGGGAAGTTATGCTTCTCCCAATGCTTCCAATCCAAGGAGTACCGGTTCCTTAACAAGAATAGAAACAGAAGCTCCCTACTCAAGGGCTATTACAATGCCCCAAGAGCGGCAAAGCAACAGCAAAGATAAGATGTTAAGGACATATTCATGTCCTCCTCAACATCCTAATCATGTTCATCCTAAGTTGCCAGACTATGATAACATTGCTGCAAAGTTCACTGCTCTCAAGAGAGAGTGCCAAGAAAGCAAAGACCGCAGTAGGGACCAACAGGGAAAGTAGAGGATGCATATATACAGCATTTGCATAGTACTGGCATATTAAATTTTGAATTATCCATTAATATAGGTTCCTATGAGATTGTCTTTAGATATCACACTAAATATTCTTTGACATTCATCTATGTAAGATTGATATGATTGAATTTTTCTAGCAACAATTAATATTGAAAGAATACAGATCTACCTTTTGTTTGCTGATTACTGGTGCTGTTTGAAGAATCCAAATGTTTCTTTTTTCTCCTTTGAGGTGTCCACACATCCTTTGTGTGTGTCCGCACGAGATGCTGCCTGTGAGATTTGAAAATACTATGCTTCAAATACTGAAATTATAAGAGAAAAACTATCTCCAAGGCTCATAATCTACCCTATAAAATCGCATTTACATGGATTGATTTTCATTTAAATATAAACTGCATCGTTGTCTTGAAGGATTAATAGTTATTTTCCCTTAATCAGGATTCTCTATGCTTTAAAGTTTTAGCCATATTGATATTTTATGTGTCAACATGTAAACATAAAACAACCAGCAAATAGAAACCTACTTTCTATATCATCAAATCTGAAAGAGAAAGAAAAACTTGCATTGGTTTACTAGCCAAGAATTTATTGGATTTACTGTATATATAATATTGTATATGATATATGATAGGGTACAATAACATCATTTGATCCATGTAGCTGATCTCACCTAGTGGGACAAGACTTAATTGTTGTTTACTATACATATATAATGTTGTAGATGACTCGAAAGAGGGGGTGAGTATTCTTTCAAAATTAATACTCAATTATTATTATTATTATTATTTTCTCTTCAAATGCGACGAGAGTTCTCTTAAGTCTTCGTAGTTATCTGAAGTGTATAAAAAAAACAAAAAAAGTGCTGAGACTCTGACTGAGTGAATTGTGAAGTGTGAAACTGTGAAATGGGAAATGGGAAGTTAAAGACTTTTTTGGTTTTTGGTCGAAAAACTTCTTTTATTTTGTTTTTTGGGGGGGGGGGGTTCGGAGTCGAAAAGTTGACTTGATACTGTAACATTGAAGGGAACAAACTCATTGGGCCTATTGGCAAAAGTGGACTATAGGCCTTGCTTGTCGTTTGTAGCTACCCCGTGTGGGCTCACTAAGATAAATGTTAAAGTTTCAATTTCATTTGCCATACAAAGGCATATCTGACCCCCAATAAAAAAAAAAAAGCCATGTCAGGCACGTGACGCTTTAGACTAAGTGGTGATGATGTCAGCCTCTGCGGTAGTGCATCCAAGGAGTCATGACTTTGACTCCCACGGTGTCTGAGACCCCCCCTCCCCCCGCAGCGGTGCGTGAGTTGACCCCAAATCAAGGAATCTATCATATGATTGGCCCCACAGATTACCTTTGTCTTTAAAAAACATGGTACCTAAGGAGAGTTCTTAACTCTGTTTCCTCGTCCAACATGTGGGCTAAGACTTATTGTAATTTTTGTTTGCCCGCGAATTTGTTGGGCTTTGTTTGTTTAATGAAAGCAATTCAGGACCAAAAAACAAACAAAAAGAGCTCGTACATGATGCATAATCATTTGGAAGAAAAATAAAACAGGGAAAGAGGAGAATAAAAGATTTAACCATTCACTTGCCTAGTTTTCATTCTAGTTCTCTAGACAATTATACTGTCAGTACATGTTTGCTCTCCAAATTACTGATTTTGAGTAATGTTATGAGAAATGTTATTTGTATATAACAAGTGGACATAATGATAGATATCTATAAAGAAAAAAAGATATAAAGCTTCAATCTTATTTATCATTATAAAATATTTTATATTTTTTTCTCTTTATGGATGTCTATTATTATATCTACTTATTATGTATGAATAATATTACTCATTTTAGAATCGGTCTTTGTCCACTGCTATGGAGTATGAATATATCAACTGTAATTTGTAATTCATGACAAGCCTAAAAACTGGAGGGAGAACGGTTAAATGGAGTTAATATTCTAGCCCATTTAAGTGCATTTGCTTTTTGACTTGACAGTCTTCATAAAACAGTCACTTTTGTAGTGCATTTTGACTATTGGTAACAGAAGCTCTAGTTACGAATTTTAGGTGGAAAGATGTAGAATGTTGTCAAAGGCTAGGATTTAGTCTTTATCAACGTATTCCTGATGTGTAGAAACACCAAAGTTGCCCCTTAGTTTCATATATTCGATCAAATATAAAAGAAATTTGATTGTATTTTGGCATATGCTAAAATAATGCACAGTTGCATACACAAAAATTGTCTCCCTCCAAATCACTAATCAAATGGAAAGGGATATAAAGTCAACCTTTCCTGTGAGATTGTGGTAACAAAAAGTCAGAGAGCGGAAATAAATATTGAAACAGGATATCTGAAAGCACATGCCATGCATATGTAAATCATTAGTAATAATTTCCAGCCAACACTTGATAAACAGGTTTAGAATTGAAGGAACCAAGAGGGGGATGAATTGGTTTAATAATAGAAATTTGAAAATTAAAATAGAATTAAAGCTTTGTACAGTTAATCGCAATAGTGCATAAAGTAAAAAAGATAAGAGAAGAGAAAATAATATAAGCTAATTTTATATTGGTTCAGCCACAATATGTGACCTATATCCAGTCCCCAATTGCTTGTGATTTTTCTTCACTCTCAAATTTTTGCTTACAAGGATTTAATAACCTTCCTCTACCCAATTCTCTAGTAGAGTATATGGTGGTTTGTTTCTCACAAGGACACTACTAAACCTCCCCCTATCTCAACCAAAGTAGGGTAATTACACGAGATATAAATGCTCTTATAGTTGAGCTACAATGGGTTTCAAAGACTCTCAAAAGAAGAGGAGCAAGTTAAGGTACAAAGCTTATGAGATATAATAAACAAGATAAAGCTAGGCAATCTCTCAAACAATTGTAAGACCAAGCTAATAAGGAGCACTACTAATCTCACTTTCTTCTTAGTGGAAGGTCTCTCTTTCTTCTTCATTCTTGAAGGCTTTTTATAGATGTTGGAACATTGAATTTTACTAGCCATTAAAGAGATTTAAGGCTTGAGTTCTGACCAAAAGATTCAATTTCGTATAACTGCTGTAACTAGGAGTAATTGCTGGATTCTAACTCGTAGTTTTGGTTTGATTGTTGTTTCTCTCAGTTTTCATAATAATGCACCAAATTTATGATTTGAATGTTGCTTCCTTAATTTCATCTCCTAAACATTATGTTTCTAAGTAAAAATAAGTTAAATAATATTCTCAAATCAGGTATATTTAAAAATGTATTTACATTTTTAATAAAGAAATCAATTACTAGGATAAATAAAGAAACTATTAAGTATAGTATCCCTTTTTAATAGAAACAACAAATAAACAATTATTTTCTATTATTCATCATCAAAACTTTATATCTAACAAGAATTATCTAATCAAAGAACTATTTCACTGGGCCACTAGCATATTAGTTCATTATCAGGCACTTCTAGCATATTTTGCAGTGGATTTTTTGATGTTTTGACTTGTTTATCAGGATATTATCTCAGAAAACATACGAAGAAATTTTCATAAAACAACAGCAATTCTCTAAAATAATTCTGCTACTGCTATAACACAGAAAATGAAAGCTGCTTCGTGTTATAAAAACTTTATTATAGAGAAACTATATATGTACTGCCTTACTGCTCCTTTAATCTTTTAAGGGCCAAATGTAGGATTACCTAGATCTATATTCTATACTAAAAATTTAGAACATTAATATTAAAAAAAAATACAAAACAATAGCATTGCATACCTCTTCAATTCATATTGGTTATGAACATTTTTCCACTCCTTTTACTCCCTGCAAAGACCAATGTATGGAGCACTCAGCCAAAGACATCAAGAGTGGAATAGGAATCTTGCCTTATATAGTATGAATTTATAGTAACTTAGTTTTGTCAATCAAATACCAAGGTTTCCGAGATCTTTATATCATAATTTAATACACTTATTATTAAATCCAAAAATAATATATAATAAATCCCAAACCTTTAATAAATCATATAATAATAATACTGATCTACGATGAACTACAAAGAAACTCTTTAACACTAACTTCTTGTTCCCCATAATTAAAACGAAATTAGTAATAACAGAAGCTAAGAGGTTTTTAGGACTTCACAAGATATTTTCATTCATACAATCAAAATCCTTGTAATTAGTGGACCACCATGAGAGGGTGTCTAATTATTAGTTGAGAGTGGAAAGCAACTTATATTAGAACCATTATACCTAAATGGGACAGCAATTATTGTTAAGACAATTATTTTATAGAAACGCACACACATGCTTAATCCAATTAGAGTGATCTTGACATAGACAACCTTCCCAAATTTTAATCTTGCATTATTTTACACTAAAATTATCCTTCGACGATATCTATGTATTTTTTGTGCCAATGGCAGCTGAGCACTTGTTATAGCCAAGTTCTCAGGCATTCCATTGTTTCATTGAGCACATCGATTAAGTAGTCACTAATCAGAGTTGTTGACTAGTAATGCAAGATTAAGTAATCACTAATCGGAGTTGTTGGTTAGTAATGCAACTATCTTGACATGCTAACAACCACACGTGCTTGAGCTGCATTGCTCAAAAAGTGATAATATTTTTTGACAAGGGCCTAGCTAGCTAGTTCCAAGTTTGCATAGAACAAATGCTTCAAAATGGCCTTGTTTTTTTGTCTCTGAGTGCCTGCCGCCACTCAAATTTTTATGATGCCAATCATAAGATAACAATAACAAAGCTAAAAGAAAAGAGGCCAAGACGTGAAGTAGATGGATAATTTTAAATATGTGATAAATTAATGCAGCATTGTACGTTGATGACATAATATAACCAATCTAACTCAATATTATTCTTTGTGATAGATTTAATTTAAGAGCTTGAACACGGAAACTCTTGTTTTTATATTCAATATGCGCCATGTTGGGAGCACTTGCAATATGAAATATCCACGAGCGAGTTGACTTGAACACTTTTTCGTATTATATGGCCACTACTAGCTATAACTTTCCAGTAGTTTGAAATACACGAACAATTAGGATGTGACCTCCAATATATGAATCAAAGTCCACTCTTACTGTTTTCGCCAGTTACGCTTTTAAGTAAAGTCATTGCACATTGTGCTTGCCATGGAGCTTCTGTATCTCCATGCTGTAATAATAATGTAGTCATGAAATATGATAAAAGATACATGAGACGAAATTGGATGATAAATAAAATTCTGGGCGAGTATTTTAGAGTAGCGATCGTCTCATCACTTCAATTTTGCTTACCCTTTTCTCAGTTCCTAAATTTGTTAATGCATATGTATCCAAGATGAAGAAGTTAGTCTTTCCAATTTAAAAATTAACACGTTCCAATTTTGTTGGATGCTTGTTTATTCTAAATTTTGAAGAGTTGATGAGAATCCTGCTTAGTCCCTTTTATTTAGAATTGATTTTAATAATGATGAGTCTGAGTAGTTTTTTTTTTCTTTGAAATATCTCTAATTAAAGTTAGGCCAAACATAATTTCGTTCAATATTTACTTAACTAAATTCAAACTTTAAAGTTAATAGTTTTATATTCAGTTTTTTTTTTCAACAATTCATTCGTAACCTAACCTGAGCAAACCCTTAATACAACTAGCAGCCACCATGTCACCTTGGATATTCCGAGACTAAAACGACATGAAATAGTATGTCATTATTAGAAATGATTTTGAATGACTTCTTTTTTCCATTGTTATTTTCAAAATTTTAATTGATGATGCCATGTGCGGGCTTGAATTAGAACACCATTTTTCGACAAATTTTAATATGTCTGAATAAATTATTAGCATTACTACAATAACTTTAAAAATAAGATGAACACAATGCGTTGACATGGATGCATGTTTTCTATTTGTGAAAAGTATTAGACATGTCAAAGTAAGTGCCCACATTTGATTCCGCAACATTTTCATCATGCATGTGTTCCCTAAATTAGGGTGGAGAAGGGTAGGTGAACTGCGTTGCGTTGTTCGGTCAAAGTGAGAGAGACCCCAAAAATCGTCCAATTATACTTGAATTGGATGGTGTAAAATAATACAAAAGGTGGAAAACGCATCTTCGATGCTTCCACATAGAAGATATAATTGAACCCACGATGTAGGAACTGAAGCCACGTGTGAATTAAACGAAAGTGCGTTTGTTATTGCTACTTTGAACCTTGATATCGATCTTTCTACTCTCAGGAAAATTTGTTTCATAGGAACCTTTGTTGCTGTGACTCGTTCATTATGATAACTTTGTAAACTCTTCTCTAAAAGTTTACGAAATCTGAAAAACTAATAGCAGTGACAAAACTAGCATAAATGTTGATGTACATAAAATACATAGAACTTAGGACATCATGTAGAAGCATCGAGACAAAGTTGAATCTACATCACGGAAACTTCAGCTGAAAAGAAAATAAGTAATATTCACCGAACTAATAATTATTTGCTTGCAAAGTTGGAAATCGACATTAAAATTTTAGTACAACTGATAATGAAATTTACTCTTACACATATGTCTTAGCTTAGATATTTTGCGGACATCGTTGACAAACTTTATATATGTCATAAGACTTTGATAAAATAAATAAACAAAATATATGAACAGTGCACAAATAATATTATATTAGGAGAACAAAATGATGGGGGTTTAACATGGACCACCGACACGTGCCGATTTTCGCCGACCTATGGGGAAAAAAACAACGTTATGGTGTTGACTTTGCAACAACAAGTGGTTTTGATGTTTGAATCCTTCGCATTGTTGCACCGAAAGTGAAAGTGAGGCAGCAGTACGTGGAACCTTTGCCTGGCACATCAACTTGCACTGCTTCCCCCAGTTAATCTTTACCCACATGTAAACGCTACTCTCTTGCGAAATTGATCCCCTTGGCATTTCTTAACTTTAAACTTTCCATTTTCTTTTGTTAATGTGTAGCTGGAAGTACCAAGACCAGCCATTTTGCCATCGTGGTCTAGAAAAAATGTGATTGGCCAATTCAAAGCACCTAAACCTTTGATTGAACTCTTTTTTGACCGAAATGCTCGCATAGTTAATTGCCATAAATGTGAGAGTTTTCTGATATAAGTATAGAAAATTTATTAGATAAATACAAGTTTAACATCTAATATTTATATATATTTATAATAAAATTAATAAGACACAAACATAAGTGAGTATGTCATTACCAAAGTTGATAATATTCAATTTTATTGTATGGCTAAATATAATATGTTAAATTTATATTCCTACAAAAATATGTTGTAACTAATATCAACTTTTGCAATATGGATTTCTTCTTTATGAGGGATTTGAACTTCTTGCTTTCATAAAATCTTAGTGTGGAGGTTTTGGTAAGATATGCAATTATAGACACAATTAAGAGAAAAGTGATGCTTTTAATAAATATTGTTAATCGTCTAATCACTGCAGTGTCATGTGTGACTTTTTGTGTTATTTTGTGTCACCACTCACGAGCTTTACTCGTGAAAATGTCAAAATGAATATTGCACGCAAGTGATAAAATTTAAGATTCATAAAGTAGCACAACTAAGTTAAATTTGAAGAAAAGAATAAACTTGAGTTGGTTATATATATCTCTGTTAAAAATTTCAGAATAATATTGGATTCTCTTCAGTAAGTTAACGTGTGGTAAGAATAATCTGCGACACACGTGTTCAAAAGCATACCTAAAGAAGAACTTCTCATTGGAGGAACAAAAATTTGTTGTCTTCTGTGACCCTATCCCCTAACTAGCACTTACTTGTGCAAGTAGCTTTTCTAAAACTAGCTGAATTCTTAAGACAATTTTGACCTCGATAAACCTACATGCCAGCCTTTTACGATTAGTAAACTTCCCGTGCTGTCTAATTGAGCATTGTACGAGATAGGTGCTACGTTATTAAGCCTCAATGAGTGTAACAAAGTTACGTTTATGGTCTATAAAGTTGGTGAAAAGGCCACATGAACATTGAACAATTAAATCAGCAATTGTCTATGCTAGAAATCAATCATGCAAGTTCCGACCTAATAAAAAGTGACCAACAACTTTATCCGACCCAACTATTCGATCTATGTTCACGTGTCTATCAGCAAAGCAGGCAAGGAAAGATATGAATGTGTTCTTCTAGCATTCCACATTCCCAGAAGGTAATAATACCATAAACAGTAGACAAGGCACCCTTTTTCTTTGGGTTGTGAGGGCATGGGGGTGGGAAGAGGAAAGGAGAAGCAGCACGCCTCGTGCAAAGTAACAGAATCATTAACAAATGTTCATAAATATTTTAGAGAATTGATTTTATTTAATGGAAATGTTGTTATGCTCTATATAACTCTTAACCAATCACTATGTGTCCTTATTAATCTTTTTTAATCCTCTTGATAACGATGGAAAAATTAAAAAAAATCATGCTGCATTATTGTATTAGCTTTTTTTGTCATGAAAAGTACTAGTGTATGCAAGCACTTGTGCTTAAGGCCTTATCGATTAATTTAATAGAATTCGGTAAGAGTAGTTTAATTATTGTACCTTTGAGGTTAAGTAGGAGCAAGCCATGATTCAGACGAAATTTCTGTTGGCTGCTACTAGCTAGAATCATCTCTATGATCTGTCTTTCCCCGAAATTGAAAACACTTCAGCATATATACTTTACCTATTTATGTGCTTAGGTATCTTTCATCCAATGTAACACTAGCCTTTCCATGCTTCCTTTTCCTTTATTCTTTTGGCCATGAAGGCATGAACCGCCACATGGATCCTTAGGATAGAAAATGTGATCTAGTCCAGCGGTGCCTGCATTTCGCCAAACCATGGACTGCACAGTCACTGTGAGGGCATTGGAGGACCTTAGAGAAAATATCTCGCCAATGATGATGCCACCAAATCCTTGTTCGACACACCGCTGTACGGACATCAAACAGTTGCATAACTGTTTGCCCTCTGTCGACCTCTCACATTGCGGCATTCAAGCATTGTAGCAACCTTCTTGCAACATGTGGCAAGGTTACATGAACCTCAAAGTGAGTGTGATTATCAAATGTGAGACCAAAGGTAGTTGAGCTTGAAAGAAAGGAAATTGGTGTTGAAGCAAAGACAGAAGCGTGTGGGCCCCACTGTAGCCTACCAATTAAGAGACTTCCCAAGTCTTTGAAAACTTCTTCTATTCAAAAAGAAAAAAGGATATTTAGACATAGATATTTGTATGCGAAAGTAAGTGACTTATTTAAGTAAGCAACTTCTAAAAAATAAGTTATAAATAAGTAATTTTTATTTAAATATATAATAATAAAAATATTTGTATAGAATATTTTAAAAAAATAATTTTTAAAAAATTAAATGTTTTATGTTTTTGAAAAGTATTAAAAGTGACTTTTTAAAAAGTAAAAAACTATAAAATTAAACATATCCAAAAATTAAAAATGTGATTTTTAATATTTGAAAAGTTAAAAAAAAATCATAAATGATATTATTTGGAAGGGCTCTTTCCAAGTCCTTAGAAACTTCTTCAATTCAAAAAAAAAAAAGATATTTGGACATAGATATTTATATATTTATTAATTAATAGAAATTTATGAATAAATAAATATGTAATTTATATATATAATTACATAATTAAATATTAATATTATTATTTAGAGTTTAATTGGTATGCACTGACAGTGTAAAATAGTTTTACACTGTCAACCAATAGAATTAGGGGAAGGTGAGAAATCATGGTGGATCCCTCAATATAATGAGTAGTTATTTGTATGAGTTGGCACTTTCCACTATTTCTATTGGTTGACAGTGTAAAACTGTTTTACACTGTCAGTGCATTCAAATTAAATTCTATTATTTATTATCACATTCATCCAATTTTCTAATCAAATATATACATTTTTTATTTATTTACACATGAATCTTTCAACGAAAGCTGGTTGACACACGACAAGCCATGTTCAAATATAGTCATTCGAAAAATAAAAATAAAAGTTCGATTTAAACCACTTTCTGCTCTCTCTTATAAACCTCTCTCCCAAACATCCATTTAACTTCACGAGAAGAATCTCCCCTGCTTTCATTTCACCACCCCAATTTTCTGCGCTCACCCAAAAAGAAAAGATCCCCACGCTACAAAATCATCTTAGAGTATCATTGAAAACCCTGTGAGCTCTGATTCCCGCTCGCTTTCTCTCTCTCTTTCATCCTAGATTTTGTGCTTCCATTACCCACAGAAATTCAGAGATGGGTAGCTCCAAAGTGAATAGCTTTGGCATCCGATTCTGTTTTTGATTTTGATCGGATCAGCTCCAAATAACACCACCCCCAGGCTCCAAAAAATCGGCCTTTCTTTTATTCTCCGACCAAATCTTAATCTGGGTCCTCAAAACTTTTGTGTTAGGTTCGCTTCGATTCCAATATTTTTCTCTTCCTTCACACACACACACATCCCAAAAAAGCTCAATTCTTTTAGCTTAAGAGAGCGAGTGGAGGGTCGTACCAATTGGCGATCCATAGGTCATGGATGAAGCTAAGAACAGTGGCAAATTCAGCAACATGGGTGTGGATGATGACAGTGACACACGCAAGGTTGCTCCAATGGGTGAACGCCAAGATTTGGAAAGGATTGAAAAGGGACAAAAGGGCGTTGATCTAAGCTTTCAGAGGCGGCAATGGAAGCCAGTTTTTGATGACGCTTCCATGTTACATAACAGGCCTCTCAAGAAGATTCGTAGCCCTGAACGTTCTTCTTCCCTTCAACTTCAACAGCCTCTTTCTTCTCCCTCTTCCTCTGTTCCTCCGTCATCAAAAGCTTCTTCATCTCTCAGCATGTGCCCTCCATCATCACCATCCTCTTCAAGGATCGTGTTCCCTTTTGCATTTGATGCCTCCCAACACCCCATGCAAATGCAGTTCCCACACCAATATGGAACAACCACAAACTTCCCTTTGTTGCATCCACCAATTCAGCCAACAACACAAAACCAACAACAACAGCACATAATATCTTTCGGTTCTCATCCCCAACAGCAACATAACATAGAGTATCCACCAATGCTACAACAGCAGCAGCAGCAGCAACAGCAGCATCGCCAGCAGCTTCTTCAGTATTGGAGAGAAGCACTGAATCTAAGCCCAAGGGGAAGGATGATGATGATGATGAACAATAATAGGCCATTGATGAGGCCACCAGCACAGCCTATAAACACCACGAAGCTCTATAGGGGTGTGAGGCAACGCCACTGGGGCAAATGGGTCGCTGAGATTCGTTTACCTCGCAACAGGACTCGCCTTTGGCTTGGCACATTTGACACAGCAGAAGATGCTGCCATGGCCTATGACCGCGAGGCCTTCAAGCTTAGAGGAGAGAATGCAAGGCTCAATTTCCCTGAGCTCTTTCTCAACAAGGATAAAGCACCTTCTAATAATGCTCCTACTTCATCTGCTTCTTCTCCGACTACTACCACTGCTTCAGCTTCATGTCACAACACAACAACAACAACAACAACAAAGCAACCTGAACAAGTTTCTGAAGGTAATGTGCATGTGGAGCCAGGTCCAATAGAAGAGGCTAATGAGAATGACTCAGGAATTGGGTCAAGTGATGCCACAGTGAGTGAAGGTGGTGAAGGTGGAGAAGGGGTTTCACAGTCTCAGGAACTGGTTTGGGGAGAGATGTCTGCATGGTTCAATGCTACAGGTTGGGGTCCAGGTAGCCCTGTGTGGGATGATTTGGACACAACCAATAGTCTTCTTTTGCAGTCACAGATTCCTTTTGTCAACCCAAATCAGCAACAACTACATGAATTCAGTGATGGTGATGATGCTCGGAGACAAGAACATCATCATGACACTGGACCAGGTTCTTCTTCCGCTTCCTCTTTTCCCATGAAGCCCTTCTTCTGGAAGGATCAGGATTGAGATTTTTCATCTGAAAAATCGATCTTTTTTGACACCCCTCTTATGTGCTTCTGCTTGAGAAATTCCTAATTTGCTTCTTTTTCCTACTTTGGCACGTTATTTGTACATTAAAAATGGACGTCAATGATGAACACCACATAGAGACATCGAAACATTTGATAACGATAAATGATATTAAGACTTTGTGTCTCTATGTTGTGTCCTAATCTTAATGTCTATCTTTTGACGTATAAATAACATTTTAGATATTATTCTTCTGCCTTCGGTTATTCAAGCTTCTCCACCTTTTACATGTTAGGATTTGGTGATTACCTCCACTTCAACTTTCTTTTGTCCTCACTGGCTCCAGATATTTTCACCAAACAACCTGCGAACCTTGAGTCCTTGATTATTTCTTGACCATCTCCGAAGATACGAAATTCATTTCCTTCAACCTTCTATGAACTTGATACAGTCACACTGATGATTATGAAACTTTCTGCTGTGATAAGGCTGCATGTTTTTCTGGGCCTTTAACAGCATCCGGCTCATGCGTCATGGGTCTTACTCTTACCTTCGTTCCTACTTCCTAGTGACATATGTTAATTTTTCATTGTCCTTTTTCTGGTTTTCATTTTTTTCTTAGCTCTTTTGTACTATTTTGTTGCTTTCATTATGTGGTAGGTGTAGGGTCCAGAACGACCAGGGAAGAAGGAGACGGTTTTGTGATTTCCTTCTCAGTAGGTCCATCCGTTTATGAGCTATGTTTTTCAGCTCCAACGGTGGATTTATATTCACTTGTAGTTTACTAGTTTTTGTACATTGTGAAGTTCCTACCTCGATCTTGTCTTGTTATGTATCGTTTCTAGTTGTTGAATTAAATATCGAGCACTTTGCAGTATCGCGCAGCATATATCGTTGTAATTATCATACCTTGCTTTTGGTCCACCTTTCTGTTGTTTTGTCATTAGCTCAAGGTACAACCAATATAACACGTTTATTATTTCGTTTAAAAATTTTCATATTATAATTTGAGTAAAAGCTTTTTTTCAAAACATTCGTCTAAATCATAATTTTGTAGTTCTAAATGGAAATATAAACACACTGAAACATGTCGGTTGTATATGCGTTCATGGCCAAACAAAGTATTAAAAAAAATGTAAAAGAAGGACAAGATTTGCATTTTTTTCTTTTTTTTGGCCTTTCGGTATTAAAGTGTCAGAGAGCTAGGCACTAGTTCCCTACCCTGAACAAGATATTCAAAGCAGATAATGTTGACTAAGGGGAATCTTTATACCAAAGGTGGCAAGGTCACCACCGTCCTTGTGACACACTAAAAATTTCTAGTTCCCAAATGTTGGACCACGCAATGAACTTTTAAGTCGGCATAATCTTTGATTTTAGAGCGGGGTTTGAGCTAGTCGATAAAAACAGCGGGGTCAGCCGCAGATTTTGTTGAGCACTTTCCATTTTGCCGTATGATGAGAGGTCAGCTTGAGCAGCACGAGCTAAAATAAATGAGTTGCCAACGATAAGATAAAATGGCTTGACACCAGTCTTGGTCTTCAAGATTATGTATATTACGTATATACTGATATACATCTCAAGTTTCTATCATTCTGCTTTCTTTTCTCTTCTACTTCTTCTTCTTCTTTTCTTCGTTTAGCGAACTTGCGTGTAACCAAGATGACACAAGCTCAAGCGTATCTCTTGTCCTTAACCAATTAAAGAAGGTTGTTAGAAAAATTATAAAAAGGTATTTTTGGAAAATATAATAAGAATACAGGTAAATTATAGAATACTCACCTTCTTTTTGCCTATTATAGGCAGCTACTTTATTTTAATTATTTAATTGATACTGAGTTCTAAATTTTATGGATATCGAGTTCCGAGTTAAAAATTAGGCCTTGCATTAACAAATACCAATGTAAGGACATCGGGTTTCGAGTTTCGAGTTCCAAGTTGGACATTGACAATGGGTTACCTGATGCCAATTTGATGGACTATAATATTCTAATATCATGTATTAACATATTAAACTTATTTTATCATTCTCTATCATTAGATTTATAAATAACTTTAGATCAACGGTTTAATTTTAAACGAATATTCAATATTCATATTCTATGGTGAGCATTCTAAATGCTACCAAGAATACAAGGCATCAACTAACCTAAAAGTATCTAACTCATCCACCATTTGGGTATGCGTGCATATATATAAGTAATGTTTTGTAATTTTTCTTTTTGGATAATTCAATAAGAGCTCGACATTCGATAAGAATAGATCAGGTATTATATTATAGTATATCAAATACAAGGAAGCTCCTACAAGTATCCAAAACTCTCCTAAAAAGAGTAGAATACAATAAAATAAAATAAAATAATATACTCTAACATCAAATAAAAATATAAATCTCAATTTTCTTTTGAGTAATGATATATCATCATAAAATATCCTCCTAATTTCTAAACAAGAAAAATAATGAATACTTTTTATGTTTTCAAGATAATAAATGTATTTACAAAACATTCAATATTTTCCATGTTTAGTAATTAGGAGAATTATTAAGAATATTTTTTGGAAGAATATATCATTATTCTTTAAAAGCAATTATTTTGTCTGTACATTAAATGTGTTAACAATTCCTCCAAAGTAAGCATGATAGCTGAAATGATATGCATTTTCTTTTAATTTTACACGGTTTATTATAAAATGTAGTAATTTCGTCAAGCTTAACTAAGATATCCAATTCCACCGAGCAGGGTTTGGTGTAATGATAAGTAAGATGCACTTACAAGAAGAGGAAATGGATTTAAACATTGTAGCAGGCAATTGTTGGGAGGGCTCCTATAATCGCGATAATGCCCAAAGTAAAAATACTTTTAACACCTTTAAAAGAAAAAAAAATAGATATCCAATTCCCTTTTCATGAAATTTACAATCTAAATAACTTTTTGGCATTATTATTTTATTTTATGAAACAGTCATGTACATGCCATTTCTTTTCTTTCAAAGAAAAATATTATGTGTATATAATATTTTTTGGATAATATATTAACTCATACTCCATCCACCATTATATGGAATATGAATGTCATTTGGACTAGGTTCACATCCCATCCATTGATGAATGGAGTGTGAGTTGATATAGTATTTAAAAAATATTATGTTCACATAACATAACTATTTTTCAAAACTTAATAATAATAATAATAATAATAAGTTTGTTACATACTTAAAAGCTGGCGGTCCACATTTTAAGGATGAGTTTTTCATATGATTATTCGTATAGAAATATTCTTTATAATCCCCACCTTCATTTGTGAGGCTATATGTACCAAATTAATCATGAGAATTGAAATGTAAGAAGAGTAACCGTGTTGGGCATTCCCAACGTGATAGATATACTGTCTGATCATGCATTGTGCAAATGATCTATTTAGGTGTGTTTATGGGTTGGAGTTTTAAAGAAAAAAGAAGGGAAGGGAAGGATTTGAAGGCTAACTATAAATTTATTTTACTTTTTAAATTATTTTCTTTGCTTACTTCCCTTCCAAAATCTAAATTCATAAATACATCATTTGTATATAAGAAAATCGGCATCCATTTCCCAAAGAGAAGTGCTACACAGATGAAAAAATATAATCAAAATTTTCGACAGAAATCATGGTAATAATTAGATGATATGAGATAATGGGACTAATTTATTCATCCAAGAATTAATAACAATGCCACATCATTTTGACAATAAAACTCTAGCAAAAATTCTAGTTATATAGTATTTTTCTTTTCCAAATTCCATATCGTACAAAGAATTCCAGGTAGAGTGAATATTGGTTAAACCACATTTACGCAGCTATGTTATATGCCCAATAACACAAAATAAGGAGTTTATTCAGAAGTTATAAATAATTTAGACGCCATAAGAGTTAAATTTTACCTAACATATAGGGAAGAGAGTTACCTGAATGGAATAAGCGTTCATATTCCATGACCAAAATTTGGAAAATATGTTTCAAAATAAATAATCTTGTTGTTCAACTTTCAGTTAGAGACACATTTATTCCATTTCATGTATGTATAATTAAGTAAAAAAATAAATAAATGATGGAAAAATAAAAATCCCATACATTTTAACTTATTTAACCACAGTAGGTTGGTTGAAATCCTCGGATTCAATAAATAGCTTTTGACGCATTCTTTTGAGTGAACAAATGGTAATAAGGCTAATCATAATGAGCTATGTTTTTATGTTCACGATTAAGAACCATAACGAGCTATGTTTTTATGTTCACGATTAAGAATCCCACCAAATATGGTAACTGGACCGGAATTGTCTCTTCTAGGAGCGAGATAATCGAGATAGAGATCAAGACAAAATTAAACACGGTCTTTCCACATTAATTATTGCACCTAATATTTTATTTTCAAAGAGTGATTAATTATGATGGCCATTGGCGGGCCCAGTCACCGGCCCATGAGATCATCTAAGTATCTTACTCGCGACGGCACGATATCGATATGTTTTAACATGATAATTAACAATGACTTTGATCCATAATCATGTGGTTAATTAAACAACATGATAAATGATGCTAAACATGTTAGAGGTAATAATTAACGATAAACAAAAAATCTAGTACGATGCTAGGCTGCTAATGAGCAGTGACGTAGCCATAGTTGAGTAAGTTTTATGCTGATCCTCCTCCAAACCAAACCCAATCTTTTGATGTCACTGTGAGACTCGGGCTGCGATCAACATTGCTTCATTAAAAACGACGTTTATAGCAAACGGGAAATTTACGTTACATTTTTCTTATTAGTATAGTAGATTTGGTGAGACCCTCTTGAAGTATTAATTCTGATGAAGCCCATAATGTTGTTATTTAAGCAGCTAGTTTAATTTTTTTTTCAATGTGTCGTATGTATATTTATGATATTAATTTTGATATACTATTAATATAAAATATTTTTGGGAACAATAACCTCCTTTGAGGGATGGTGCTGTTAGGCTCCAGTTCATGTTAGTGGCTCAATTAGTATTGAATTGAAATGTAGTTTATTTGATATTTAAACAAATATATAAATTTCAATGACCTGTTTATGGTGATTGATTTATGATAGAATATGGTTTAACCCATATAACTTTCCCAGTACAGTGTTAAAAATCTTCGTTGTTATTGTTATTAATATTTACCAACAAGATGTTTATTCAAATACAAGAGGATCTGATTGTTCTGGGTTTTATTTTGAAATTTATGCTTATGAAAAAAATAATATTAGAATATATCCCCGTTTAGGCACTTGATTGTATCCCAGGAGATTTATCTTTTACTTGTCAGGTAAGGAGACGTTTTGGGAAAAAATTGTTATTAATATTTAAATAAATATATAAATTTTAAAATTATTTATAAATAAAATTATAAAGTTTTAAATGTAATAAATTAAAATTAAAAACAGTTTATGATATGTATTGTTTAACTAAATTATGAAAATATTAATTTACATTATAAAGTTTTATAATTTAATTATAATTTTTAATAAGTATGCATGAATTTTAAAATATTATCTAATATTGGGCCTAATTCGGCCTAGCCACTTATAAACACAGAATTGGGCGAGGTTAAACAGATAGACCGTAAGGCTTTTAAGTAGGGATCCATTGTTATGAAGAACTTGAAGCCCAAACTAAGTACTTGCTAACCATTTTAAAAAATTTTAAAACCAAAGCTACTATTTATTTGACATGGACTGGTTTTTGATGGACGGTGATGACCTTGACTGTGGATACATGCTTTCATGACCCAAAAATATGTGGGTCGGTTTGCCATTGATCTTGACGCCCAATCTTTTCACAAATACAACTATAAAGTAATTTTTTTCCAAACCCGAAAAACCAATTTTTTTTTTCCCGTTTGCACGATGGAAAGTAACATTTTTTCTCCTAATAATAGATTTTTTTTTTTTTAGTTGACTAAGAAAAAGTGATTCTCTCCCAATTAATAACATATATTATTAATTTTTATCGATTGTCCGTCCGTATGTCACAGATAGTGTTTGTTGTTGTCAAGTGTGTGATGTCTAAGATGGCTCTTTCACAGGTCGTACATGTTAAAAATTAGTTTAAAAGAAAAAAAAAGTTTATTTATGTAAAATATTTTCTGTTTAATTATTCAAAAATGTGGTGTAAGAGTTAGAAAAAGTGAGCGCTTGGCATGAGTGGTCATCAAGAAAAGCAATATGTGCATAATAAAAAAGGGCAATATGGCCACGTAAGAGGCGTAAAGGAGGGAATGCTTCAACATGAATGCTGGTTACATGCTACTGTCAAAACAACTGAATATATGTAAACAGTAATGATATTTATAAGTAAAAAAAATTCATACATTGTTTTGACATTAAATGACACACAATAAAAATTTACAATTATTGACATACGATTGTATCAATGATGAATACAAGAATAATAATTCTCATTAAAACAATTACAATCCCTAGAGTTTGGTAAATGACTTGCAACCTACTCTTCTCTATAATGGTTACCCTGTGACCCTAACAAGTTGTTACTTTAAAATAGCATAAAATATATATATTTTTTGAGAAGTTATTCACTTAGTGTTATTGTATTTCTATTAAAGGTTAAATAAAATAATATTATAAATAGACTCTTAGCCAATTATTTATAATTATAATAAAATAATTTATTTATTTAGAATAAAAAAATTAAAGACATATTTGTCCAAACTATAGTTGAATATGTTATTAATGTATAAAAAGTATTTACACTACCAGTATTAAAATCTTGGTTTGGACTAATGAAAACAAGTCCTATTATGATTTGTTTATGTAAATCATTTAAAATTATGAAGTTAAAAAAGTTTAAAATTAAGGTTTAATTATAATGTGAAAACTTATAAATTTAAAGCACCTTATAGCAATTCCATTAAAAAAAAATCTTATAGCGGTTTAAAATTTATTATATAAATCAAATGTTAATTTTTTTTAATAAAACTGAAAGCATGTCTACATCGAATATAATTGTTTTATAAGATATATAATTTTTTTAAAGAATTTAATTTAAATGTATTGACAGTGTAAAATAGTTTTACACTGTCAACTAATAGAAATAATGAAAAATACCAACTCATTTAAATAACTACCCATTATAATGAGGGACCCACCATGATTTTTCACTTTTCCCTATTTCTTTGATTGACAATGTAAAACTATTTTGTACTATCAATATATATCAATTAAACTCTTTTTTAAAAATATATGTAATAAAATAATTATGCCAGAGTAACAATATTGCTAATATATTCTTTAACCACATTTTACCTACTTAACTTTAAAAGATAATGTATTGCTTCTACCAATGTTGAACAATAAAATAAACGCTTTTGTTATTAATAAATTTTCAACTACAAACTAAGGCCAGGTAGAGGACAAAAAAATGTTGTCAGTTCCTATTGATGATGAAGGAATATTACAGGAGCTATGATAGTTGAACTCATTTTTAATAAAATATTATATTGATTATTGCATTTGGATTTAAATTAAGTGATGCCCACATTTTATCTAATGATAGACAAAATGTGAATCAATATAGTATTTTATACAAAATAAATTTACCAAATATTTCTCATATTATAGGATAGATCAAAATTTGCAAAAACGAGAAGAAGATTCCATTACTATAGTTTTCTCTTCCTTTCACCTACCCCCAACAACAATCTAGTGTTTGTTTGTTTGATTGCTTTGTCTTGTTTGAAATAAGTCTGATAAAGAGAGCCAGATCCCAAAAAAGGTAAAACAAAAAAAAAAAATTGATAAAGAGAGGTTACTAATCTATACTACTTACAAAACAAAAGATATTTTATGAAAATTTATCAAAATTTAGTGAATTTTACCTGTTTTTATTTTAAAAATTTTTTAATTAAGGAAATAAATTAAATATATTTGCAATTAAAAAAATAAAAAATAAAAAAATTGACTCGGTTAAGTTTTAGTAAAACAACATATAGAGAACACAAATAAAAGAGGAAATAAAGGACATAAATAAAGAAAACCAATAAATTTGATTCATTTTTCTCTTTAGTCAAATCTATTTCAGATTACAATTTTATTTCATGTATTGATTGTTACAATTTTTTTTTCCAGCTACACTTGCTCCCCACTTCTTTTATACTGGGTTGAGATTTTTCAAATCATATAAAAAAAGTTGGTTCAATTATTGCTTATGTTTTGTTTTAATTAATTTTTTATAAGACCATCAAATATACTTTAGTCCAGTCAAGTAAGTGAATATGAGAAATCATAAAGAACTTCTTAGATTTGTAGCAACTTTTCTTATTATTAAAATTTATGTTATACTTTATATTCACAGTTAATTTATTCGTTATGTTAATATGTATAATTTTTTAATTTAAATAATAGTTTATTATTTTATCGTAAAACTAAATTATTTACTTTATCTTACGACTTAATTGGATTAAATTTTATAATTTTTGTAATTAAAGTAAAATTTTTAAACTCCATGCATTATTCGAGCCACAAAACACTAGTAAAAAGAAGTAGAAGAAGGAGAAGAATTCGAAGAATTCATTAAATGTTCAAATCTTCCTATTCTCAACTCCGTTTGAGTTCATAAGTTGTCATGATAATCAACCAGAAGAAGGATAATATATTATCATGATAATATACAAATATTCAAATACTCAAATTCCCGTTTGGAAAAAGAGACGCTATTAAATGTATGTATACTCGAGCTCAATAAAATCAAACAAGACATTACTTATGTTCTTAATTTATACTATAAGATTATCATGAAAATATACAATGAACAGATTAGCATCAAACGAGAACAATTTACTTTGAACCAAACAAAAGTAATTTATAAAACGTTTGCTAAGTGACGAGCTAGAAGTCTTGAACCTGAAATGAATCCCTGTTCACGTCCTCTAAAGTGTCGTTGGTTCAATTACAATAATCATGTCTTATTTATGATAGCAGATTATCACAGAAATTGGTTAAGCTAGTAGCCAAAACTTAGTATAAGAGCATTGTTATTAATGATTTCTAGACAAATAGCACCACCGCAGTTGTTGCCTTGAAAGGGACATTTAAGCTTGAGAAAAGTGAGAGGTCAAATCTATGTGATGCTTCCCCATAGTGCTTGCAGAAATATATGTATGTGACGTGCGTTTAATGTTAATTTAAATAATGTGGGGTTGGTTTTGCTTGCGTTACAAAAAGGGTGCCCCCTCCACTTGCTGAGTCTTCTCCTTGTACTTGGTCAATCTTCATTCTTTTCAGATCTAAAACATAAATGGTATGATTTAGTAGTCTCATAACTGTCATAGGAGCGTCCTACCAGACACAAAACTCCCCATCTCTCAAAGGTTACTACTTACTACTACAAAAACTTTCGAACAAAAAAATCATAAACAAAGCACTGAGATGGGGTTCCAAGAACATGGCAATGGGCAGATGGGTTTGCCTGGAATCCCCTTGGGAGCAACGAACAAGTACAAGAGGATGAACTCCGAGCTTCCAGAGGATTACGACGATGTATTGCACCAACAGCACCTAGAAGAAAGGAGGAACAGTACAAGGAAATATGTTCTAGCATGTGCCATCTTTGCTTCTCTCAACAATGTCCTTCTTGGCTATGGTATGCTTTATTCGTCCAGTCTCTTACTTTGTGTGATTTATCTTTGCAATCCCAGTATTCATGAAAGAAGAACTTCTAAAATGTGAGTTGGGAACTAGTAACCTAATAGAGTATGTCAACTTTAGACTTTGAGATCTTTAAGTTTCTGATTTTTGATGCCCTTTTAGGATGATGAGAGACGTTGACTTTATTTGTTTTTCTAAACTTGCAGATGTAGGTGTCATGAGTGGAGCAGTTATATTTATCAAAGAAGATCTGAAGATATCTGAGGTGAAGGAAGAATTTTTGGTTGGTATTCTGAGCATTGTTTCTCTACTGGGAAGTCTAGGTGGTGGAAGAACATCAGATATTATTGGTAGAAAATGGACAATGGCTGTAGCTGCAGTGATCTTTCAAGTGGGTGCACTCATAATGACTCTTGCTCCTTCATTTGCAGTATTAATGATTGGAAGGCTCTTAGCCGGGGTTGGAATAGGATTCGGAGTAATGATCGCCCCTATATATATTGCAGAGATATCGCCAAACATCACAAGAGGCTCTCTTACTACCTTCCCTGAGATTTTTATAAATCTAGGAATTTTGCTTGGCTATGTATCAAACTATGCCTTTTCAGGCTTTTCAGCACACATAAATTGGAGGATAATGCTTGCTGTGGGTATCTTGCCCTCGGTATTCATTGCCTTTGCTCTTTTCATTATTCCTGAGTCGCCGAGGTGGCTGGTAATGCAGAACCGAGTTGAAGAAGCAAGAACAGTGCTTTTGAAAACGATTGAAAATGAGAAAGAAGTGGATGAGAGACTAGCAGAAATACAGCAGGCTGCTGGTCTTTCCAATTCTGACAAGTATGAGGAGAAACCGGTGTGGCGTGAACTGATGTTCCCTTCTCCTTCCCTTCGCCGGATGCTGATCACCGGATTCGGGATTCAGTGTTTCCAACAGATTTCGGGAATTGATGCAACTGTGTATTATAGCCCTGAGATTTTCAAGGCAGCTGGGATTGAGGACAATTCAAGACTTCTGGCTGCTACTGTTGGTGTAGGTGTGACAAAGACTATTTTCATATTGGTAGCCATAGTTCTTGTTGACAAACTAGGTAGGAAGCCTCTTCTCTATATAAGCACAATTGGGATGACAGCTTGTTTGTTCAGCACAGGGGCTACACTTTCTATATTTGGACAAGGGTCCTTTGTGATTGCTTTGGCAATTCTGTTTGTTTGTGGGAATGTAGCTTTCTTTTCGGTTGGACTTGGCCCTGTGTGTTGGGTCTTGACATCTGAAATCTTCCCTTTAAGGGTGCGTGCTCAAGCATCTGCGCTTGGCGCAGTTGGCAACAGGGTCTGCAGTGGCCTTGTGGCCATGTCTTTCCTTTCTGTTGCCCGTGCAATTACAGTTGCTGGAACATTCTTTCTGTTTGCTGCTATTTCTGCTCTTGCTATTGTGTTTGTCTACGTGGTAGTTCCTGAGACAAAAGGGAAGTCATTGGAGCAGATAGAGCTCATATTTCAGAGTGAACATGAGCGGCAAGGAAGTGAAATGGAGCTAGGAGATGTTGAACAACTTGTGCATAACAAAACCATTTTAACAAATTAATTGATTGGCTCACATCTTCTATTGACTCTATCTGATGGCTTAAAGAGGTTGCGGCATCATGCCATGGCTACACAAATTCCAATTACTATGTCTAAGCTTCCTATATGTGAAATTCGAGGGAGGACTTTGCTGGTATGGATGATCTTTCGCAACCACAGAATTTAGGGTCTATTGTTATTTGTTAAGGGATACAAAAACAAACATGGAAACAAAATTGTGTACGCAAACATTTCCAAGTTGTACCATTATTCTTTTTCTTTTAATTACAATGTGGTAGCCATTATTTATGGAATGGAAGTAGAGTTTTGGCTGAGCTGATCTTGTCACTATAGGGTCTCTTAAGATGTTCTAAGAACTTATAGTGCCATCATTATATGTATTCGATCAAGGGATGTGAATAAGATGTACATTCCTTTAACAGATTGCTACTGATATATTCGTTTCAAATCTGTTATCTGAATTTTGGGACATCAATGTGAGTATGCTTCAGTGTCATCTTGTGATTGACAATGAGTTCCCATCCTACTTTTGATCAAACAATTTCTTAGTGAGAAAATAGTAGGCCACTTTTTGTAAGTTTCAGGTTGGAGTTTTTGTCATAAACATTGTCAAAACATTGCCGAAGTTTGTGCATATATCTCTGTAAATTTAAATTAAAAGATTGAGTTTACAAGCAGAACTTGGTCTAGCATTGCTACTAACTCCTATATGTCAGTCCCATGTTTATTGGTGTTTGCAACTTCTGTGCCAGAAGTTTTGGATGTAACATGAGTTATGTTTAAATTATGTTAATTACTTCAATATCCTGAGTTTGTGGGGATTCTCACTGTCAGACAATAGGATTTCCATATCAACTTCTGCAGATGTTAACAATACTGTAAACAGATGCAGCTAGTGTACTCAAGAGTATTTTCACAGGCGAAACTCCTGTTTTGAAAAGGTTCGGAGATGGACATGAACATTCGCTTGAAATGATCTTGTTGATTGTTCGAATAATCATGCCAAAAGCAATAGAAAACAAGACAAATATGCATATTTAACAATAAACAGAAGCCATATGATATAAATCAATCGCTACACTAATATTTACTTGCATTTGCCTTTAAAAGGAAAGGGTTATTTCTTCTGCTGTCTCCTTTAATTTCCATCTAAAGTAATTGAAAACAATGCAATGAAAAGCGGCAATGATCAAAGGGCTTCAGATGTTGTTGGTGCCTTGCGTTGGCGTGGAGAAGGAAGACATAGGTAGATGCTATGCTAGTCATTGTCCATAGTATTAATTCACCCCAAGTTGGGATATGAATAAGTCATGCTGTCATAATCGTTTCTGCTTATTGATGATGAGATTTGAGAATCTCAATTTCAGAAGACAATTACCACATTGCAATAAAAATCAAGAAAACTAGTAAGATAATTAAGATAATAACACACGCGTCACGTGAGCACCAACTCATTACCATATGTTTATAAGAAGGCATCAAAGAATATAAGCTGAAGATTTCATTTGTTTGTATCTGCACATGTACAACATGAGCTAGGTTCTTCATTTGTCCGTTACCTCTCATGTTTTCTTTTCCCTCCTCGTAATTTCCTCACATACACGCACTTTTATTCCCCCTTTCTCACATAAGATACACTGCACTCAATAGTAAACACCTGCATCATCTATAATGGAGAACATCCAGCAGAGGCATGTGGAAGTGAAGGGACTGAAGCTGCATGTGGCTGAGAAATATGGTATACATGGAGGCACCAGATGATTGCTGTGGCAAACGCTGGCTACTGGGCCATTGCCTTCGACTTCAGAGGCTATGGACTTTCTGAGCATCCACCGGAGCCAGAAAAAGCAACCTTGTATGACCTCATTGATGATGTCGTGGGTGTGTTAGATTCTTTAGGCATCAGCAAGGCAAGGAGCAAGACATATGCTTCTCTCTTATATATGTTTTCAAGCTGCATGAGCATCTAGATACATAAAAATATATCTCCATATACAATTCTGAAGTTTGTCACCAAAATTTTCATATCAAAAATTTGACCTTCGGATATAAGCAGAGGCTTAAGTTCAAATTGACAGTAAAAGAGAGCAAGATAGAAAACAGAAACCAAGGGTTGCTTTATCTGATTATCTCGTATACTATTGTGGCTCTATTAATGTAAGTTCATTCACAGCAGGAAAAAGAGTGGGAGAGGAAAGAGTAAAAACAACCAAGAACTTTGATTAAGGTGAAAAACTTGTCTAATTGCATGTGCTATTTCATTTGTTTGTATCAGGCTTTCCTTGTTGGTAAGGACTTTGGCGCCCTCCCAGCATATCTTGTAGCCGTTGTCTATCCAGAAAAAGTAGCTTCTGTCATTACTTTGGGCATTCCTTTCATGCTTCCGGGTCCCTTAGCTGTTCCCAGCCACCTTCTCCCAAAAGGCTTTTACATTACTAGGTGGCAGGTACAAATTCTCTGTCATCATCATTTGTATCTTCTTCCCTATATGTGTTGATAATGAACTATAATGATTAACTAATTTCAGGAGCCCGGAAGGGCAGAAACAGATTTTGGCCGCTTTGATGTTAAGTCAGTTATAAGGAACATATACATTCTCTTTTCTGGAAGTGAGTTGCCAGTAGCAGGAGATAATCAGGAAATCATGGACTTATTTAACCCATCTACTCCCCTGCCAACATGGTTCTCTGATGAAGACCTTGCAACCTATGCATCACTATATGAAAAATCTGGATTCAAATTTGCTTTGCAGGTTCCTTACAGGTAATCAGATTTGAGAAAAATGGAATCCATTTGTCTTATGTTTCAGTATTGCTATTGGCATGTAATTCTCATGGAGTGAAATGCCAACTCCAAACATTTGTTTATAAACCAGGTTATTCCTTAGAAAGAACATTTTATGTTCCATGCTGGACTCTTACACTGGATTGTGGCATAAGTGATCCTAAAGTCCCTGTTCCAGCACCGCTGATAATGGGTGAGAAAGATTATGCCTTGAAGTTTCCCGGTATAGAGGACTACATACGAAGTGGGGCAGTGAAACATTTTGTGCCAGACTTGGAAATCATGTACATACCAGAAAGAAGCCATTTTGTGCATGAACAATTTCCGGAGAAGGTGAACCAGCTCGTCATCGAGTTCCTTGACAAACGAAGTATCTGATTGTCTGCTCCGGGGCCAAGAGCAGAGCATTATGCTTAATGTTGTATGACAAGAGTTTCTGTTGTGCTGGTGTGAATTTTATGCTGCCTTACCTGAGCTGAACTTTGTTCTAAGCATAATTGAAAATAAGTTGAATAACATTTTGATAGACACTCTGAGAATTACTTATTGAAGAATGAAATTTGGTGAGAAATATTGATACTCAAATATGGTGAATTTAATCAGAGAAACATTCTGATAATCGCACAAAATTTATCCACAGGAAACATTCCTAAGTTTGAAATGCTGCATTAAGGCATTGTCGAAGCTCAGAATATTGCTTTTGGCACTAAAAAAAAACAACGACGAATGGGGAATTTCCAAGCCTGCACAACAATGTATGTTGTACTAGTAAACTCACCTAAAAGTCCCCCCTTAGGATTTCATGCGGCACCAACCTGCCTGCACGTCGTGCTTTTGCAGCTGGTTCCTTGACCTAAAGTACCAATAAACCATCAAAGTTGTTCAAGAAGAAAACAAGATAAGAACTATACTTCCCAATATTTAATTTACCCAGAAAGACTGTAAATGCCTAAATTTAACGAAAACGGATGAGAAGTCCAAATAAAGTCATTAACCCATAAATGACTATAAATTACCTCAGAGGAGATATAGCAGATTTGAGGGTAAATACTTCCCTATAAATATATAAACCTACAACTACAAGCATGAAGCGGCGTTTCTGCAGGAAAGTGCAAAGTGTATACTTTAAATTTCTTATGCGGCAAATACTGGGAACAATAAAAAGAGCGTCAAAGCAACATCACACAATTCCATGATCATGATCAGCAAACAACTCAGAAATCACACTGCCAAACAGGTTTTATAGAGAGAAAATTAATGCACAAGATAATCCCTATCTTAGCTCTAAAATGAAACATCAACTCCAAAACAACAAAAAGACTTGTAGATTTACTCGAACACACAGGAAAAAAGAAGCCTTCAAGCCTAGCGCATCAACTCAAATAACTAGTACTGCACTAGCATATAATGCGTAGTTTATCCGAGCTAAACCTTGTTCTATAGCCATAAATATAGTTGAAAATAAGCTATGTCGTTTTGATGAACACTATATGAATCACTTATTTAAGAATTAATTTTGGTTATTTATTAAGATTAATTTCAAATATATTAATAACAACAACTTTCTAAGCTATATTGAACTTTTGCGAAAGTTTATTTTCATAAGCTTCAATTTATAGTTTATAAATATAAGCTTAACACAACGTATACGAGTTTATAGTTACTTTGACTAACGAGTCCATGAATGTCAATAACAAATAAATCAATACACCACAACAAAATCTTGTATATTTGAAAAAGAAAAAGGAAAGGTGGACATGGATCAGATCTACCATACAAGTTCCTTCAAAGATCTACATGAGACATAACTATTCAGTTTTTCTCTTCAAAACTAACCATTCATAACGCAGATCTAATAACAGAAAGAATGCTACAATTATACTACATCAATGTTTATTATTCTCAGCTGCATTCTCCTCCTTCCCAAGTGCAACCACCACTTTCTTCAAGATGGCTTCCGTAGGCTGGTGAGAGTTCTCAACTGCCTTTGAGACTGCTTGCCATTTTTCTCCATGTTTTGGTTCCGCAGCAACACACCTCTTCAGTACATCCTTCTGGCTCTCTTCAGTTCCATGCTGCAGTTCAAATTTGTAGCACAATGCCCAGAAATCCCCAATATCAGGAGCCAATGTCACTGCCCTATTCAACCAAGTCCTGGCTTTGTCCACCTTCCTATCATGCCAGAACAATTTAGCCACAGCTGCAATAACGTGGGGGTCATGATCACATTTCTTGAGGGCATCCATACTCTTGGTTTTACGCTGAGGACGAGGAACCATCTCAATGGATGCTGCCCAAAGAATACCACTGTTAGGACACTCCTGCAATGCTTTTGCCATCAAAATATCAGCTTCTTTCTTATATCCGTGCTTCAATTCAGCTCTTACAGCAGCCAGCCAGAGTTCAGGGTTTTGAGGATTCTTCTTCCGAGCCATTGTGAGAACTGCACGAGCTTTACTCAGTCCATTCATCTCCTCTTCAAGATTAGCAAGCGAGAGCCAAAGAGGTACACAATTAGGACAGTTCTTCAGTCCAGATTCATAGACCTTCTTAGCTTCCTTCAGATGATCAAGACGCTTATCAGGTTGATCAAGCCACTTTGCATTCTCAGCAAGCCGTTCCTCAAGCTGGCCAAGCATCAACCACAGTTTGAAGAATGAAGGGAATTGCTTCAGTCCTTCATCTAACAATCTCCTCTCCTCTTCGATGTTTCCTAGTTCCCTCTCAACAATTGCTGATTTCATCCAGACTCTTTCTGTACCTCCCCTCTCTCTGGCCTTAGCCAACAACATTCTAGCTCTCTCAGGTTCATGGTTTTCAAATTCTAGCTTGAAAGCTGCGAGCCATATTTCTTCTGAATTGGGAATGGCAGCATAAGCTTCTTGGAGGATAGCACGAGCTGCAGGCACATCACCAGCAAGCCACTTCTCTTTTGCACCCATAAGCCAAAGAACTTCAGCCTGTGGTCTGTAAGTAACCGCTTTGCGAAGTAATGCATCCAGAGATTCCCTGGTTCCATGACTCTTTTCAAGTTGTGCCGCTTTGAGCCATATGCTCTTCTTAGTTAAGAAGACAGTCAACGCATGAGCATATATAGCTCTGGCCGTCTCAATAGAACCTCTCTTCTTGCATTCCTCTGCATCAGCAACCCATGTCCTCTTCCTATCTTCTTCTTCCACTCCAATTCCAATTGTGTTATGGATTATTGCTTGGCAAGTAGCAACTGACCCAGCACGTTCTGCCGCCTCTGCTTCCTTCATCCAAGCTTCTCTATCAATCACTAAATCTTCTCTCTGCAGAGCCCTAATACCCCTTTCAATTATCTTGCCAACCATGGAAGTATTCCCATTAGCTTCTTCCAACTTGGCAGCAGTAATCCATATGGCTGGCTCCTTTGGCAGCCTCTCCCTTGCCCTATTAAGAACCTTCTTAGCATTGTCATAAGTCTCCAACCTTGCAAGTGCGAGCCACAGCTCAACATGCAAAGGACAACACTCCACAGCCCTGTGAAGCAAAAGCCTAGCATCTTCTTCACTAGCAAGCTCCACAACAGCCTTCCACAGCCTAACCGAATCAGGAATGTGCTCCAGCCCTTTCCTCAACACCCTACTCTTGTTCGCATCATCCTGCTCCAACTTCGAGGCCTGCATCCACAACTTCACAGAAGTGGGGATCGACTTAACACCCCGCGCTATCACCGCCTTCGCTTCCTCAGGATTCGCCAGCCTACAAGCCTCCAGCCACACGTCCTCATTCTTCGGACATTCCTCACACCCTCTCTGTATCAACTGCCGCGCCACCTGAATCTTCCCCGCCAGCTCCTCCAACCTCGCCGCTGCAATCCAACCAGGTGGATGCTTTGGATTCGTCTGAGTAACACTCTTGAGCAACAACCTAGCTTTCTTAATATCCGAAATCTCAGCATCACTAGTAATCTTCATGCTCTTCAAAGTCGTCAAATACCCCTTAGGATCAACATTAGTCAACCCTGACACCGAATCTGACAACCTATCCAACTTCAACGACAACACAGTACCCCTGCCCTCACCAACAGCAGTCAAGTCAGTCACCGGGGTCTGCGCCCACGGCGTCTCGGTCCCTCCAGCGGCCCTGCTTTTAGGATCCAATGCCGTTACATGCTCCTGCTCCTGCCTTGCCTTCTCGAGCAAGGTATCAGGAACAGGGACAAAGCTCTCAAACCTCTTTTTCTTGTTCCTCAAGGAATAATCCCCGATTTCAGGTATATTCTCCCACTCATCAGCAGAAACAGTATACAATTTCCTCTTCAAATCCGCGAATTGCTCCGTGATCTTAGGGTTTGAAGCACGATACTTCTCAATCTCCTGCTTCAACCTCGCTTCCCTACGATCCTTCCTCCTCGAATCCATCCTCTTATCAATTGCTTCCCAAACAGCATCAGCTTCTTTATCATCCTCGTCATACTCCGCAGAAGCGAACAAACCAACATCGTTCCCTTCGAATTCGTCGAATTTCTGATTCTCGTCGTAGCCTTTATCTTCTCCTTCGTCTTCCTCCTCTTCCTCGCCACCTTTTCCTCTTCCTCTGCCGGCGGCGGCGGGCGCTGCGCCGCCGATCGTAGTGGCTGATCTGTCGGGGAGATCGGGCGCGGCACGTGCGGGACCGATATCGGACCGAGTTGTGAAGCCGGTGGCGCCACGGCCGAGACCGGCGACGTAGTTCGGCGGCGGCTTCGAGTTGAGGAAGTCGAATCGCGGCTTTGGAACAGCAGGCGGTTGGGTGCCGCCGAGGAAGGGGACGTGGAGTGTTAGCGTTGAGTAAGGTCCGACGCCGAGGTCGGAGACGAGGGCAGAATCGTCATCCACAAGCAATCGGAGGCTCTGAGAGAGGAATAGACGCTGCTGGGAAATAGGAATGCTGTAATTTTCTTCGATCGCGAGCTTGAGGTGGCGGAGGGTACTGGTGTTAGGGTTTATGTTTAGGTTTAGGGTTCTGTGATTGGGTGGCACAATGAACACCATGGTTAGGGATTTGTGGAAATTCGCGTGACGAATGTGGGAAGAAGGGAATTGGGGGAGATGGTGATTGATTTGGAAGGCTTTTCAAGTGTGTTTAGGGCACAAATTGAGGAGTGAAACAATTCGCAAAGTAAAAGGGGACTTCGGTTCGATCTTCCAGGACTACTAACTCGAAACCGGAACCGGCTTTCATCGGTTTTTTTCTTTTTTCTTTTTTTGTTAATAACCGACTATGATTGGATCTATCTAGAAATTGTTTTAGCCCATCATGATTTGTCGTTTCTGGTTACAGTCCGAACCCGTTGGGCCCATATCCTTTTTTAATTGATTTGGATTATTGGGTCAAATATTTATTAGGTATTGGATTTAAAAGCAGGATTTTCTTCAGACCGAAAATAAAAGGATTTTCTTTGGTATTTGGTTTTATTTTTTTAGTGGGTGCTTTTTTTAATATAGGATTTGGTTTTAAAATATACCAAAAATATGGGAATTGGGACAAATGTACATAGATATGAGTTTTATATAAAATCAAAAATTTTGATTTTTGTTTACCAAACTTTTTATTAAAATAAAATCGAAAATTTTGATATCTATATAATAAAAAATTAAAAAAAGAATCAGAACTTAAAATTTTTGACTTCACTTTGGATATTCGAATTATGTGTATAAAACTAAAATTGGAATTTTTTTTTTCATTAAATCTCATATTCCTATAAATACAACCCAAATTTTATATTACTGAATATATCAAACTCAAATACCGTATAAAAAAGAAAAATCCTTTTGACTTGGTTAACTTAATAATTTTATAATTTATTTTTACAAAATAATACATTATCTTAATGCCTTGTGTGTTGAAAGATACAAAAAAAAAAGAGAAAGATACAAAGATGACGAGTGTATGTTAAAAAATAAAATATCATAGACTTATATTTTTTTCTTTTTTATATGTGTACAACAAATCTATTTTTTTTAGTATAAATAACATTATTTTTTGTACACCTCTGTTAACATTGATATTGATTTTTATATTAACTATTCAGAATTTTTTTAATGATCTTTCATTATTATGTTAATTGTAAATCCTTCTTTAAGCTCATTGCATGCTAGTCTAAACATAGAATGAGATAATGTGGCCTGTTTTGGAAGTTGGAATCAAACGAGATCAACAAAAAGAGAACAAACTGTCCTCCTCACGGGTGGTAAACCTCGTACACATGATATAACGAGTAACAACATGCATTCCAATCTCCAAAATTGTCTCACTTCGATGCTCATTCATCGGTGAGAAGCCAAACACACACATTCTCGTAGATCCGAAGGCAACGTTGGAGAGACCGAGGTGATCCCATCGAGCTGAGAGACACTCACAAAAAAAGGACACAACGAAAAAAAAAATGGCGTCGTCGTTCGAGTCGTTTGAAGATCACCACCCTCATCAATCTCCAAGGGCAAGGGTGGGGGGACCTTTCGACGATGACACCAACGATAACATGGGGACGGGATACGATGATTCCAGCCATTACGGATCCACCTTCACTCACGATCGTGACCACAACAACCTCACCGTTGATCCCGACAACAACAGCTTCAACGATAACAACCCGCATTCTCCTCCTGTTTATGGCTTTGGCGTTTCCACCCCTAACCCTGATTACGTGTCACCCTTCGTGGACACTAATGATGATGATGATGGAACCTTCACTTCGTCCGGTGGAGGAGGAGGAGGAGGACCCTTCCTCCCTGACCACACCCAAATGCAGGAGGAAGGCTTTGCTAGGCGCGAATGGCGACGGTCAGATTGATTTTTTCCATCTCATTATCTTTCTTTCCTTTTCATTTCATTTAATTTAATGTATATTAGATGTGTTCTGTGTGTTTTTCATTTTTTTTATTGGTTACATTGATATTGTTTTAGAATTTTTAGTGCCATGCATGGGATTTTTTTTTTTTTATTTGAGTCTCTTTAATGAATCAATGGCAAGAGCTATTATGATAATTTTTGAGATGTGTTATTTGAATGCTTTATTTGGATACAAACACATAGGACATGAGTTTTACAATGACAACTTTCTTTTTTTCAAATTTTTTGTTTTATTTATTTTTCATCTTACTCACATTATCTTTAAGAAGGTATCCAATAACGATGTAAAGAAAATATTTCTGCAATTTCTTTTACAGTGTTTTGTTCCTTCTCCTATGAACAGCTAACTTGTGCCTCGGATGGGGTTGAAAGAGTTGATGTAAATGTTGGGCTGTTCTGTAAACTGCACAATATTTGTAGATTAAGATTTATTAGTGATCTTGTTTGTTACGTGGTCTAGAGCTAAGAACCTTAATGATAATTAACCTTCTAGTTCTAGATTGTTGCCCACATCAGATTTAGCTCAATTATTATATATACACATTTACTTTTTTGTATCTTAGCTTGGCATTTACTTTTCTGATTGTATAATTTTCATGGCTTCCACCGATGCAGTCAAAATGCTATTCATCTGGAGGAAAAGGAGAAAAGAGAGAAGGAGATGCGGAGTCAGATTATAAAGGAAGCTGAAGATTACAAGGAAGCTTTCTATGAGAAAAGGAAGCTCAATTGTGAAACAAACAAAGCTAACAACAGAGAAAGAGAAAAGGTATAGGAACTAGGAATAGCAAAGTTAATCCCCATTTGCCACTATTAAGTGATTCCCATCTTCCCTTTTCTGCTCCATCCATTCATTGTGCATATATTTGTGTTTGAATAAGCTTATATTGGATTCAAAACCGCTTATAATCAAAAGTTTCTTAAGTCAACTTTTGAAGAGAGAACAATTATTTCCAAAAATTAAGAAGTTACCAAACATGCAAATTGCAATGCTTCATAGTTTGTATGCATATGAAGGGATTGAGTACGTATGCAGATATATTTGGCCAAACAAGAGAAATTCCACAAAGAAGCTGACAAACATTACTGGAAAGCTATAGCGGAGATTATTCCTCGCGAGGTTCCTAACATTGAGAAGAGGAGAGGGAAGAAGGAAGCTGAGAACAAGCCTTCAATCAATGTCATTCAGGGTCCAAAGCCAGGGAAACCTACTGATCTTTCCCGAATGCGCCAAATGATTTTGAAGCTTAAACAGAACCCTCCATCTCACATGATGCCTCCCAAAGAAGACAAAGATGCAAAAGGGAAAGATGGCAAAGATGGCAAAGATGCAAAGGAAGGGAAGGATGATAAGGGTGGGAAGAGCTCAACACCAACTGCAGCTGCGGCCGTTGCTGCAGGAAATAAACCTGCTTCTCCAGCAAAAGGTGCTGCTGCTAGTGGTGAACCACAGGCTCCTACTGTAGTTGAAGGTGAGCTAGTGGCTAGTTCTGAACCAGCAGCAGCTGCTCAGTGATGAAGAAAACTTTTTTTTGTTAGTAATTCTTTTTTATATATATACATAATTATTTGTATTCTTTTTGATCTTGCTATATTCTGTTCTTACATTCATGGAGAATAAGTGATGCCTCTATGAAGATACTTTAGGCTTTGCAGTATGGCCTGTGAAGAGAATCAGTCCAAACTATTGTCCTAGATTTGTAGGCTTTAGATGCAAATCTTTTTGCTGTCATCTTATTTTGGAATTCCTTGTCAAATTACAATTTTTCTGCACTATTATATTTGTATGCAGCTTTCTCTTGGCTACAAGTATTTTGCAATGTTTCTCAACACATGATTTCTTTCATTATCAAGCGAATTTTGGTTCAGTTTCATCTAGATGACATTTGATTTTCAACCCAAAAGTTGTGCTCTTTAATTTACAGATAAACACAAATAAATTACAAGTTGGAAAATAAATTGAAAGCCGTTGAATTCATATGGCAGTTTAGTTACACAGGACATTGCTTTTCTAATGATTACATATTGTATATTAACATATAACATCAACGACTGCTTTTTCATTAACAGAACTGTAAGGATGTGGATCGTGCATTATCCTAACAACTCAACTTTCTATCAGAAAAGGTTCTTCTTTTCATCATATTTTAACCACAGACCTGAAATCAGGTTTAGTCATGAATCATGAGCAAATAAATAGGCAAGGAAATTTATGCTCTTGTCATCTGTTTCATATATCACACTTAGCATTTCAAAAATTCAAGTCGCCCTAAACTTAGCTTTTAGCATCAAGAACACTTAATATTCTCATGCTAGAACTGTTTTCCTTCAAATGTCTGTCCAAATTGCCAATTTGCAGTGGCTACATTGTAAGATGTGAGTGTTTTTCCACTGCTGATGGTCACCTCAAAGGACAAAGGCTGTCTTTGAAGGTTCACATTGCAATGCCAATTTTGTCCCCAGTTCCTTGCCATGGGTATCCATCCTGTTCTAATTCCTTTCACCTTCACAGCAACCACTTCACCAACCAACCCTACATTGGTAATCAGAACTTGAAAGAAGTGATAACTGCCACTCATTGTGAATTTCAGGCCACCAATTCTTTGACATTTTACTCTGCACAACAATCACATTAACAAATTTTTTCCCTTAGGTCAGCATTCAGCAATATGCCTTAATATTAATAACACGGTTTGGCCATCTTTTATACCTTCTATATTGAGCTGGCACTATATCAGATTCTCTCTTGGCAATTTGGGCAAATGCAGCTTCTGACATCTCAAAGTGTTCTCTTGGAAAATTGCACCAACCACCATAATCAGATGGAAGTCCATAATTTGGAGCACAGAAATCTGTAGCAGTAACAACCACAGATGGGCTTCCTTGCAAGCACCATAAGATATGGTCAACACACCTAATCTCATAGCATGCCCCACAAGTACTCCCTTTGCTGAACAAGATGGTGCTTAAACCAGCACTATATCTCCCATAGTCAACTTTGTGGAGGTCTCCATAACCACAAGCTCCTTCTGCAGTACATGCACACACAACCACATTGTCAAAACTTAAAACTGAGTATAGCACGCATTTAAGGTGAGAGAGTACAAGGAGCAAGAGAAGTCCCTGTAAGGAGGGACCCCTCCATGTCTTTGATGCATGTTGTAGTGGCAGACTTCCATTCCTCATCCCAATAAGCATCAATCTTGCATGATTGTAATAAAACCAGATAGAGAAGTGTAGATTGTAGGCTGATTATTGTCATTCAGGGCATTCTGTTTTCATAAACAATGCAAAACAACAAAAACAACAACAACAAGAAGGCCTTTTCTTACAATGCAAAAGGCGTTCTTTTTTTTTCCCCCTAGCTGCAAATGTTGCCTATCTTTTTGCTAAATAAGATAGAAACTTTGACATTTTTAACGCATGTATCCTTAGTTTCAAATTGTGGGGACATTCAGCTAAGCTAGGATGTGGGGCAATTTGTTGCATGTTCCAAGGGGCGTGTTCTTTTTATTTGATTTATTTCTTCTTTTTCAACGGTCTCTTCTTTTTATGCGGGGAATTGACGAAGGCTTAGAGCCTGCAATGCAATATGGATGCATTCAAAGAGAAGGGTTTGAGGCTTTTTGTGTTGGTGGTGGCAGACACAGAAAGAGGAAAGCTCTGCATTCTGCAGTATGCCAAACAAAGAGTCTTCAGTGTGAAAACTTGACTGCCAAAGACTAATCATTTTGTTCCAAAGGACGTGCAATGTTTTGAGGATTTTTTTTTTTTTTTTATCCATTCTTTTCTGGTATTTCCTTTGTTCTTGTAAGTAATTCCGCAAAACTTGGTGGCTTTATTAGCTTTATTGTTCTCTTTCAATAAACTTTGAGCTACTTTCCATGCAAAATTTTAAACAAGGTCAAATTTATACTACAAAAATAGTTTGCAAATAGCAAACATTTTAATTTATCCAAATATTTGTATATCACTATATCAGCATTGCGTAAAGGAAAAGTAAGAGGAGGGAAAACAAGACCATATATGCCTTAACAATAACAATACGCATTACTCAATTGTCAATATCACAAAAGACAGATGGGTTAGAAAAAAGACGATAAGAGACAAGGTTCAAACATATAGCCCACTGGGCCAACGAATGCCGGACAGTATATAAAAGAAAATCTGTACTTATAACAAAAAAGGAAATATAAAAAATCATTGAGCTACTATATGCTTTTGAGAGCTAAAAATGTGAAAAGCAAGTAGTGATTCTGCTGAAGTCTACACATTATGATCAAACAAACGAAGGTTAGCTGTCTTTCTTCATATAGCATCTTTTTATGTGCCAATAAGCACTGTTTAAGAATTCTACAAGATGCAAAAAAGAAGTTTATGTGCTAATTAACCGAGATACACAAATCTTGATTCCTTTTTTCTAATATATGTTGTGGGGCATTGAAATATAAATACCCTATGTCTTAGAAGATCAACCCGGGTATGATTTCCCATGTGATATTAAAGTATAGCGCCATTTCCAAAGTGGCCAGAATCAAGCATGGTTACCCTATACCCTCTCCCCACGTGTGGTAGTCACAGATCAACGGCCTTTTTATGTCACCACTCACCAGAATCATGCACCAACTTGCTTCTCTTGGGACATTATTTTCAAACACCTTCCCATGTGCATGAACTTCATGATGTGGTCAAAACTCAACAGTTCTGAGACTGAACGCCATCATCATATACTCATTTACAGTCTTTGGAGTTTGACATACCAATCCGTAGAGTTCCTTGTTTGTAGGGAACTCAAGGACAACAGTCATAAATTCCTCAACAAAATTGTCATTAATGTATATAGTATTTATTATTTAATTGGAAGCTAGCATCAATCATTTTTCTATAGAAAGGAAGACAGTTACTTATGGTTATGTCATCGAATTAATGGTTCACCCTAAAGTCACCATCAAATGGTAGGCTATTCCTGATTATATAAACCACCAGCTTTTATAGTGAGAGATGGTTGTGATGTGGAAAGCTTGAACACAGCTTCTTCTTTTTTTATTTTTGCCTCTTTTGTGTAGGTCAAGCATTCTTTGAAATTTTAGATTAGTGATGTGTCTTGGCATTTAGCCAATGCACAAGCTCGAGCATACAAAAGTTCAACCTTTTTCTAGCACTATCCAATGAGAGAGATTTACAGGTATCTTGGGAGTAAAGTATACCTCTTGCTCTACATTATTAACCTGTGTCATTTCAATTGTGTGGGATATTAATATGCCTTTAATTATATCTTTTACAATTGTGTGGGAAAGTGTTATTGTCAGCTCATTCGTTGCATAATAAAGTATATAAAACGTGGTGGTAGAGACCCCAAATAAAAAATAAAAAAAATTAGTGTACAAAAGCTGTTGTGTTGATATGATCATACCAAATCCAAAATAAACATTGCTGTACTATTTATTGACGATATAAAAATCTGATAATGAAAGTTGAAATGAAACAAGTCGTGAGGACCACAATGCATGACTGCATGGGTTCATCTTGAGAACAAGTAAATGGTAATTTTTTCTTTTCTTTGCTCATCAAGTAAGTCCAAAATTATATATTTATTATAACTTTATTTAATACCCAGTACACACATCCAATACTAAACGCTCTCTCTCCTCTTTGGAGATGGCTACATAACATGTGGTACAAACATATGCACACCACAAAAGGGTGTATACAATAATACAAAAGGCAAAACAGAAATTTAATAATATTAGAAGAGGCTATTGGATACCCTTGTGCACTCAACGGCTACTTTCTATAATAAAAAAAAAAAAAAAGAAAAAAAGAAGAAGTAAGGGTAACACTGTCAACATCTATATAGTAACCCAGGCCATGAAGGCTATTTTTGCCTTATGGAACTTGACCAACTTTAACTAGGTAAAAGGTACTATTTAGTTAGACCCTTTGGCTTTGGGAAGGGCCTTGTAAAGTTGCAAAGCATGTGCTAAGGGATGAAATTTAAGCGAGAGGTATAAGTGGCCTTTGGAGACCAATTGCTTGGAATAACACCCCTGGCGGTGAGACTCCTCCCCGTGGACGTGCTTAGTTTCACAGAGAAAGGTCCTCTTAAAGGTCCCCCAATAATGCACCAATTTGCACCCCATAGATGATTCATTTGTAGCCACTCACTAGACCCTGCCTGTCAAAAGCAATATAATAATCACAAAATAAAAGAAAATTAGTCGCATTATTTTATTTGTTTGATTTGCATATAATAACATGTTTGATCCCTGACCCACATAGAAGATATTATGTATTGTGGGGGAAAAGTGAGGAGTGGATAGAGGTCCCCAGATCACATGCTTTGAGAACAGACGATAGAGGAAAAGGGCACCACAAGAATGAACATTACACTGGCTCCCAATAGGCATCATTATATGAGGATAACACTCTCGATGGAATTTTTAATAGGACAGTAAAAGGGTCCAATCTAACGTACAAAGAAAAGATGGAACTGCTGGAAGTGGCAATTGGCACGTGATCTAGGGGACACATCCACAACATTTGGAACCTAGCCATGCTATTTGCTTTTTAATTGGTAGCAAAAAAGTTAATGACCGTAATGCTTTAGTGCACGTTTAGGCAGTTGCTTTCTGTCCAATTGGCAACACGTTTCAAAACATTGTTCCACAGATGCAATGTATTATTAGTTTACCACAGTTTGAACTTTAATTAAATAAATCAACAGAACATATTAAGAATCTTATTACTTTCTTATATATCATATCAGAGTTCTTTTCATTCACTGTTATGCTTCTCCTATATATCTTTCTTCATTTTACTATTCTTATATATAAATAATAGATAAGGAGTTAGGATATATATTTAATGAATGGGGATTTATGGTAAAGAATTTATGCAGATAAATATCAACAACAGAAGAAAAATGCATACTTCTTGTATATGCATGGAGCTGATGTCCCCATCCCCATCCTCAAACTCTACCAGGAGTGATAACCAAAAAGGGGTGGAACCCTCATTCACATGGAAGGCAATGTTCTTGCCGGGATAGGTGCAAGGTGTTCTGCAAAAAATAATATCACAGAGAACAAATGTCATTCAGTATAATTTTTTCCTTTACTTTATTCCACAAAACTAAAGGATATCTTCAACAAGCTTTTTCAACTTTCAACCCATCTTTTTAATCCATCTTGCTTCAACCCAAAAATATAAAAGGAATAAGGAACTAGTCAACAGTCAGTGCTCCAGGGCCAAATACCAAAAAACCTGAAATATCTTCGTTCAAAATCAAATCAATTGAAAAAACCCATGTTTTATAGTACAAAATGTATATATGTATCAGTAACTTCACATAATGGCATAAGAAAATTTAACAAAACAAATGCTATTTAAAATTATGTAACTGAGGATAACTATTAACTAAAAACTTTTAGGCGATCTTATATCAAGAAAAAATTTGTGTAGGGTCCTATTTAATATGTTCGACACTTTAATTTTGTGGTTATTAATTACTCTCTTATTTTAATTACACTTTTAATGTAATTGCCATTTAACATGGAATAACTTATATCATAATTTTTTTCAGTAATGCTACATAATCGGAATGATTTGTCAGAAAAGCTATTGTCGGTCACAGATGGCATCTTAATGGAAAGACAAAAGATCATGGATGGAAAAAAAAAAAAAAATGAGATATCTAATATTTTTCCACTTAATTTAGGCAACTACTCCGGGTAATATATTCTGTGTAGCAATTTTGTTGCCTTTTTGGTTCTGAAAAACAAGTAATAAGGTTTTCTATATCATGTTGACATACAATATAAGAGCCTCTTTACCGCAATTCACTGAATTCAGTGAAAAGAAAAGTGTGTCATTGTCAAAAACTCACGCACTTGATAAAAACCACACTTGTACTATAAGTTGTAACCAAAAAGACAAAAAGAGACAGTGTCCTTTATCATCGCTTAACGGTTCTATCTACCAGTGGCAACAAGATAGAAATTTTTTTTTTTTTTTTTAAAATGGTGAAAGAACCTGCATGGTATGTGTGATGCATGCGTACCTTCGATAAATAACAGGGATTTCACCTCGATTCCTGAGCTGACCATTCTCGCCGGCAAGGGCCATGCGGCCAAAGGCTGCACCACTTAGGTCGAAATGGGTTCTGTCAGACGGGCACCCAGGACACTCGTCCGTGATTATAACCGTCACGGCTCGCTTCGAACATATGCTTGGGTCCAAGCACTTCACCTTATAGCATGCCCCGCACCCTTCACCGTTCCTGAACAGCACTGGCCCCGCCGCACCCACCCTTGCCTTCAATGGCTTCACGTCCACCATAGTACCGTACCCACATGCCCCTCCTAATTCAGTTCCCACATTCACATATCACGAACAGATTAAAAATCGTTAACAATAATGTTACAACATCGCTCTCTATTTTACATATATTCATGTAACTGAAATGGTCAAAATTTGATGTTGTGCACGTTTAGTTTATAGTTCGTAGGTACAAATCATGGTTAGTGGATTCCTTTACGCATACGATTTAAGATTTTGAATTGCACTAGTGCTATAATTATTGTGATTAGAGAAAATTGTGCTATAATGTAATTGTGAAGACTTCTAAAGCTATGTTATTCCAGTTGCAATTGGAATTAGATAGAATTTCTTAGATGCTTTAAACCCAAAAAGAAAAAAAAAAAAAAGTTTTATTTTTAGAACTATGTTCATGCATGTAAGGTAAAATTACTTTTAGATATATTTGTAACTGAATTTTGATATTAAAATCTATTGTAAGAGCATGTAAAAATAAAATAGTTCTGCATGATCCAAGCTCAGTTTTGCAAAATGAGAACCAAATGTGTTAGTACACACTCAATGAGTTAACTCAGAGAGTCAGTCGTTACCGGTGCTACCGTCTCCTTCGGGGTCGCCGTACCAGGTGGCGGTGCCCGGGTACCAATGTGGGTCGACGACACGGTGTTGGGGCCGTCCCTGCCCGCACACTAGCACAACCCCATAGCAGAAGATTAAAACCGACACGGCGGAGACCCAGTGGCGCTGCATCGTGAGCTACGGCAAAATGGGTCGACGCGCCGCCACTAATGTCAGCTGCGGTTAGCTCGGAGCCCGAGAAGAAACGGTTGCAACAATAATTTTGGAACCGTTGCCGACAGTTCGATGGCGGCAGAGGTTGTTGTTTTTGCGTTTCGGTTCGTATGAGGCCGTTAAGGAGGTTTTGGGGTTTGTTTATAGCACAACGAAGCGGTGGGGTCAACCCCTAACGGAATAATTGTTTTGACCTTATCAACCCATGTGTTTGGAGTTTATTTACAGAAGATGCCACTGCGGTGGGCCCCACCGGCGGTTAAGGCGCTATTTCCGCATGCGCTCGCGCGTGTGTTCTTGCGTATGAAGTCCTACGGGTGTATTGGTCATTTTAAATTAGAAATGGATTTTCTCTTTTTTATTTTTATTATCTTGCTGCCGGTAATTTCGTTTGTTTGTTTGTTGGAGCTTGAGCTAACGGAATGAAGGAGAAACTTAGTTTGTAGCGCCCCAGACAACGACGTTATCCTAGGGAACCAAGTTGCCGTTTTGGTGAAAAAGGCGCCTCAGAAAATGATTCGCAGAAGAGTGGAAATCAATCTTATTATGTAAAAATTTTATATGTATTAATTCTTTCTATTGATTGAATTTATTAATAAATAGTTCTAACGTCTTAACCAATAATAAAAATTAATATATAATTAAGTGTGAAATTTTCATATAATCCATTTCCGCAAAAGAGTAGTGTTCTCTCTCCTTGTCGGTGTGAAATTGTGAGTGGATTATCTTGACTTATTTGCAAGGTGCTGTCGTTAGTTAGTTTTGATTTAATTAAATATTAATATTAGATAATTTATTGCATTATTGGCTATGTTGAATGACTTTAAATGCAAAAAGACAACTATAAAAACATGCAGAAATTAAATAAAGTGGTCAAGTAGACAATTAGCTACTAACGTTTCTTCTCTCCTTTTTGACAAATATGGTCCCTTTTTTTAATTCCTTCAATTTTGGATCATTAGTTATAGTTAGTATGACAAAATTAGGAAAGATTTGCTTGCTATTTTGCAGATAGCATGGGGCTGTGAAATCTGATATAGTGGAAGCCACGTCTCCGGTTGAGAAAATTGTCTTTGTTTCTGCTATACATCCACAATGGTGGACCAGCAATAGCATTATATAAAGTATAAACAAATGAAATCACATACATATGCTGCTCATGAAAAATGTAGGCTATTCCCATCAAGAAAAGAAAAATGTAGGTTATGAGATGACATATGAGGCAACTAAGCAACATAAAGCAAACCACAGTAATTTGTTGCAGCTGCTTAGAACACCGTGAGTCAGTGAGAGCAACTTCGTTTTTCTTGATTCGTGAAGGTAACGCTAGGGAAGAGGGAGTTTTAAGTTAGTTACTAGCTAGCACTAATGTCAAAATTATTGTGTTTCTTTCTTTTCCTATCTTGTCTTGTTTATGGTTAACTCATCATTAGATACCATTGATTCTTCATCGAATTAAACAGTTCCTATTGTTTCTAGTAAATCCGTGGAATGTTGGCTTCATATATGTTGTGATTGGTCCAACGTCAGAAATTCTGGATGCTGGTGCCGACTAGCAAGGTAGCAAGATGAATGATACAGGGGGAAATGAATTAAAAACAATTAGCACTGCAAAAAATATTCTGAAAGCTATGTGACTTGTGCATCAGAATCTTTCGCGTTTGTCAACAAGCCTGAACAGAAACATATGGGCCAAGTTGGTGGCAGGCTCACAACCTTTCTGAGATCAATTAATCCACATATATATTTGAACAGTTGACATGGTGGTTCCTATTTTGCTCTTGCTATTATTATCATCAGCATTAGTGTAATGAATGTCTTGATGATAAAGTAATCAATTGCAACTAGTGATATAGTTATATATAGTCAGTGTGACAAATAAAATAATCCATGATGCTATATACTTGTTAATTTGATTCCCTTAATTATCGGATTATCAAGTATGGGTGGGACGATCAAGTGTCCGAGTGTAAAGCTTTCAGAAACAAAGCATCAAATCAAGCAAAGATATGGATTGGAATGCTTTACGAAATTGAGAAGGATTTTATGCTGAAATATAATCCGAGTAATTAAGCTTTCTCCGGCTGTTGTTAAGAATAAGATCTTTGATTTGAATATACTTAAGCCAAACAAACAAAATCACAAAATGGATCATAAATTTAACAGTCTTGCCGCTCGGCCTTTTGCCTCCCCATGCTGATCCATGATGGACAAAATCAAAGGGTTCTCACTTGTAATCTTGAGATTTCGAACGAAAAAGTGGATTAAAGAAAATGATTTAATACAAATGCCTAAGAATCACGACGTCTCTACAAAAAGACTATCCTAATACAACTAATTAAAAGGTGGTTCTGGCCACGTTTAATAAAGTATGATTAAGTGGTAGTTAAAGACTTAAAGCGCCCTTAATTAGGGCTCCATATGATGTATGCCATTTAGTATTGCATTGCACAGCTCTTTCTCAATTGCACTCTATTATGTTATAACTAACTAAAGTTTTTTTAAGTAATATATATAAGAATCGATTACATATAATACTGACCAACGAGACACGATGAGCTCCCCAAAATTTAGCACTTGAACCACAACCATGCTTTCAGAAAAAGCAAAATGGGAAGGGAAAAGGAAAATAAAGAGGTATGATGTAAATTATGCTGGTCTCTTTTTTCCTTTTTTTCTCATCCAAAATTTGTTAGCGTACGTCATTGAAGCTGTACCAATAGACTTTACGGGTTGTCCAAACTTCAAACCACGTGGTTGGATGTAAGGTGATTACTTGATTCTCTACACCTATAAAATCCGGAATGATATATAATTTCTTTTTCTTAGCAGTGGCAATGGAGTTGGTTGGGGCGGGTTTTAACTCAATCTGAACTCACCTCTTATCTTATTAAATAAGTCTTAACCAGTTTCTAATTTATCTGCGGGTTTTGATTTTCAAAATTTGAACCCTACCATCAAACAATCTATCCCAACTCATGCCTTATCCGCCTCTATCCACCACTTCTTTTAAATATTTAAAAAATTATTTTAAATTTTTTATATGAAAATTATTTTAAAATTTAGTTTGTGTTTAGAATGTATTTAATATGAAAGTTAAAAATAAAGTAAAAATTTTCATATATTAATTTTATATAAAAATTCATACATTAAAATTTTTTTATATTTATCCTTATTTTCAATCAAATACAACCCTAGAATAATAGAAATATTTAGAAAAATAATCTTATACATATATAAATTAAATATAGATATGGGATATGGATAGAGTAGGGACAGGTTTGCCTTAAACCTAAACTCGACTCTACCCATATTCAAACCTGCCTCGGTGCCTACTCGCCCTATTGCGGGGTGGATTTTAAACTTGACCCGACCGATTTAGGGCTGGGATGGGATGGATACCCGTGGGTAGGGTAGTAATTGCCACCCTTATATGCATCTGATGATACAACATAGGATAGTGCTACTGCCATTTTTTTCCAGACTACTTCTCTGTATATTACTAGCTAGTAGTCTAGTAACACATGCCATAGTTTATTATACTCATTATTCATATTTCTATGATAATATTGTCAATATAATTAAACAGTATGTATTTTTTAATTGGAATTAAACGGTATGTTTTGGTATGGTAAGATGATGGGAATACTTTGGATACCATGCGCGTCAATTTTATCCGTAATATTGAAAAGAGACTCATTTTTATCATTTTCTTCCTAAGGAAATTTATAGTAAGAATTTTATATAGCATGTTTGGAATAAAAAAAATTGGAAATGATTTGATTTGATTTGAATTGAATTTATTTATAAATTAAATATTATATTTGGAATAAATTATAAAAAATAGAATTTGAAGTAATTTAAAAATTAATTATTATGTTTGAAATTTATTAAAATTAAAATTGATTTGATTTGATTTTATTATTTTAAATCTTTATCCTTATTATATTATCTCTTTCGGCTGGTATAAAATATCTTGGTCCAGAAAAAAGAAGCATGAAGCACATATATAAAATCTTGAATGAAAACCGGATTGTGGTCCAAAATGAGATTTGCAATTTTATATAAAACCTACATAGCTATTAAACGAGAAGCATTATATGTTAGAACAAGGGCACAGGCAAAGTACTAGGAGCTGCATCACGAACTCATCCTCAGGCTAGGTCGCAATGTTTCTGCAACGATAGTATTCGGGATTAGATTTTATAAAATTAGGAGGGGCAAAACATTTTTTTTTAAATATTTAAGATTGAAATCAATTCAAATCTCATCAAATCCTAATAAAAATGGCAAGATTTCAAAATAAAAAGAATAGAATCTACTAATCTACTAATCCAGACTCAGAACAAGGAAACTAATGCCACATGTCAATTTTTCATGAATCTACTAATTATTTATTAAATTTAAATAATTTCATAAATTAATCTGCAATAATATATTACTTTGATTCTATCCTTCAATAAATCTTTTTAAATGATATACTATTAAAATATCTTCATATCCTTTAATTTAAAGTAAATAGGAATAAAATTACATTAAATAAAATCTAATTAATATTTAATGTAATGTAATGAATAGCCAATTAGTTAAAATGTTAACTAATTATGTTAAAACATTAGTCATGCTAAAACTTGACATCATTATTCTAATTTTGTGGAAACTTAATAGTTGAAACGTTATATGGTATCATTATTCAAAAAATATCAACGTAACATGCGGTGCATTTATTTAGTATTTTTGGTAGTGATTTATTTGGTATTTTGGTTTCCAAAATGTTAAAATTTTTTAGACTTATAAGTGATATATAAAAATGTTCAAATTCTTCCCTGAAAAATATTTACCCATTCATGCACCTTACTTCTTTCATGTGAGAATTTTTATTAATCATTTTCTTTTTTCTTTCTCTATTCATGCAGTATCTTGATCCAATCTACAATGAAATATAATTTATTTTTTCCTTTGTTCTTTCTTTTTCCTTTCTTTTTCCTTTTTTTAATCATTTCATTATTTGATATTTATTTATGTGTTTAACTTTAGTTTGTTCATTTTTTATTTTTTGGTGCAGATATAGTAAGGAGTTTTGAGTAAATTTTTCTTTCCTTTTGTTTCAAATATTTGTGTTCTCTCTTTTTCCTCTATTTTCTCTATTCTATCGTTATAGTATATGATTTTTGTATAGGTCTTTGCTTTAGTTCTCTAAATGCTAGATGGCAAATTTGGATTGCATTTTTCTTAGATGGTGGTATAATATGTTATTTTTCTGTTTCATATTTTATTTATAGGTTGGGAATGCATTTGCATAGCTTTCTATTTTGTGTTGAATCCTTATATCCTATATACATAAAGTTGACAATGTTTCTTATCGATTTTATAGATCTAAGTCTTTTTAATTATACGGTCATCTATTTCAATTATTTTTTTCATTTATAGGATGGGATGAAGCGTCATGGATTTAAGAGAAGGCCAACATTCCATATTGCATCATTGTCACATCAATGCATTGGTTCTATGGGTCAAAGGACTACTATTGAGAGTAAGTTGGAATCTTCTAGATCATTGGTCATTGGTGTTCTTTCTTAAAACACAACTTTCTATATTTCTAATGTTGAGATATCATAGCATGATTCTTTATTCTATGAATTATTGTATATTGTAAACATTTCAAGTGATCAAATGTATTATGATATTTTTAAATAATCTGAGAAAATTTAGTTACCCCTATAAATGAAGCAAAATGCACTTTTAATTTGCCGCTTTTATGAAGCCTCAAAAGAACCAAATCATATATACAATTTTTGCAGTATAATTTTACTATACCTAAGTTTTATATTATGGCATTCAGAATTTTATGGTTCTACTAATCAATGTGGATTCCATGTAGGGGTGAGATGTTCAAATTGGCTAATTAAAATAGCATGTATTGTCTAATTATTCAAATTGGCATATTTAATGAATTGATATCAAATTGATATTCTAATTCTTCCTTTACCAAGCCATATTTATTCCCAACGTACCTGATCTTTGAATTGGCTACCTTTACAAGTTGCTCAAAATATTCAAGGTGTAGATTGACTAACTTAAAAATATTCGAATTTGTTAGGATTTATTAGGAATTGATTTGATTTAAACTTAAAGTCTAATCAAATCCCAATTTTAATCATCCAGTAATTATTTAATAGATTCCAAACATAATATTTGTTTTATAAATTAATTAAAATATAATCTAAGTTCATGTAACTTGAAATAAAAATGATATTTAACTCATAAATCAAAATAATTACAATCAAAGCAAGTCAATTGAAAATCAATTCTCAATTTTAATTATTGTGCATGAGGTTTGATTAAGAATTGATTTGATTTCATTTAAAATCATTCTAAATTTGTCGGGGTTACTTCTTATAAAAACAATTTCAATTAACTTTGATCAATCTTTTTAATTTTATAATACTCTAATTGTAGATCTCTATCTTACACAACTATATCTGTGGATTCAACAGTTTGAAAAAGTAAGGAATGGAAATTTTATAAGGTCTTTTCAACTTTGCTATATGCTTATATTAAAATCTTATTTAAGACATTAATACTTGCATGAAAAAAAAAAGCATAGAATGGTTTTTTTACTAATACCGATATCTCAAATTGATGATACCAAATATATACATGGTAGAAGAGATGCCAAATATATACATTATATGAGTAATGGTTTAACTCTCTTATCATTTTTATTGATTCATAAATTTAAATTAATAATTAATAGATCTCTATCTTACACAACTATATCTATAGATTTAACAGCTTGAAAAAGAAGGAATGAAAATTTTATAAGATCTTTACAACTTTGCTAGATGTTTATATTAAAATTTTATTTAAAATGTTGATACTTGCATGACAAAAAAAAAAAGCATAGAACGGTCTTTTTACTAATGCCAATACCTCAAATTGATGATACCAAATATATACATGGCACAAGAGATGCCATATATATATATATATATGAGTAATAGTTTAACTCTATTATCATTTTATTGATTCATAAATTTAAATTAATAATTATATTTAAAGATTTTTAATCTTATAATAAATACTTTTTGTGAACATTGGTAAGAAAATAAAAATTAGATTATTGTTAATTAATTTTTTAAAATTTATTACACTCTAATTATTGATTTATTTCTTACAATTATATTTGCTAAATTAGATACTTTATTTTTTTTCAAAAATGAGGAGTTTTAGATTTTTTTTTTTTACATCTTATACTATAAATTCTTAATAAAATTTTATTTAAGATAATAATATTCATATGGCGAAAAAAATTAGCCATAAAACAATTTTTTTTACAAATATTGATGCTTTAATTGGTAATATCAAATATTCAAATCGCACAGGATGATACAAATATTTACGATACAAATTTATAAATTATATTTATATATGTTGTTAATTTTATACCAAATATTTTTAAAATTCTGATAATAAAACGTAAATAATTTAATTTATTATTAGTAAATTTTTCCATTCTTACAATACTCCAATTATATAAGCATTTTAAATACTCTAATAGTATACTTATATCTATTAGGCTATGTACAATAAGCTTTAATAAGCACTTTTTTAAGTTTTTTATTAATGAAAATACTATGAATCTTATTTTTCAAAAAAGCAATGCTATAAAATATTAGAAGACTTTATAACTTTTGCTATAAGTTTTTATAAAAATCTTATTTAAAACAAATATGCTCGCATGACAAAATAAATTTTCCATTAAATAATTTTTTTACAAATCTTATAATTATAAATAATTTATATTTACTTATATTTTAATCTTATAGTAATTTTTTGACTTTGTAAAGAAAAATATAAAAAATTTAAATTATTATTCAAGACAATAATATTCACATGACAAAAGAAATTTGGCATGCAACAATTTTGCTGCAAATTTTAATACCTCAAACGAGTGATATAAAATATATACATTGCATGTGTGATACCAAACGTGTATATTACATAGTTAATGATTTGTCTATCTTACAATTATTTTTAATTTATATTAAATTTAAATTTATAAATATTTATTTTCTAATTAATAAAAGTATGATGAATTTAGTTGCTAAAAGAAATAGAGGATGACAAACTTTATAATATCTTTACAACTTATATTACAAGTTCTTATTAATTAAAATATCATTTAAGACAAAAATGCTTACATGTAAAAGAAATTAGTCATAAAACAGCTTTTTTATAAATATTGTAACCTCAAACAGGTGATACCAAATATATATATTACTTAGGTAATAATTTATCTATCTTATAATTATTATCATCTTATAATAAATTTAAATCAATAAATTATATTATGTATATTGTTAATTTTATAATAAATAATTTTTTGAATTTGATAATAAAACATAAACCGCTTAAATTATTATTAATAATTTGTTTAATTTTATAGCACTCCAATTATGTATTTATATCTTATGACTATATCTATTAGATTAAGTACTTTAAGCAATGTTATTTAATTTTTTATAAATAAAACTATCATAGATTTTATATTTTGAGGAAACATCAACGAAAAATTTTGAAAGGTCATTACCATTTATGCTACAAATTCTTATTAAAATCTTATAAATTTATCTATTAGATTTGATATTTAGTATTAATAAAGAATACTATTTATTTTTTTTTTAAGTAAAATATGATGGATACAATGACTTGAAGAAGTAGCATTAAAAAATTTTGCCATAACTTTTCATCAGAACCAAATTGTCAGAATAATATGACATATTATTAACTTTTAGAATAATAAGTAGAGCTTATCTACTCATTTCATCTAATCCCTCTCTTAATTTCCATCAAAGATTTTGACAAATTTATTCTAATTGAGTAACATTGCTTGTCAATATAATGAAGTAAAATTTTTAAATATATTAATACATTTATATTTTTGTCATTATAAATGTTTAACAACCTGTGCAATGCACAGGTAAATACACTAGTTTCATTAGATTTGAGAAATTAATTTTTTTTTTTCAATTCTAAACACATGTATCAAATTATTTCTATTTTTTTTCCATTCCAAACACACTACAGGGATATTTGCGGTTTGAATCAATTTTGAGTGAAAAATCAATCCAATTTAAATGCTAAAATTTATTGTGGTTTGAATTAAATCAGTTTAATTTAAACTTTGAATTCAATTCTGCACCAAAACAAAAAACTTTGAATTCGATTCAATTCGATCTAATTTTTATCAGTTTAGATTGGATCAAATTTGATTAGTTTCAAAAAAATAAAATTTAAATTTAGAATATTATAAAATAAAATTAACATAAATTAATAAAATAAATAAATAAAAATAAAAATTCTCATTTAATATTTATATAATATTATTTAAGTGAGAATGATATATAAATAAAAAATTAGGTAATAAATTTAAATTATTGTATAGTAAAAATATATACGTAATAATAAAAAATTATATTATATAATAATATTTAGAGTTTGGATTTGATTCAATTGATTTTGAAAATTAAATCTAAAATCTGATTCAATTCATCCTGTTTGTAAAATATAAGATCTAATTTATTCTAGATTTTTACGATTTTGATCAATTTTTGATTTGGATTAACAGTTTTGATTGGATTTAATTGGATTTAAACACCTCTAAACTCAACTAACCTAAATACTGTTTCAAATAACTAAAAATATGTTAGAAAGACTTGCAAAAAAAGCTAAAGCCTTGAATGAAAAAATCTTGACTAAATATTCTTTAATCCAAACATTTTAAAGTTGGAATTAATTTAATTCTAAAATAATTTTTGATATCAATTTATTTCTTATATTTTGAATTTTGATATCAATTTAGTCTCCTATTAATAATTTGATGAAAAATTTGATTTTACTGAAAAAAATTTAAGACTAAATTGATATCGATGTTTAAATTATTAAAAGTAAATTGATGTCAAAATTTAAATTATTAAGACTAAATTAATGTTAAATTTTTTTTAAGACCAAATTGATGTCAACTTCAAAATATGAGGACTAAATTAATGTTAAAAAATTTTTCAGAACCAAATTGATGCCAATTTTAAAATTTTAGGGTTAAAAAAATTATTTATTCAAAAATATTTATCAGTTAAAGGAATAGAATCTGTTGTAGCTAGTTATCAATCCTCCTTAATATTTTCCATGCGTCATTTCATTTTACCTATTACAAGCAAAATGCAGGCCGCACAGAATTGGGCCGGGCTCGGCAGTGCATGCTCGAGTTTATGCCACTGTCTACACGTTGGTAGGCCTTGTGCCGGTTGCAAAACTATGCTGCTGCTCCCTGACCCCAAATAAATTAAATATATATATATATATATATATATATATATATATATATATATATATATATATATATATATATATGCTGCTGCTAATTGTTTGGCTTGTTAATTTTAACTACGAATAGTGCAGTGTTCTCATCAGTTGCTGTGGTGTAGTGGTTATCACGTTAGTCTTACACACTAAAGGTCCCCAGTTCGATCCTGGGCAGCAACATATACGGGTCGTATTTTCAATACATGATTTGGCACTAGCAACATTTTTGCTAACCCCCCCTCATTGGGAAACTTGTTGAAGGAGCATTGAACATTTGAACCTAACATTTTATTTTTTTGGCCGACAAGTAAATAAACCAGATAAGCCCCAAAACGGCATAAGGGGCTGTATATATCCATGTACAATCCAAATCAAAACCAAAAATCTCACAAAAGGAAAACAAAACTAAGGACAAAACCAAATTGCCACAGGGCGCTACAAGAAACAAACACCATACTGTCGTACACCATATGCACGGATACAAACCAAAAGACTATATCACAGATTAGGCTCAGAACAACAACACACTTCCATGTAAGATTGAACAACCTTTGTACGAGCCAAAGACCAAGCAAATCAACACATCTCCACAGGCCAGAAGAATGTCAACTGATGTATATAAGAAAAAAGATGCAGGAACAGACATGAAAAAGCCTCGGCCATAACCTGGATTCAACATCAAATACCCAAAAAACCTTAAACCAGCATACAAACAGCACCACACAGCAGCTACAGAGAGTGGCAGCCATAGACACACCCCATGAACTCTAATCAACACCTCAATATATCTTGCTTAACTTTCCTAGCACCAAGCCACATTCTCACAAACTGCAGAAAAAGATTTTATCAACATTTGAACCTAACATTGGTTCACATGGAATTGGAAAAGAATCTAAACCGGACTTAGCTGGTTTGAATCAGATTTTTAAAAAAATATCTCGTACTACCTGTTGTCAGATTGTATTATTTCTTTGTTTGAGCTGTGGAATGTCGTCAACTAAATTATTCTTGGCCCAACCAGCCTTGTAGCAGAAAAACAATAGCAAGTAATCAAATGACCATAAATATTCGATTCAATTTCAATAGAAATATAAAGTTTGGTTAGTTTAAGTGATTTAGTATTTGATTCTTTTAAATAAGGTTTCAAATTTAAATTTTATAAATTTAAATTAAAAAAAATATTAGAAAGAATTTTACTTTATAATAGATCGATATATATATATATATATATATATATAGAGAGAGAGAGAGAGAGAGAGAGAGAGAGAGAGAGAGAGAGAGAGAACTTTCCACAGG